>JASKUP010000007.1:0-701806 GCA_030448955.1 Trichopoda pennipes | reverse complement strand
TCTTTATCTTTACTTATTTTGTAAACTTCAACTTGTTTAAGAATTTAAGATACCCGACCATTGTTTTCATCAAACGTTTGTGAATTGGCTGCTTAAAAAACCAAATGATAGTGCTACATCTGTTACTATGGAATCGTACGCTCTTTATGTTATTGGCATGAAAAACTAGTACGATGGACTAACCACATTTTTCAAGCTTTTCAAGAAGCTTTCGAGTGCCTCGGTTTTTTAAAACGGTGAAAGAGATACTTCACTCCATCCGACGCTCGTACTATTTATACCACCTATATCCGTCCTAAGATGGAACACAACTCTCATGTATGAGCCGGCACCCCAAAGTCTATTTTGGAGTTGCTTGAGCGCGTACAGGAGAGGTCCAAGGGATTTATTGGGGACAGTAGGGTATCCAACTCTATTAATTCTTTTGAGCATCGAGGCAATGAACTTGTTCCCGTTACGTTTTTGCTTTTAACTCGATTTTCATTGAGAACGCATCTATTTTTGGTCGATTGGCCAGTGAATCGCACTGCACATTACAGGGAGAATTTACTGTTTTAGCAGAACAGTTCGTATGTGGAATAAGTTCCCTTCAGAGGTCTTTACTGTCACATTCAATATAGGAAAATTCAAATGGAATGCCCACAAACACTACCCCGTCTTTCTTCCTCCCATAACCTAATTTCCTAGTTCTGATACAATGCATTGCATGAGCAGGAGTCATCCCGTTAGTGTTGGTCTGACAAAAAAAACAATGAACACAGAAAAATTTTCAACAAAATCACATTTAGTGATGAGACTCATTTTTAATTAGACTTTTATATAAAGAAACAAAAGTATCTCATAAAGGGCTCATAAAATTTACAAAGAGTCTGCGATAAACCATTACATCTAACAAAAGATATGATATTGTGCGGTATATGGTCAGTCGATATTATCAGTCAGTAATTTTTTTAAAACGAGAAAGAAAAGGAGTCACCATGAATTCTCTGTACTACCAAACTATGCACACCGATTTTCTGTGGCCACAATTGGCTAATAGTGATACCAATGGCCTTTGGTTTAAACAACACAAGCCAAACAGCCACCCAAACAATTAATTATAGGGTCCGCCAAATAACTTTTTTTTTTAAATGCTATAAACAAAACTAAACACCTGCGGCTGTGTGGCACGTTGCGCCGTCCTGTTGAAACCAAATGTTGCCAACATCCTCCTCTTCAATTTTTGTAAACAAAAATTCGTTCAACATGGCCCGATAATGATCGCCATTGGCTGTAACGGCCAGTCCTGAAAAATGGCCCAGTTATGCCTCTGGGCCAAAATCCGCACCAAACAGTGACTCGTTTTGGGTACGTCGGCTTTTCAATGTATACGTGCGGGTTTTCTATGCCCCAAATGCGACAACTTTGCTTGTTTACATGCCCGCCAGGATCAATGAGCTCCATCCGAAAAGATGATTTTTTTTACAAAGTCGGCATCTTTTGTAGGTCGATCGCAGGCCCACTTAGCGAAGCGTTGCGTATACACAACAATATTCGTTCAGAGGAAGGATGAAACTAATTATTTGTCAAATCAAACATGAGCTAAGTGTTACCATTCACGAAATAAGCACTAGTTGAAAAAAAAAACGTTAGACGGCAGACGCTTTGTTCCATAAAAATTGGCTTGTCACGTAATTTCTCAATTTGGCGATATTAACTGCCGGGTTAACATGAACATTTCACAAACAATTAAAACACTTAAATATAAAATTCGACGCTGCTTTAATAAAATATAAGAAGTTTTGTTAAAAAATCTGCTCCAAAGTTTTGTGAAAAGATCAGATGTCTGCCGACGTGCTAGAGTTGGACATTTACCTGACATCATATTTCATTTTTATATTCCATATTTCTACTTTACATTGATTTTATTGCTACCAGTTTTAACTGACGTCGTCAAAAGGGTGTATGTTTTAAGTCAATTTACATCCTAATCTAAATTGTGCCCATGTTTTACTTGCGCACAAAAACTGTTGCTTCGCAAAGGAATGCGAATCTATTTCTTAGAGCCTCCGAACTCAAACAGTAAAAACTCTAACCGAATTTTTGAAAACAACTCGGTGATAACGAAAGAGTGACAATATTGTGAAAAAGCAAATGGGATAAAAGGCCCTTACAAATTTACGGCATGAAATTTCAGCGGCCATTCGAAATTTATATTGTCAAATTTCTTTAATAAAACTACTTGTGGAGTTACATAAATGATTTTGAGTTATCACTTATTTAAACCAATCCCTCTGCGATATAATCTTCATCAAATCAACAGCGATATTAAATACTCTTGTCAGTTCCCCTCGGTACTGGTGGAGCAAATCCAAACAACTTAATGCCAACAAATTAAGTAGTTACTTCTCATCTTACGCTTCAATAACTCTACTCATAACTTTTGGCAGCACAAGATGAACTGAATGTATGAATCATCTTTTAGTTACAATCGAGGAGACAGAATCTCCTATAAGTGTTAATACAAAGCTTTTTAATTTTCTGGCTTTTCACTTAAATGCTGTCTTTACCTTCTCTTATTCAGCTTCTATTTACAACTTTGAAAGTCAGCTTTATCATACAACAGCATTCCTTTCACAAAAACAAACAACAAAAACAAAATAATAAAACCAAATTTATACCACCAAAAAAAGAAAAAATAACAAAAAAAGTTTAAAAATATTTTGTTTTTAAATCATAGGATTCCTGCAATTACAAAATAATTGTTCCCTGATTGTAACAGAAAATTTAAACTGAAGTTTTTTATTTGATTGTGTTTTTTCGTTGTAAAATGTCTCCTGACACAACAACGACAATATGAATCAGGTAAATCGTCATCAGCATCATGTTTCCCACATGCATAATTTCACGCATTGTAAACGTTTTAGAAAAAGAAAAACAAACACACAAACACACACATGTATAATGTGAAACTTTTAATCGTTCTCTCACATATGCTCATACCCACACGTATACACACACACGCACTTACCCACCAGAAAAGAGAAACTTTTTGCTTTAAAGTCAAAGAAAAAGTTGGTCCTTCATCATCCAGCTAACGAGCGTGTTAAGGTTATCGAATCAAAGATATGTGCGGTAAAAACGCACAGTGAGTCAAAACCAAACTTATTGGTAAATGGTATGTTAATTAGCTTTATGCTATTGAACGTAATAAAGATATAGTGATGTATTAGTAGAGATTTAATGTCACAATGTTAAAATTGAGCCCAATATTCTCTCTTTTGGAGAAAAAAAGCAAATGAAAAATTCCATTTTTTTAAACCAGCACACCACTCCTACAATGCGTTGTGACAGAGCTAGGAAATGGCGAGGAGGAAAGAGCGAGTACAATGCGTTGTGACAGAGCTACGAAATGGGGAGGAGGAAAGAGCGAGTATTATTTGTGCACATAAGATTTGAATTTTTCTATATTGAAAGTGACACAAAAGAACTCTGGAGGGAGTTTATTCCACAGACGAACTGATCTGCTAAAAAAGGAATTTTCGCTGTAATGCGTAGTGCTATTCAATGGCCAACCAATCTCAACTGGATGGGGCCTCAACGAAAAGCGTGTTAAAAACAAAAACGATAAAGTAGTAAAATACCCAAATTACGTCGATACTCTAGAGAATTAACAAATTAGACTTTGAGGCGTCGATCGATACATGAAAGTTCTATTCCATTTTTGAATGCAAAGAGGTGGTATAAATAGTACGAAGATCGGATAAGTAAAACATCTTTTCCACCGTTTTAGAAAACTGAGGCACTTAAAAGCTTTCAATTCCTTAATAATTATACCATCCATAATAATAGATGCAGCATCATTTCCGAACACACATCTGTGCGTAAGCATTCAACAACGTTTTGTTGTCAACCACTTAAAATTGTTAGACAAAATTATTCATCTGATTAAGAATGGCATATGTTCATGTTAAGTAAAATTAGCTTAAAAAATTCCTCCAAAAATAGTAAGTGGTAACTCAAATTCCTCTTTAGGGATTTGCTTCTGAAATTATCAATAGCTTTCCTTGGAAGATCAGATTTGTCTGGAAGTTTTTAACTAAATGATAATCGAGCATTATATTCACCTTTAAGGCAGCGCTTTAATTTTAAAAATTGCATATTAACGCTGTAGCCTACTAGCGCCATTAAGAGGAGCTTAATACATAACAATCATAGTAACGATATGATAATAACTGCTGGGATATGAACTCAAGACAACAAAATGCTAAATGAGTCAATAATATTAGCTATAACAGCCGTATGCCTTTATTTTAAATAAAAAACTGTGCAAGACGTTTTTCATTTCCACTTTTTCGAAACTTTTAACACAAAAGTAAAGCAACTAAATAAACCTGAACTTGGGTGTAAAGCAGAAATAAAATAAAAATCAATTAAATTCATTTCATGCGATGACTTTGAACCACAAAGAGCAAAGACAAGATTATAATCACGGTTTTTTAAGATGTGCTTGGTATATTAAAAATATCCACTTTAAAATAGGAAGAAAAAAAGTAGAAAAATAAGGAAACTATTATTACTTATTATGGAGCTAATAATATGAAAGCGAGATATATTCGATTGAAGTTTCAAATCTTTTAGCATGCGCTTTTTTTCAGATTGGGTTCCTTAGGATTTTTCTTGTTATTATTCAAAAAAATGGACTCGTATAAAATAAAAAATACACTTCCGAGTATTAAAATATTATAAGAGAATTTTTCTTCGTATTAGGATATGCCTATGGAAATTTGGAGAAATTATCATCGACACCAAAAGCAACAAGTTTTGACAGAAATGCATCATTCCATACACTATCAAGCGTCTTGGAAATATCTAGAGCCGTAACCTTACTATCGTTGAATTGATGTATGGAGTTACTTTATTTGTCGGAAGCAAAACTGGACAGTCACCTGTGCAGCGCCCCCACAAACTCCACGCACCTCACAAGATAAAATATTTTTATTACTTTAGAAAGTGCAGAATAAATTGCAATTGGATGGTAATTTTCAAGGTTGTTGCCTCATCCTTTTTGGGATGAAAAGGGCAGCTAACGTACACGCTACCATGGGAATCTTGTTCCCCCCGGGGGCAAAGTTATGAGTCTTGACGAAATCTCACCGTCATTACAAGTGGGGGTAAAGGAAGTTCCAGTCCCCTACGGCTTGCAGGAGCCAACTAGACAGCTCCACGTTATTTCCTGGGCAATCAGTAAGCCTTTAAGCTGTTTTCGTGGTAGCTGTGTTTTGCGGCCCTCATTTGATTTGTGTGGGTTGGATCATTCACTATGAACACAATCAATGGTCCAGGTTCAGTTAACATGCTGGCGGTTTTGGTATGAAATTTTATTAAGTTTGCATGTATTCTGGACCGGGAATTGGATAGTCTCCAACTCTTCAGCGAGGAGTGTAAACTTTGGTCTGCTCCTAGCTCTCGGAATTGCGACTAGGAGTGACTGGAGAATAGAGATATCCGAAGGCTAAAATCATCTACAGTGGTTTGATCCACCGTCAAGTTATGGCTTACACCGATAAGTACTGACGTAAATCTTATCACGCATGGGAAACTTGTTCACGTTAAAATCTTCTAATCTCATTTATTTTAACTCACATTATAGGTATAAAAAAAAATTATGACAACAAGGATTCATTACAAAAAACTAAGACCGATCTCAAAAATAATGCATCTCTAACTAACAAGATTGTCTATAACAGAACTTGTTGGAATGGGAATTAAAATAAAATCATAAAAAAATATTCGCTTTATTTCACTTTTTATCCAATTTTCATAACAAACACAAAATTATTGCTATATGATGGGGTATTGAAACAAAATCTATGCACTACTTTTAACTTATCACCATTTTTAAAATTCTCATTCAATTCCACTGTAATACAATACTGTGACAGAATACAAGAACAATAAAAAAATTTAACATATAAAATTATTAACAACAAGAAGAAAAAACAGCTTAATTACAAAATAACAAATCGTCATGGACGCTAACAAGTACACAAAAAAAAACAACAACAAAAAATGAAAATTAAACAAGGAGTTAAAGTAAGTTGTGTAATAAAATAACAACTGGATTTAAATTAAAACTCGTGCGCAACAAATTTGTCAAGCAAAAAATAACAATAAAATTTAAATTTTATTTGTATCCATTTTATGGTGAATAGTGAGAAAATAAGGGGAAATTTTTAAAGGTGCAACCAGAGTTTCAGGGAGGTTTTGAAGCGTAACATGAACTTGAACTTGATGTGAAATATTAAATGAGATCAACATGGTTACATTAACTCTAATAATGTTAGAAAATCAAAATTAATAAAATCTTAAGTGAAGTGATAAGCAAAAGTTAACTGATCAAAAAAGTTAACCACGCAAAGATGACCAGCTTGGGTGCTCTACTAGAGAATTGAGAGATCGTCTAATATATTTAGTATTTCTGCTTAAAAGGATTAGCGGCTACATCACCCGGAAATTAAATCTGCAGTTTCTAAAAGAATAAGCCGGTTTTTATATGGTTACAGACGAGTTCAAATGGAACATAAGTCTCAAATTAACATTTAAAGCTTTTAGAAAGAGCCACCAGAGGGCTTCAAGTTTATTCACCAGATTCTGGCTGAAAGTATTTTTATTTTCCTGCAATTTTTAGATACATCGAGGCTTAATTTAAAACGAAAAAATTCTCATTTTGTGCTAGTTTTGCAGCAAATATTTGGCATACAAAACTGGCGATATTCAGCAAAATTGTTTGTTAATTAATATTTGTTTTTATTTTATCAAAAGCTTTGTCATAAAAATTAAAAATAATAAACTTAATTATGGCAAAATTAATAGAAAATATTGCCCTAAAATTCTTAAGTTACCCAAAGTAATTTAAGTGTTAAAGGTAAAATAATATTTGACATTAAAATAAAAAATAAAAACATACGTCACAGGTAGGATTCAGTACGCCCGTTGGATCCGTTATTCGAAATGGAAAAATTTTAATCCGATAGATTCCACAAACAAAACAAAATTCGAAGAATTGTTGACTGTCTCAATAGCTGCTCTTAATATTTCTATCAGGAAAGTTCGTCTCCTCGATTTAGCATGATAAATACAAAACGAATTCTGGAATTTTTCAATTTTTCCCAGATTAGATAAAAGGTTTTTCTATTTGTGAAATTTTTTAAATGATTTTTGGTATTTGGATATCTATTTACACTTTTCAATTTACCATTTTTCATTGTATTGAGGTTGCCAGCAATGATCTAGTTCGGGAAATATAAAACCGAAAGCATGTTCATAATGATAATTTCGATCAGGGGCATTTTATGTTTTTTAAAAAATCGTTGGGGATCGTGTAATTGGTTTTGCACAAAATTATTTTTTCATGGCCATGGTTGATTAACTAAAGCCACTAGCATAAAGTTACTTTGTCTCCATATTACATCGGGGCCATTTTCAATTTTTGGGATTTTTTCAAAAATTTTTGGGAATCATTTAACTTGTTTTGTACGAAATCATTATTAACATGATTTTTATGAATTGTGTAAATTGAAGCAACTGTATATTCTCTACGATTTGGAAATTGCAGTTTCCATTTTTTTCAAATCTGTCACTCGTATCAGATAAAGAATTTTTCAAATCGAAGTTTGTTTTCTAAAAAAAACCAAAAATTTAGATTAAGATGATTTAAATTATTATTGTATTACGAAAAGCTCTCTAATTATGAATGAAAAATGATATCTGTCGATTCTTTCATCCAAATTTTTAATCCCTTTTTGACAAAAGTTTTAAGGCCAAAATCGATTCGTTAGGCTACGTATAGACTCTGATTTGATTGGACGGTTGGCTTCAATTCCTGTACTATTCGAAACTTGTAAGGCCTAAAAGTCAAATCCATATGGAAAATTCTCCATGTATAGATTTTGGATAATCCCAATTTTTGAGAACGCCGAAGAATTAATAAATTTCGATCTGCCTTAACAGTATGGCTCACGGCTGCAATGTTTTCAGTTGAGCAGTCAAACACATTTTGTCGTGTTTGCACATTTTGTATCGGGCGTATCGACTCAAATTTAACGACCAAATTCTTAATAACGGTCTCAAAAGGACGATTATGTTTTCCGAATATATCACGAATTTTACGAAATGTAACCACCATTTTCATAGGGGATTTCAATTATTTTAATGCAATTTTCGTGTGAAACTGAATTCATTGTAACAGTTGCCAACCCATCTACAATGAATACGTCAAAAAACTAAATGTCAAAACTATCATGTTGTTGGTGTTGCCACAATTGAAAAACAAAGTTCTTGTTGAAAACTCTCATGGATAAGTATATTCTTGAGTTTATTCGTATGGATGATTTTGAATCATTTTCTATTTTTTTCTGTCTTTTCTCCACGGTTCGAAAGTTGTAGATTGTTTCCGATTTTTTTCAAATGTGTCACTATGAGATTTGTTAAGCTGCCATCTAGCTCGTATCGTATAGATAAGTAAATCCTTAATTTTATTTATAAGGAGGATTTTTGAGATTTTGGAAATACAGGAAATACAGTACCTCCTTAATAAAATTTTCTTTAATATATTGCTTCTCATTAAATAAGAAAAGTGTTTAACATATTTATTTCTTGATATTGAATACTTCAAAATATGTTAAAATTTTACTTCATCTTCTGTTTCTTAAATCAAGAAAACAAATAAATAAAATCATATAAAAAGGGTTTCAATCCTTAAGTACAAATCTACAATATGACGGAATGAGGTGAGGCCAAAGAATCCCGCATATTGGTTTAAACTTACATCGTTAAAATTTATTTATGCAAAAAACCGAAAAAGAAACTCAAAGTGGAACGCGGTAAAAATACTTTATGAAAGAAAATAAAATATAAAATCAATTGTCTTGCGAAAAGGATTATTATGAATATTTAAATAAAATTCCTTTATGTTTTTATTAATTTCAAATACTAGACTTTTGTTTCTACATTTTCTACAAGCGAGTATGCCGCTTTATGACGGCAAATAACTACAGATGATGATGATGATGATGGAATTTAAACCGTTAATATATATATTTTTTTTAATATTTTATTACATTTTAGGATTTATCATTTTTGGTTTTATTACAATAAAACGAAAAATAATATTATGACATGATGATATTGAAATAATCGTGGTGACAATGTTGATAATAGTGTTAGACAGCTAGGGCATAAATATTAGGGACACTGTAATGTAATATATTTTTTTAAATTTGATGGCAACCAAAATGGATATATAAATTTTCTATGGATTAAAAGAAACACATTATCAATATTATCCATTAAGATTTTGTTTTAGCAGAACAAATTTAATAAATTTAGAACTGGCTATTTTACCTTGTTTATCAATTAACCTGCCACCTTCCGAAGAGTTTACTACTTTGAGCATGGTAACAATGAATCTTTCACAGAGATGTTTTCTGATTTAATCAATTAGCAAATGATCCAATTGAAGTTATCCCGTTAACAACTATAATTTGTAACGAGTAAAAATAAAAATTTGCCAATTATAAGGCTTAGTCGATGTATAATCAATAAAAATACTTTTAGAATTTTGAGGGTGACAATATTAAATAGTAATTTTATTTGAATAAAAAGTTTTTAGAAACTCAGTTTCATTACTCAATATACAGACCTCGTATGTATATATAATTTTTGTAAATATCAAATTATTATTCAGTTGAAAAAAGACCTTTGAAACACTTATATATTTTTATACCTAAACGAAAATTAAATTTCCGATTGAAACAGAGTTAGAATCTAAACTTCCATATTTAGATATATTGATAATAAGAAAGGGAAATAAGTTAGTGTTTGATTGGTATAAGAAATATACCAATATATAACACATTAAATAAATTATTTAGCAGTATAAATGATGAAATAGGAAAAATGGAAATATCTGATGTAGTATACAGGATACCATGTGGAGGAAACGACCAGGTGAACTGTGACAAAGTTTATATTAGGACAACAAAGAATAAACTTAAAACAAGATTAGCTGGTCATAGATGTGACCAAAAATATAGGAATATTTCAACACACAAGACATCCTTATCTTCACATTGTAAGAAATATAATCATTATCCGTTTAATGAAGCATCAATATTAGATATAGAAAAAAAACTATAAGAGACGTTATATGTTAGAAATGTTAGAAACTGTTAACGTACCAAATGTAAGGAGAATAAATTTCAAAACAGACAATTTAGCGCAGTATTAGAGGTACTTAATTCAAAAGACACATAATTTGTTATAATTATTTCATAAGAGAGAATTTGTCATTTAATTTCCATTTCCTTGTTTTCGTATGTTTATGTACATATTTGAAATTTTTAATTTTGTATGTATGAAGAAAATTATTTTATATGTTTTTGTCAAATGTTTTCACAATTTTTTTTCAATTTTTTAACATTTTTTGTTATTAAAAATTAATTTTCCTGAAGAAGCTTTCCATAGGAAAGCGAAATATTGAAAAAATATATCGTTAAAATTTAATTAAAAAGACCGTTTAAAAGATTAAAACATATTTATAATTTTATTATTTTACTTTCCAATGATGTATTAATTTTGAAACAAAAATATTAAATATCTGTACTTATTCTTAAAGAACTTAACTCTTTTCACAATCATATGTTGAAATATTTAAGACAAAAAAGAAAAACATTAAATACATTGTTAAAATAACAAATGCTCTTTCTTTGATAAAACGAAAAAAAATAGACACAATTCCTGCACCACCACAGAATATATTCCAACCACTATTAAAACCATATTATGGAAAAAATCCTTGAGGGAGTAGGGATATAAAAAAATGAGGTTCAAGTGCACAAGAGTTGATAAAATTCCAAAATGAAATGAAAAAGTAACAAAGACTTACAACAATATTTCAAAAGAAATGATGTTGTTGTAACATCTTTAAGTACCGACGACTCTCACTGACTACAAAACAATAATGCAAAGAACAAGAACAAAAAGGAAAATACAAAATAAAAAAGAATTTGTAAAATTAAAAGGAGCTCAGGAAACAAGTAAAATACATATGCAAAAGTATACTTGAGACTTGCAGCATATATTTCTTAAGATCCATACATATACAAAAATTACTTCGTATGTGTGCAATTGTACTTGAAAATATGTGAATTTTAAGTAGCAACATGCACTGCGAGTGTAGTTAATATTTAAGAATTTAAGTTTCCTCATTTTTTCAAATATAAATTGAACTTACAGTTCTATATGCATAACTTTGCGATACGAGAGCAGTTTTAGAAGGTTAATTTTAATGCCTATAATAAACAGGTTATTAAGATTTTGTACAACATGTTTATTTTTATTGACTTTTTAAGTAGAGCAAGTGTAGAAACATTTTTTCAACTCTGTTGGAAATAAACTAATTTTAAAATAAAAATTGTCAGGTTGCAGAGCAGCTTATCTATGCACTTTGTACTACTGATGGCTGAGACCACACAT
The DNA here is from genome assembly GCA_030448955.1 of Trichopoda pennipes. Lineage (NCBI taxonomy): Eukaryota > Metazoa > Arthropoda > Insecta > Diptera > Tachinidae > Trichopoda > Trichopoda pennipes. Next base: position 690,289 of record JASKUP010000007.1, on the reverse strand, counting down.
ACTTGACAACGAAAAAAGTTTTTTTTAGATAAGAAAGATCATAATCATGAAGTCCTTGACATCTACATGGAAGAACTAAAGTTGAAAACATAGTATGGCAGTGGCTTCTTTATTCTTCTGTTCCATTAAAAGATAAATTAAAGGGTATTGAATCAGTGTTGACTGATTCGTGCACAGATTTCGGGAATCACCCTAATTCTATCCCCATTAGATATTCCTATATGTACTGATAGTAAGGCCATGATAAGTTTCTTATTGATTGTCGACATATAATTGACTCCAAAAGACATCACGAAACATTCCAGGCTAAAATACTTTTTGATCCTAGAGCATCAGAATCATCGTCAGAATGGTTTACGTTACGTAAATAATTGAGGCTGACCTGGCGAGATCAAAATGCCATTTATATTATCAGCGGATTGATTACTGAGCCCAAATTAATGCAACATTTCCTATCTAGCATTTAGCATGAAATAATGAGAACCACTTTGGCCAGAGTTACCTACTATATATTGCCATTTCTGCGGTCCCAATTAAATTTCAGATGAGATGATGTAATTCTAAAGAGAACCCTTTAAATTGGAACGCATGTCGAAAGTTGTCAGTACAAGAGAAAATATGAAATATTTTTTTTGTAATGACCCGACACTTTAAGTAAAGCCGGAAGTTTAAGGCATCTTTTAGGACTACAACATAAGAAAGATAAAGTTTGTTCATTTCGCTAGACTAAATGCAGGTATTGTAGGTTATCATACAGTTCAATTGTTAGTCATCCACTCTGGCATAACAGAAGAGCTATTAGAGCATAAGATAACGTGGCGGTCTATGTAATTTAAGAGAACCAACTCAAACCGCTACAACTACCATGATAAATAGAAATTTAGCTACACGACATGGTGACCACAGTTACAGATCATTGCAAATAGCAGAATGGTATTTTAAGCAATAATTGTTGGAGAAGCTATCAGGATAGGAAGGTAAAACTCAAATTAAATTAATTCTGCATAACTTTCTGCAAAGGCGTTAGTTTTATCACTTGTATTTTCTTTGACTCGCTAAAGTTAGGCGATCCTTTCTCCCTGTACTTAATTTTTACTCATCTACATTTTTATTATTCAAAGCCGACCTGACGGTCTTGCTTCTATAGTAGTCTTTCAAGAATTTTTATTTGAGTTGGCTCGGAGTTATCAACCCTAAACCTTTTCGTCGAGCCATCAACATCAAGAGTGTTCTACTTAATATTCCCTTTTCTGTTAAATGCGATCATTCCTCTATCATTTACCTATCGTTTGGCTAGAACTATCTTAGAGATAATATCTTCTTCCGCATGACTGTTACGACAAACTTGCAAGTAGGTGCCCCTGTAGGCTAGTAGGTAGTGTACTAGCTTACAAATCGGGCGTTGTGGATTCGATTCCCAACAAAGACCTTGGTTTTTTCACTATAAATAAAAATTGACTGTCGGTGGGTCTGATCAGTGATTAAGGTCACTGGTCAATGTACTGTTTTATACGACAGTTAATTTCCGTAACTATCCTTCTACTTTCACCACCTGTCTCATCTCTTCTCTATCTCTTTTCTAAAGAATGTAGCACGGTACTTGACTAAATAGGCATTGTTGCCTGAAGTGCTACTTCTCTTAAAAAAAAAGTATACTTACAATTAAAAAAGTACCCTTAAATTTTAGCCAAATTTTAGTTGACTCTAAATAATAAAGTGAGTTTTTTACAATGTTTTTTTTTTTATTAGAGTACTTTTGGAACGGCTCTCCTTTATATACATACATATAAACACATATTTATTTATTTTCTTTTTTGCTTTAGTTTGTTTTGTTTCCAGAAAAGTCTGGTAGTTTTTTATGCTAAAAAATTACAATTATTTTGTGAAGGTCTGCATCAGTGATATTTAGTCTGGATCTCTTTTTATTGGCATAAAGTTTAGATGCTTTAAATATTTGATTTATTTATTGACAAGGAGTATTTGTAAAAATGATAAATTTTAGTTCTGTTTGATGGGGGGATAAAGTTATGTTCCGTTTAATTTTCTGTGAATTTAAGAGGGTATATCCTTAAATGTTACGACCCGGGATACGCAGTCTTGATGGATCTCTTCCCTATCTTGACATGTGCTTTCGGCGGTAAAAGTCGGCGCTAGTCGCCTAAGCTAGCAGGATCCTCCAACTGGATGAGTCGCAGCACTCTCGAAATCCGACCAGCAAAGTTAAAATATCCACATTGGTATCACGAAAACTAGCTACCCGCAGGGATACACCCCTGTACTGGTTTTTGATGAGGCTACTCGGGGAGTTACTAGGTGGCTGTTAGTTTAGTCGGTGCTTTAAAGAAAGTAACCGAAGATATGTTAACCAACAGTGCAACAGAACAAGGAGTGTGATTTGTTTTAAATCCGCGCCTGACTATGTAGTCTTAATCAGATGGTGGACAAACCACTTTGTATAATTTGGAACGTTATACATACGTCCTAGATAGCCGAAGACATAATTCTAAACAACAGAACCACCTAGTTGCAACTTGAATAATTCCAGGGCAGGTCTGCAAACTATCACACCTTGCTAAAGAATTGGAGACTTTCTAACTCCTGTCCAGAACACATGTCAAGCATGCTCACTGGACTGGATCATTCACCATGCGTGTCATTATCAGTGAAATGATCCTGGCCACCATAATTTTCATTCTTCCCTTATGGCCGCAAAACCACAACCACCACGATGCTCCCATATAGGGGCCAACCTCAATGATCAGCCAGAGAACTATTATAAGTCTAAAGAGACCGTGGAAATAAAGTGGAGTTTCCAGTTGACCACCTGTCTGTCTTCAGGGGACTGGGCTCCCTTTATACCCCAGTTGCACTGAGTCTAGATAGTGGAATATTCTATAAAGACCATATTTATATGCCCCTGAGGGGCAACAGGACAAGGAGTTGGATAGTCTCCAACTCTTCAGAGAGGAGTGCGGGCATGGCGCGCACTTAAAAATTGCGCCTAAAGCACCCAATAGTAGGACCGCCGACGAATTAACGTCAAACGGCGAGGCACTGACGTTAACCTTATCACACATAACCTACAAGTTTTTCAAGATTGATGGCGTTAGCTTATCTAAGCTCATTATAAAACAATGATATAATCGGTCTTAGGACTATTGAAGAAACATTAATATTCGACTGCCAGCAACTAAGCTTATCAAAATATTTTACAGAATTTCTTATCTTTTAGTTATTTGCTGTTAATTATTACTTTTGCTGTTATTACTTATACTTTTTCTTCTTAAAATTTTTTCCTGTTCAGTAGGCAACGCACTACAAAACTAAATTTAGCAAAAAAAAAAAAAATTAAAAAGGGTTTGGCTTGAATTGCATAGAACCATATCTCAACATGGAAGTACGTTCTGTAAATCATAATGTTAATTAAGAGCTTTTACTAACTTCTAATTTGGACTTCTTTACAAAATATTTATTTCAGCGAAATATAATAACAAAGATTTAAAAAAATTTCTTTAAGATCGAAGCAATTCAGCTAGCTGAAATTGAGTAACAATTGTTTACAGCTACAGTAACTTAACACTAAAACAGTTCGTATTCAGCTTGCTAAATACTATATACAAAAACCTAAATTCAGTTTACTGAATGAATGAATGCTGCTATATCATATATGAAAATAAATTTAGCTACCTAACATGACTTTAAATTAATACATGTAGCTGAATAAACCAAATAACACAGGTTAGTTATGTGTGCCTGAAGCTATAAGCCAATCCAGGTAGCAAAATATATTTTTATTCCGAATTCCGTAAGTCACATAAGATTAAGAATTTACTACAACTATTCAGCATAACACTGCAATTGTGAATAAAATCTGGCTTGATGTCGAATATTCATTCAGATTGATTTATTATTATCAAAAAGAAAAACTTCTGATAAAAACTTTTAATATATAAAATATGTATTACATCGAATTAAGTTTGCAGCTTTAATATGTCTAACACTTCCTCTAATTTAAACACAATTTACTTTCTTTTATCTGTCAAATGATTAATTTTGAATCGTATCCTTTGTTAAAAAAATTTCTACTCTTAGACACAATAAATAATCGTAACTGCGCTTTTTGTTCCTAAAGTCACAAAAGTATAAACTTTTATTGCTTTATCTTCAGGGGAAAGTGATTTATTGCCAAAAACTGCAGTTATATTTTGGTTTAACTTTAGTAAATTAAAACTTTTATGTCTCTCTAAAGACAAAATTTAAATAAATAATACAATATAAAAATTGAAAGATTGAAGTAATAGATGAAAAATTCTTTGTTTTATAACAAAATTAAATTATTAAATTTAATTTGCTTGGCTGAGAATATTGAATTAAAAAGTTATTTTACAAATATCATTTGAAATCATTTCTGTGATGTCTCAGCAACATTCTGGGGAAAAGTTGATTACATGTTATTCAGAATTTTTTCAACGTTTCTAAAAAATATCTTAGAAAGCTACAAATAAAAAGTGTGTTACTTAACATTAATTCTCTATAAAAGAATTTTGATGTTTTGACCAACTTTTCTATAGAAAATGTAACTCTGATCTTACGACACTGTCGTATGACTTTCTGATAAATAATGTTGCACAGCTATCTGATATAATTTTCTATATAAAATGCTACACAGACATCTGATAGTATTTTCTATAAAAAATATTGCAATGATACTTGATGTAATATTTTCAAGAAAATGTTGTACAGATTTGTGATATAATTTTGTATAGAAAATCTCGGCTCAGATACCTGATCAAATTTTCTATAGAAAATCTTGGCTCAGATGCCTGATCAAATTTTCTATAGAAAATCTTGGCTCAGATGCCTGATGAAATTTTCTATAGAAAATCTGGGCTCAGATGCCTGATGAAATTTTCTATAGAAAATCTGGGCTCAGATGCCTGATGAAATTTTCTATAGATAATCTGGGCTCAGATGCCTGATCAAATTTTCTATAGAAAATCTTGGCTCAGATGCCTGATCAAATTTTCTATACAAAATCTGGACTCAGATGCCTGATCGAATTTTCTATAGAAAATCTTGGCTCAGATGCCTGATCAAATTTTCTATAGAAAAATCTTGGCTCAGATGCCTGATCAAATTTTCTATAGAAAATCTTGGCTCAGATGCCTGATCAAATTTTCTATAGAAACTCTTGGCTCAGATGCCTGATCAAATTTTCTATAGAAAATCTTGGCTCAGATGCCTGATCAAATTTTCTGTAGAAACTCTTGGCCTCTATGCCTGATCAAATTTTCTATAGAAAAATCTTGGCTCAGATGCCTGATCAAATTTTCTATAGAAAAATCTTGGCTCAGATGCCTGATCAAATTTTCTATAGAAAAATCTTGGCTCAGATGCCTGATCAAATTTTCTATAGAAAAATCTTGGCTCAGATGCCTGATCAAATTTTCTATAGAAAATCTTGGCTCAGATGCCTGATCAAATTTTCTATAGAAAATATTGGCTCAGATGCCGGATGAAATTTTCTATAGATGCCTGATCAAATTTTCTATAGAAAATTTGGGCTCAGATGCCTAATCAAATCTTCTATAGAAAATCATGGCTCAGATGCCTGATCAAATTTTCTATAGAAAATTTTGGCTCAGATGCCTGATGAAATTTTCTATAGAAAATCTTCGCTCAGATGCCTGATGAAATTTTCTATAGAAAATCTTCGCTCAGATGCCTGATGAAATTTTCTATAGAAAATCTTCGCTCAGATGCCTGATGAAATTTTCTATAGAAAATCTTCGCTCAGATGCCTGATGAAATTTTCTATAGAAAATCTTCGCTCAGATGCCTGATGAAATTTTCTATAGAAAATCTTCGCTCAGATGCCTGATGAAATTTTCTATAGAAAATCTTCGCTCAGATGCCTGATGAAATTTTCTATAGAAAATATTGGCTCAGATGCCGGATGAAATTTTCTATAGAAAATCTTGGCTCCAATGCCTGATCAAATTTTCTATAGAAAATTTGGGCTCAGTTGCCTGATGAAATTTTATATAGAAAATCTTCGCTCATATGCCTGATGAATTTTCTATAGAAAATCTGGGCTTAGATGCCTGATGAAATTTTCTATACAAAATTTGGACTTAGATGACTGATGAAATTTTCTATAGAATATCTGGGTTCAGATGCCGGATGAAATTTTCTATAGAAAATCTTGGCTCAGATGCCTGATGAAGTTTTCTTATTTTCTATAGAGAATTTAGCTAATTTCTATAGAATGTGTTTCTCAGATATCTAATCAAGTCTTCTGCCCAATATCTCGAAAAACTTGCCCAGATGCTCTTAAAAAAGTTCCTTAATACTGTTTAATTTTTTTTTATAAAAAATGTTTATCGGAAATGGAAATATCTGGTCACGAACACCACACTTATTGGTGGTGAAAAACAAACAAAAGCCACGACATTTAATTCATATGTAAAATGTTGCAAATGTTCTTTTTATAACAAATTGCTGTTTCTATAGAATTTTATAACTAATTTTCTAGAAAAAGTGCTAAACATAAAAATTATACTTTTGCACAATATAAAAAAGGAAACAAGTAATTCTATTAGTGCTTCGTTAAAAGAGTGAAGAAAAATGAAAATTAAACTTAAATATGAAATTTTAGAAAAGGTTTCTAAGTATCTGTTCAGTTTGTCTATAAAAAAATATTTTAGATCAGCAGTTCTGTTATATGATCACATATATAATGGAAAAGTGTGTCGGTGCTTGACTAAAGTATAGTCTGGTTCTACCTTTTCTATAACCTAATTTGACTTATATACTTTTCGGCGGAAAATGTTTTTATAACCAAGATTTTTTGTTCTGTTTATTAAATTAAATAATTTTTCATTAATTTTATATGGAATTTTCGGTCGTTTTAAATAAATTATTCCATACGCTTGTTTCAACTTTTGCCTTTTATACATATTTCAAGTTCAATTTGTCTTTTATCATAAGCTGTTTGACATCAAACACAAACAAACTTATTAGCATATGAGTGAAATAAAAGAAAATAAAATGAGTTGAAATAAAATGAAATGAAATAAAATAAAAGAATGATATACAACAAACAATGAAATTTAATACATTTTCCAGACAAATAGCAGACAAAATAGAAATGATAATGTAGAAAACAAACAAAAAATGAAAACACAAATTATAATAAAAACCCACAAAATTTTGAGAAACAAATTGATATAATGCAGACAGACATATACTCGTACGACGACATGCATATGTTGCCTGATGATAGAAACATATTTTGTTCATTTTTTTTATTTCTTTTTGTTGGGTGTGTGGTTTGTCACTTTTTTGAACAAAACAAAAAATGTTCCTTATTTTAATGGTTTCTTGTACATTTGGTAATGTAATCAAAGTCTAAACAGTCATTCAGACAGCCAATCATTTATACTGTTATTCTCTAACTATTTAGTCATTCAAACAATGAATAAATGATCCCTTACAGTTATAACAGTTTTTCTGTTTTCTTGTTGTACTTATGCCACATGCATTTCAATATTTTTGTTACATACATACATATGTACATACAAACATAGTTATGTACATATGTATATACATATATGTGTATGCATGTACATTGACTTTGGTGAAGTGTCATCTATCCTAAGAGATCAATCAGCTATGTGGAATATAAACAAGCTCTGAAATAATAATCCCTTATTTTAATGCTTTTTCATAGCAGTAGTTCATGGCTCCTGCTTGCAGTTTTCGGATAATGAATTAAAAAGAATAATATATATCCATATATACATACATATATATGTATTTTGCTTTCACTTCTTTTCTATGTTTTGTCTCAAGGCAAATCCATGACAATAAGCAAAGCTATCGTTAATCATATTTAAACCTATTTAAAAGTTAAATAAAATATGGCTTTTATTTTAAGTAGAATTAAAAAAGAAATTATTTATTATAAAATTGAAAAATTAATATTCAAGCCAGAAACCTAAAAGTGACAGGCAGACAGAAAAACTCATTCTTATTAGAGCGTAAATCTAAAATTTAGGAATAATTAATATTTGAATACATACATATGTAAGTAATAATTCGACATTTGAAAAGAGTAAAGAAAAATAGTTGACCGGGTGCTCAGTATAGATTTCCGAATAATTTTTTATATCTTCAATTTCTTTAAGGCATTTGTATGGTTATCGTACAGCGCGGTGAATACCGTCGTTACTGGATATTTGTTTGGTACGATTGGCGAGCGCTTTCGATGCGATGACATCATTACGAAGCCGCGTTTCATATAAAGGATTTTTCAACAAGAAGTTTGTTTTCTAAAATAAAAAATTTAGATTGCGATGATTAAAATATTAATTTATTACCAAGAGAAAAGTTTGGCAATTATGAATGAAAAATGATACCTGGAAAATGTCCACCACGACCACGCTGACAGATGTCGATTGTACCATTAAAGTTTTAAACCAATTCTTAGCAAAATGGTTTGCAATGCATGTTTGCATGTGGCATTATCATGTCGCTGAAACTGCTTTTCAGCGATATCCATGTCGTCAATAATAGGCAAAAATTGAGTTGTTAGCATCTTACGATTGTGTGATACAGTGATCGTTCCGTATTTCCAGCCTCATCTTCGAAAAAAAAAAAACGGCCCAATCATGCTCCAGACCATATAGCGCACCATACAGTGACATGCTGAGTATGTAAAGGCTTCTCAATAATTGCTCTAATATTATCAGAAGCCCAAATGCGATAATTTTGCTTGTTGACAAATTCACCTGACAAGTGAAAATGTGGTTCATCTGAAAATATGAATTTTTCAGAAAAACCAGCTGGTTCTTCCTGAATAAATTGAGAAAGTTTACGGTGATGTGAACTAAACCTTGTGTGTGTTGAACCTTGTACGGCTTTAAAGCCAAAGCATTACGCAAAATTCGCCATGCTGTGGTTTTGGATGATCCCAATTTTTGAAAACGTCGAGAAATTGAAAAATTGGAATCTGTTTCAACACTGAGGCTCATGGCTGCAATGTTTTTAGTTGAGCGACCCGGTCGAACACACCTTGGTATTCGCATATTTTGTATTGAACCTATCAACTCAAATTCAACGATTAAATTCTTAATAGCGGTATAAGTAGGTTGACTATGTTGCCCGAAAATGTCACGAATTTTAACAGAACCACCATTTTCTTAGTGGATTTTATTTATTTTAATGCGATTCAGGTACGAAATTGAACTCAATTGCCAATGCATCAACTACGAATACGTTAAAAAACTAAATGTCAAAACTATCGTGCTGTTGGTGTTGCCACAATTGAAAAACAAAATTCTTGTTAAAAAGCCTGATGGTACTGGAGAGTAACTATTAGGTGCGTTACTATAAATAGTGTTGGGTACAAGTAAATTTTCCATTAGTATTTTATCTATTCCTGCAGGTAAAATGTCCCGACGGCTGGCATTTAATCAAGGAGCTAATTTAAGATTCCCTCTTTTACGACTTACTACGCAAATGTATCCGTCTGAGAGTGTTTTTCGTTTGTTAGTGTGTAGTTTCAGTGGTGTGAAAATTGTGTCTGAGGTCGTGTTCACCTGTTCGTTTATAATATCACTCTTAAAAGTTCTGTTTTTAATTACTTCCATATTTTTAAGAACATCTAGACTTTGTCCTTGTTTGCTAGGATTTAGTAATGTAATACATTCATCTATTCTAAAGAAAAGTTGCAGTCTTCTTTTTTTTTTTGTTTGTACAAGCGTATGTGCTCTGTAAATCTTGATTTTAGTGTTCGTGCAGTTTGTTCTATATAAATAGTTTGCGAGTACAAGAAGCTACCTTCTTCCTACTTCCCAGGAACCAAATTTGTCAGTTGTTTCTATCAATGTCTTGCTATTATGTTGGTTTTTAATGCTGTAACTCTTCATCATGAAAAAGTTTATTAATCTATATATTTCTGGTCTTGTGTAAAGCTTAGTACTCTGTTCTAATTTGTGAAAAGTGTTGAGCAACATTTGATATTTCGCTTGAAAATTTTGACAATATGTTGCCAGCTGATTCTCTCTTTTTATCTAATATTAATGTTGCGCATTACGGCAGACAAGATGAATCAGACCGCGTTGTTCGCAATAAAATTATAACTTATTTTAATTTCGACATCAGTTACTTGGCAGCGAAAATTCGCTTTTTTGGAGGAGATTTCTAATTAAAAATAGTTTACGAAATAAAAAATTTATAATTTCACAAAAGAGGCTTTAAAAATAATAAAAATTATCAAAATGCTTCAATAAAAAGATCTGTTTTTAAACAAAAAAAAACTTTTCTTATTAAACAACTTTTAATAAGGTGGATACGTAAGGCAATAGATTTTATTGCAAAGAATAGTATAAACATATACTATTATTAAAAAAAAAAACTTTGGCTATTATAAAAAAATTCATATGCTTATTCAGCCTTTTGTTTTGTGTGGCCAGTCTTTAAAAAAATTTTAAAACTCTTATTTTACTATGTAAAAATTGCTATTATGCATTAATTTTAAAAATAAGTTGCTTAGTTGCTAATTAGTCTTTGAACAGAGATCTCATCGTAAAGCATAACAATAATTTTTCATCGTACATTTTCGCCAATCTCATTAGGCAATTTTAACTATAAGGAATTAATATAATTGAGGAAATGCCCGTTGACATTATTTTTGTTGTTTTGCCATATCCACTAGCATTAGACACAAGCTCACTTTTCATTTCGATATACGTTTTTCGATGTAACTGCTGTGTTTTTCTAAAACAAAATAAAAATCTGTAAAACTGAGATCAATACAAGGTACAGTAACAGGTAACAGTAGATGTACATAGAAAAATTCACTAAAGTACGCTAAAAAGAGATCAGTACTTTATTTAAGTGTTTGTGTTCATTAAGAATCATTATGTAAGGTAGTTTATTTGCATACACATCTAAAAACGCTAAAAATACTTTTTGTGCATTTTGTATCTCTCCGGAAAAAATCTATTTGTGTAATAATCTCAAAAATTAAAGTAAAGAACACTAACGTAGTGTACTTTAGAGGTCTTTTTTCGAACACTGATATAAAGGATTGTTTTTAGATGTTCGCATAAATGAGTTAACAACACTGCTTTGTTGCTGGCAAACAAATTATTAAATATTTCAATTGACTTTCCAAAAGCACCTTGTTTTGAGTTAACTTTTGTTTAAAGATAAAAATTATAAAGGAGAATTCCATATTTTGAGTAAAAATACTGAAGAATTTTCACTTGATATTTGTACTGCATATCTGCCAGGGTAGTGCGATCTAACTCTACTAGATTATTTTCTGTGGGAATATAACAAGAACCTTGTATATGAGAGATCGTTTAAAATACAAGAAATGACAATTACGGCCTTATTTCATTTATGGTTGTTATGCAAATTTTTAAAAATGAGACATTCAAATGGTAAAAGCTCACTTAAAACTCACTTAACGTGGTTAGAACTCAGGCTAAAAACCATGTTTAATAGAAACGCTTCACTATTAAATATCTGAGATAATTATCTATCTCCTCTAGTTATATGTCTCCAAAGTGTTATACTTAATTCCCTAAACTTTGTCTTATACGTGATAAGATTTACATCTTTACCTTGCTGTGTAAGTCACTGTGGATGAAATTACGTGATAAGACTTACATCTGTACCTGGCAGTGAGCCTTAATCAGATGGTGGTCAAATCACTGGGAATGAAAAGCAAACGTCATTCACGCCCTAGGAAGGCGAAGACTAATTCTAGCAAAAGGTCTTTCCTAGTTGCAACTTTGTTGATTCCAGAGCAGGGCTGCAAACCACCACTCCTTGCTGAAGAGCTGGAGACTTTCCAACTCCTGTCCAGAACACTTGTCTAGAATGCTCACTGGACTGAATCATTCACCTGTGGTTTTTATTATTGGCGAGATAATCCTGGCCACCATAATCAATCATGCTTGGGGCAGCAAAACCACAACCACCACGAAACTCCCGAAGGGCCAACCTCAATAATCAGTCAGAGAAAGAGCTAAATGCCTAAAGAGACAAATAGCGGTAACTTTACGGGCTACTGATTCCCGTGGAAATAACGTATAGTTCCCAGTTGACCCCTGCTGCCTTCAGGGGACTTTACTTCCCCCAGTTGCACAGGCCTAGATATTCAAGTATTCTATAAAGACTGATAAATGTGTCCCCCGGGGGGGGGGGCACTGTGGATGAAATATAGCGTCATCCTCGCTCTAGAAGGCCTTCAGATACGTATATCCTCCGGTCACTCCCAGTTGCAACTTCAAAAGCCCGAAGCAGGTCGCAGCCTTCACTGCTTGATGAAGAGTTGGAGAATATTCAACTCCTGATCCAGAATGCATGAAGCTTAATATAATTTAGAAACACGATGGCATTCATTTTCACTGGACCTGGACCTGGATCAGGACCATTCGTTGTGTTTATTGTGAATGATCCGATCCACAAAATCAAACTAGGGCCTCGAAACCGCAGGAATCAGTCAGAGAACAGCTAAAAAGGTAAAAAGACAAATAGCTGAACTGTGGGGCTTTACTACCAGCCTTGAAGGGGACCGGGCTCCCTTTTACCCGTAATGACGGTGGATTTCCCTCAAAACATATCAATGTGCCCCCGGGGGGGGGGAGGACTTTGTCTTATGGCTTCGCTTGTAAATTTTAATATTTGGCATCTTTAGCAACTCATATACTGTGACCACAAAAATTATTTTTCTTTTCGAGATCTCGCGGTATAATATTTTCTGTTTATTGCCTTAGAAACAACTGACCCATGGTTGCTACTTAATAAAAGTTATGTTTCTTAATACTGAAGACTGTATTGGGACTTGAACTTGATAACTTATGTCTATAACAAAAGCGGATATCCTCATTAACGCAGTTTGTTTCAACGAAACTTAGATATTTGATTCGAAAAAATGAGGATCACTCTTAGATGAAGATTTTTAATACAGCAACAGTTGTTTGAAGGGAAGGTTTTGCTCCGCAAGGAAAGAATATTCAAGTTCTAAAGAGCTGTTATATCACAATTAAGACAATTATCAATAACGTCACACTAATCAGCTGCTTAAAATTTGTAAGCTGAAGTTCTCTTTCATCCTGCTTACATACATCACACTTATTACTGGTGAAAATAAACAGCTTTGGAATACCTTTATCACAAACCATAAATTCAAGATTTTTAACGAACAACAACAACATTAGATTCATAAGAAGATGATATTTTCTATAGAATTCTATTCCAAAGTTTTTAGAAAAAGTGCACAACATAAAAATAATATTTTTATACAATAGAACAAAAGTCAACTAAATATATCAGTACCTCATTAAAAGAGAGTGAAGAAAAATAAAAATGACAAACGCCCTCTTTTCTTATTTTATAGAAAAATGGCTGGATATGAATAGTTCCTTTATTTTAAGAAACACATTTAAATTACTTTAAAGGCTTTTTTCTAAATTTTATTTTATTTAACAAATTTCTTAGAAAGTTTTATTTTTTTGTAAATAACATTTATGTTGTATTATTGTATGCGTAAGTGCGTTAAAGTATTTTGCCATTTTATTTTTATTAACGTCCATAAATGTTTTGTGTTGTAGTTCTTGTCGCTTGTCAATCGTGTGTCAATTAAATATTCATGAAACATTCAAAATAAATACATTTAACATGTCTGAATATGTTACAACATGTACATGCATGAATTCTTTATGATCATTACCTCTGCTTTATTATTGTTTGGTATAGTTGAAGAAACTAATAATGCGTTGAAGTAAAAATGTTTTTGAAAGTTAATAATTTTATAATAATAATGTAACTAAGAAAATTGTTTTAATATTTCAGTTTCAGGGGAATCCAAGTTTCGTACCTATTACACACTTTTGTTAGACAAATGTTTTTAATTAATGCACTGTTAACTTAGTACGTATGTTATCTTGGGTCTGTTCTTTTGTTTCAACATCAATATTCAATACAAAACTTTATGAAAGAAAATGTTTTGATGGACTGTCTTATGCTTTCTGTGTTGCTTTCTTATTTGTTGCTTTAAGTAGTGGCGTCAATATATTGAGCATAAATTATAAATACAATTATGTTGTTTCCCTCCCATCAGTACTTCATAATTTTCATAGTTGTTCTTAATGTACCTTAAGTGAAAAGAAACATGTTTGAAGTGTTTTAAAAGTCCATTAAAACCGCAATAATAATTAATGAAATGTTTGGAAAATAAAGTCTTTTAAATAAAAAAATAAAAAATAACAAAACTATTATTGAAAAGCCTATAAATACTTTTTCAAAGAATATTTTTGCATGAAACAAAAATATTTCAACGTAATACACAGGACGAGTCATTGGATTTCTTAGTGACTGGAAAGAACCCTTAAAGTTGTAAAAAGAAACCTAAAGTAGACAGTTTCTTATTTAGTTCATTAAGGCCTTCTATTCTTGCTCAGAAATACCACATGGGGAATAGTATTTTCGGAATTGTATTTTGGGTCAGAAAAACCACTGAGGAAATAAAAGGTTTTCCCAAATGTAATTTAATTCCTAAAATACTATAAAACAAACAATTTAGATTAAAATGATTCAAATTTTTATCGTGTTACGAAGAGAATAGCTCGGCAATTATGAATGAAATATGATATTTGGTAAATGTCCACCACGACTACGCTGACAGATGTCGATTCTTCCAACAAAGTTTTTAAAACTTGTTGGCAAAATAGCGTTCCTATTTGAGTGCACATCACATCACGGATTTTGGATTTTATGGCTGAAATCGATTGGATTAGCTCGGTATAGACTGTGCCCTTCATAGCCCCATAAAAAATAATCCAATGGACTTAAATTACACGATCTGGCTGGCCACCTAACAGCTGACTGTCGTGAAATTATGCGATCGGGATAATTGGTCTGCAATAAATTTATCTTTTTATGGGCTGTGCGAGATGTGGCGCCATTCTGTTCAAACCACAGTTAAGTGATATCCACGTCGTCACTAAAAGGCCAAAATTTAGTTATTAGCATCTCGCTATAACGTAATTCATTCGCTGGTACCACATATCTAGCCTCATCTTCTAAAAAAAAACAGCGGCTCAGTCACACCTCCAGACTACACGCCGAGCATGCCAATGCTTCTCAATAATCGCTCTAGGATTTTCAGAAGCAAAATGCGGCAGTTTTGATGGCTGACATACCCCGACAAATAAAACTGAGCTTCGTCTTAAAAAATGCATTTTTCAGAAAAACTAGCCGGTTGTTCCTGAATGAATTGAGTGAGTCTACGACAATGCGAATGATATATGCGTATATTCTCCCCTGGAGTTTACTTTATTTGGGTATGATTTTACGTCCACCCGCGTCAAATTTGCTTTGTGATCTCTTTATACTATAGAGAGAACACTGAAGATAGCCGGAACTGGTTTGTTCTCAAACCAAATTTGATGCGGGTAGACGTAAAATCATACTCAAACAATGTGAATGATCGGTCGGCTTCAATTCCTTCACCAGTTAAACCTTGTAAAGCTGCAAAGTCAAATCCTTACGCGAAATGGTTTTGGATAATTGGGGTTGAGAAACTCGAGGAATTGACAAATTTGGATCTGCTTCAACGCCATGGCTTACGATTGCAATGTTTTCAGTTGAATGATACTGTCAATTCAAATTTATCGACCGAATTCTTATTAGGGGTGTCATAAGGACAATTATGTTGTCCGAAAATATAACGAATTTTACGAAATGTAACTTAAACAGAACCATAGTTGATAAAAATTATATTAATGTGATTATCGTACGAAATTTAATTCATTATAATAATTGCCATTACATCTACTACGAATACATTAAAAAACTAAATGTCAAAGCATCATATCATCTTGTTGGTGTTGCCGAAATTGAAAAACAAAATTTTTGTTGAAAAACCCGATATATAGTTTTTGGGCTCATCGTGTCGTGCTCCATTCAACCAGCTTGTGATGTCTGGCCGTAGACAGATAATTTTTAGTTTAATTTTAAAGTGCCAGAGTGATTTTTCAGCAGCCGCATCCACACTCAACGCAAAGATTCTTTGCGCTCGATTTAGTAGTTCTTTTCGACACATAATGTCTTGCTGCATTCAACCAGCTTGCATACAAGTCTAGTGATATCTGACAGATAATTTTTAATAAAATTCTTAATTGGCAAAGTGCTAACTTATTTCCAGCATTTACTTGACTGTTAAGACATGTTCTTTGGATGAATATGATGTTTGTAATTTTTCACCAGCTCCTTCCACACTCAACGCCATGGTTCTTTGCGCTCCATTTAGTAGTGATTTTCGGCTCATCAGTTTGGTCGTTTTCCACTTGGACCATTACATATCCTTCCGGCTTATTTGGGAATTTGGGAATTAATTTAAAAATATCATGATTTTCAAAAGTCTGGACACAGCGTAAAGCCATATGTTTTGCTTGATGAACCGCGGTGTAGTCATGTTCATCAATTCCAACGTGCGATGGAACCCGTATAATCCTGTTTTTGTTACAATTTCTTGTGCAAATTTTTCTAATTTTTGAGATCAGAGGTGTATTCTTTATCATCTAAATATACAAAACACTATCGGTTTGGAATTTGGGTTACAACGCTAACGTTGGGGCAGTAATTGCAAAGTAGACCATGGCCAACGATTATACCATCGTCGTGTACAACAGCAAAGGAAGTAATGTTATGTGATAGAACATCAGCACTGTTATAGAATGATGAAATATTAAACGAGTTTGAAGCAATTTCTGATCTAGCTGTCTCACTTGATTCTAAGCACAATTTTACACAACACATTCCGTTTACAGTAAATAAAACCCGCTCTGTCTTGGGATTAATAAAACGTTAGACTAAAGAATTTACGGATTCTTATATTATGAATCAATTATAAGCAGCTTTAGTTAGACCTTCACTGAAATATGGCTTTATAGTTTGGGACTCAACCTACAATACTATCAAATCTGTTCAGCAACAATATTTGCTCTTTGACTCCGTGGCTTGCATTGGAATATGCAAAATTTACTGTCTTATAATAATAATAGACTTGCTTTAATTAAACTTCCAATGTGTATTAATTTCGTATTTTCTTTAATGCTATTAAAGGATATGTGTCCAGTCAATTTTTAATAAGTAATATCTGTTTTCCATTATGTCCTGCATGTAATTTTATCCTGCTATCTATAAGAGTTTGCAAAGATAACTATGCTAACTGGAATCCTGTGCCAATGTACTAAGATACGAAAAATATATATATGAGGAGTGGTTTTGGTCATTTGTTAAAAGAGTAGGGGATTATGCTAGTTCTTCAATTCGGACTCTTTTAAAGATTGATCAAATATTCACTGACCCGGTTGATAAGACTAACCTTTTAGCTGGTTTATTGGCAAATAATTATTATTTGACGAAAAGTGGTTAACACCGCCCAAGCTCGACAGAGTACCCATTACTATGCCGAAGTTATTCTCTCGAGCTCGAGCGGTTAAACAGGTTTTAGCAGATCTCAACGGATGGGATACCAGCACTGGTCCTAGAACAATGCTTTTCAACGTTAGCACGTCCGTTATCAACCCTTTTCAGCATGTTGTATCATGCCGGTGAATGTGTTGTGAAAGTGTTGGAAGGTTGGCTAACAACCCTGAAAATTACCGTCCAATTGCAATTTGTTCTACACTTTCTAAGGTGATGGAAAGTATGATTAATTTTCATCTTTTCAGGTACTTGGAGTCCAATAGTTTATTTAGCGATCGACAGTATGGTTTCCGTAGGAGCCGCTCTCGGCCGACTTGCTAGCTTTCTTATCGAAAAAATGGTGCAACTCCATACATCATTTCAAAGAGAGTCGCTCCCCCCGGGGGCACATGATAGTTTTTTGGAACCTACTATTCCATTTAGACTGGTGTCTTGCGGGGTAAAAGGGAGCCCAGGCCCCTCAAAGACTAGTAGGAGTCACCTGGACAATCCACATATTTCCACGGGAATCAGTACGCTCGCAGAGTTCACTATTTGTCTCTTGAGACAATTAGCTGTTCTCTGACTGGTGATTGAGGTTGGCCCCTATATGGGAGTATCGTGGTGGTTGTGGTTTCGAGACCCTCGTGAGAGTTTGAGGGTCGGATCATTCAAAATGAACACAATGAATGGTTCAGGTCCAGTGAGTATGAATGCCGTCGTGTTCTTAATTATATTAAGCTTCATGCGTTCTGGACCAAGAGTTGGAAAGTCTCCAACTCTTTAGCAAGGAGTGAAGGCTGCGGCCTACTTCGGGCTTTCGAACTTTCTACTAGGAGTGACCGGAGGATATACGTATTCGATGGCCTCCTAGGGCGTGAATGACGTTTGCAAATCATTCAAGTGGTTTGACCACCATCTGATTATGACTACCTAGTCGGTGCAGATGTAAATCAAATCACATCATTTCAAAGAGAGTTAGGTTTTAGCTCTAGAGGCATTTGATAGAGTGTGGCATGATGCACTTCTGTCAACACTTGTTGCTTTTGGTGTCGGTGATAATTTCTACAGATTTCTCAGGAATCGCACTATACGAGTTGTTATGGATGAGAGTCATCAGACGAGTTCAGAAATACTTCAGAGGTACCTCAAGCCTTTGTTCTTTCTTGTAACCTATTATTTATTTTGTTTTTTAACGACCTTCTTTCTCAAACTTTAAACCCTCTATATTCTTTCGCAGATGACAGCACCATTTGTCATTCGTGTTCATTTGATAATAGACCGAACCAGTTGGAGGTGAGTTCCAAAAGGCGGAACATCAACGATACACTCAATCACGATATCGCGGCGATCTCCGAATGGGGTCGTGTGAATAGAGTCGGCTTTAAAGCCCATAACACGCAATGCTACAAGCTTACACATATATGGTGTTTCCACGGCACCTGCTTCGCTCTCTATTCTTGCTTCACACCCCAATCATAAGCGAATCAACCTGCTTCGCCATACAAAATTTTGAGAGCGAAGCTGGTAGATTCATATTGAAGCTAGTTGCGAAGCAAGTAAAAATCCTCTCTTCCCTAATTTTTATCGTAAGTTTATCTGCACTAGTTATCAAAATTAAACGTTTTTGTAAACAAAGAAAATTTACAAACAAAATAAAGTTAAAACTTAATTAATTAATTTTAATTTTATAAAATTAAAAAAAAAATGGATAGGAAAAAAAATTATACTTAATACTATCGCGGCAAGAAGGATATCTTCTGTTGTTTTTCAACTGTTGTTGTTGTTTTTCAACTGTTGTTGTTCTTCAACTTATGTTTTTCTGTTTAATAACAACAGCCAAATCGAAGCAGATAAATGAGTCGTGTAAACAGCATGATTCACAAACTTGCTTCAGAGAGCGAAGCACGAGATTCAAACTGTCGTGGAAACAGGCTAATAGATCTGTGTTCGAAAATGGTACTGCATCTGTTGTTATGGATGATATAGGTATTATGGAATCGGAAGATCTGGATGTTCTTGGTATGAATATTCAGTGTGATGTTCCATGGACTGCACACATTTTTTCGGTTTCTAAAGAAGCTATCATGTTTCTCGGTTTTCTAAAACGGTATAAGAGATGCTTCCATCCATCCGATCTTCGTACTATTCATACCATTTATATCCGTCGAAAGATGGCACACAACTGTCATTTGGCCGGTCTTTTTTGGAGTTGCTCGACCGCGTACAGGACAAGGCCAAATGGCTCATTGGGGACAGGAGGGTATCCAACTCTATTGATTCCCTGGAGCATCGACGCAATGTGGGTTGTATTTCACTGTTTTATCGTTTCTACAATGGTAAGTGCACTAATGAAAATAGGGAACTTGTTCCCGACATTCGTCCATTTTTGCGTTGCTTCGATTTTTATTGAGAGCTCATCCATTTGCGGTCGATTGGTCAGTGAATCGAACTATGCATTAGAAGGAAAATTCGTTTTTTAGCAGAACAGTTCGTATGTGGAATGACCTTCTTCCAGAGGTCTTTATTTTCACTGTAAATGTAGCAAAATTCAAATTGAATGTCCGCAAACACTACTCCCTCTTTTCTCCTCCCCATAACCTAACTTCCTAGTTCTTCCACTGCGTGAGTAGGGTTCATCCCCTGAGTCCTGGTCTGAACGAAACAAAAACTGGAATTCGTTATTAAAGATTTTTTCTGAATTTAACAAATATTATAGATTTGTTAATTACTATAAGAAAGTTATTGTTTTCTTTTTGAATAATTAATGCTGTAATGTATTAAATATTGTTATAGTCTGTATTTTTAGGCTAAAATAAGTAAAGAAAGTCTAATCAATTAACTTTTTAATCAAAACTAGTTTTTAACTAATAAATCGTTTGTCATATCAATTTGTTGGTTGCTTTTATAAGAAGAAGTTTTTCAACGATAATTTTAATCAAATTATTTATTTTAGTTATTTATAATAACAAAAAGTTTTCTATAGAAAAAGTTTATAAAATCTGTTACAAATTGTTAAAAATTTCCACAGAAATTTGTACAATGTCTAGCTTTTCTCAGGAAATAAACTGACACTATACCACTTTAAAAACTTAAAAACTTTTATATATTTTTATAACTTTTCTATTTTTTTATAAAGCAAATGCCATTCCCACAACATTCACTCGAAGTTATTTGAAATCACGATAAAATAAAATCCCCAATAGAAAATAAAAAGAAAAACTAAATGTTTTTCCAATAATCTTCATTCGAAATTAATCTACAACTAATGATCTGTGTAATTAAAAAATGAAAAGAAAAATAAAATTTCTTTCTAAGTTCCAAAAACAAAAAAAAAATAAAAAACAGGAGCCACCATAAAAGCTGACAGGGAAATTTCAATTTCGTTACGATAACACACCACAAGATATGACACATATTTTATTTTAAACTTTCATCGATGTACCATTTCAATTCGTTTTCTTTTGATGGAATTCCAATGATAAAAATCATGCTTTTTTTCTTCTTCTTCTTCCCCCACATTGTTAAACAAAAAGAAATGTTAATTTAAAATAAAATTGTCGACGATGAAGAACAAAAGAAAAACAAACCTAAAACTCATCAAACTCTTAAAAAACCCACAACATTTATTTCTTACAATTCTTCCATTATTTTTTCAAGTGGTGAGAGATTGTTTTTCTTTTTTTTTTGTTGTTGCTGTTGTGTTGTTCTTTAAAATTCTTCAATTTTTTTCAGTAAGTCATTGTCGACAAATGCAATGACAGCCAATCTTATTTCGAGTAGTTTCCGTTTAATTAAAAACTCAATCTTTGCTTTCTTATGCGCAGGCTTAACAATGATTGATTGAAGTCTATAAATAATTTTTATATTCAATATTTATATAAAATACAAAACAAAAATAATTTTTAAGTATAAAAAATAATTACTTTTATTTTTATTCGACCTTTTTTTTTAAATTTTATTAAATATGAAATAATCTTTTAACGGTCTTATTAAATAATTTAACGATTTTATTTTTTTCAATATTTCGCTTTCCTTTGGAAAGCTTCTTCAGGAAAAAATTTTTTTATATTTTTGAAAACAAAACAAAATTATTATCAAATTGAAAAAATGTTTCAAAACATTTGACAAAAACATATAAAATATTTTTTCATACATACATACAAAAAATTTTTAAATTTTCAAATATTCAAACATACAATAACAATGAAACGGAAATAACAAATAACAAATAACAAATTCTCTCTTATGAAATGATTATAACAAATTATGTGTCTTTTGAATTAAGTACCTATAATTCTGAGCTAAATTGTCTGTGTCTGTCTTAAAATTTATTCTCCTTACATTTGGTACATTAACAATTTCTAACATTTCCAACATATAACGTCTCTTGTAGTTTTTTTCTATATCTAATACTGATGTTTCATCAAACTTTGGATAATGATTATATTTCTTACAATGTGAACATAAGGATGTCTTCTGTGTTGAAATATTCCTATATTTTTGGTCACACCTGTGACCAGCTAATCTCGTTTTAAGTTTATTTTTTGTTCTCCCAATATAAACTTTGTCACAGTTCACCTGGTCATTTCCTCCACATGGTATCCTGTATACTACATCAGATATTTCCATTTTTCCTATTTTATCCTTCATACTGCTAAATAATTTATTTAATGTGTTATGTGTTTTGTGTGCAATTATATATTTATCTGTGTCATATATTTTACACTTTCTTAATCTTTCTGATATTCCAGGAACATAAGTTAATGATTTATAATCTCTTGGCTCTGCTGTAGAATTTCCTAAATTATGCCTATAACTACCATATTGTCTAATTAATCTGTTAGTTAATTCTACTGGAAAATCATTGGCATTAAGTATATCTCTTATTGTATCCCTATTCTTCAAATGAAATTCTCTATCACTTATAGTCAATATTCTGTCTATCATATTTTTCGCTGTGTTTATTATCATATTTCTTGGATGTTTTGAATAAAAATTAATGATTCTTCCAGAAGATGTTGGTTTCTTATACCAATCAAATACTAACTTATTTTTCTTCCTTATTATCAATATATCTAAATATAGAAGTCTAGACTCTAATTCTCTTTCAATCGTAAATTTAATATCCGGATGGAAACTATTCAATTCTGACAAAATATTATCCACTGCATCTTCTGAAGTTATACAAAATAAATCATCCACATATTTTGTAATTATCTTAGGTTTAATATGCATTTTACTAATACATGAATTTAGTAATTCCTCCATCACAATATCAGCTATAATTGGAGATGCTGGAGAGCCCATAGGGAGGCCCTCCTTCTGTTGATATATCCTATTATCAAATTGAAAATACCTATTGTCTTCTATGCAAAACTTAAGAATACGTAAAAACAATTCCTTCTCAATATTCGTATTTTGTTCTATAATCTGCCATTTTTCCTCTATAATACTTAAAGCTAAACCTACAGGAATACTTGGAAAAAGTGAAACTACATCAAATGAAAACAATCTATCATTATCTTGTATATTTATTCTCTTGGTCTTATCCTTAAATTCCAACGAATTTCTAATATTATATACTGATTGTCCTGTTATCACCTTAAGAATATTGGTTATATACTTGCACAGTCCATAGGCCGGGGAATTAATGCAAGAGCAAATAGGCCTTAAAGGAAAATTCTGTTTATGGATCTTAGGTACTCCATACAGCTTTGGAGAATTTAATACATTAGTCATAGTTCATATTCAAAGTCATCGGGGTACTGGGAAGTAACGATGCCATATCTAAAGAAACTAGAGCTTCATCGTCAGCAATATAGGAATTGGAAACTTTGCTCTTGTGTTTGGTTTCTCTTTTGTTAAATTTTTCAAAATGCTCATCAAATATCTACATACAAATGATCGATTATTATATTTTTCTTCGAATAAAATATTATTAATTTTTTCTCCAAGCAAAATATGTAATTAAGCATTGACACCTCAGTAATCAAAAAATTTTTTAAACAATAAATTATTCGATTATATAAATATATTTTTTTTTATAAATAGAAAAAAAATTTTCCATGTAAATAACCCGAAAAATCCCTAATCATGAGAATACTTTTTTATTACTTGAAGTTATTCTTTATAACTATGCGCTAAGTAATGTTTAGGTCATTTATTTATTACATTAACCAAAGTAGCAGAAGTTGTATTTTTGCTAATATATGACTTCTTAAATATACTATGGATATACATATTTTATTATTATTATTATTTTACGGCACCAACGATACTCGAAAACACCATTCCCTATTAGCCGAACAGGTTCCCTTTCTATTGAAGCCATTCCATAATGAATCCTGCGGCGATAATAAAGACGTAACAAAAATTTGGAAAAGGTAAAGCAGCTATTTTATTGGGTGGGCTGCCCAAATTCTATAGGCGATTGGATAGCTAATTGCAGCCGATGGTCCAACAAGACAAAGTCATGGCAAGCTTCAGCAATACACTATAGGAGTCCCGTTTAAGCCAATAGATATATGCCGATATCCTGGCAGTGACGTTGGAATCCGGTATGCACCAGCTGTAATGGATTATTTTAACAAATGGCCCGAAGTGTAGACCATTCCAAAACTAGAATCCAAAACGTTGCACAATTCGATGTGTATATACGATGCTTCAGCAGCACTACATTCTAACAAGGGACAAAATTTCCAATTAATTATACTCAAAGAGATGAAACTGCGTATATAGCATATTTGAAAAATTATGTGCCGGATTAATATATTTAACTGCAAATTATTTTAGTAAAATGGAAATAAATTATGCAAAATTTGTTTTTAACAATATTTCAATTTGATTTGCACACGTTGTCTATTTTTGCTAATATATATCGTATGGTATTTTTCATTTTGCACTGAAAAAAGATGAAGAGTGACTACAGAAATTATCCTGTGAAGTATAGTCTTAGGTGCCTCTGTAGGCTAGTAGGTAGTGTACTCACTTACCAGTCTGGGGGTTGTGGATTCGATTCCCAACAAAGACCTTGGCTGTTTTCACTACAAAAAAATCAAAATTGACTGTCAGTGAGGCTGCTCAGTCATGAAGGCATAGTCACTGGTCGCTGCGCTACGACAATTAATTTCCGATAATATTAGCCTTCTAGAAATGAGAGCTGCCCCGGTAGGCTAGTAGGTAGTGTACTTATCCTACCAATCTAGGGGTGGTTCTTGTCACTACAAAAAAAGGAGCTTGAAGGCTATGCAACTACTTTCTACTTTCACCACCTGTCTTATCTCTTCTCCTATCCCTTTTCTAAAGAATGTAGCACGGCTGTGACTAAATAGGCATTGTTGCCTGAAGTGCTACTTCTCTCAAAAATATATATATATATATATATATATATATATATATATATATATATATATATATATATATATATATATATATATCTTATGGAATAAACTATGAATATACACAGTTTTTAATATTTTATTTTACAGCACTAACGAAACTCTAAACAAGCATTGTCTTTTGACCAGAAAGGTACCCTATCTTGTGAAAAATGACTATGCTTACACGGCAGCTAATATAGAGATGGATTTAAAAAACTTTTTTTCTAAGGATATGATAAAGCTAGAGAATTTATGATATCATTCTGTGATGTCAGGTTACTTTATCCTTTTGAATCGGAGGAAGAAATAGTAATCAGTAGTAATTTTAATATTTATAAAAAAAAACTACTTATATTCTTAGGCAAAATTTGTTTGTATAAATCTTTTCTAACAAAAATTATTATTTCTTAGCGGCTTCGCTATTAATTGTAAAGGAAATAATAAACTTAATAAGATCAAGCTTAAAAAAAAAAGAGTTTAATAATTATTTATAGAGTTAAATTACAGTTTAATAATAATTATAAAAAAATATGCACTAAAAAATTATTAATCGAATAAAATCTTATTCGATTAAAAATTTACTCGAATAAAAGCTTATAAATCAAAAAATATTATATCAAAATATATTTAAATACACATAGTTTTCAAATGTAAGTTATTTAACAAATAAACTTAATACATAATATGTGTGCAGTCATATTGTTTGCCTGTTATATTTAGTTAATAAATTTTTAAAATGTTTATATAACAAAAATCCACGACATTTGTATATTAAATTAGGAAAATCATAAATAATAAAAAATGTATAAAACATATTGATATCAACATAGCACACATATGGAAGAAAATGGTATACTTCGCTTATTGGGCTTCAAATATGTAAAAATAAATAGAATATCATACAAACTGACTTTTAACATCAAATTGTACTTAGAAAGCTTAAATGTTATTGTACACGTATCTTATTTCTGTCCACCACCACTCTCCATTCTAATGGTCTTGGCTGGTACATTTTATTAATAATTCTACGTTTTTCTTTGCTGTTTGTGTGCATTCTAAATCTAAATCTTCTTAAGGTGGATGGATATAGTGCTGACTTTAGGTGTGGGGTACGCTAGTTATAATGCTATTTGGCTTATCTTAAGGACAATAAGCTTTTAAAACTTAATGTCATTGTCTCTAAATACAATTTTTTGTTTTTTTTTTTGTTACGACTACTTTGCTTGTGAGACAAAAAATACCAGCTAAAGAACAAAGATAAAAGTGCCCAAAATATAAAGTCTTGATAAAAAATATGATAAAACTTTTATAAATTCATTAAATTTTGTTTTCTTACACATTGTTGCTGTTATTGTTGTGCGAGATTTACATAATTTTATAACTACTGTCGCCTGAAAAGAACCAACTTAATATATAGCTGCAACAAAAAAAGTTTAATATTTAATCTTATTTACTGCCGTTAAAATAAAAATGTTTATGTTAAAAATATATTAAGGGTATTCAATTAAAGTAGCAAATCATGTCCCAAAAAAATAGCAATTAAAACAAAAACTAATATTTCGATTAGAAAAGTATCTACAGAAGTGCCATCTTCACCCACCGGACGAAATAGATAGCATCAATAGCCTTTAGCAAAAGAGACTAGACTGTGTTTGACTAAAGACAAACTGTGAAAAGCATTACATAGGAGTTCATTAGGGAGCAATAAAATAGAAAAATTAATGCATTTCATTTCCTAGCTTACCATAGCGGTGTTGGATACTAACACCGCACGGCATTATCGATGATTGTTCCTAATATGACGGTAGTTTTATTATTAATTCGATTAAAACTAAGTTTTGTATTTAAATATGCAGTAGGAAATTTCTTTCATTCCTTCAGAAAATATGTTTCAACAGATAAATTACGAGAGAGATGTACCCCAATAAGTATACAAATGCAAGACTGGCATTGACAGTAAAGAGTTTGAACTTAATAATTGATATGTGGCGATAATTGGTCAAAAACTCAGAATAAGAGCCCTATTTTGGCAAAAATCATATGGGTTCAGCCCAGGGACAACAAAAGACCCAACCGTAAAAAATATTGAGAGATAGCCCAATGTTAAAATCGTACTGGGCTAAGAGGAATAGCCTAAAAGTTATAGATGGGTGCTTAAGCGAAATTTAAAATGTACGGACGGCAAAACTGCAATGAACTTAATTGTCGTGGCAGCTTCCAAAATAAACGACATAATGCACCAATTCCATAATTAGAGGCGGTCAACTGGGTGTTACAAAAATTCTGGAAAAGATAAAGCGGCGATTTTACTGGGTAGGCTGCCCACAATCTGTAGCCGATTGAATAGTTAATTACAAACAGTGTATTGCGGCCAAGAGTTCCACAAGATAAAAAGTTATGGCAAGCTTCAGTACTGCAATGCAGCCGCCAACTTTGAGCTGATAGCTATATGCCCATTCCTTGTCAATAATAATTTTCTCGCAATAATAATGAAAGCAATGCAAATAATGAAGAAAATATTACACATTTCATGCTGGTGTATAAAGCTGAGAATGCCAAATATATACTTTTTGACCCTAATAGAATAGCGTATAGATTTTGTTCTGATATAGGAGTTACTAAATGTACGTCAGAGAAAGTTTGCAGGGCAATAGAGATGACTGTTAACCCTTTTTTCTATAATATTTATATTAAAACCGGTGTATACCAGCTGTAAAGGACTCTTTTGCAAATGGCCCGCAATGTAGGCCATTCCATACCAATACACCAAAACGATGGGGGGATGCATTTGTGCACAATTGGTTGTGTCCATATGGTGCTCCAATAAAACTGCACCGGGTACAAAATTTCGAATTATTTATATTCATGGCATTTGTGCAAAATTATGAAGTTATGAAATATGTACGATGTCATCGATGCGATGACATCATTATCAAGCCGCATTCTGCATAGTACTCTAGTACATGGCTTGATAATGATATTATCGCATTGAAAGCGTTCCACAATCGTACCCAGCATACAGCCAGCAATGACGGTTTTTACCGCAACGTGTGAGAACAGCTTTTAATTTACTAAGGGAAATAATCCAAACAACTTAATACGAGAAACTAATCTGTTATTTTAGCTTTATCATTAAAATTCCCTAAAAGATAAAAAGTTCGGATCAAACAAATGGTACAACGTGGCAAATCTTATTTTTTAAAGCATTAAAATAGGCTGATCCATGTACATATTAAGATTGACTCTATTTTTACTAGAAATGCTTTATTTATAAGAAATGCATGTGTAAAACGTCTTTTTCAAATGGATTTTTAAAGACATTACAATATAAAGATATTTTTATATTTGGGGGAAAAATATATAAAATGGTATTAATTAGTCATACGATGTTCGGCAGCAAGTTTGATAGGCGTCAAGGAATTTAAAATTGACACCAAGCCTCTTCATTTCGAAGTGATGGATAACATAAGTATAAAGAGAACACTGAAAATGGCAAATAGCGGAAATGGGTTTGTTCACAAACCTAATTTGACGAGGGTCGACGTAAGACCGTACCCAAATAAAGATAACCTAAGTGGCTTACAACAGCTGAGTCGACAAGTCATTACTGATAAGCTTAACCAGCCAGTAGATTTTATGATGAACTTAACCAAATAATATAAAGGGTTTTCAAACCCTTTTGTTTTTTCAAAACAAAATAAAGCAAAAGATAATTCAAATTTTCATTGTGCTATGAAGAGAAAAGTTCGAGAATTATGAATGAAAAATCACGTCTGGAAAACGTCCATCATGCTCACGGTGAGAGATGTGGTTTCTTTCTCCACACTTTTTAATCACTTTTTGCCAAATTGACTGTTTCGTTAATCACATCACGGGATTTGAGTTTTAAGGCTGAAATCGATTTGATTAACTCCTTATAGACTTTCTCCCTAACATAACTCCACAAAAAGTAATCCAGTGTTATTAAATAACACTTAACTGCTGATTCTTGCGAAATTATTCGATCGGGAAATTATTTTGCAATGAATTGATCGTTTCATTGGCAGTGTGACATGTGGCACCGTTCTGTTGAAACCACATATTAGTGATATCCATGTTGTCGATAATAAGCCAAAATTTCTAGCATGATCCATTGACCATAAACCATTTGCAGCCTTATCTTGCAAAAAGAAAGGCCCAATCAAGCCTCCAGATTACATAGCGCACACGATAGCCTCTCTATAATCGCTCTAGGATTTTCAGAAACGCAAATGCGGCAATTTTGCTAGTTTATATACCCTGACAAGCGAAAATGGGCTTCGTGTGAAAAAATTAATTTTTCTAAAAAACCAGCCGGTTGTTGCTTCAACACTGTGGCTCAATGCTGCGATGTTTTCAGTGGAGCGACCCGGTCGAACACGCCTTGGTGTTCGCATATTTTCTATTGAGCCTTTAGACTCAAATTTAACGACAAATTTTTCATAGTGGTTTTTAATTATTTTAATTTGCTTTCCGTGCGAAATTTAATTAATTGTAACAATTGTGAATGCATCTACTACAAGCACTTCGAAAAACTAAATGTCAAAACAATTATGTTGTTGGTATTGTGACGATTAAAAAACAAACATCTTGTTTAAATACCCGATACATTTATTACAAACCTTTCTGTATTTTATAGTCTAAACTAAGCTAAAGATTGCAACTACAAATAAGCAAGTTAAGGAAGCTTGTGTAAGGTTTTGTTAATTGTAGAATCATTGGGTATATATGATTCGTTTGAAAATCTTTGCCGCTTCAAACCAGAGATATTATGCTTAATCATGCTGATTATTTTAGAAAGATATAATATATTAATAGAAGGCATTACAATATATTTAAGGCTACATAAATTACCACATTAAGCCCTAAGTTGTCTAGGATCTGATATTAACGCTGAAGTGTCATACCCTACATCCAGTTTGTCTTTAAGCTAATAAAATTCACGGATATAAAATATAGAAAATAAATCGCTATATTAACGTGAAAGTAAATTAAATAGATTGCCGGCATGAAGGCAAGGTAAAATTGGGGGAGTAAGTTGGTCTGTTTTAGGGTTAACCAGAGAACCCTGAAGAGGAAAGCGACCTAGGACATAATATCTGCCTGAAAAAAGACTAAAAATTATGTGTATAACTCAGCTACTGGCTCTAGTATGAATAAATTTCATTTTTTTATGTTTTCCTTGAAAACAGATAAAGTTTTGTGTTATAATAACTAGTCCTATCGCTTGCCCAGTTTCGGTAATCATAGTATTAATTACTCTCAGTGGACTTTAGTCTTCTGAGACTTAAGCCTCGGCGCATTTTGTGATATTTTGTTTTTCTTTTCATATTGTTCTTTGAAACCTACGCGGAGATTCTTTCTCTTTGACAGTGGAACTAATGCGTCTATCATCTTTTAATTGGAGATACATATTTTTCAAAAATACGCTTTTATTTGCAACAAGCAAATGCTTTTCTTAAACTCAATTTTGGTCATCTGTCAAAGTCTTCTTATTATCGAGCACCCTACATAATTCACTATTGCTGCACAACTTTCAATTAAAAACGTTTATTTAAAAGAGTTTTACTATTTTAGCTAGAGTAATTAAATGACGTAGCTTTCGCGTAGCAGTACGAGGACGTTCAAGTAGCAGACTTTCGTTAACCTCCTTAATATTTTACTGTGTAAGAGACGAAAAGAGAAAAAAAATCAAAGAAATTTATGCGCCAACTTTTCCATATTCGAAGCGACACTTTATTTTAAATTTCTTATTATTTTGTACATTCCGTGCACCCCAGCGAACCCGCCAAACATTAACAATTTCCATATTTGTGTGTGTATGTATTTTATCTTCCATTTGGTCGTTGGTGGCATCGTTATAAAACTGTCTGCACCTTTTCAGTTTTTATTTTATTTTTATTTTGTGCCTTTTCTCGGTACGCAATCGATCGACAGCAGGAGAAACTATAGTGCAATGGTTATATAAAATAATGCAGAAAAATATTTTTCTTTAGCTTTTATCGCTGCTGTAAGTTTGTCACATCTCAGCTTCATTGGTGGTTCTTGGTTAGTGTAATGCTTATTCATTCTACGATTAAATTTAATATAAATCTAATAATAAAATAATAAAAATAAAAAAAAGAAAATATGTTGCAACAGGCAGACAACAAACATAAAATCAATTGACACCTTTTAGCTATTTTAGTCGTTGGTGTTTTTACTTAACATTTTTGTTTTTTGTTTTGTGTTGTATAGTTGGACTGTTGGTTTACTAGTCTCACTAACTTCGCTGGTGTCTATTTTATGAATCTTTTCAAATCAAATAAACATCATAATGAATGTTTGGTTGAATGAATAGATTTTCAGTTGGAGCTTGCAACCAGAGACGTGTGTTAGTGACTGTATATTATTGTCGCTTGTTTTTTTATTCGTTCGTTAAATGTCATGTCAGTTTAATGGCGGATTTATTTAAGTGGCTGTAAATCTTGCAATATATAAAAGAAAACATGGATTATTTTAGAGATCGAAACAAAGATTAAAACAACACACCGCTGGAATAAAAAGATGAAACAGCAAACGAATAAAATTAAATACATCATTAAATAGTCATAATAATTTGAAAATTAATAGCATTAAGAAAATAAAATTAAGAAATCAATGACAACAAAACATAAAATTTAACAACACAATCAATAACTAATATAATCAATCGTTTTTAAAGAAAATAGACAACAAACTTCGCAGAAGGTTTTATTCCTTTTCTTATAATTGAGAGCAATTAAAATATTTCATTGGAAAAAGAAGGATCTGAAAATGTTCACAAGTCCATTGAAAGAAAGCTTACAGTAAATATCGCGTTTATCAAGATAGTTTTGATGAAAATCGTACGAAAATCGCATTAAAATAATTAAAATCCACTATGAAAATGTTGGTTCTGTTAAAGTTACATTTTGTAAAATTCGTGATATTTTCGGACAACATAATTGTTCTTTCTAATACCGCTTGGTGAGGAATTTGGTCATTAAATTAGCGTTGACAAAATTTCCCAACACTAATGCGTGCTCGATCGAGTCGTTCAACTGAAAACATCGCAGGCGTGAGCCACAGAATAGAAGCAGATGCAAATTTGTAGGTTCTTCGACGTTCTCAACAACCATCACATGGCGAATTTTAGGAAAGGATTTGACCTTGAAGCCTTACAAAGTTCAAATGGTACAGGAATTAAAGCTGGCCTATCATTCATATAGCCGTAGAGTCATTCAGTTCATTCCGAAAAAACCGGATGGTTTCTCTGAAAAAAAAGATTTTGCAGACAAAGACCATTTTCTTATGTCAGGGTAGGTCAACAAGCAAAATTGCCGCCTTTGGGCTTCTGAAAATCCTGAAGCGGTTATTGAGAAATCTTGGCATGTATAAAGTGTCACTGTATGGTGCACTATGTGTTTTGTAAGCGTGATTGGGCCATGTGGCTGGAAATGCGGTAATGGTCAATGGATCACGCCACCGAGAGATTCTAACAACTCAATTTTGGCCTATTAATGACGACGATGATATCACTGACATGTGGTTTCAACAAGACGGTGCCATATGTCACATAGCCAATGAAGTGATCAATTTATTGCAAACCAAATTTCGCGATCGTATAATTTCGCGGCAATCACCAGTTAAGTGGCCAGCCAAATCGTTTGATTTAACATCATTGGATTACTTTTTGTGGGGCTCTATCAAGGACAGAGTATATACGGAGCCAATCGAATCGATATCAGTCTTAAAACTCAGAAACCGTGATGTGATTTACGAAATAGATTCGCTATTTTGCCAAAAAGGGATTAAAAACTTTACTAAAAGAATCGACGTCTGACAGCGTGGTCGTTGTGGACATTTGCCAGATACCGTTATTCATTCATAACTACCGAACTTTTCTCTTCGTAATACAATAAAAATGTTAATCATCTTAATATAAATTTTTTGTTTGGTTTTATTTTAGAAAGCTAACCCTTTATATATAACCCTCTATATAAAAATAAAATATACAAATTGTTGAATAAATTTATTTTTGTATATTCGCTGTTTTTCAATTGCATACAGTTATTTATTACTTTTTATTTAACAAAAAAGTTTTTATTTCAATTTTCACTCCCTTTTTATTCGATTAATTTTTTATTCGAATATAATTTTATTCGAATATTTTTTTTTTATACTAAGTTATTAATAATTATTTATAATTTATAATTTTGTTCACCACAAATCTTAAAATATTAGATATAACCAGTGTTTTATAGCAACTTGATTTTTATGGAAAAATAATTTTATTTAAAATACAATAATGTTAATAAGCTACCCGGCTAGCCTAGAACATTTTAAAATAAAAATAGTAATCGAGTATTGAACAAAACTGATTATTAAAATTTCGAATGCATTTACCTATGTTTAAAAAAAAATATCTTTAATGTTAAGTAAATGCCATTTTGGTTTCATGTTCTTTTCGACTAATTTTTAATCGTTTTTCGTCTCTTGCATTTGTTTTTGTCATTAGTAGTATTTTTATGCTTTGATTAATAATAAAAATATTTCTGTTAGCATAATTTTGTAATTTAATAAGTTTCTATTCGAATATATTTATAATTCAATATTATGTTTTTCAATAAAATAAGGAAAAATAATATTTTTTAAGTCTATTATAATTTTAAAGTTTTCATAAAAACATGTTTGCTTAAAACTATAGAACGATTAATTTTTTAATCTAATAATTGTAGATGTATAATCTAATAGTGTGATCAATGATCCTTTATTAAAATTATATCTATAACTAGAAAAAACATAAGAAATTTTGGAGTTTTCCAAAATTTTATTCGAATAAAATTTATTCGAGTATATTTTTATAATGATATTTAAGAAAATTTTAAAGCAAATTTAAATTGTGCTTGAACTTTTTTTTTATTAATCGGCCCAGTTCGAACAAACGTATATCATTGAAAATTTGCGAATACAATTTCAAGCGGCAAAATAGATGTCTGTAAATAGTAATGTCTAAAAATGTTGCGGATTGAAGTCGGTTCATTTCAGCATATATTTGTAATCAAGTTTTTCGGGTTTTGATTTTTTAAAGTTGAAAATTTTGTTTATCGAATAACTTTTATTCGAATAAGATTTATTAATGTTGATTGATTAATTTTTTAATCTAATAATTGTAGATGTGTAATCTAATAGTTTGATCAATGATTCTTTATTAAGATTATAGCTATAACTAGAAAAAACATAAGAAATTTTGGAATTTTCCTTCATCGAATAATTGTTATTCGAATAAGATTTATTCGAGTATTTTTTTAGAATGAAAAATCTTAAAAGATATTTAAGAAAATTTGAACCCAAATTTAAATTGTGCTTGAACTCTTTTTTATTAATCGGCCCAGTTCGAACAAACGTATATCATTGAAAATTTGCGAATACAATTTCAAGCGGCAAATAGTAATCTCTAAAAATCTTGCGGATTGAACTCGGTTCGATTCAGCTTATATTTGTAATTAGGTTTTTCGGGTTTTGAATTTTTTAAAGTCGAATATTTTGTTCATCGAATAATTTTTATTCGAATAAGATTTATTAATTTTGATTGATTAATTTTTATATCTAATAATTATAGATGTATAACCTAATAATTTGATCAATGATCCTATATTAAGATTACAATTATAACTAGAAAAAACATAAGAAATTTTGGAGTTTTCTTTCATCGAATAATTTTTATTCGAATAAGATTTATTCGAGTATTTTTTGAATTTAGAATGAGAAATCTTAAAAGATATATAAAAAATTTTTAACCACATTTAAATTGTGGTTCAACTTTTTTTTATTAATCGGCCCAGTTCGAACCAACGCATAGCATTGAAAATTTGCGAATACAATTTTAAGTGGTAAAATAGATGTCTGTAAGTAGAAATCGCTAAAAATCTTGCGGGTTGAAGTTTTTTGGGTTTTGAATTTTTTAAAGTCGAATATTTGGTTGATCGATAAATTTTTATTCGAATAAAATTTATTCGAATATTTTTTAATTTAATTTTTTTTGTTACGCACCACTTTTAGTAGAGTATGTTAAAATTATTTTTTTACTTATGTAAGAACTTTTTCATACTCTGCAATGTATATTAATTTATGAGAAAAGTACCATTTGCAATTGAAAATCAAATTAATAAAATGAATTAGCAAATAATTTTACTTATTCCGTTTTAATAACATCTTTTTTAAGGAAATTGCAATAACCTGGGAATTATTAATAATTTCTTCCTTTCAAATAAAATTACAAAAGAAGTTGATTTATTATTTTTTGCTGATTGACCCAATAATGAGTTCTACTTTTGCCCGATTGGAAAAAGTAAAAATAAAATATAAAATGCATGAAACGTAAAAACTTGGAAATGCACGCGTATGGCTTGTGCATAATAATCGATACGTTTGTGAAAAAAATCATTATTTGCAAATTAAATATTCTGTTTAATAATTTCATGTAGGCAGGCGCTAGTGTCAAGTCACATCCGTGAACAAATGTCAAACTTTCTACACATTTATTGCATCTGCAGGTTCAAATGAATTTTTCTTCTTTTTTGTTTTTGCTTCTTTCAAAATAACACAAGAGAAATAGTGCTGTAGATTATTTTAAAATTAAAAAATATTGCTGCTGTTACAGCCAGGTGTATTACGATCACCTTAAGACATCGCCAACCAACTTGACACAGTCATTGTTAAATTGCTGAAATTGAGAAGGTACTTAAAGCAAAGGATGGAAGAAAGAAAACCGAAAACTGAACCATGAAGCTGGCATCAATATTAATAGGTAGGATGCAAAAAATGAGGATGACTAAAGGAAAAAAATGTTGATTTGTTGTGCCATCTTCAGACCTCCAGATATGATAATAAAAAATCTATTGTATGTAACCAAACACAAAAATAAAAGCACAATGGAGGTCACTGAAGGAACGGTATACGAGTGGATGTACAATATAAACAGAAACGATAGAGAAATTTAAAAAA
This sequence comes from Trichopoda pennipes, assembly GCA_030448955.1. Taxonomy (NCBI): domain Eukaryota; kingdom Metazoa; phylum Arthropoda; class Insecta; order Diptera; family Tachinidae; genus Trichopoda; species Trichopoda pennipes. The sequence continues at coordinate 654,392 of JASKUP010000007.1, read as the reverse complement.
CTAAAAACTATTTTTTCTAAGGTTTTTGTTGTTGTTTGTGAAGTGGCTGAGTGCTGCTACTGCTGCGGCTGCTGCTGCTGCTGTTGTCGTCGTCTAGCTTATCGATATGCACGTTTATGAAGTGGGAAAACACGATTGTGCATATTTAATTGTTGATTATTCACCATTAGCCTCAATCAAGCGCCAAACCGTGATTTCAGTGATCAAAATACTACGTGATCATGCTATAAAACAAAAACTCAATATTTACAAATCTGCATTTATAACTGGTTAAACAATGACATACAGAACCATGAACATTTATAGGCCTAAGAAAACATCAATACCCAGTAGTTCAAAAATTAAATTGAATTAAATAAGAAAGTATAAAGTGTATTATAAAGAGAACACTGAAGATTGCAAATAGCCAAGACCGGTTTGTTCATAAACCAAATTTGACGAGAGTCGACGTAAAATCTTACCCAAATAAGAAAAATAGTAATGAGGTGACTAATACGGCTAAGTCGCTCTAAAAGACCTTATTGTCTTGTTGCAAAGGATTTTTCAACACGAATTTGTTGTCTAAACCAAAATAAAACCAAAACTTCAGGTTAAGACGATTCAAATATTTATTATATTATGAAGAAAAAATTCGGAAATTATGAATGAAAAATGATATCTGGCAAATGTCTACCACGACTACGTTGATAGATGTTGATTCTTTCATTAAACTTTTTGATCACTTTTCGGAAAAATGGCGGTCCTATTTCGTTAATCACATTACGGATTTTGAGTTTTAAGGCTAAAATCGATTCGAATGGCTCCGTATAACCTTTGTCCTTTCCCACAAAAAATAATCCAGTGATGTTAAATCAAACGATATGGTTGGCTACTTAACTGCTGATTGTTGTGAAGTTATGCGATTGGAAAACTTGGTTTGCAATAAATTATAATTTCATTGGCAGTATGAAATGTGACCCATCCTGTTGAAACCACATGTCAGTGATATCGTAAATAATAGGACAAAATTGAGTTGTTAGCATCCCCCGAAAGCATGATCCATTGACCGTTATCGTATTTCCATCCTCATCTTCGAAAAAAAACGGCCCAATCATGTCTCCAGGCCACATAGCGCGGCATACAGTGACGTAGCCCATCAATAATTGCTCTAGGATTTTCAGAAGCAATTAACAACATATTTTTGAAAACGTCGATGAATTGACAAATTTGGATCTGCTTTAACACTGTGGCTTACGGCTGCAATGTTTTTAGTTGTTTGCACTTTTTGTATGGCGCCTATCGACTCAAATTGAATAGCGGTCTCACAAGGACGATTATGTTGTCCGAAAATGTCACGAATTTTACGAAATGTAACTTTAACAGAACCAACATTTTCATAGTGGTTTTTAATTATTTTAATGCGATTTTCGTGCGAAATTGAATTCATTGTAACAATTGTTAAGGCATCTACTACGAATACGTCGAAAAACTAAATGTCAAAACTATAATATTGTTGGTGCTGCCACAATTGAAAAATAAAGTTCTTGTTGAAAAACCCGGATATTTAATAGACCTTGTAGCATTATGTGCATTATAACAGCAAGTAAAAACATAAACATCAAGGGCGTCTCTATATGCAATAATTTTTCTGTTAGTAGTTTTTAGGTTGAACAGTACTGGTGAGTTAGGGTTCGAGTACTGACTCACCAGTAAGGCTTTGAGTACGACTTGAATATGTTGTCATTACTTCAATAGTGCACCAATGGCTAGCAAAGACGGAAAGGAATGACAATATAATCGAAAATTATTTAGGGCATATGACTACCAGATGCTATATTGGATGAAACCCAGCATTGCTGGCCGCATGTCATGTATAATACTAACAAACGTAGCGTCGAAGGTGTTAAGCATTACTGGTTTACTAGTAAATTTACATCTATGGAGCAATGACAGGGGTCAAGTCGCGTGACCTTAAAACCAATTAAGTGATACATTTTTGGGAATCTCAATAATATCATATAGCCAGGTGGCATGTAACTCCAATCTCTTCCAATAATGGCATCTGCGTATGGTGTATTTTTTGAAATTTAATAAAGACTCCGTGTGGACTAATTTCGCTCGATATGCAATTTTGTTTATGAACAAACACATGAAGCCAGATTTGCGTCTTAAAGTTTGGATATTCATGACAATTTGGGAGTCAAATCTAATCATAAATGTTAAACAGTGAGTGCTGTATGAGAGTTTGTCTTACAGTTAGCCGTTTCATAAATTCTGTTGGGTTAAAAAAGTACATATATATGACCTCTTTGCTTAAATTTTTAGCACAAGTTAGTGTGCTCCTTTATAAGATTTTGAAGTACAAGATGGTACATATCTGACTCGGAACTTTCCAAGTTCTACAAGTTTGAATACTTTTACATTTATGAGGAGATAAATTTGTCTTTATAAGCTATAGAACTGCACTGTAATTTAAGATGTTACAGACACCTTCTTCTAAGACTCCTGTTATCCTTTAGGCTGATCTAAATGAACCTGTTGGTCCATGGAATATTTACTCCTCGGCATATGATTTTTACTCGGAAAAACCAGAATAGTGTCTACAAACAAATATAATTTTCAGTTTTATAGTTCACTTTCAAACGTTGAAACAACTAAATGATGCAATTTTCAGACACACAAACAATAACAAAAACACGTTTGTTATTAAAATAATATTTCACTTCTATGGATACATATTGATGCTTTAACATAAGAAATTTTTCCAACACAAATCAAAAATAAAGGCAGCTATTCCCAGGTAACCTATAAAGAGAGTGTCCAGAACTTCTGTAATTATATGGCTTTCGAAATAGCGGGCAAGTGACTAGTTAACTTGTTCAATTAAAAACTTCACAATACCATGGCAACTTAGCAAGCAACTAGTCTATATCCAAAAATTTGGCAGATACGTTCTAGATTTATCTAAAGTTTTCCTGAAAGATCTTTATGTATTCTCAGATTAAAATATTTCTTTAGAGTACTTAATCATGAACCAACTTCCCAATTCAATTGCATTTGGTATGCAATTAATTGTGAAATTTGTGTGTATATTTATTATTATGCACTTTTTTTGAAAGAGAAGTAGCACTTCCGGCAACAATACCTATTTAGTCAAGTACCGTGCTACATTCTTCAGGAAAGGGATAGTTACGGAAATTAACTGTCGTATAAATAAGACAGCTCAGTGACCAGTGAATATGCTTTCATTACTGAGCAGCCCCACTGAAAGTCAATTTTTATTTGTAGTGAAAAAAACCAAGGTCTTTGTTGGGAATCGAACCCACAACCCCCAGTCATGTAAGCTAGCATACTACCTACTGGCCTACAGTGCTCCTTTATAATATTAGCCAGTCAACCGGTTTTGTATAATATCATATGCGTAGGAAAATATTTTCTACATCATTTTCAAGTTGAAGATGAAGCTGACCAAAAAGCCTGGGTGGCTTTAGCTAAAGCATTTCAGCATGCAAATCCAAAAATGAGCTTTAGTTTAGTGGAACGCAATAGTAAAGTAAAAAAAACAAAAATTTATGCTTCTGGTGTTAAATATCGCGGCAAACATTTCTTTATTTATACCATAGATACATCCAAATATTGCCGAGAAATTATCAATGTTGCGATGGTGGCTCACTCACATAAGTCAGAATTTTGGAAATATTTGTATACCTACAATGGCTTAGGTGTTCACCGAGGCATCTGGTGTACATCATTCTCGAATTCAAAGTTTCAGATTGAATAATTTAACAACTGCTAATCTGTTGATAGCTCGTGCCATACCTTAAATGAAATTATGAAAGCAATACTGGGAAAAGGAAAACTTACAACTGATGGTACAACGCAAAGAATTTTATTTATATTTTTATAAAGATCTTTTATGTGTTTAAGTTATTAATGCCTGCTTCTATAAAGGAAACAATGTTATGATTTCATATGATCCATGTATATGGTGGAACGTTATGTTATGCACACATGTGCTAATGAAAATAATTTACGCTCTCACCTGGAACAGGCTGTAGTTAATGCTGATATGAATCATCTTACATACTATTTGCCCTCATGCGATGCTTTGCATCTAGCAATGCTAAGAGAACAAGGTTCAACACTTAATATTGTTGATTTCCTTATACAAAATATGCCACCAAAAATGTTAGAAATGTCATTTTTTTTCTTAAATTTTATAATCAGCAGCACGGTAGAAATAGCTCACTAACTCTTAAGGAAATAGTTTCGTGAGTTAGATGTCGTATTAGTTATGATATTATAAGATAAGATGCTTTATATTTATATTAAATTTTATCATGACAATTCCTAATTTAATTATTCTTTCTCTCATATGAACAGGGCTTTGTTTCTGTAATTTAAGTTTCTTATATAAAAAGTTTGCTTTCAGCTACAGGTTCGGCCAAATTACTTCATGAGACTTTCTTTCTATTTTAGATTATAAAAAACATTTTTGACTCAGGGTCATAGTGAAAAGTAATATATCGTATTTTCTTGTAAGAAAGTTCTCACCTTAGTTACAGAAACGCGGTTTACGAGGCATCATATGTCACTCTAAATAATTCAGCGATCACTAACAATGTATTTGTTGCCAACTAATCCAATCTATTACAAGTGTATTTCTAATATTTGTGAGATATGCCAGGCTTCATATTCCGTATGGAAAAATAGTTTAGCAAAATATTACCAAATTGTTTTCCCAGATTTAGCATAAAAATATTTGATACGAATAATTTTAAGGTTTTTCGTAAACAAGTTATTACAAGTAAGAATTGCTATATATGCAGGGACATTTTCGTTAATCAGGATTAGAATTTTACCAGCATAGAAGCGAGCTGGACTACTAGCTAGGTTAAATAAAATTTTTAAGCCGGACTACTGGCAACACTATTCAATCTAATATAATAAGGTCTTAACGCTAACTCTTTGTCATTACCACAATGCAATGTTAAAACTAGTTTACATCGGAAAGAAACTAATTTTAAAGCAACTGCTCGTTTAGTGTTTAGCTGTAATCTATAGGGTAAAAATGTAATTAGATTTTGACTTGCATACAGTTTTATTTAATAGTGTTCAGAACTGCTGGGCATCGTATATGATGAAAAAATGACATACTTTAGCTGTAAAGTTTTCAAAAGTTTAAAAATCATTTCTTTAAGAAATTTATAAAATTTATTTTTCATTTGCCTCCTCTTCAAAGTGAACGTTTACCAACTTTTTTCACTTCAGATACTCATTTTTTCATATTTCATTAGAACAAACATGATCATCATGATGACGATGATAGCACAACAAAAATAATAAAATTATGTTAAGCATTTAATAAGAGACAGCACAGCATTAATAGCAGCTTAAAAGCAATCTGACAAAAAACTGGGACTTCTGTAGCAATTGTTAGAATTTTGTGTATGTTTGTGATTTGTATAGTGGGATTTAGTAGTTTTCATCAAACCTCATGACATGATTTCCATTGTAATTTTATGAATTTGTATTCTTTTAATTAAAATATTTTCTAAACTGCGTGTGAACTTGCATGTTTTCTGTGGCTGTAAAAAAAAGCGATTTCGGTTGTTAATATATTTAGTGTCTGTAAGCCATGAATTAAAAATTTCAATTTGCGTTTTTTGCTTAAGTATTTTCTTTACTTTCAACAACTTTACTTTCAAGTCGTCTTTTTAAGTTTTCTTTAATGATTTATGTGGTTTTGGCTGTTGTTAAGTATCAACCTAATGACACTGTTTGATTGCAAAATACCAAAATGAAACAATGCTAAAGCAGTGAAGGTCAAACACAGAATTCACGAATTGAATAAATTGAAAAATTTTGAAAAAAAAGGAAATTTATTTTTTTTCACATTTAAAAATTTATCTCAACTCAAGAAAGAGTTTTGGCATCTATTAAATATTTTATTCAGTTTTCAATAAAATTTAATTCAATTTTAATTTATTCAATTTAAGAGAGGAAGCATTTAGTATCCGGCGTGGAAACAAAAGCCCAGATACTGATGCGCTATGCAAAATGGCGAGATGTTCGCGATGCAAAACAAATCGGTGATAGGAACGCATTTGTGCTTAAGTTCTGGCTACTCATCGGGGTAGCAAGAACTTTTGGTAGTTTGTTAAAATAAAGCACAAAGCCAATTCTGCGCTTTCGACTTTTTAAAAATTGACCAAATATTCACTGACCCAGTTGATAAAGCTAGACTTTTAGCTAGTATATTTGCAAGTAATTCTTATTTCCAAAAGCAGACAGCCGCCGACGGAGTATCCGTTACTATGCAGAATAAATTCTTTCGAGCTCGGTCTTTTAAAAATGTTTTAGCAGATCTCAACATCAACAAGTCTCCTGAGCTGGATGGGGTACCAGAACTGGTCCTGACAAAGTGCTCTTCGAAGCTAGCGTGATCATTTTCAGCACATTGTATCATGCCGGTCAATTTCCAAAGTGTTTTAAGGTTGCTAATGTAACGCCGATCCTCAAAAACGGGCGAGGTTAAAAACCCTGAATATAACCGCCCAATTGGAATTTTTTTCTGCACTTTCTAAAGTGATGGAAAGTATGATTAGTTTTCATCCTTTGAGTTACCTATAGTCCAACAGCTTACTTAGCGACCGACAGTATGGTTTCCGTAAGAGGCGCTCACAGTCGGTTTGCTAGCTTTCCTTTCGAAATAATGTTGGTTGGTTGATGGCTTTAGATATTTCCAAGCCGTTTGAAAATATGTGGTATCATATACTTCTGTCAAAACTTGATACTTTTGGTGTCGGTAAGAATTTTTCCAGATTTATATCTTAGGAATCGCAGTATAAAAGTTGTTCAAGTTGGGATTTCATTCAAGATTAATTCAGGTGTACGTGATAAGATTTACATCTGCATCTAGCTGTGTAAGCCATAATCAGATGGTGGATCATGCCACTGTGGATGAATTGTAGCGTCATCCTCCACCTAGAAGGCCTTGAGAAAAGTATATTTTCCGGTCACTCCTAGTTGCAACTCTTTGCTGAAGAGTTGGAGACTATTCAACTCCTGATCCAGAGCGCATAAAGCTTAATATAATTTAAGAACATGACTCCGTTCATTGTGATTGATCCGACCCACAAACTCAAACGAGGGTCTCGAAACACACAGCCAGGATACTCCCAAAGCGCCAACCTCAATAATCAGTCAGAGAACAGCTAAAAGGCTAAAAAGACAAATAGCTTTACTAAGTCCCGTGGAAATATAGTGGATTGTCCAGTTGGCTTCTGCCAGTATATTAAGAGACTGGGCTCCCTTTTACCCCTGAAGACACATATAATGACGGTGGATTTCCGTCAAAATATTTAAATGTGCCCCCGGAGGAGAGATTAATACAGGTGTACCGCAAGCCTCCGTTCTCCTACCATATTTCTTATTTTTCTAAATGTACTTCTTTTTTAAACTTTCAAACCTATATACTCTTTGGCTGAAAACAGCGTTATTTGTCATTTATATTTATTTAGTAATAGGTTAAATCAAATGGAGGTAGGGTCCAAAAGGCAAAACATGAATGATACGCTTAATCACGGAGTCGAATTCAATGTTGCACGCTTACGCATAGAGTGTGTTCAGAAATGATGCTACATCTGTTGTTACGGGTGATATAAGTACTACAGTAGCGGAAGCCCTTGATGTTTTTAGCATAAAATGCAGCGTGATGTTCGACGGACTAAGCACATTTTTCAGGTTTCAAGTGCCTGAGTTTTTTAAAACGGTGTAAAAGATACTGCATTTCATCCCATATACTAACATATACTACTCCCGATATCCATCCAAAAGTGGATTAAAAGTTGCGTGTATGGGTCGGCGCCTCCCAAAGTCTATTTTGGAGTTGTTCAAGAGATGGCCAAGAGGCTCATGTGGAATATTAAGATATCCAACTCTTTCGATTCTCTAGAGCATCGACACCATGTTTAATCGTTACTGCAATGGTAAGTGCTCTAATGAGTTTAAGGAACTTGTTTCCATTATTCGCACGTTTTTTTTATTTAACATGCTTTTCGATAAGAGCCCATCCATCCATACACATTACAAGGAATTTATTTTTTAGCAGAAAAAATATTTGTACAACAGTGCGTTTGAGAAATAAACTCACTCCAGAGTTCATTCCTGTCAATTCCAGTATAGGAAAATGCAAATCGAATATTCACAAACGCTACTTCCTCGTTCTCTCTCGCCATAACCTAATTCTCTAATTCTTGCACAATTGATTGAAGTAATTATTTAATTAAAAATATTTTTATTTTATTTCAATTAAATTTGTAATTAAAAAAAAATTTAAAACCTTAATTAAACTTCAATCAATGTTAACAAATTAAACCTTTCTTTAATGGTGGCAAAACTTTACTCAACGATAAAAATTATTTAAAGTATTTTAAAACTTTTTAAAATAACTTTTTATTTTCTTACAATTTTCTTAAATCAGTAAAGTTAAATTCAAATATTCATGAGAAATAATCACTGCCATTTCAAATTAAATGCCAAAGTGCTTAAGAATACACAAAAATACTCTTCTCTCAAATAGAATTTGTTAGAATTTATTGTATTTGAAAATAATTTGGTATTTATTTGGATGGGTTTTATTAAATCTTTAGCACCGTAACCACAAAATCCTATTTCTCTGTGATACTTCAATGTCACAGTAAAATAAAATTAATTAATCTTAAACACGCATTCAAACAAATACCACACACTCCCAGCAGCAATACGTAGTCCTTGTCACTAACATTAAATCAATTAGTCTCACGTATTCTCTGAGTTTCTACAACTCGTCAAGGTTTCAGTTTTTTGAGTTCTTGCTTTTTCCTAACCATTTTTCATTGGAAACGTTGATTTCTCATTTTGTTTTTTTTTTTTTTGCTTATTCCTTTAGCGTTGCTATCCGTGAATAGCAGTTTTGTTTTTCTTAGATTTCTACTTTTTAAGATGATAATTTTTCAATATATCTAAACGAAATATTCTCATTCGTTTACTTGACAACAAATGTTTTAGAAAATTATATCCTTTAAGAATAATGTATGTGAGTATTGATTGCACTCTATACAAACAAGCTTATAGATATTAACCGATTTTTTTTGATAAACCGATTTTTTTAGTGTATTTATTAATTCAAATTTGTTTGCACAATTCTTGAGCACAAGATTTTTTTTTCAGTATATTGATTTAATGTATGATTTATTAAAATATGATATGAAAGTTCGGCAGGAAAGGCACCTTATTTATCGTCCTTTTGCAGGATTAGGAAATCACACAGTTATCTTTTTGAGTATTTTTTGGGTTTCGTAGCTAAAGCGTTAAAACCTAACTCTTTCCCCTTGGTACACCGTCTGTGCTCCTGTTTCTAGAATTGTAGCAGTTATACTGTTAAAATCTAGGGGCATTACTATAGGCGCTATAAGAACAAATACAAAAATTTAAGGGGTTTTCCCATATTGATGTGATATTCGTAAAAAACATGTGTTTTTAATCTTTTATAGGCGGACTTGTTATTTTTTAGAGTGTATGTTAAACTACGTCCGGTATAGTAACAATTAGAAAAACAAAAAAAAGTAATTGAAGAGTGGCCCATTAGTGACATGACTTTCATGGTTGTAGCGTTCATGAAGACACTTTCAGTTCTTTCAGTTTCAGTGCTACAAGATTAGGTACAAAGAATTAGAAATAACACTAAAGGATATTCTTTTAGTAATATAACTTTAACATCATGAATGTTATATTACATCGTTATCACTTTTCCACCAATCTACTCAGACATTTACAAATAGTATAAATAAATTTATGCGCTACAAAAAAAATAAAATAAAAATCAAAAGATGTTTCCATAGACGCCGTAGTTTTGACAAAGAAGGCTTTAACGTTAAAATCATTATGGGCAGACACTTAAAATTTACACAGAGCTTGATATAATGATAAATGCATAAAGACCAATTTTGGCTAAATTACAAGTGGGCGTAGTGCCTGCTATACAATGTATGGAAAGTTTAATAGATGCAATATCGATATTCTGCGAAAGTAACATCTTTATTAATGTGTAACGTGAACCGTTTACATGTAATCTAGTAAAAGGTAGACTGGGTTGGAGCAGTGAAGATGGTATTCATTTATAAAATAAATATTATTAAGACTTAGGACTTATAAAAAATAGAGCTTTATAATTTAATAGATGACGTTTTACTTATTTGCGTAAATAAGCAAAAAATTGTGTACATTGAAATAGTATATATAGGCCTCCCTCACATACTGTCCTGCCAAAAGTGAATAAAGTTATAGTTTTTAAAAACATTTTAAAATTTTGGACAAGTAACATATATAGGTGGGAAAAACTTGTTGAGATTGTAATACTGGGCCTGGATCTCTACTATAAATTAACAACTCGTATACCTAAAAAGGTAACTATTATATTTAGTTTACTGCAAAATAATAACACAGCACTTTTTCAATACATATGAAATAAACTCGGTGGCAACACTGTAACGCTTGAAAGTTGGTTCATTGTTTTGTTGCCTTTTCTCGACGATATTTCAACTTCAATTGAAGTCATTTGCCCTGCAGTTGGTGCTTATATATCTGCTTAAAACGATTCTCGTCTATACAAGAATATTTTACTTTAACATTCTCCCATATCGTTCTTATTAATTTTTGTTGTTATTATCATTCACGTAGGCGCTGGTTTGGATGTGTTTTTTTCTGTTCGTCGTCAGTGGTTTTTATTTTCTGTTATTTACCTTATTTTGTAGAATTTCTTATCAGCATGTTGTGGTTGCTTGTGTGTATAAGATTTCTAAGAAAATTAACCAGTTTGTAGAATACACAATACTTACTTTTTTACTGATAATTATTTTCATTTAATTGTGCAAATTTTTAAAACATGTCAAGGAAACTACAGCAAGTATAGTTTAAAAATTTTATACCAGTAATAGCCACGGATAAGGCTAAGTATAAAAAACTGACTAGATTGGAAAAGTGGGCGTGATACCGCTTATACAAAGCGAGATATTATTATCGTATACCTAAAAAGGTAAGACACATAGAACTTTGGAACAAATAACTCCTTTATAAAAATATGTAGTAAAATACGAATCACTGGCAGTATTGAAATAGCGGTTGTGGTATCTCCCATAAAAAAATTTTTTATGATTGTGGGGTAGGGAAGCGCACCAGCTATTAGAGGTTATTTTCATAAATATATTCCTTTTAGAGAATCTTCCAAAATCTTATTAGCGTTATTTTTGAAAAGAGAAATTTATCTTTCGTTAACTGCTATTACTTTTACAGGTGAAGCTTAATGTTTCGATTTTCCTTTCTTCTTTTGTTTTTATTTTTAGGAAAAAGTTACCACACACTACATTTTTCTTTTTAATTAAATCTATTTTTTAAGTTCATTGTCAGGCTCGTTTTGCCAACATTCAATCATTATCTTGTTAAGGTTTTACAATTATCACTAATTCTTACAATTTGTAACCAATTTGTTAATTATTTTTTCTATTGTGTGTTTGTTTTATTTGCTTGTAATTGTTGTAACCCATGTAATGCTCTAAACGTATCACATGCACGTTCATACATTTAAATTATTGTTATTTAGAACACATTTTATTTAAGGTTTGTGCTACAAGGATTTCTTTTATATTGCGCAGACATATTAAATCTTTTATACAAGTAAATAAATTGGCTTTAAAACAGCTTCTATTATTGCTTTTAACTAAATTACGGAGAAGAAACTCTATTTATTTCATCACAGGCACATATTCGAGTACCCTCACACCCAAACATTCATTAATGTACGATTTCTTAAGGCGAAACAATGTGAAATAAATGATTTTGATAAATGCAAATACGTGCCGTGGAGACAAATATTTTTTTTTTATTTTATTTGAGTCTTTTGTTTTTCCGTTCTTTTACATTCTTACAAATTTTTGTTTTCTTGTTGTTTTATTCTGCTATGATCCCAATGTGTTTCGCTTCTAAAATGAAATCGTTACTAAAACTAATGATATCCGTAAAATTGTCTCAGCATGATTGTGCGTGTTGAATCTTGAACAAACAATTTATTAATTGCAAGGAAAGAACTAAAAATATGAAGCATACAGGGTGATACATAACTTAAATTTGTAAAATAGAATCAGTTTACATTAGACTTTAAGATACTTTTGTTGGGGAATAAACTTTTAGCTTCATTAGATGTTAAACTGCTAATTAGATAACAAATTACGCGACTGGCCATTGATCAATTATCTAGTCTGATCAATTATATATATGAAAAGGGATAAAACGATCAGCATCATTAAGGCTTTAGACTAAACACAGGCTAGATTTGAAACGAGAATTATATGAAGACTGCACTTAAAACTAAATTTTACAATTGCTTGTTGTTGAATTTTATTAATGTGTAGAGAAGTATAGAATACCATTTAGAGTTAGGGCTGCAGCCTCAGCCCTACAAGTTCGTTTTACAAACATTATTTTCCTTTCTTTTCACGTTAGCTATATGGTAACTAAAAATGCCATATTTTGTCAATAAGATGATATTTTGGATCAAAATATGTAGATTTCGAAACGATATAACATCCTTAACTTTCTATGTGAAGTTTACTCGAACACAATTTCTGCAGTCTTCGTTTTTAGATTTATAAGCTTTAATAATAGTGAGAGTTGAACCATACTATTCTCACATGAAAATGCTATAGACATTCTTACATATGATGACAGAGTTATAAAGAAAATATTTTTAATAACATAATGAAAAAGTTATTGATTAGCTATAGCTCAATCTGTATAAAATAGGATAACTTAATAATTTTCAGATAAAATATTTTTTCTGTAATTTTGGCTGTACAAAAAAAAAACTCACACAAAAATACTCAAGCCAAGTATAGCCTTATCCTAAAGCATCGGTTTGTTACAAAATCTAAGCCAGCGGTAGTTGATGTGGTATTCTTTCATGCAAGGATCACGTTAACTAAATCATTGTAACAAAAATCATTCAAAATGTTAGATAATGGCAAAAAAGAAACGCCGACTTTTTATATTCACCTCTGACAAGCGTAGTGAACACATGTCGAGTGTTCACCTTAGCTGCATTGTTAGTGATATTTGGGAGTTTGTATAAGGAAAGGTCAGAGTTCAGATCCCAACAGGTTCCTGATTATAAAGGAGGATTAATGTTGTTAAATAAATGTGGTAGATGAATTTTTGAAATGACAAATAAATAAAAAAAATCAGTTATACGAAATTTTAATTAAAAATAGAAAGAAAATGATATTAAGCTACTATAGATGAGCTGCTGGAAGCAGTTGTGTATAATAATAACGGGTCTGCAACCTTTATTTTTGTTTTAAATGCTTTAAACAAAACTACTAAGTATTTTCTCAAATTTCTTTTTTTATTTCCAGTTAATAATGAAAAATAATTTCGTTTAAGTTTTCTGCCTCTTGTGGTCATGCAGTAGCCTACACGATCGGTCCAATTTTTAAGCACATAATCGATTGTGTGCAGCTGTATTTTACCAATGGCTTCACGAAAATTGTCCTTTAAAGAGTTAATTGTCTCTGGCTTTTCGGCGTGGCACTTATCTTTGACGACACCTCAGAAATAATAGTCCAACGGTGTCAAATCATAGCTCCGAGGTGGCCAAACGATATCAGCTCCTTGATAATGCGATCTTCAAAAATAGGGCGCAAAACATCGAGTGTAGTTTCGGCTGTGTCGCACGTAGCGCCGTCCTGTTGAAACCAAATGTTGCCAATATCCTCCTCTTAAATTTTTGTGAACAAAAATTTATTCAAAATGCCCCGATGATGAAGAAAAATTGCCCAATTATGCCTCTGGACCAAAATCCGCACCAAAAAGTGACTCGTTTTGGGTGCGTCGGCTTTTCAATGTATGCGTGCGGGTTTTCTGTGCTCCAAATGCGACAATTTTGCTTGTTTACATACCCGCCAAGATCAAAATGAGCTTCATCCGAAAAGATTATTTTTTTTTTTGCAAAATCGGCATCTTCTGTAAGTCCATCGTAGGCCTGAACCAACTGGACTTTGTATGGTATCATACCAAGGTATTTATGCAAAATTCGTCTCAATGATGTCTCTGAAATGTTTAATTGTTGAGAACGACGGTGAATTGATGTTGATGGCGCTTCGCGCACATTTTATGCCACAGCAGCAATTTTCTCCGGTGTACGCACTGTTTTCGGCTTTTCGCGCTTTGATTTATCGATGAGATTGCCAGTTTCTTTGAGTTTTTTCACAAGATAACGAACATACGGAGGTGGCGGTGCTTCTCTTCTTCCAAAATCTGTACGCAATTTTCGCACACATTCTGCAACATTACCATGATTTTCAAAGTAATGTCACAATATTTTCTAGCGTTGTTCAAGCGTATGCACAACCATATTCGTTCAGCGGAAGGATAAAACTAATTATCTATTAAAATAAACATAAGCTAAGTGTTACCATTCACCAAATAAACACTAGTTGAAAAAAAACGAAAGATGGTGGACGCTTTAGTACAAGAAAATTGAGACCTTTAACGGATCATGCGTGAGTAAAGTGGTTGCTAATCAGGAAAATCGTGTAAGTTCTATTTTTGCCAAGGCCACACCATATTTTTGATCTGGATGATTACACCACTTAGAGGCGCAGTTATATAGTGCTTAAGAATGGATTGGCACATTTGTTATTAGAGGATTATATTTTATAAATATGAGATAATAAGAAAAAATTTAATGAGACTCACAAAGTAAGACATAGTTGTCGAAATCAACAACTACTAATCAATTATTATAGGTGTTTTTTTATAGAGGTATAGCACCTTCAAACCAAACTAAATCTAAATCATTAAAAAGCTGAGATAACGGACAAATCCATTCAAACAAAGTGTTGCCAATTTAATGTTCTCTATCTTTATACAAAAGACCCATACTTGCCTTCAATATAATTCCAATGAAAGAGAAAACCAGAAGAAGATTATCTTAGATATTTGTTATCAACATAAAATATTAATTATCAATAGAAAGCCTATGTTTCACTAGTTAACGTTGTACGGTGGGTTTTAGTGCCACCGAGGTTATTCCTCAAGGCAGCTAAATGTCAGCATATTTTGGAAGTAAAATATAAGTTCTGAATGTAGTTCTATACTACAACCACTTCATATTGTCAAAACACATCATGTTGTCACTAACGTCACTATTACTACCACCAGTAATTGCTAGTTCATGTCAGCCTATAGCAACCACTGCCAGCACTTGAGACAGACATGATCATAGGAGCAATATTTCTTAAACATAATCATTTGAGAATATCTGAAATATGTTAAAGTTTTTTCGGAATAAATTATTCTATTGTTTTAAATAGAAGCAAAAACTTGTTTGAAAACATTTTGGAAAATAGGCTTCCAGCTACTATCATTGAAAAATCAAAATATCTGTTTCCATATAACACATAACTCATTATGCGGGAACAGTGACGATATGATAATTATGTTGAATTCCATTTAACTAAAAAACCCAAAAATATTCTCATCACTTTTTATTGTAAATTAATGCATAAATCATGAAATCTCTCAAATTTTAAGTTCCTAAATCAATATTGTCTTTTATGATTTGCATACAAAATAAACTCATATGTAAATTAGATATTTTTGATGTCAAATAATGATAAAGATAAGTTAAGAAGAATAATAAGACAATAACAACAAAGCTATAAATATAATAATTTAAAATTAAAGTTGATCTACAAACAAAATTATTAAGAGCAAAATTGTAAAAATGAAAACAAGAAACCCAAAGACTAAACTTTTGCATTATTTAGATAAAAGAAACTGAGTTTGTCCAACCTAATGTTTAGACACATAATTTTCGATAGAGTTACCAATTATATTTCCTTTACTTATTTACATTTATCTTTGAATTGTTAGCGATAAAGATAAGTATACGAATCTTTATTATTATTGTGAATTAATTTTGCCGTGGTAGTTAACGTAAGAAAGTGGAGAGTTGTCCACATGTTTTGAATGATAAAAAAAAAGATTTCCGTTTTTGAAATAAAGTTCGTATCATCGCTCGAATCACCCATGAGTTTTTCTCCTAATCAAAAAATTAAACTTAAAATTGGTTGTATAATTTATTAAATATTTTACATCATTAAATTGTTTATATCAAGAGCATATAAACACCGCGCACAGGTTCCAGTTTACATAATTAAACAATAGCCCCAAATTGTTCAGGGTTTGTTAATACCTTTTGCGTTTATTTATCAGATTGAAATGTTACGACTATTATTTTTCAAATGAATTATACTCGCCAGTGGTCTAGGAAATATAAGATTTCTACAAAACTATAAACAAGTGAAAGGATAAAAAACGCACTAAGGTAAAATAGTATAAAGCATCGAAAATGATATTGATGCAGGATCAGACAAATGGCAATTTCTGCCAATTTTATTTTCATAACTTAATTTAATTTACTTGCTAAAAAAATATAAAAATAATAGCTTGCTTTATATCTTACTAGCTAAGTCCGGTTTGCTAATTTAATCATTTTTCACTTTGTATAAGAGATAACATGCCCACTATTCTACTCCAGTAGGTGTAACGTTACTATACTACACATATTAATTAAGGAGTTACTTGCAAAAAAGCTCATGGTCTATATGTGTTACTGCTTTTTTAGTACATGATGATAATACCGCACTCAGCATGGTCTTACCATGCCTACTCTTCCGACTCAACCCGGATTTTGTTTAGTTATTCATGTTGTTAACAAAATTTCACGGCTTTATATATTACATTTTCTCAGTACACGATAACAATTTTCCACTTTATATACGAGATACAAGGCTCACTGTTCCTATCCAGAAAATTGCCCATGTACTCATGTGTTAGTTATGCAGTTTTAAGAATAATCTTTAGGATGCTTTAAGTATACGATAAAAATTTTTCACTTTATATGGAAATACCACGCCCGCTGAGCCAGTCTAGCCTATTTTTTGGTATACTATATACAGGATGTTGTTTGTACACAATACTTATACTTACTACAGTTCCCAAATAACACTCTTAAAAATATTTACTCTATATGTGCCATGCCTACTTTGATAAATTGAACAAAAAATAAACCTGTGGACGAACATATAAGAAATGGAATAAATTATTAATATTCTCTTATTCGGAGACCGACGTTTTGTTAGTTTATTTAAATTCCGAGGGAAAAAGGTAATTCATATACATCGAACAGTATTTCAGCATGTCGGAATAGTACAAGAATTAATACTGGATTGCTACTTTGTTCTCTTCCTCTTTTATTTTTGCATTTGATTATTTGATTCTTCACTCTCTCTCTTCTCTAGCAAAGTACCACTCCCACTGAGCCAGTCCAGCCTATTTTTTGCTATACTATACCCAGAAATTTGTTTGTACACAATAATTACTACAAATCCAAATAACACGCTAAACTTATTTACTTTGTATGTGCAATATACAAACATATAAGAGAGTGAACACATTATGATGATTATCTTTCTCGGAGACCGACGTTTTGCTAGTCTGTTTAACCCTGCACGGTTACTGTTCGTTAAATCGACGAACACCACACACTCTTTATTCTATAACTTTTTTATGAGTGATCTAACTTTGCTCTTTCTATCAACAACGTTAGTAGATGACGAAAGCTTGCAGTGAGTAGGCGTATGCTACCGTAGTATTTTTTTTAAGTTCTAATTCACACGTAAAATCCGGTGAGTACTCGTCGTAAAGACGAAGAGTAACTTTAGTGCGATTTTTTGTATTTATGGAGTAATAAGTTTGATGCTTTATTTCGTTGTATTATTATAAAACTTTTTATTTGAGGCAATTTATTGTTGTTGTTGTTAATTTTTTTTTAAATAGAATAGAAAATGAGCTCTAAAAAAATATTAGAAGGCGCTGATATCGAAAGATTTTTACAAAATTGTGTCGACGAAGATGTCGATTTTTTGGATGCCTCAGACGACGAAGATGACGAGAGCTGTGAAGTTAGTGAGCAGATAAGTGTAACTGAAGATGATATACCACCGACATCGGAGGCTTCCGATGAGGAATTTTCAGATAAAGATGATATACCACTCAATGTGCTTCGCTCAAAAACTAATATTATCGAGTTTTTAAAAACAAATTTGCGAGGGAAAAATTTTCATAAATGGTCAACAAAAAAAGGAAAGTCACATCGCCGGGCTATGTCCTATGTCCACAAGGCTAGGGGTCCATCACGAGAATGTAAAGGAGGCGATGAACCTCTAAATTGCTTTAAATTGTTCATCACTCCTGAAATTATTGATGAGATTGTGAAATGGACAAACGTTGAGATACAGAGCCGTTCGAAAATTAATTCGCAAATGAGTACAACTGATGCATCTGAACTATATGCCCTTCTAGGACTCCTAGTTCTCACAGCCATTAAGAAAGATAACCACCTTACAACAGACGAATTTGTTGACCCTACTTATTGTGGGTCGCGTTACGTGTCTACCATGCGGTTCAAATTTTTGATGTCGTGCCTTCGCTTTGACGACAAAAGTTTAAGAATGACAATAATTAATGATAAATTTGCTCCTATAAAAAAAGTTTGGGAACTTTTTATCGCAAAATGCCGCCAAAATTACGTGTCCGGTTTGTATTTAACCCTTGATGAGCAGCTACTGGTGTTTAGAGGGAAATGCTCACTTCGTATGTACATCCCAAATAAACCAGCTAAATATGGGTTCAAGTTGGAAATGGTTTGTGATAGTGGTACAAAATACATGGTAGATGCTAGTCCATATCTGGGAAAAGGCAGTAATCCAACAACAACTTCGTTGGGAGAACACTACGTGAAAGAGCTGACAAGAACTGTTCATGGAACGAATCGCAACATAACAATGGATAACTGGTTCACATCAGTTTCCCGAGCGAAGTCATTGCTTATGGAACCCTATAAGTTGACTATTGTTGGCACCTTGCAGTCAAACAAGAGAGAAATTCCAAAGGAAATGGGAACTGTAAAAGGCCGTAGAGCTGGAACATCTATCTTTTGTTACGGTAATGAACTTACTTTATTATCCTACAAGCCAAAACCAAATAAAGTTGTATACCTTTTATCAAGTTGCGATGAAGAAGGAACCGTAAATACGAAAACGGGAAAACCTCACATGGTGGAATTTTATAATCAGACAAAAGTCGGTGTCGACACTTTGGACCAAATGTGCAGTGTTGGCTCTTGTTCCCGAAAAACCAATAGATGGCCAATGTGTCTGTTTTTTGGAATTTTAAATATTACTTTTGTGAACAGCTATGTAATGTATACCCAAAACATGTTTTTAAAAGGTCAAAAACCAAAAAACCGACGACAGTACCTGAAAGACCTTCATGAATCTCTTGTGGCTCCATATTTGAAAGGCAGACTCGAGACACCTACTTTACAGACCTCAGTTAACGAAAAAATTCGAAATATAATACCTAATCCGGAAGAGGGTGTCGAGGAGAAAAAAAAACGTAAACTTTATCACCTCTGTCCATATAGTAAACGCAGAATGACGAAAACTGCATGCAATATATGCAAAAAAAGTATCTGTGGTGAACATAAAGTAGAACTTTGTGTTTCATGTGTAAAATAACCAAAAATTTTTTTTATTTTATTGAACTGATTATTTATTTATTTATTAACAGTAAATAAATTTACAAATTAATAATTATAATTCTAGGAACTGGCTACAGTGGCCTTCGTCCTTACTGAACTGATTATATTTAAAGGCTATGTATGAAATTAGTCATTTTTATTTTAATTTTTTAAGTTTTTGTTGTTTTATAAAATGAGTGAGTTTGAAAAAAACAAAAAAAAAAAAGAGTTTGAATGCGTAAAAAATATTTGTTTATTTTTTAATTTAAAATTCGTTCCGTTAGAATTGGTTTTTTAAATAGTTCGTTGATTCGACGAAGAGTAATCTTAATGGACTAAAACGAAGAGTAACCTTGCAGGGTTAAAATTTCGGAGAAAAAAAACTAGGTGGGATCAGTTCATATATATGGAACAATATTTCAACCTGTCAGGATAGTACAAGGATTGATAATGGATTGCCTCTCTTTCATCTCCGTTTTTTATTTTTTGAATTTGATTAATTATTTCTATTCTCTCTCTTTCTCTTCTAAAGCAACGTACCACCTCCATTGAAACATTACAGTCTATTTTTTGCTATGCTATATACCGGGTTGTTTGTGCACAATAATTACACTTACTACAGTTCCCAAATAATGCGCTTATAAATATTTTTTTTTTCCTATGTTTCACACCCACTTTAATATTTTGCAAAAAAATAGTGAATCTTTGGGCAAAAATATCTCACCCTAAATACAAAAGGGTCACAACTAAAAATACTAAAATTTTCACAACTCAAAATAATTCTCTTTAGTTCATCGTGTCGCCAAAATAGACATAACTGTATTTTTCCAGTTAAAGAAGATAATGATGTGAAAGAAATTTTTGCAGTTAGTTAGAGATGTGTACTCTGAATTAATTTATGAACAAAAATTCAGTTTTGGAAAATTTTGACTTGTGACTCTTTTGAGTTTAGAGAGCAATATAAGGAAAAGAATAAACTAAAATAATTCTCTTCCTCGGATTCCGACGTTTTGCAGGTCTATTTAAAATTCTGGAGGAGGAAGCTATTTGGGATCAGTTCATATACATGGAGCTTAATTTCAGCCTATCGGGATAGTCCAGGAATAATTAACGGATTGCCACCCTCTCTTCCTCGTTTTTTATTTTTTTAATTTGATTATTTATTTCTTCTTTATCTTCTGTAGCAAGCTCAAATAACTTACATTTTCAAAACAATTGCAGGATATCAATCAATTAACGGCCATAGGATTTATAATAGAATAAGTTTTCATAATTTTGAGCTCAATTTTCGAAAAGCTAAGAATTTTCGTTAACAGCAGCATGTTTCAAACACGACGAAGATCGTTTTTTATAACAGTAAGTTTACACAATTGTAAACATTCTACAGGCAACGCTTAATTTATGCAGAAAATAAGAAAAAGTACACGGAAAGAGAATACTGCCTGAATTGAGATAATATTCTCTTACTCTATGGTAATTGCCTCCTGTATTCACTAGCTCCGTACCAATTCAAATTTACCAAGTTATTTAATGAGTAGGATTGCCAAACAATACCGTGTTCCTTTCTGTCCACTTTTGTGAGTTCATTATTGTGTTTTTAAACAAATCGTGACTTTTTGATATTTAATGCACAATTCCTTTATCCTTTTTGCTAGTAACTTATCTTTAATCTTTTTTAAGTATAAAATGAAGTTTCTGTTTCTTCCTTATTTACATTTTGCGTTGGTTTCTCGATTAAAGACCTTCAGACAGCCAACATGATACAAAATAACTGCAATGTTCGCCAACACAATCAAGGTGCGTGGCATAAGAAATTCTGTAGACTAATCAAATAGTATAACAAGTTAATCCTTGTTATATATCTAAGATTTTTTTTTGTATTTGTTTTAATTAAGTCATTTTTGGTTATTTTGAAAATCAGAGCGAAAGTCAACTATTCAAATTAGAAAGTAAAATAAAATTGTTGCAAAGCAGCAACTAATTTGATGTAAGATGCGGTGGTAAGCACAAATAATTTCATTGGACAGAAAAAAGTAAACTTGCTTGCTTGTGAGGAAGGAATAACTTGTGAACTGTATACAAATTTAATAAAATTATACAGTAAGAAAAATAAGGTTTTGATTTAAGTGAAAGAACAAGTTTATTTAAAATATATTTCAAACAATCCGTTTCCATAGTTTAGTCACTCTTAAGACTTGCTTGCTTGGACCTTACGACATTTATTTATTGAAGCTTAGTCTGCAGCAGTATTCAGCAGGCTTACACTTAATTTAAGAGGCTGTACTCATTAAAACAATCAAGCATTTTTTAAAGGAAAAAAATAACTTTGGTATTTTCTTAAAACACTAAGCTTTAATAAACATAAACTCAAAGCCAAGAAATAAAAATATTTCCATGTTCGATCAAGAAAATAAAGCCATAATAAAATGCTGGAATGCTCTAAAAAATCGCTTGGATCAGGAGAAGATATGTGCAATTGGAAAAAACAAAAATAGCAAAAGAAAGGAGAACGAGACACAAGTATGATTCGAAATAAAATTCACTTATTTGTATGATACCTTATGATATTTAAATAAAAAATTAAATAAAATTTATTTATAGAACAAAAATGTATTTAAGTACAAAGGCAAGTGCAATAAATCTTTAAAATCCCCTATAGCAACTCATATCACTTCTTAATTTTATGGAAACTGCTTGTTTAACGAGAGAGAACAAATTGAAAGTGATAATAAAAATATTACACGTTCAGGCAGTAAATGTTCTGAATGCTATAAAAATATTTATTATTACAAATTCAGTCATCCATGTGAATTATTTAAAAAAGAAAACAATCTCTTATGTTTATGTTAATTGCCTTAAGTAAGAAGTTATAACAATGAAATAAGGAACCAGAGAAAAGAAAATACAATATAACTCCTTTATTGAATATGGGTGTGAAAGAAACGTTTAAATTAAATGAAGAGGTAAATACGAACAGTTAACTTTTTTAGCAACACATGTTTTATAATTTTTAAAATTAAATATTATTAATGGGCGGCGAGAACAGGCAGAATAGCAAATGAAATGATTATTGAAATAAAAAATTAAAAACAACCATAATCAATAAAACAGCAAATAAAGCAGAAGTATCAACACACAGATCTTCCCGTGGGCATATTGATATGTTTTGACGGAATCTCAGCGTCATTACATGTGTCCATGGGGTGAAAGGGAGCCCAGTCGCCCACAAGGCTAGCAGTAGCCAACACAATATTTCCACGGTAATCAGTAAAGCCCCAGAGTTCAGCTTTTTGGCTCTTTAGTCTTTTAGCTGTTCTCTGACTGATTATTGAGGTTGGATCTTTGGGAGTATGGTGGTGGTTGTGGTTTCGAGGCCCTCGTTTGAGTTGTGTGGGTCGGATCACTCACAATAAACACAATGAATGGTCCAGATCTATTAAGCATGATTATGGTTGTGTTCTTAAATTTTATTAAGCTTCGTGCATTCCGGACCAGGAGTTGGATAGTCTCCAACGCTTCAGCAAGGAGTGAGTGGCTGCGGCCTGCTCCGAGCTCTTGAAGTTGCAACTAGAAGTGACTGGAGGATATACGTAGCTGAAGGCTTCTTAGGGCGAGGATGGCGCTAAATTTCATCCGCATTGGTATGATCCACCGTCAGCACACAGGAGAAGCAAATAAAACGACACTTGCAAATATTTTCACACACACATGTAAGTGATGTTTCACGTCAGCGCCTGGTCGTAATCTAACGGTGTTCTTACCAGTGTGTTTAGGAAAAATGTTCACCTGGCGCCTATGACACATACATGCCTTAGTAGCAATTTTTAAGTGCACGGTAGCAGGGACCCCACTTCCTGCCGGAGAGTTGGAGGCTATCGAACTATTTATTCTGTAACATGCGCAATCTAGGACATTGAATGTTAAGCCTCTTCGAATGCTTTCTTCAAAGCAACCGATTTATTCAACACCCCCTGCAGGCAACTGGTTCGCATGATACCAGTTTATATGCATTAAGTCACTCGTCGGACTCGGAGAATCATATGTCTGTTCCAATTTGGAGTTCCTGCTAGCCCAGGCGAGTGGTGCCACCTTATACCCCCGAAAGCACATGTCAAGATGAGAAGGAGATCCGTCACTACTGCGTGCCCACGGGCACACATACAAATATTAATTATGAGCCTTTTGTGTACTTAGACAGGCCTTTATGTTTGAGTGCTTTTTAAGCATCATAAATAGGAATAGTCTTTCTTATATTGATTTCTGAAACGATTTTAAATGTTTTCAATTGCAAGAAGACACTTTTAGGTTAGCACCATTTAAAAAAGCATGTTCATTATGCTAAAAATTAAAGGGTGACCCCATATAACACACATAATTGTTACATGTATAGTAAATGGGTGTATTACGGGCATTGATATGAAATTTTAACCGAATTATAATCTTTGTAATTCCAAATAACGGACGAAAAATAAATTTTTAAAACTAAAAAGTGTCCCCAGAGGTGGTGTAACATATTTTATATGATCATACCTATTGTACCGTTAAAGTCTTGAAAGTTGAACAAAATATGTACTTCCAAATATATCAAATTTACAACTAAAGGGTGTCCCCATATGATATGAATATTTGACAGTTTATATCATCACTTGGAAAAATATAAGCAGACAGTTAAACTATTTAATCTAGGCTATAGAAAAAGTAAAATTGGAAATTAAAGGGTGTCGGCATAGGTGATATTCGATTAATGTAGACTTAGTTTTCGAACAATTTTATACTGATTGATATTTAGTTGAAGTGTATATTAAAATATATCCAAAACAAATATAAAAATCGACTATAACAAGTAGAGAAGTAGTAAAATTGCAAATTAAAGAGTGTCTTCATAAGTGATATTTGATTAATATAGACTTCTTATTTGAACAATTTTATACCGACTGAAATTTAGTTAAACGGTGTTTTAATATACTTCCAAAGAAAATTAAAAATAAAAAAATCAGATAATTTGAAGGTATTAAAGGTAAAAGTAGTTCATGTTACCGCATATATGGGTCATTATCTCCTGGAATTTTAAAAGTAAACCTACAAATATTGTAAAATAGAATAAACTTACTAGATATTGTAAATGTTGTAAAATGGCTTAAAAGCTATGCCGTGTTACAAAGGGACTTGAATATAATATTTACTATCTATGTTATAACAGGAAGTTATAAAATATTAATTTTAATAATTTTTTAATTTTAATACTAACAGATGTCCCCAGCGATGGCATAAGTTGACTTATACACCTGTAGATGTTTACCATTATGATCAAATACTTTAAAATTACACAAAATGTAATATATACAAAATACTATTCTATAGAGTATAATTTAAAATTAACAACTAAGGGCGTCCCCATATGGTATGAGTATTTGATATCATTTGAAAAAATATACACAGGCAGTTGAACTAGTAAATCGACTATAACAACCAGAAAAAGTAAAATTGGATGTTCGAGTCTATCACCATAGGTGATCTAAGACTTATTTTTTGAACTATTTAATACGGATTGAAATTCAAAAAAATAATACTTAAATATATTCCCAAAGAAAAATATTAAAAATTAAAGGGTGTCACATGTTTTGAAGTATATGGTCTCACCTTTTATATCATTTTATATATACACTTGAAATTTACACAAAACCTAAACTAATGTAGCCGCAATTATAAATATTAAAAATTAGAAAGTAAAGATAAAGGTAGTTCATATAACCAAATATAAGTGTCATTATTTTCTGGAATTTTTACAAAACAAAATGTATATATGCTATAGGCATATACGAAAATTCTAATAAAAAACGCCAAATAAATAAAAGCTTCAAAACTTGTAAATTAAAAAAAACAAAGAAATCTTAAAATGTTCACTAATAAAAATAAAAATGGCTGGAACTAAAAAATAAATCGTTAGAACTGAATGCATGATCTGAGCACAGGAAAAAATGCAATTATAGAAATCTGGTTTTAAAAAAATTTTTATTTTTCTATTATTTTCAGTTTTATTCGACCTTTTTTATTTCTATTAAATCTTAATCTTAATCTTTTAAACGGTCCTTTATATTATAACGATTTATTTTTGTTCCTGTGGAAAGCTTCTTCAGGAAATTATTTTTTATATTTTTCAAAAACAAAAATTATAACAATTTGAAAAAAAAGCGAAATATCGAAAAATTTAAAGGACCGTTTAAAAGATTAAGATTTAATTTTTATTTTTCCTTTAAAACCAAAACTGTTATTGAAATACATATGAATCCAAAAAAAAATTATTTTAAATTATATTTTCTTGAATGTTCTTTTGAACTTTATAATTTCAAATGTTTAACTCCGTTGCTCTTTTAGGCATAAATTAAATTTTTTTCGTGCCAGCGAATTTTGTTTCTTAGAAATAGTCTCATCTTTCAAAAAAAGTACCATTTACCCAACGTAAATATTGTAATTTTCCTATTGTTACCTTCTTAATGTATTTTTTTATCTTCGTAAATATGTATTTAATGATATTTTCTTAAGTGTTCACTTTTTATAGCCTTCTTTTTAATAGGATTGTAATGGTTGGCTTTTGGCTGCTTATGAAGGCATTAATGTTTTATTTATCATTTTCAATAATTTTTCAATTACTCATGCAATTTCAATTGAAAAACATTTTAAGCGTGAATGGGAGTGTGTATGTGTGTGTGATTTGTTTTTTACTGGCAAAAATTTTACAACCTGACTTTTGGTCGTAAAAAATTAATAATAAACTTTATAGCAAACAGAAGTATAACAGAATTTAAAAAAGTAATAAAAACTTAAGAAGTAAAATTTTTAAGTCTTTGTTTAGGTTTAACATTTTTTAAATATGCTTCAAGCTTAAAGAATTTTTAAAAGGTAAAATTTATTAAAAATAAAGCTTCTAGCTTAAATAAGAAATATAATCACAATACCTTGTGATTATATTTGAAAACATTGTCTGGTAAATTTATGGTTCTTTCGAAAAGATAAAAACATATTTAACACATTCCAATAAGCAGACATAATGCTATGGATAAATAATACACACGCACACACACACACACCGAAACATATATCTTTCACTTTTGCTTAGACACAAAATTAAATCTTCTTTAGCATTCTTTTCAGTATTCAAATAATCCTTGCCAAATAAATTGAAAATCTATAATTTCATCACAGTGGATCAATATTGTTTCAATATTCACATGCAGTTTCTTATTTTTCTTTAGCTATATTTTTATATAACATAATTCCCTTTCCTACAAAAAGCACTTTTAAAAATGTGCCCTTCCAGAAATACTCTTTTGACTTCAAAAAGTTCCTGTTGTCTTAAAGATAGCTTAGTTTTTCATAATTCTTCTTTATTTCAGACATGCCAGACTTGCTTTCTCTTAAAAGTCGCTTTTTTAAAAATATGTCATATTTTGCCCAGTAAATTAGAGAGTTGGAATATTAATTTGACAAATGAGAAATCAAACACGAAAAAGTTTCGTTACAAAGGATTTCTTAACAAGAAGCTTGTTTTCTAAAACAAAATAAAATAAAAAATTTAGTTTAACATATTCTATTCTATATTCTATTACGAAGTAAAAAGTTCAGCAAGTATAAATGAAAGATTATATCGAGCAAATACCCACCATGACCACGCTGACAGATGTCAATTCTTTCATCAAAGTTTTCAATCAGTTTTTGGCAAAATTGCGGTCCTATTTCGTTAATCACATCATGAATTTTAAGTTTTAAGGCTTAAATCGATTTAATTGGCTCCATATAGACTCTCTGCTTAACAAAGCCCCACATAAAATAATCCAGTAGTGTTCAATCACATGATCTGGCTGGCCACTTAACTGCCGATTGCCGTGAAATTATGCAATCGGGAAATTTAGTTTGCAATAAAATGGTCGTTTCATTGTCTGTGTGATATGTGGCACCGTCGTGGCTAGTGATATCCACGTCGTCAATAATAGACCAAAATTAAGTTGTTAGATTCTCGTGATAGCATGATGGTTACCACATTTCCAGTCACAAAAAAAACGACCCAATCACGCGTCCAAACCACATAGCGCACCATACAGTGACACGTTGAACATGCAAAGGCTTATCAATAATCGCTCTAGGATTTTCAGAAGAATACCTCAATTTTGCTTGCTGGTTTACCCTGACAAGTGAAAATGGGCTTCGTCTGAAACATTCTTTTTTCCGAAAAACTAGCCGGTTGTTCCTGAATGAACTGAATAAATCTACGGCGATGTTAATGGCTGGTCGACTTCAATTTCTGCACCAGTTGAACTTTGTAAGGTTTCAAAGTCAAATCATTATACGAACTTCGCCATGTGGTGGTTTTGTATAACCCCAAATGTTGAGAACGTCGATGAATTGACAAACTTGGATCTGCTTCGGTTGAACGACCCGGTCGAATACACATTGGTGTTCGTACATTTTGTATCGAGCATCTGGACTCAAATTTTACGAACAAATTTTTAGGTCTCAGAAGGACGATTATGTTGTGCGAAAATATCACGAATTTTAGGAAACTTTAACAGAACCATTATTTTCATAGTGGATTTTAATTATTATTCAATTTGCAAATTGATTATTTAATAGGGCACCCCTTAGTTTTTAATCATTTGCAGCTAAATTTGATATTACATTTTTGCACAGTTACGGCTGTCATTAAAGTAAAGGCGTGAGGTAACACTTCTCAATGGCTACCAGATTAATTTGTATCTTCATTTTATTATTCGCTATTAAACAGGCAAAAATTCTTTCCGCTTTAGAAATTAAAGCGTTTTATATCACGGCTCCAGAGATAAAGGACCATCAATATTTATAACCCCAACTTTTTCATTTTAAGAAGATGTTTCAACGATTATATTTTTATTGCAGAAAATGTCTTTGCAAAAGCTAATAAACGTAGCACACCGTTTTAATTTTAAAAAGCAGCCGTCATAATACAATCTTTATCGTATTTGTTATTAAGCATGAACTTTTTCTCTTCACGAAAGAACATTTCTTTACGAAAGGTGGCCGATCGAAAAAATATCGGCTTAAAGCAAAGCCTCTTTTTCCCAAAAAGCCATTTTTGTCATTTATTTATCCTAAACAAACGGAATTACACAAATACTTCAGGGAATATTTTGAAAAGGCCCCTTAAAACGCAAATGTTTCATATACACAAAAAATGTTTGAACTTCAAAATAAATAGTACCTTTCTCCTTTATGAAAGTACTTTTTTCTATTACAAATCTCATTTCACATTGATTTTTTTATGTTATTAAATTCTTTTATTAATTTTTAGAATTAGTAGTACTTTTCATTAAAGGGAGAAATCATTTTACATTAATTCATAATTAGTTTCTTGGTAACAAAAAAACCCTGTTTACATAGTAGTACTAAACATCGTTGAAAATACTAATTTACCTCAAAAAATATATATATATTAGTTTTTTTTACAGAAAACAAAACCCTGCTATTCTGAAGAAAGTATATTTTCAAAATACGTACTTTTAAAAATATACTTTCTTGCAATAGAATCTTTCTTCATTAAAATTTCGTTGCATATATTAGCATTTCTATTTTTAAAATGTCCTATCCAAAAGGATTAAACTAAAAAATATCTTTTGCTAAAATATGTTTCCTTAATTATCCTTTCTACATTTATACTTTTGTCTCGTTTATTATTTGTCTCGTTTTTGCTCAACTTTTTAGCATTATTTTTAATAAATTTCATTCAAGAAATATAAAAATGTTATCAAATCCGGCAATCCGGCCTAAATAAGCCCTCTACAATAAGTGCTTTTGTGCAAAAATATTTACTAAATTTTCCAAAAATTTTTTAACAAAATGTTTCATTTTTAGTTACTACACGTTTTTCATCTAAGTTCATTTTTTTCCAAAAAAAAAACTGCCTGGTTTTATAGAAATCATACATTTCACCTAAAATATCTTTCTGAAAAAAACTCCCTTTATTTTAATAATTAAGTCACTTGAAGCACAAATTACCCCTTAATGTGAAATTCACCTTAAATATAAAGAAAGAAAGGTATTTTAATTACAAGGATGCCAAAATGTATAAGATTCTCTTAAAAATTTTACACTAAATTCCTTCTTTTAGCAAAAGATCTCTATTTTCAAATAAGAAATATTTTCCCACAAAAATTTATATCTTCCCCAGAAGTCCCTTGGCTTATTGTGAATTTATTTTACAATAGTTTATGTTATTTGCATTACAAAATTTGTTACAAATATAATTTTATTTTATATTTTATATGTTTTGAAATATACTGTATCGGGACCATACCGGGGTATTGCTCTTACTTATTTATCTGACTAACTTAAAAGAATAGATAAAGTAAATTGAATTGAAATTATATATCATTTCTGAGCGATTCATTTAAGAAATTTTCCATGCCTGTTTTAATTTTATTTTTCACTTCTGACAACTAATAAACCAAAATTGACTGCACACTGAACTTCTTATAGGTCTGGTTTCTAAACAGGGCCTTCGTGCCCACTGCTGTTTTATTCCTTTATCCCACTGTACAGCGCTTAAACTCTTTGAACTATTATCAATTGCCGAAAAATATTCTCTGACAACTTTAAAACAATCAAACTCGAATGGAAAAAAATGAACAACAATAAAAATTCAATTGTTCAATTTTCGATATATTAATGTGACACGCATGCTTCTATTGTTGTAATTCTTATTGTTGCTGTTGTCTGGTAGCTGGTTAGTATTTTGACAAAATATTTCTGCACAAATTACGACATTTCTGCTGTTAAAAATGTTCATGTTATAGTGGCACACATTTTTAGTATTTAAATATAAATAGGGAAAATTTTTAAACAAGGCACTACAAACAGTTATCGTGTAGCGTAACAACTTGGGCTCAATTAGGAGTAAATATAAATTTGGGTCTAAAATTCGTATTGCGGTCAGTTTTGTAATGAGATTTTGATGTTGAGTAATAATCAATAATCATAAAAGTTCTATCCAAGAATAAAAATAAATAAATGATATAAAATTCTTTGAAGGTTTTATAAATTTGTAAATTCTAAAAGAAGTCGAAAAAAAATTTCTTCAGTTATGAAATTAGCTAAATCTGATTAAGAAAATAATGCTGCCATTAGAAACTTATTTTTTACCTCAACATAAAAGAAGCTAAATACCACAACGCTAGTGAATATTCACATCCTGTGTTAACCAATCGATCAATTTTATACCCGCCTATTTGTGCTGATGATGTTTAACGTTGCTTAGAAAGTCTAAAATCTTTCGTAAATCCTAGACGTGATGGTGTTACCAGCTTTATATTAATTAATTGTGCTCAAAGCTTGTCAAATCTATTGGTAGCTTTGTACAATAGATGGATTCATGGATGACATTATGTGTATCCTCGAACAAGACAACCCCGAACACATTGTAACAGACTTAAACACAATTTACAATAGCACAACATACACAACGGAAAAAGAACAAGATAGAAACTTGCATTATATTGACAACACAATAGCATGAGGAACTGACTGTTTAACCTTTGAAATTTATAGAAAAGCAACTACGATCGATCTACCATCTACATTACCTTGAACTACCCTACACAGCATTTAGACATATGATGCACAGACTTAAGATAATCACACTTTCTTCATATCCATAAGAACAACAATGAATTCGACAAAATTTACACCATAGCTAAAAGCAACGGCTACAAAGCCACTACTATCGACAGGAATAGAGAAAAGAAAAAGACAATTAATACAACACGACGATACACGTTTACTTACACAGGAACTAACCTTTTTCAGAAAGAAGGGCATAATCTCAAGACAACAAGGGAAACAACTGGCAAGTTTAGCGCCATAAGAGTATACAGACTTACATGTACCTACTAATATACTTATGTAGGACTAAAGGGACAAACTCTAAGAACGAGATTTAAAGAACATTTATACGCTCGTACAAACGAAAAAGAAGAGAATCTAACTATGCCTTACACCTAGACACTCACGAACCCACAACAAAGGAAATGGATGAATGTATGATATAATAATAAAAGACGGAAATTAGCCCCGCATAAAATGCCAGATGGCGACACATTTTACCTGCATAAATAGATACGATCCTAATGAAAGAATAACCTAAACCTAACACTGGCCTAATTCTAACTCTCCAGCACTATCTAAAACCCGACATTATAATCATGTCATTGCCTCGAAAGCGCCCGGCGATCGGTAGTAATGGCGATTTTCATTGAAAAGAATGACAACAGTGAAATATTTTTGTTGTAAAAAGCATTGAGTTACGCCAGAGTTCTGTTAAGCAGCTTAATAGCATTTTAAATTTTATGCGATAGCAAGATAACAAGGCACTGGAAATCTTTGCACCTTATCAGGGGAGATCTATGCGCCCTATTCAATGCAAAAGAGTGGCGAAATTATGATTACAGTATTTGTTATCCTTCACTTTATCATAGCCTCCTCTGATAAAGTCACTTAATGTTATACACCGGCGAAATAAATCAAAACAGCTTATTTCCAAGCACAAAATGTGCTTTTTATTGGTCGGAAGATTCTGGCTGCTTCCACTAAGGGAGTAATGTTTCGAAAATTTTTAGAGTTTATTATTGCTAGCACTATGTCATGCGGTTATATATTTTTTTCAAATACATTTTTTTAAAATTAGAGCAGAATACAAAGTAAATATTTATCATGGATATATTTAAACAAAATAATCTTAGAATATTTATAGAAAAAGAAGAACTCTAATTTCTTAATTAATTCAAATAATATTGGGTAAATTAAATTTTTTTTTTAAATATATTAACCCCAGTGTTAAAAGTGTTAAAGACTTGGGGCCTTTATTTCTTCTTCATTAGTTGTTGTTCTGTACGTTCCTGTTACCATTACCGTAAGAGCATAAATTTGCTGGGAGGGGTCCCCAATAATGTTTTACAAACATTGTCAAATTACATTTATATATGTCGAGCGGTTTTTTATGATTCGTCATGCAAAAACAACTTCATTGCAGCACGCATAAATTATTTAATTGAACGGTTAGACAAAATCGTAATATGATTTTTCAAGAAATGCACCATAGCAAAGATTTATGTTAAAAAAAAAATACAAATCACAAACCACCAAAGTGCAGACACATTTTGCAAAAGTGTTCAACATTTTGCGTTTAACTAAATGCGTGAGGAACACTCTCAGCAACACAAAAAATAAAAAAAAAAATAATTATAAAAACTGAAAAACTGAGAAATCCTACAGCTGCCATGAATAGAAAAGAGTAAAACTTTTTTGTAAAGATTTTTTTTATAAAAAAGGAAGCGAAGAGAATAAGTAAAGAACTTGGTTGAATACACGTAACTAATGGATTAGAAATGTTAAGAAATATTTTGTAATAGAAGAACAAAAAAAAAAAAAAGAAAACAACTTTCTTTGTGTCTAACAAATAAAGAGGTATAAGTTACAAAAACGTATTTAACAAGTTTTTGAAGTAAAGCTCACACTTTATCGTACTTAAAGGAATTTAAAGTTTTTCGTTTTAATAATTTAATAAGGAGTGAACTTAAATCAGGGAACTAATAACAAGACAGTTAAAAAGAAGTTGTAATTTAAACTCTCAGCAATTTGTTAGTCGAAGAAATATTACTAAAATAGTTATTCTTGTCTTAAAAGAATGATATTTAGAATACAGAAACTTTTAATACGAAAGTGCACTTTGATGTAGACTTCCTTTAGAAAGTTGATAAATAAATAGGCTTATTGTAGTAGCAGTGATCTTCCGTAATTAATTAAAAAATATTACCAAAATTCTGGAAAGTCCAAATGTATTTCATATGCTTCAAGGCTCTAGGATATCTGCAGACTTCTTCCGAAAAAAAAACAATTCTTTATAATGCAAATTTATATATATAAAATGTTTTTTTTTTGTTTATTTATTTGTTAACTAAATCACTCAAAGTTAACAATATAAAAAGTAAAATAATTTTGTTTTTAATTAAGTTAAATAATAAATAAATAAAATAAGAAAAATTAATTTATGTCAATTTGCGCTGGAATCCCTTTAAAAATAAATATTTTATGATATTCTCATAAAACATTTGTTATTCAAAAATATATTTGAAGTGTGTTGCTGCGGGGGAAATCATATCGACATGGTCATTTCACTACTGCTCATATTGATCTTTTTACCCCAAATTATTTTAGATAATTCAAGAGTCTTATATCTCAAGCAGAATTGATTAAATAAAAGTTTTCATTAACTGAACACAGCAAAAACACAATAACTCTCAAAAAACAGTTATGTCGGCTTTTTCATTAAGAACTTTGTTTTTCAATTGTGACAACACCAACAACGTCAGAGTTTTGATATTTAGTTTTTCGAGGTATTCGTAGTAGATGCATTGGCAATTGTTACAATGAATTCAATTTCGCACGAAAATCGTATTGAAATAATCAAAATCCACTATGAAATTTGTGGTTCTGTTAAAGTTACATTTCGTAAAAATCGTGATATTTTTAGACATAATAATAGTCCCTCTGCTACCGCTATTTAGAATTTGGTCGTGAAATTTGGGTCGTTCAACTGAAAACATTAGAGTCGTAAGCCAGAGTGGTGAAGTAGATCCAAATTTTTTAATTTATCGACTTTCTGAACAATTGGGATTATCCAAAACTACCACATGGCGAAATTTGCGTAAGCTTTAGAATGTTTTAGTGCAGGATTTGAACCGACCTTTCACATCGCCGTAGATTCGCTCAATTTATTCAGAAACAACCAACCGGATTTGCTAACGAAAACATTTTCTCAGACGAAGCCAATCTTTACTTGTCACGCAAGCGAAATTGCCACATTTGGGTTTCTGAATCCCAAATCCTAATGCGATTATTGAGAAGCCTTTGCATGGTCAACGTATCACTATGTGGTGCGCTATGTGGTCTGGAAATGTGATTGAGCCGTTTTTTTCCAAGATGGGGCTGGAAAAGCAGTAACGGTCAATGTGTCATACTACCCCGTGATGCTAACAACTCAATTTTAGCCTATTATTGACGACGTGGATACCGTTGACACGTGGTTTCAACAGGACAGTGCCACATGTCACACAGCCAACCAAATTAAATTAGTTGATTGGTCAGCCAGATCGTGTGATTATACACTACTGGATTATTTTTGGTGCGGTTATGTTAAGGACAGAGTCTCTTAGGAGCCAACCAGCAAACATTTCGAAAACAAAAACACTTTCTATCCTTAAAAGATATGACTGCGCCTTCCCACGCAGTAATACATTTCAATTATATTTTTGAATAATAAATGTGCTATGAAGAACATAAAATATCTATTTTTAAGGGGATCTAGCGCAAAATAACGTATATTAAATTAAAAATGATTCCAAGGAATAAATTTTTTTTGTTAAAATAACAAAAATAATCTGAGAAAAGTAAATAAAAATTTATTAAAGCTGTTGATATGGTGAAAATCACGCTTACAGCATGCAAATAAAATGGCCACTCCAATACAAGATGTTGATGTCGAGGTATTATAATATTTTGATTTCTAGGCGATTTGGGAAAACGCAATTTTTTAAACAAATATTTAAGGGTTTGTGTGTATACTCTTTTGTTGCAAAACCAGACTACGGATCTTTATAAGTCTTGCGAAGCTTGCCCCGTAAAGATTATTTGAAACAGCGGAAATATGATAAAATCTACGCCATCCATAGACATATCTAATAATATTATTATATAAATTATTTAATTTTATTTTACTAACAGCCCCACAGGAACAAAGTAATTCACATCCAAAGTTTGTATGCTTAACATTAATTCATTAATTTAAATACGATAGACCCGTGGTAACATTTTCAGATGGGGTATCTAATGTAAATTGCACATTATCTGCATATAGGTTGATGTTGCATTTCAAAAGCACATATATTGAAAATAATAGTGGTCTTATAATAGGTTCCCTCCTCTGATAAAGTGGGCACACCTCTGATAAGTGGCAATTTGCCAGACCATACATTATTCTCAAAAACCAATGTGTACGATTAGATATACATGAGTTAGTAAACTTTGTGTCTGAAAATCTGAAAAATAATTTTAATTTTCTAAGTCATAAATCGTGATCCACCGTGTCTAATGTTTAAGATTGGTCTAGAAGCACTTCAGTTATTGACATTTTTGACACCTCTATCCAGCCCAAAAATGTTTGATCAGCAATTGATCAATGCACGCGCAGTTGAATCCATAACAAACAAGTTCAACCAACTTAGACGCGCACCCGATCAATTGCTTATTCATACAGAATGCATGACAAAGTTAAATTGCTGGATCAGCATCTGTCAGCTTGCTCGTTTTGCTGCAAAGAAAGGTATGATGAGAGAAGTTGGGAACGGAAAAAGCAGTCTTGGCTACGCGTTCGTACTGTTAAGTATAATTTTGGTGATTTTGTTATATTAAGATTAAATAAATTATCCTTGTATTAATAATCTGATTAATAAATTTAATTAATTGCTGCAGTGGTAAACAGCTTAGGAAATTATATTTTTTTGAATAAAAGAAAGAAAAACTCTTAAGTTTCCTTTTAATAAACATTTTGTTATATTTAGTTCTTTTATAGCAAAATAACACGGCACTTAAGAGTTTGAAATTAAATTAAACGATTTATTGATGTTAAATACACACAAAATAAACACTATGGTAACTTTGTTATCTTTAAACATTGATGACCCAAATTAAACTTCATTTTTTTAGGGATTCCCGCTTATACAAAATTATTCTTCTTTAAGTCTTCGTGAAAAAGACAAAAGAGCCCTTTTGCGGTTTTTACAGTGAATAGAATTAGTATACTAGCTAAACCTATTTTTTTGTCTTTGGAGCAAATCGAAACTACGAGAAAACTTACACAGTTTTCTTATTTATTTTTAAATATTTATAAATATATTTAAAAGATTAAAATTCTACTTCAATTTTATCATAAGATACCATCAATTTTATTTTCTTGTATTTATCCTTTATTTCCTTCTAAAATCATGTTTAGTTTTGTTTGGACATGTTCAAGCAAAATTTATTTTAGATGCCACAAAATGTTGCATAAATATTTGTTGATTTTATTTATTTTTATTATATTTCTAAAAGTATACAATAGGGATGGAGAGCATACTAAACGCATACAGAGTAAACTGACCGATAACAATCTATAAATCAGTCAAAAATGTCAAATATAATTTATTTACCAAAGACACACAAGCAAAATAGCTAAAATATTTTATAAACTTAAATGTACATAAATATACATAAAATGGGATAAATATTTCTAAAACATTCATTTTCATTCATTATACATTGAAGTACTTATGGTTTGGAAACAACAACAACACTAACACCTACAACAAGAACAATAACAACAACAACAAATAAGAGACATTTAGTCTATGGCCAACAAAATTTTAGCAAGAAAATAAACAAAACGAGAAATATTTTTGCATACAAAAATATAAAATTTTACCATTAAGAAACAGGAATTATTTTTATTAGTAATATACTTTG
The DNA here is from genome assembly GCA_030448955.1 of Trichopoda pennipes. Taxonomy (NCBI): domain Eukaryota; kingdom Metazoa; phylum Arthropoda; class Insecta; order Diptera; family Tachinidae; genus Trichopoda; species Trichopoda pennipes. The sequence goes on along the minus strand of JASKUP010000007.1, from coordinate 617,152 downwards.
GTTTAATAAAAGTTAAAATTACACTTAGAGAATATTGTTGAGAGATGGATAATTTTCTTAAATTTTAAACGTTTCAAGAAAAAATAACAACACACATTAAACTTATCTAGATGACTTCAAACTTTATTTGAGAAGGAAATTTCTAACAAACTATTTAAACATAAATTTTTCCCATCCTGTTTAGCACTAAAACGATATGGCACACAAAAACACAATAGAAGCCTTTTTTAAGACCCTAATATATTTTATTATAATAACTTAATTCAAAAGTTTAGAAAATTCAAACCATTAAAATATTAATAATGAAGTAATGAAATAAACTTGAAATAGGTAAAGTGTCTTAAGTTAGTTTTATTAAAAAAATTAAATTTTATAAAATAGTTGGGAGCTAGTTCTCGATATTTTTTGAGTTTTATATAATAATTTTTTTGGTGTCAAATAGATTTTAAATTATGGTTTTATACCCCCAAGCTGATACAGCAAATTTTGAAGAAATTGCTTATTCAAGTTGTTGGCATCTTTAATATTTTGAAAGTGCTTTTTGTCTTCTATTTTATAACGGTTGGGTAAATTTAAGATTTGGAAGTAAATAGTTTAAAACACACACTTGTTGACAACTTCAGTTCTGTTAATACTACTATAAAGTAAAATTATGGAAATTAATAATAGTATACAATATTGATATGTGCGTATATTTTCCGACGGGGTTTAATTTATTTCTATTTGGGTACAGTTTTACGTCGACCCTCGTCAAATTTGGCTTGTGAACCGGTTTCGGCCATTTGCCATCTTCAGTGTTCTCTTTATACTGGAGTATAAACTTGACGAGGGTCGACGTAAAACCGTACCCAAATAAAAATAAAGTAGATAATATTGGCCACCTCTAGCACGTTGTCAGATATTCGTCGCGGTTTTCACAAAATTTTTAAGTTTCTTTTGCAATAAAACTTCGCTTATCCCATCAATCCAAAGCCGAATTTCATCTTTTAGATTGTTATTTGTGGATTGTTCACATAATAAAACTGACACTGCCAAATAGAGAAATTACGCAACAAGGAATTTGTTCATGCAAAAACTGAAGTATTTTTGTGGCTGTATGTGGTTTGTATAATTTTGAAACAAAGGTTAACATTAGCCAATTGTGGCCAGAATTTCATCTTTCAGAGTTTTAGTTGTTTGTGGATTGTTCACGTAAATCCGTCCTTTCAATTAGAAAGAGGCAGCCAATTGTCATCACCAAATAACAAATTACTGAGCCAGGAAGTTTCTCATGGAAAAATTATATTGTTTTGGTGGCTGTGTGTGGCTTCTGATGCCGTCTTTCTGAAACGAAAGGTCACTGATACCAACATTAGCCAAAAAATTAATTGCCATGGTTTGGTAGCGCAGAGAATACATAGTGACGGCGTTTCCTTGCTTATTTTCCAAAAAAATATGACCCGATGATACTGCCTGACAAAAAGCCCTACATAAAATCTCTTTCTTTGGATATAATAACTGTACAAGGATTATTTGTGGGTTTTATAAGCCCCATTGAAGAAAATTTGGCTTGTTCAAACCCGATAGCATTTACGAAAAGTTCAACAATCAAAGAAAAAGTCATACTCTTCCCTACTTGCTGACATATATCATCTGGAAAATCTTTGTATATCCATGAACGTTTATCTAGATCTACATTGTAAATCAGACATACATCAAGTTGAGAAACTTAAGAACGAAAATTATGTTCAGTGACGAGGCTCATTTGTGGCTTAACAGGTTTGCAAATATAAAAAAGCCCCACTTTGGAGATTGCTAGATCCAGATACTGGTAAGAAACCAGGAGCACTGGAAACCAGATCTTACAATACGGTCGCTGAAGATCACTACCGCACCATGATAATTGAGTTTTCAATAAAAAATACAAATAGCATTGATTGTGACGAGATATTGTTTTAACAGGGTCAAACAATGACACAATAAAATTAAAAATTTAGCGATAAGTTAGTTTTGAGAGAAGGGCCCGTCAATTGGCCTGCAACGTCGTGTGATTCGACATCAATATATTTATTTCGTATGGGGCCACTTGATGTCACGGGTTTATGCTGATATCCCAGTAATAATTACACTTTTCCAAAAACTTACACAGGGACCATATACCCGATATTGTTTCCATATCTTAATGCTATGTCCTATAAATATATTGTTATATAATATATTATATTGATCTTTTTTTCTATATTCACTTATAAAATTTATACAATTTTTAGACCTCTTCAATTATTTTCCGAAATTATACAAAATATATTGAATTCAATAAAAGGACTAAATTAAAATAAAATTTATTACTCGTTGTAAATTATAGTACGGTGCGTCATCCTTCTTTTTAACCACAATAAAACAGATTTATTTATATTTAGATTTTAAGTGTTTTGCTCGTTAAAATTTAAAAATTTAACTTATTATTGGCTAAATTTTTTTTACCAAAAGCATTAATGCTGTAGTAAAAGTCATAAAAATCTTTACAACATTTAACGAAAGAACAAAGAGAAATGAAAATGGTAGAAAGATTAGATGGAAACACTTTAAATATGTAAGAGGATGTTTTTGTTTAGGGTCTGGAGCATTATTTAACGAAATAAACAGGTTTTTGGCAAAATTGTCTCCATTTACTACGATAGCCCCTTATATGACAAAAATGATTACTCTCTGTGAATCTGGATTAAGCTCCTATATTTATACAGGCTGACATGTTTAAGGACGGGTACAATTTGTTACGTTAATTTGAAGAAAATAAAGCTAAAAGGATCCTGCAACATTTCAAGAACCGAATTAAAATTGCTGTTGAATTTTGCTTACTTGAGCCCAATATACAGCCAACATGGATTAGCGGGAAAGGGTCAAGGCATGTAAAGAAGATTCTAAAAATGGGCAAATCTTTTAAAGACGTGCAAGCCGAGTAATGAAAAGCATTGCCTGCTAAAAATAGCCTTTCAAAATATAGAGAATATGAAATGGCTACGTTATAATATCAAACTGTTCAAATTACGTTAAAGAAAAATCTGGCATAAGAATAAAACATTACAGTGATTATAGTGACGATATAGCTAAGTCTATGTAACACTAAGAAGCTGCCGTATTTGCTTTTACTTCTTGCCCGAGACTATTTAAACCATTTTATTGCCGTGCATTTTATTGCCGTGCAACAGCATATACAATGAAAGCATCCACTTCGCTATTACGCTGAATTTTAGCTACCATATTACCTAAGGAAGGATCATACCGATAACCGATATGGCTGGGATATTTAAATAGTATTACATCTTAGTATATCGAGTCTTGCTCATACTTAATGGGTTTTTCAACAAGGAGTTTGTTTTTAAATTGTGGCATCAATAATAACATGATAATGATGGGATTTAAATTTTTGACGTATTCGTAGTAGATGCATTGGCAATTGTTACAATGAATTCTATTTCGTACGAAAATCGTAATTAATAGCAAAATTCGTGATATTTTAGGACAGCATTGTCGCTCTTCTGAGACCAGTTTTAAAAAATTTAAGTCGTCAGACTTGATACAAAATGTGCGAAAGCTAACGACCGAATCATTCAACTGAAAACATAGCAGCCGAGAGCATTAGTGTTGAAGCAGATCCAAATTTGTCAATTTCTCAAAATTCTCAGTAATTGGCGAATTTTAGCCTTACAAAGTTCAACTGGTACAAGAATTGAAGGCAACGTACCATTTACAGCCGTAGGTTCGCTCAATTCATTCACGATCAAACGGCTGGTTTTCCTGAAAAAAAAAACATTTGTCAGGGTATGTCAATAAGCAAAATTGCCGCATTTGGGTCTCTGAAAATTCTAGAGCGATTACTGGGAAGTCTTTGCGTGCTCAACGTGTTACTGTATGATGCACTATGTGGTCTAGTGGCATGATTAAGCCGGGGTGGATATCACTGACATCTGGTTTCAACAGGACAAAGCCACATGTCACACAGCCAATGAAACGAACACTATAATGCAAACCAAATTTCCCTATCGCATAATTTCACGAAAATCTGCAGTTGAGTGCCCAGCCAGATCGTGTAATTTAACATTACAGGATTACCGATGGAGCAATCGAATCGATTTCAGCCTATAAACTCAAAATACATAATGTGATTAACGAAATAGTACCGCCATTTTGCCAAAAAATTATAAAATCGTTAATGAAAGAAACGGCATCTGTAGTGTGGCGTCATAGTAGACATTTGCCAGATATCATTTTTCAGTCATAATGACCTAACTTTTCTCCTCGTAATACAATAAAAATTTGAATTAATTTAATCTAAATTTTTTGTTTAATAAAACAAACTTCTTGTTGAAAAACATTTTATTTACATTGCAACATTTATTTCTTTTAATAATCGTTTTGTTATATTGAGTTTTTTTATTGCAAAGTAATAACACAGCACTTAAGAGTTTTAAATTAAATTAAACGATTTACTGTTTTCACTATAACCAAAATAAACACCAATGTAACTTCACCAGTGTAATACCTTAAATGATTCTTTGTTATTTTGTTGTCTGTTCTCAACAATTTCCCAACTTGAATTAATTAATTTGCCCAGCAAGTGGTGCTTATATAGATGTTTAAGCGGTTCTTTTATACAAGAATATTCTCCTAAAACATTACCCAATATGGTTGTGTTTTATTAATGTTCTGTGTTAGTTGTTTTTGTGTTCTGTTGTTTGGTTTAATTCGTGGAATTTCTTAAAAACATGTTGTTGTTTTCTGGTGTGTGTATGATTTTTTAGAAAATTACGCAGTTTTTAAAATACACAATCATCTTCACAGCAATATTTTCTTACTTTATATGTAAATCTACGATTTCTGTGAAGCAATAATGTCTCCAATTTAGGATCCATAAAAATGATGAAGGCACTTGATTCGAACTATGTCCAATTCAACAAATTGTAAATTCTCAAGTATGAAGTTGTTATAAAGAATAAACGGCAGTACTTGGCCATGATAGCTTAAATCTACTGGTCTTTGTCTTGTAATATCTTATACATTTTACAGCCGCACCAGTTGTAGCATTTTCTTTGGCAGTTGTTGCTTCTACAGCATTCTCTTTATTTGTGGTTGGCGTAGAGACTTCAGGAGCATAGACAAATATTTGTTTTAAATAGGTGCTCAATAAAAATATGTGAACTTAAAACACGGCAGCTAAGTTTAGCGTTTTGTTTATTAGACTGCCGAACAAGCATTTGGAAATGATAATTTTGTTCCCTTTTTTTTAATTTTGCTACGTATGCGTTTGTACTACTCACATAAGGGAAGAACTTACAAAAATTTCTATTCGCACTATCCACTTAAGGACCATAAATTTAATAATTTGATTAAGAAAACTTTAAGCAACAAAATTTTTGAATTTTTACGTAGAAAAGAAAATTGTTGTGCACATTAAATGCTTCAACAAACTCATACATAAAATGAGAAAACAAGTAGAAATAGTTACGTGCTGTGCAACAAATAACAACAACAAAAAATGTTCCAAGATGATTTTCCTAAAAACAGTTTCCTTGTTGGCTGCTTGCAATTGACAGTAAGACAAAATATTTTTTCACAGCATTTTAGTAGACGACATAGTTAAATTTGATTTAAATTGAGTTTTGGGTGAGAAAATCACAATGTTGATTTGCTGCAGAAGACGACAAGTAGAAAAACAAAAAACTAAACTAAAAAACTAAAACCAAACCATGAAGAACATAGAATTGAGAAGCAATAAAAGAAAAAATATTTACAAATTTGGTGCAGGCAACAAAATAAATATAAAATAAAATTTCTATTTTTATTTGTTACTTTTATTGGTTGACAATTTGGAGAAACTAGTGGAAAATGTGTACTGAGTTTTAAAAAACAAACAAGAAAATATTATATTAAATGTCAAGTAATAAAAGATATGTCCAAACGATATACACCAATACCTCACTTTGCATCGTTTGGTTTGCATTTTTTCGATAGATTTTCGAGGTTGTAATGTGCCATGCCATCAAAACTTGGGGATTCCCTTTCAGCAAATTTTTAGTTTCACTCTATTTTGCTAGTTCACTTTTAATAAGGTAGTCTGTTAGGCTTTTTTGAAAGTCAATAATTTTAGTAACAACAACTGGGTTTGAACTTGTGCTATTCCAGAAATCAATACTTATTGCAACAAGGAAAACTTAAATTTCAAGACTTTAGTCTTAGTAAACAATAACCCTGGCCACCCAGTTTGTGTTGATGAGTTATCAGAAAACGAAAAATACAACACCAGGTTTTCAGCCGTTGAATCAGGGAGTAAAATGGACTAGAATGGACAAGATTTCCGTTTTTACCTTAAGGACCAGACTGATTTAGATTTTTTCGGACATAATACTGCAACTAAACTGCCTAACGATGTAATAAAAGCTGCTTACTTTAGTCCGATAAAACTTAAAATTGCAAGGAATAACATAAAAATAAAAATTTTAATCAAATAAATTTTTTATTCGAAATATCAAAATATAGACTTGACACTTGAAAATTATTTTGTACGTCCAATTTCAGGCCACTTCAGGAAGCTAGAAAATAATTAACAGTAAAAGAAAACTAAGCCACCCACTGTATAGTTTACAAACTCACAAGACAACAACAAATTGCTTATGAGAAATTCTAGCAAAAAAGTTAACAAGCGAAAACAACAACAACATGCTTATAAGAAATTCTACCAAAGAAGTAAATAACTACAAACAAAAATAACTAACACAGAAGATTACAAAACATTCAGCCAAGCAGCTTTCTAAACTGAATGATAAAAATAACATCAAAGTAGAATATTCTTGTATGTACGAGAACCGCTTAAAACAAGCATCATTTGCTGGGCAAATGAATTAATTCAAGTAAAGTCATCAATGTGTAAAGACAACAAAGTTACCGTTGTGTTTATTTTGTGTGTATTGAAAGTGAATAAATCGCTTAAAATAAAACTCTAAAGTGCTATGTTATTGCAATAAAAGAACTCAATATAACAAAACGTTTATTAAAAAGGAATAAATAAAACAATATGATAATTAAGCGTTTCAAAGGATCTATTTTTGCTCATTTATTAGTTTACAATAAAGACCAATGATTTATAAAATCTACAGAGTCTAATTTTACTCCATATGGACAAACTAAGCCCCAGATTATTTTGCAATAAATTTTGCATAAATTTAATTCGTCATTGATTTAGAAATAATTCTAAATAATCAACTGGTAACATTGCTTAAGCTTCAATATATTTGTGATGATGTGCCAGAGTTAAACGACAAATCAACCCATTATAACAGTTTAATGAACAGGAGCTCATGTCCGGCAAATGATTTTCTATTTTAGCTTTAAAAGGTTCATTCTTAAAACTATTTAAGCTGCTGGATATAATTTGATTAATTATGCTCGGTGTTTCTATCCTGTTAGCTGTTTTATATTATTTATTACGTTAACTAAACATTGCTATTTTTTCATATATTTAACAACCTTTTGCTTATTTTTTTGTTTTAATATCACCCAACAGTTATGTATGCCATTAATTTACAAACTTGGTGTCTCTTGTCACCATCGGTTTCACAAAATGAATTACAAGTGTAATAGATCGCTAGTTTTGTCAATAACTGCAAGACCTTTAGAAAATACTTGTTCAGAAGATTAAGTAACATAAAGTCGATCTAATTGAAAGCAAAGAAAGAAAAGAGCTTATATGCTCTGTCTAATGTACCATAGGAAAGCCACCCGACACCCTTTCTACGTACTTGATGTTACGATATTTTGGTTCTTGCGATATTACTAACGATATTACTTTTGTTACAAAGAGTCTAATACCATGTTGGAGTTTTGGAAAAAATTTAACTATTTCCAATTCGTAGGAGGAAGTTAAAGCATCTTGCATGAATGATGTTTGGTGCAAAATATGGGCTGAAAGTGTTCACCGAAAATGCACTGCAGTAGTTGATTGTACACCAGCGGTTCGTCATGAAATTTCTAATTTAGCTAATTTTAGCTAATTTCAATTTAGTCTTATTTTGAAGGTATAAAGAATATTGACATAAATGAATTGCTAAACTTCCACAACCAAAAATTCTCTAATGAAGAAGTACAGCAACTGAAATTGCAATTTGTAAGTGAAGAAGATGACAGTGACCGTAAAATAGAAATCTGCAAAGAACAAACTATTATTTCCAAACAAATTTCCAAGGTGATGCGTCTAATCGAGATTAAAAACAAACGATTCTGACAGCAGAAGGCGATTTAAAATGTCCCAGGCAGCTACGAATATCATTGTTACAAGAAAATTGATTTTACGTTGAAATAAAAGCTGTTCAACTTTGTTGAAGTTACATTTCGTAAAATTCGCGATATTTTCGGACAATATAATCATGTTTCTGAGACCGATATTAAAAATTTGGTAGTTAAATTTGAGTCGACAAGACCAAATTTGTCAATTTCTCGACGTTGTCAATAACTGGGGCTTTACAGAACAACCACATGGCAAACTTTGCGTAAGGATTTGACTTTGAAGCCTTTCGTGGTGCAACTGGTGCAGAAATTGAAGCCGACCGACCGTTGATTCATTCAGGAACAACCGGCTGGATTTTCTGAAAAAATCATTTTTTTTAGACGAAGTTCATTTTTATTGTCAGGTTATGTCAACAAGCAAGCTTTACCCATTTGGGATTCTAAAAATCCTAGAGCGATTATTGAGAAGCCTTTACATGCTCAACGTGTCTCTATATGGTGCGCTATGTGGTCTGGAGGCGTGATTTGTCCGTTTGATGAGGCTGGAAACGCGGTAACATTCAATGGATCACACTATTGCGAGATTTCGTGATAAGATTTACATCTGCACCTGGCCGTGGGCCTTAATCAGATGATGTTAAAACCACTGTGAGTGAAAAGCAGCGCTGCTCACACCCTAGGAGGCCGAAGACTAATTCTAGCAACAGGTCTTTCCTAGTTTCAAATTCAGCGGTTCCAGAGCAGGGCTTCAAATCACTACTCCTTGCTGAAGAGCTGGAGACTATCCAACTTCTATCCAGAACACATGACTATGCTCACTAGATCTGGATTATTCACCACGTAGGTGTTATTAAAGGTGAGATGATCCTGGCCACTATAAAATAATACCTGTATTGCGCCGCAAAACCACAACCATCACGATACTCCCGAAGGGCCAACCTCAATAATCCGCCAGAGAACAGCTAAATACCTAAAGAGGCAAATAGCGGAACTCTAAGGCTCACTGATTTCCATGGAAATAACGTATAGCTTCCAGTTGTACCCCTGCTGACTTCAGGGGAATGGGCTCCTTTATACCCCCAGCAGCACAGGTCTAGATAGCCAAGTATTCTATAAAGACCGATAAATATACCCCCGGGGGGTGGGGACTACAGCGAGAAGCTAGTAAATCGCTTTTGAAACATCGATGACGTTGATATCACGATCAATTTATTGCAAACCAAATTTCTCGACCGCATAATTTTACAACAATCAGCAATTAAGTTGCCAGCCCAATGGTGTGATTTATTATCACTGGATTATTTTTTGGGACTATGTTAAGGACAGAGTCTTAATGGAGACAATCGAATCGATTTTAGTTTTAAAACTCAGAATCCGTAGTGTGATTAATGAAATACGACCGTCATTTTGCCAAAAAGTAATTAAAAATCTTGATGAAAGACCTGACATTTGTCATAATTTTTGTTTTCAAAAATTTCCTTTGTATAATTTTCTTTTTAAAACGGAGTATTTTCGTAACCCTGGAACCTATCTTAGATTTCTAATGATCGCTACTCCCAACAAGGATTCTAAGCCTTTGAATACAATACCAACCATTCAGCTGCAGAGTTCTAATATTATGAATGATGCAATGCCCTCAGTCACCCTGCATTTTCAGTACCCAAACTTTAGAAAGGTAGGCTGCTTAAGGATTATACTGTTTGATTACATGTAGATGCTCTTGCCATATTGCCATTTTTAAAATAAAAATTTTACTTAATGGAAATTTGGAAAAAAACAAAAATAAAAAAATTTTGGAAATGGAATTTAGCTTCACTGTTAACAGCTTCTACTATTAAACGAACGAGTTCTGAAACTACTAGTAAATTTCCAGTCTACGGTCAATTTACTTTAGAAGAAGTCTGTGACGACTGAAAAAACTACAACACAATTAATATTTTGGAGACCCTCCACTTAAAAACTTAGAGGATGCGGCTAAAACACACTTATTCAACTTTCTTCAATCAAGTCATTCCAGCTGAGAAAGTTTTACGATTTTGCAAGATATTCAGTCATTCGTTTGATGGCACAGTATTTTATTAACAATAAAACTGTTTCCCTACCCCTTTTTAATAATCAATTTTCTTTCAACATTTGTTGTTGGCTTCTTTAGCATTTTGGGAATTAAATTTATTGGACTGGTGGCGGTAAACAATGAGAAAATGCCATTTTTGTACAACAACTTAATTTCTTAACAATTTTCTGTATTTCACAAAATTAAAAAAAATAAAATAAAAACTGTAAAACTGAACAACTTTTAAGCGGATTTCTATTTAAAAAGTTTTCAATACATAAAATCGAAGATATAAAAAAATAAAAAAGCCAACCGAATAAAACTTAAAAGTCTCTCTTTTTATTTTACGTTTTGTTCTTTTGTTTCAGTTCCTTAGAGGATTTATTTTTATGTTTATTTGGAATTGTACGATTTTCGTTAAAATCATCAACGACATTAAATTATTTTCTTTAGAAATAAAACCAAAGAAAGGGCACAATAAAAACAAAAAAGGGCTTAAATGTAAAAATAAAGTTTAATTTTAAATAACCAAACAAAAATTGTTAAAGATTTTAATATAAAATGTGCATACACTCGTAGTCTTTAAATGTTTCATTAAAGGTTTCACTACTACTGGTCTCTTGTTTTTGTTACATCGTTAATCCCTTTGAAAAATTGTCACCCAAATGTTTTTGTTGCGTTGGGCTTTTTTGTTATTTAAGCCTTAAAGTAATAAAAAATATATAATCATTTTCGATTTTTGCTATTTTTTATCGTAAAGAATTCAAGTACAACAAACACAATGACACAGCTTCTGTGAGTTATTTAAAACAAAATCGTTAACCAGTTTATTTATGTGTCAAAGTGATAAGAGATAATCAAAAATGATTTAAGACTTATTCAGCATTTAAAAGATGCCTAAAAAGAGGTTAAATATTAAGTTTTAATAAATATTCGATTAATCGAATAATCGATTATTCAAAAATGATTTAAGACTTATTCAGCATTTAAAATATGCCTAAAAAGAGGTTAAATATTAAGTTTTAATAAATATTCGATTAATCGAATAATCGATTATTCGCAGAAAAATTTTATATAACATCTTTTTTAAAATAAACATTTACTAAAATAAGTTAAAAATTTACCAGTTAATAACAACGAAAATGTAAGTATTTTTTTAAATAACTGTTAAACGAATAATCGATGAATTTAAAATAGTTCAACATATTTATTAAAACTTGATCTAAATTCTAAATATATTTCAGATATTTAAAAGTGCCGAATCAGACATTTAAAAAGTTATTCAATCCAACTCAGTTATTCAATAAACCGATTTGTAAGCAAAATAACGATTTAATAACCAAATCAAAATCGATCTCGATTAAAACTCTTATTAGCTTAAAAGTATAGACCACAATTCGAGTAAACTTCTGATCTAGTAATCTAATAATCGATTAAAATTTCACAACTACCAGGATATGTTTTATAAAATATTCTCACCAAGATAATTTATTAAGTTTTAAAAAAAAATAATTATCAGTAAAAATGTAAACGAAACGACCCACTGTGCATTTCACACATCGCGCAGTTATCTAAGAAATCTTATACACACAAGCCAATAGCAACCTAGTCATAAGAAATTCTACCAAATAAAAAATAACAACAGAAAACAAAAACAAGTAACAAAACTCCAAAATAGACTTTGGGGCGCCGGTCCATACAAGACAGTGATATTCGATTTTTGGACGGATAAAGGTGGTACAAATAGTACGAAGATCGGATGGAGTGAAGTATCTCTATACACCGTTTAAGAAAAGCGTGGCACTTGAAAGCTTCTTTATAAAGTTGAGAAATGTGCTTCGTCCATCGAACATCATACTGAATTTTCATGCCCACAACATTAAGAGCTTCCGATTCTTCAATACTTATATCACCCATAATAATCATTTTCGAATACACATCTATGAGCAAGCATGCAAAATTAAGTCTTACGGGCATTAAAATCGACTCTATTCACACGACCCTATTCGGAGATTCCTGCGATATCATGATTGAGCGTATTAGACATGATAAATTCAGCTGTCATTTGCTAGAACTAGAAATATGGTAGGAGAAAGAACGAATAAGAAACTTATTAAAATCAATTATTTGTGAAATTTTTATTTTTTAAAAATAAAATATTCGAATAAAACTGTTATTTGAAATTTATTTAAAGTTTAAAGGCAAGGTGGATTTCAAATTTCCTTTGCTTCAAAAAAATTTTAAGAAATTATTAAACACTGAGAAAACATATAATTTTGTTTACCATATTGAAATTTATATACCAAACAATTCGAATAAATTTATAATCACATGATTTAAACTTCAATTTATTGATTGTACATGGCATATATATTTGAAACTTTTTTATGCAAAAGTTTATTATATAATAATTAGGCTATAATAACTTTAATTTAATCAAAACATATATTTGACGAACCAATTATTCGAATAAATCTTTTATCGAATAAGTAACAAATTGTCTTAAACAAAATATTTATTTTTCTATAATAACTTTTATTTAATCAAAACATAAATTTGACGAACCAATTATTCGAATAAATTGTTAATCGAATAATTAATCGATAATAAGTTAATAATAATTTATCAAATAATTAACGAATTGTCTTAAAGAAAATATTCCATTTTCTATAATAACTTTTATTTAGTCAAACCATAAATTTGATGAACATATTATTTGAATAAATTGTTAATCGAACAATATTTTTTTTTTTTTTTTTGTATGGTGTGATAACTAGTGACTAGCGGCTTATTTCGTTTAAGTCCATAATATACACTATGAAAAACATATAACGTATAAGTATAAAGTATAACCTACGTAATATTATAAAAAAATTCCTCAGTAATCGATATTCTAAAATACTGAGTATTCTTTGAATAATCGTTTATTAATTTAACAGTGATTTAAAACTAAATTCCATTAAGGGCAAATGATGAGAAATTCGTTCATTAATTACAACTTTTGATCCCAAGAAAAAGGTGTTATTTTCATTACTTTATTTACAATATCTCCTAAAGGTATTAAAATTTTATTTCTTGTTTTAATTTGATTTATATTTGTTATTATTGTTGGCTGTTGTTTATTTTCAAACCTCTATCGCTACATCTGGTTGCTTTTCACGTACAAGTTGGGTTTATATTATATTCGTCTCCATAAAATCGGTTTCCAAGTGTCAACGAAAAATTTATAAATAATACATTAAGCCGTTAAATATTAAATATCGCTTTGTTGACAGTTTATAAATTAATTAAATATATTTTTCTGGTTGATGTTGTTGTTATTGTTGGGGACTTTGTGAATACACAACTTATTAATGACCGAAATTAAGCTTTGGATGTTTGTTATGAAGTTTATTAGAAAAATGAATAAAATGATTTTGGGTAGAAGGAGGTGAGAAATGTTCCAACTAAAATTGATTTATTTATAGGGAGATGGAAATCAATTGTGGATTTAAAACCATTTTATTAATAAAAAATTAACCTTTTTTATGGGTATTTTAATGTTATTTAAATTTTTGTCATTTATAACAAAGATTTAAGAGCGAAATCTTAAAAAGTGACAGATAAAGTTTTAGGAGCGGGTGTGTACAATTGAAAATCTGGGTTTGTTTCAAATAAGCACTGACATAAAGAAAGACAAAACTGCTCCAATTTATTTTATGTAACTCAATGGTTTTTTATTACTATAGAATGCTTTTAAGCAAATTAATTGCTTACAAGACTACTCGATTATTTGACTAGATTCTGAAAAAAGAGAAAATCTTGTAAGAGATAATTAGTAAAAATATACATTAAATTTCTTAACTAATTAATTATATCCTGGTATGCCATTCATGCGATTAATCGATTCATTCTAATAAATATTTTAATATTTTACCTTCGCTATAAAAATATTAAATTGAGGCGGTAAGAGGTCAATTTACTATACAATTACAGTTTAATATTATTTAAGCACTTTTTTCTAATGATTAGTCGCAAATTTACGTATAGAAATTAATGTCAATTGTAGGCTATGTGACCCATATTAAGTAGGTAAATTGTAAATATGTTTCTAAAATGCAAAGCGCTGCAATAATATTATTTTTAATTCTTACATTCTTCGACTTGAATTTTATTCGAATAATCGATTATTCGATTAAACTTTTTTTTCGCAAGCAGCCCATAATTTACGTTAATGCTCATAACTGTTACATGGAATATATTTAATATTCGCAAATTTTTAATCATTGGCTTACGTAGAATAGTGAAAGCGTTCAATTCTCTCAACTAACTTTTAGTCTGAAGCTTATTTTTCCCCCTCTTACTTAAGTATGCAAATAATACAAATTAGTAATTAAAATTTTTTATTTATTTTAGAACGATTAATAGTACATTTTGTTTTTTAATTATTATTTTAAAAAAAGATTATTCTATTAACTTGATATTTGAACAAAATTTTTTTTCGATTAAATTTTTGTGATTTTTTGGATATTTGATTATAAAAAAGTAAAAACTACAAAACCCATAATAAAATAATCCATGCACTTCTTACCAATCTTTCGATAAATATTATAAGCGACTAATATTTTATTCGTTTTATTTAAAATGTGTTATTGTTCTTTTAAATAATTTCTAATTTTGGACAAAATTTTGTTATATTATTGCAATATGTAGGAATAATATAAATGTCATATATATAATATAAATGTCATATACCTCGTAACTACAAAAACTCTAAAAGAAAACGGCGTAGACTTTCTTAACTAACAATCTTTTGATAGATATTATAAGCGAATAATTTTTTACTCGTTTAAATTAAAAATTGTTATTGCTATTTTAAATAATTTCTTCATTTCGAAAAAATGTTGGTATATTATTGCAGTTTGAATTTTTGTTTTATTGATAAAATTGCATTTAAAAAATTCAAAGGTTTAACCACATTCGATCTATTGCAAGTGAAGGGTTGGTACTTAATTTAAAAAAAAATTTAGGTAAAGAAACTAAAATGAAGGTAACCTAGTGATTTTAAAAATAAAATTATTCAAATATAAACTAATTCGAATATTATTCGAATAAAAAATATTAATCGAATACATTAAAATTACAATTTTTTTCTTTGCCAAATGATGTGCAAATATTACAGGTGTGTAAAATACTAATAATTGTTGAAAGATAATAAATATATAAATAAACGGTAATTAACAATAAAATTTTTTTTTCAATATTTCCAGTGTAATCTTGTTTCAGAAAAATTTCATGCAATCTAAGCGAAGATTTGATACCGTTGTCAAATCAAAATTCAACTATATTAAAACGTCACCAGTCGTGTAGTCGTTCAAGAAACTTTTAATCAGTTTGTTCATTTTAGTTACTTTATTTATAGTTTTTTTATCCGTTAATGTTTATTGAGCCAAAATGTTATTCGACTATTTTCCCTAATTTTTTTCTTTAGGAAATTGAAAGTTTTTACATTAATCATTTTCTATAAAATTTACTTCCATAAAGCAACTGAAATGAAATCAAAATAATATATTTTAAAATAAAATTAATCGAATATAAATTTATTCGAATATAATTCGAATAAAAAATATTACTCGAATACATTACATTTTATATCTTTCTTTTCTTTGCAAAGACAATGTATAAATATTACTAGAAAGAAAAATACAAAACCATTTTTATTTGTTTTACGCGTAAAATATGTTCTGATTTTTGCCGTGTAATATTTTTTCAGAAGAATTTCAGGCAATCTAAAAAAAGAATAAATTGCTGCCAAATTAAAATTTAATTTTTATTAAAACGTTTTCACTCGTTCGAAAAACTTTAGTTTAATCGGTGTGTCGGTTGCACTTATTTAATTTATAGTTTTCTTGTGCGTTAATGTTTATTAACTAAAATTTTATTGAAATGGGCACTTTTGGAATATGAAAGTTTATTTATATAAAGGAACTAAAATGAAGCTATGTTTTTAAAAATAAAATTATTCGAATAAAAATTTATTCGAATATTAATCGAATAAAAAATATCACGCGAATATACTTTACAAGCTTTTTCTTTACAAAAATTATGTGCAAATTTAAAGTGAAAGTAAAATACTAAACTGTTGTTTAATGGCAATAAATATATAAATAACCGAAAAATAACAATGTAAAATAAATGTTTGTTTTACGCCTAAAATACATTTAGGTGTTTTGCAGTTAAACTTGTTTCAGGAAAAACTCAAACAATCTAAACACTAAACCGTTGCCTAATCAAAATTTAATTCTTATTAAAACGTCTTCAGTGGTGTGGTTGTTTGAAAAACTTTTTTTTAATCGGTGTGTCGGTTTCACTTATTTAATTTATAGTTTTTTGTGCGTTAATGTTGATTTAACTAAAATTTTATTCGACTGAGCACTTTTGGAATACGAATGAAGGCATTATTTTCCATCATATTGTTCTCTTTAGGGTATTGAAATTTTTACAATAAAAAGACATTAATCATTTTCTAGTTTCCTATTGATCGCACACATTAACAGTTCGTATTCCTAGACAAAATAACAAAATTATTTAAGTTAAAATAAAAATGATTATTTTTATAATTTATTATGATTGGGAGCAATGCAAATTACTGGGACCAAAACTCTATGGACATGTTGTCAAGGTACATACAAACATATGTGTTTTGTGAGAAGTTTGTGAGTGTTATAACGCTCCCTCATATTTAACAAACACATGGATCATTACCATTATGCGTGCTCACAGTTAAAGTAAGGAGCCGAGATGGTTGGCATTAAGTTTCTGCATAGAAATTTCAACACATCACAAGGGCAAGGAAAAAAGTCAAGTAAATATATTGAAAGGAAAAGTGACTACATATTTCGTAACGAACTCAATTTGAGCTATAGCATGAAGTTTTAGGTAAATGTTTCTTTTACTTAAAACCATTCCACTCTATGAAATTTATTCAACTCACACTGAATCAACGGTTGTAAGAAGTATCACCATTGCTGTTACCCTTTAACTGTTTAATTTTGTTTTCAAAAACTTTTCCTTCCTGCTTAATTATTTTGCTGCGACGACGAGTGTACTCGGTATAAACAGGGTAAAATGTTTCCGTCTATTAAAGTATGATTAATATTCATCTTGTGAGCTATCTGAAGTCCACCAGCTTACTTAGCGTATGGTTTCCGTAGGGTGCTGCTCTACAGGTGACTTGTTGAAACAATGGTGCAACTCGATACATCATTTCGGGGAAAGTCAGGTGTTGGTCTAGATATTCCTCCCAGGGGCATATAAATATGGTCTTTATAGAATATTCCACTATCTAGACTCAGTGTAACTGGGGAAAAAGGGAGCCCAGTCCCCTGAAGACAGGCAGGTGGTCAACTGGAAACTCCACTTTATTTCCACGGGGATCAGTGAGCCGCAGAGTTCATTATTTGTCTCTTTAGACATTTAATAGTTCTCTGGCTGATCATTGAGGTTGGCCCCTATATGGGATCCCATAAGGGATTATATGAAATTATGGTGGCCAGGATCATTTCACTGATAATGACACGCAAAGTGAATGATCCAGTCCAGTGAGCATGCTTGACATGTGTTCTGGACAGGAGTTAGAAAGTCTCCAACTCTTTAGCAAGGTGTGATAGTTTGCAGACCTGCCCTGGAATTATTCAAGTTGCAACTAGGTGGTTCTGTTGCTTAGAATTATGTCTTCGGCTATCTAGGACGTATGTATAACGTTCCAAATTATACAAAGTGGTTTGTCCACCATCTGATTAAGACTACATAGTCAGGCGCGGATGTAAAACAAATCACACTCTGTTAGTCTAGATATATTCAGAAGTGTGGCATGATGCACTTCTGTCAAAACATGTTGCTTTTGGTATCTGTGACACAATTTCTCCAGTTTTCTCAAGAATTCTAATATACGTTATAGATGAGGTTTCATTAGACGAGTTCAAGGTTAATTCAGGACTACTGCAACGCTCCGTTCTTTCTCGTACCCTATTTCGTATGACCTTCTTCATCGAACTTAGAACCCTATATACTCTGTCACAGATCACAACACCCTTTGTCATTAATATTCATTCAGTAATAGATTGAACTAGCTGGAGGTTAATACCAAAAGGCAAAACATGAATGACACGCTTAAAATCACAATCGCGCAACAATTTTCGAATTGGGCATTTTAAGTCGGAATTATGTTGCGCTTGTTGCAGTGGGTGATATAAGTATTAAAGAATCGGAAGCTCTTGATGTTCTTGGCATGAATATTCAGTGTGGTGTTCGATGGACTAAGCACATCTTTCAGGTTTCTAAAGAAACTTTCCAGTGCCTAGGTTTTCTAAAACGGTGTAAGAGATACTTTATGGAGTGATCTTCGCACTATGCATACCACCTTTATTCGTCCAAACATGTAGATAATCGCTCATGTGTGGGCCGCCACCCCAAAGTCTATTTTGGAGTTAATAGCCTGCGTGTAAGATAGGGCCAAGCGGCTCACTGGGAAAAGTAGGGTATTCAACTCTATTGATTCTCTAGAGCATCGACGCATTCTAGTTTGTATTTCACTGTTTTATCGCTACTACAATGGCAAGTGCTCTAGAGAAATTAGGGAATTTGCTCCCGTTAATCGCAAGTTGTTACGCTTAACCCGATTTTCATTGAGAGCGCATCCATTTGTGGTTGATTGTCTAGTGAATCTTACTACACATTGCAGGGAAAAATCGTTTTTTAGCAAAACAGATCGTATGTGGAATAAACTCCCTCTAGAGGTCTTTTCTGGCACTTTCAACGTAGGAAAATTCTAAACGAAACTGATCCCTCTTTCTTCCTCAGTATTTGTTATTTCAGATGAGTACAATTTATTGTGTATAAAAATAAATAATTTTATAGTTTTAAAAGATCTGAGAAAATAATTAATTACAATTAAGTTGTTGAATAATAATATGAAGGTGATGTGATTTTTTCTTATCATCTCGATACTCGATATTGTGCGAAAAATTAGCGTTTCTCTCCGACGAGTGTACTAGACATTAACAGTTAAAGGGTTAAAGACTTATTTCAAATATCTCTCTATAAATGTTTTTATTTCCTAGAATCGAATTCTGCTAAAAATTTGTTTACACTTAAAAGCCTTTTAATGATCATAAGTCCAAGGCGTAGTCACACTTGAAATACCTGTGACCTTGGTAGGGGAGTAAGCCGTAGCACAATACTGCAAAATGATCAACAACGTTGTTTATTTCATTGCCAGCTATTTAGTCATTTACACATTGAAACAGTGAGTATATTTTTTTTTGCTTTTCTTTTTATTTTCCTTATAATATTAATGATCCTTTAACGTTCATGCGTGGTAAGGCGTCATTATTCATTTTGATCATAAAACAACGTCAATGTTATTTTTTGGTTTTTTATTTATTTCTTCTCCTAAAATAACTTATTATTTTTTTAATATTATTTCCTGTAGATTCTTCTTAATCTCAGCACATGTTAGTCACTATCACACAAAATTTATAACAGAATATAGCAAGATCCTGCCTTCTATATAGAAAAGCAAGATCAACAAAATAAAAAACTTTAACTCATTTTTGACACTTTAGCTAAATGATGTTCATCTGCACAGAAACAAATTTTAATGGGCGGTACCGCTTTTTATTTAAAACTAAAAGGGATTTTGTTTTTAATTTTAAATACTCTATTAATTTTTGTGGAATGGATCTATAGGATTTTTGTTTAAACATTTTAAAGCTGTCATGTTCAGCTTTGGCTTTAGTTTTCAGTTTTTACAGAATATATTTTTTTTTTATTATGCTGCTTGTTGTTGTTTTTCTGCTTTTGTTGTATATTTTTAAATTAAATTTTTACCCAAATTTGAATTTCAATTTGAATTTTTAGCCATAAATATTTCACATAAATTGTGACTCTGACAGTTGTTTGTATTCAAGGTATTTAGCTTTAGGTATTTTTGCGAAGGTTGTGTGTGAAACTTTATTTTACTTTAATAAAATTAAGATAATTAAAGCACTCTACTAGATTAGTTAAAATTGTTATTGGAATGGATTTCCGTTCCAGTTTTAAGCAGTCCACTAAACCCTGCGCTTCAGAATGGCGAAAAGATTCTCAATGGGATTAAAATCTGGAGATACGGACGGCTAATTCCAGACTTAGATGCCACTATTTTAAAACCATCCTTTAACCAACTTATTTTACTGAAACATTCACTTACATGGTATTCGCGACTCGGCGAGGCTCGGTATGTTGTTGGGTAAAACATCCCTATAAACAAAACGATTCATCTTTGTTGTTATTTCTACAAACGCGCCAACTCCACTTACTGAAAAGCAGGTCCATACAACTACATTACCGCCACCACGTTTTATGTGGCTTAAAATTAACGCTAATGTTGTTGTCCTTTTGGTCTTCGGACGTGGCATACTCCAACTAAGCTTAACACGTTGAACATGAACAACCAAAATTATAAAGGAAAAACTTGCTAAAAAAGGCAGCAACACCCAAGCATTTATTGATTAATGAAAATGTTAAAATATCCTCAGATTGTGAGAAAGCCGCTACTTTAAATAAATAATTTTATAACTCTGTTTGTTTTTTGTGAGCTAATATTCCAATAAATATTGGAGACAAATATTAACATGTTTGGAACACACACTCGCTCTCCTAATTATTTTACTATACATGAAATTTAAAACACACACGCTAGTTAAGCTTCAAATAACCTGGACGCAAATAAAAGCTTTGGAAATGGCAATATTACATCAAAGATGTTTTTGGTGCGAACAAAAGTTGTATTGAATCTCATAACTGTTATTTAATAATATGATAACAGAAGATTATTACCCTGATGTCTTAAAAATACATAAAATAGTTCCCGGTCTAAAGGATGTTGTTACGAATAGAATACAAGATTTTAGACCCATTTCTACTTTGCATATTAATGGCAAGATCATTGAAATAATATTTGATAAAGTTTCCAGATATATCCAATATAATATCTTATTCCCACGGCAATATAATTCTAAAAAAGATCCTGGCATATAGCAAGCAGTGGTGAATAATCTCTATAATATTTGTAATGCTTTGGATGAAGGATACAATGTAGCACCGGGGATATTTTTGATTTATCTAAAACTTTTAAATTGATTAATCATTATATCTTGATTAAAAAGTTGATTAATATTTGATTTTCCTCTAAAATATTATAAAGCTCCTGGAAGATTGTGCTGCCATTCTCCTCGGTGAAAACCGTTGTTACTGATTGTTTGTTCGGAACGATCGGCGAGAATTTTTAATCGATGACATTATTATTAAGCCACGTTTTTGATAATACTGGCGAGTTAGTATTAGGTCTGTTAGTATAATAGTGCTGCCATTATATAGTGATACCCTACATTTTTCCATGCATAGAATAATTATTTTAATATTAAAAGCTCTTAAAACTCTTTCTCTTTATAAAAACTTAAAAAAAAATCCGTTAAAAATATTTCAGAGTTTGCATGCAAACAGCTTCAACATTTTCGAAGACAAAGTCTAAAATCATTGCTGCCAAAGAAATAAATCTTTTCTTAAATTATCATAAATTTTAAGCAAAAAAGATTAACAACATTTTAAGAAACATGTAAACTAAAAAGCATTTCAAAAAGACTCCTTCGCCGTTCTTTGGTTAAAGAATATTTTGAGCAAAACAATGCAACAACAAACTGACGGACCTATTCCTTCACTGACTTTTTATGACATTGGTAGACATCACTACATTAAGTGTAGGACATTCAACTATGAATTGGGCTGTAGTGATAAAACTCTTAACAAGTGACTTCGTGGTGCGGGAAAGCTCCAATAGTTTTGACTATGAGCACACTGGCTTGAAACCTTGATACGTCTAGACTGCCTATAGGCAGAAATGTGACTGAGGCAGAAATTGATGAAAATATTAGGGCGATTGAAAGGGTCTTTTAAGATGTTATAGAATATTCCACATCGAAAAGCTCCAAGTAGGGCAGGGGTTTAAAAAAGCTGCCTCGACACATTCTGCATTTCATCGAAGAAGCAACTAAGACGTATAACACATAAGTGTGAGTACCCTGGTAGACGAAATATTTTGAAAGCGGGAGTACGAAACTTGGAGAGAATAATACAGGGCATCATGGGTAATAAGATTCACATCAGTACCTAGCTGTGTAAGCCATAACCTGACGGTGGATCAAACCACTTGGGTGATGCGTGATAAGATAAACGTCAAAACCTATCGTATGTATACCATAACTCGGCGATGGATCAAACCACATGGGTGATATGATGCGTGCACCCACGCTCTAGGAAGCCGAAGACATAATTCTAGCAACAGGTCATTCTTAGTTGCAATTTCGGAAGTTTCGGAGCAGGGCCGCCAACCTCCACTCCTTGTTGAAGCGTTGGCCTGGCCCAGAACACATGACAAGCATGCTCACTGGTCCGGATTGTTCATCCTTTCTTCTCAGTAGAGGTGAAATGATCCTGGCCCCTTGATCACATTCACGAGGGCCACGAAACCACAACCACCACGATGCTTCCGAAAGGCCAACCTCAATAATCAGTCAGAGAACAGCTAAAAGGCTAAAAAGCCAAAAAGCTGAAATGTGGCCTTACTGATTTCTATGAAAATAATGTGGGGTTTCCAGTTGGCTCCCTGCTAGCCTTTAGGGGACTGGACTCCCTTTTACCTGCGGTGACACATGTAATTACGGTGAGATTCCGTCAAGACATATAAATGTGCCCACTTGGGTGATATGTAGCGTCATCCTCGCCCTAGGAACCCGTCGAATATCTTTATCCTCTAGTCACTTCTAGTTGCAGCGCGAGAGCTTGGAGCAGGCCGCCACCCCCACTCCTTGCTGAAGAGTTGGAGACTATCCAGCTCCTAATCCAGAACACATGACATGCATGCTCACTGGATCCGTATCATTCACCCGGTGTTTTGGTCAAAAGTGAGATGATCCTGGCCCCTTAATCATTTCATGAGCGCCGCGAAACCACAACTACCACGATGCTCCTGAAGGGGCAACCTCAATAATCAGTCGGAGAACAGCTGATTCCCGTGGAAAGAACTTGGAGTTGCCCAGTTGGCTCTTGCTAGCCTTTTGGAGACTGAACTCACTTTCAACCCGGGTGACAAATGTACTGATGGTGAGATTCCATGAAAACATATAAATGTGCCCCCGGGGGGAGGGGAAGGACAGGGCGTCAAAGCTGCTTTTGAACGTGACCTCTTTATAAAGTTTCTTCAGAAAGTTTGACTTATCGAGACGACGTTTGGAAATGTAAAGTCGGCCGCCAGACTCAACATTCATCCTATCAATTGAAATATATGGATGCATATGGCACTATTATTTCTGACAGCATTGGAATAATTGATTGGAATAATAATTGCATCCATTTGGTTGCAATGTGCGGACGGTTATCTCGACTTTAGACAGAACGACGCCTTTGACGTTTTTAAGTAGGACTTTAACGGCTAACGTTAGCTTAATTTGTTCAAGTATGAACGTAGAGATACTAGCATTCCTTGACTTTGCATTTGTAGCCAATGCATTGAGGCATATGGTACGGATGCGGAGATTTAAACGTAGAAATCGGGTGCTGTGGCATGTGGAAGCGAATTTAAATATTAGAAGGGTTTTAAAACTTAAATCTAACGACATCACTGAACTGCTAGCAATGAATTGCTTTGTGATGAAAAATTTAATTTGTTTAAATTTTTATTTTGTGGTCAGTTTTATTAAAACTTTTGTTAAAACTGTTTTACAAAGTAGTTAAGAATTCATAAGATAAGTAAATAAATGAAATCCCGTCATCACAAGATTATATTTGCATTCCGCATAGAAAATCACAACCCGAGTAGATAATGGAAAAATTGTGCCAATAATCTAGAAAATTTGCTCCTGTTATTGGTGACATATGGCCAACAGTACTGTAAATATATCGAATACATTTTTATTTGTTAAAATATTAATTTTTGAGTCATTATTTAAAGTTTTATCGGGCTTTAGAAATATCTGATTTGAAAAACAATTTCCTTTGATAATAAAGTTAAAACAGACTCTCTTTTCTGAGAATCAATGCAAATCCTCAACATCTAAACGCTTGCAAAGACAGCTATAGCATTTTTGTTTTACCACATGGCGATACCGCTAACAAATGCAGTGCCCTATTTTTTAATGTAAATACTTTAATATTGCACAACACAGTTTATTGTGGAATAAATAATTTTTCTTTAAAATTCCTTTTAATTTAATTAAGTTATTGAATAAAACTTCACAAATGTGCAGCAAAGGCGTAAAACATTTTCAGTGGTATCATTGAAGCTTAAGCACAGCTAAAAAACATGATGAATTAGTTTTTTAATGCACCTGAAATTGAAATTATGTGACGCCAACATATCAAGCCAAACGGACCAATTCAATGCAGCATATGCTGCTTAAACAAACAACTCACTCAATATGTCAACCTCAAACAACAAGAAGAAAATAAAAACAAAAGAAATGCAAAAATTAAAACAAGAAATCAAAGAAATGAACAATGAACAAACAGAGAAACAAACAGAGAAACAAACGAATAAATAAATAAGAAATTGCAGGTTTACTGGCTGGCTCTTTCAAGAAGCACTGACTCACACTTAAAAGTGCTTGAATCTCTTTGGTGGCAAATAACAAGACTTTTCACTTTAGGGAAAGTAAAAATAAGAAAAATATAAAAATAAAGTTATCCCATGTAAGTAAGGAAATTAAAAAATAGAAAACAGCTGAAGCAACACAACATTGTAGACATTGCAAATATGAGCTCAAGTGTAAAGCCTGCCACCAACAAGAACAGCCAGAACAACTTGAGACATTACATATAATAACAGCAACAGCGCACAACATCAACAACAGTAAATTGTAACCGAAAGCAGCACAAGCTATTTGGAGTAGTTGGGAGTAGTCCCGATAGCGAAAAGTTCGGTAATGTGAGTGCAAAGAAATACTAATAAATAATAAGAAACATGAAACATATGATGTGTTGTAAATAAATATCTTTAACATTTGCAACATGACACAGTATTTAAAACATCACCATAATCAGTTTCAGTTGCCTTCAGTGTCAGCATAAGCGCCATAATTATTATTATCTTTTGGTTTGGGGAAAAGGATATTTTTTGGTGGACTTTTTTTAATACTTTCAGTTCTTTAAGTAACAAATTACTTCAAGCAATTCAATTGCAACAAAAAGACAAATGCCATTTGAGTTTTAAGCTGCGATAAGAAGAATAATTGTTTAGAAGTTATTTAGAATTTATCTGTCAACAGAAAATAAACTCCAATTAAAATTTACTTGAACCACTAAAGCAGAAAATTCTAAAATTTGTTAAAGTTTCTTATTTGTTTCATTAAACAATTAAGTTTTACTTTATATTATTTTGAAAAGCAGCGGGGTAAACCCATTACCTTAAATAAGCTCATTTCTTATTGGAACTTAATATCAATAAAAAGATGACCTAGAGTTTTGCTTATTCGTGTTAAGTTCTGGATTCCCCGTTTGCACCAACTCGTAAAATCCAATAAGAATAACTGTCAGGGATATAAAAATAAGAGTGTTAATCCTAGGCCATAGGATAGTCTTCAACTCTTCAGCAAGGAGTGAAGGCTGCGGCCTGCTTCGGGCTTTTGAAGTTGTAAGTAGGAGTGACCGGAGGATATACGTATCTGAAGGCCTTCTAGCGCGAGGATGATGCTATATTTCATCGACAGTGGTATGATCCACCATTTGGTTATGGCTCACACAGCTAGGTGCAGATGAAAATCTTATCACGTATGTACTCTGAGAGTGCCCCCCCCCCCCCAAGGGGTACATTAAGATCTTATGGAAACTTACCATTTAGACATGTTTCATCTGGGGGTAAAAGGAAGTCCAGTCCCCTAAAGTCTAGCAGACGCCAAGTGGACAACTTTCCACGTTATTTCCACGGGCATCAGTAAGCCCCATAGTTCAGCTGTTGCTGTTCTTTGGCTGATTATTGAGGTTGGCCCTTCGGGTAGTTTCGTGGTGGTTGTGGTTTCGCAGGTCTTCATAAAATTATTAAGAGGCCAGGATCATTCACTTTTGACTAAGAACACAAGGTCACATGTTGTGAACCAGGAGTCCAGAAGTTGGAAAGTCTCCAACTAATTAGCAAGAAGTGCGGGAGGCGGTGGTTTGATCCACCGTCGGATTATGACCCACACAGCTACCTACTGCTGTGTTCTGTATTCTGAGAGGTCCCTCCCGGGGGTACGCAGTCTTGATAGATCTCTTCTCCATTTTGACATGTGCTTTCGGGGTTAAAAGGCGGCACAAGTCGCCTGGGCTAGCAGAAGCCTGAGTTTGAAGAGACATATGACTCTCGCAAACCAACCAGCAGCTTAATATACACACACTGGTATCACGGCAAACAGTTGTCCGTAGGGGTACTGCCCTGTTCTGCTTATTACTGAGGTCCCTCCGGGAGCAACAAGGTGGCGGTTCGATTATATTGCGCCTTAGAAAATTCATTAATCGCAGGGAATTAAAAAAGTTTTGTGACTCATGTTAAAACAGCGTGAATTTATAGCTTGCTTGCAAGCAGGACAACAACATGGTTGTAATAGACAAACAAGAAGCATATCCTTATCTCTGTAAATAATATATGGTTACGCCCCCCCCCCCCCCGGGGGCACATTTATCGGTCTTTATAGAACTTCGACTATCTAGACCTGTGCAACTGGGGGTATAACGGAGCCCAGTCGCCTGAAGTCAGCATTGGTACAACTGGAAGCTCCACGTTATTTCCACGGCAATCACTACCCCGTAGAGTTTCCGCTATTTGTTTCTTTAGGCATTTAGTTGTTTCTCTGACTGATTATTGAGGGTGGCCCTTCGGGAGTATCGTGGTGGTTGTGGTTTTGCGGACCCATAACAGGTCTATTTTATATGGTGGCCAAGATCATTTCACTTTTAATAACACCTACCTGGTGAAATGATCCTAGATCCAGTGAGCATGCTAGTCATGTGGACAGGAGCTGGATAGTCTACAGCTCTTCAGCAAGGAGTGAAGGTTTGCAGCCCTGCTTTGGAATCATTGCATTGCTACTAGAAAGGACCTGTTGCTTGAATTAGACTTCGGCCTCCTAGGGCGTGAGTGGCGCTCACTCATAGTGGTATGACCACCATCTGATTAAGGCTCACTGCCAGGTGCAGATGTAAATCTTATCACGTAATATAGTTACGGTAAACAATTTTAGTTATTTATACAATGTCTAGATCACAGAAAATTAAGCTTTAAAAAGTTTTTACATATAAAAAGCTCCACACTCGAATGCTTATTTCCCAAAACAGCTACAACTATGAAAACTGTTTTCATAATTAAATTTTCTTAAACTTTTAAAAGTTAAAAATGACTCAATTTCCTTCGCATCAATTTTTTTCTAAAATTTATTGAATCTTCATAAAGGGTATTTTTAATAGAGGTATAGAACTTTGAAATATAATAAAACAAGGATGAAATTTTTTTAACCGGCATGAAAATCTTCATGGTTGTCTCGGACGTAGTCTAATCTGGAGATTCAATTTTTGATTAATTTTTCCGAGTTTTGTTGCGTATATTGGTTTTAATTCGGCGAATGTTTTACTCCAAATGTTCAATCGAATTCAATCGCACCATCTAAGAGGCCACTTCACAGATCGGAAACATGAAACTATTCGATTCTCCTTTAATAAATCAATTGGAGCAGGAATTGAGTGAGGTGTTGTTGTTAAAACTATAGCTCCCGCACATCAAGATTGTTCAATTGATAAAGTATAAGTAACCTTGTGGCCAGCATCGTTTTGAAAGCATTACGCATAATTACGCAGTCTCTAAAGCATACCAAATCGTCAGTTTCATCACTACTTTGAGGCAATTGGACTCCGAAATTCCAAGGCTTCAGGAACTTTTGTGTGCCTACCTGTGGCTTTAAGCCTTATGTTCTTAGTCGGGTCGGAGCAGGTGTGAAGTGTTGTTATTGAAGTTATAGCTCATGCATATCAAGATTGTTGAACTGATAAAAAAAAGTCAGCAATCACGACTCTATAGCGGTTACTATTAAACGGAACGTTGTAACCTGTATCGTTTTGAAAGAATTACGGACCAATGATTTCACCATCAAAATTTCTTATGTTCTTAGTTATCGCGATGTTATTCTCGTTTAAAGAATATTTATTTCTAGTCCTCTAGAATAAGCTCTCACCTACCGCCAGGGGCATGGTACTTTGGAGATTTTTGACGTCTTAATATTATTTCTCATTATTACTCATCTTCATAGGAGTAAGCATAGCACTTATTGCCTAGCCTTGCATTGGCCAGAGAGTAAGAAATAACTTTCAAAACATGAACATTGGCAGGAGTAAAAAAATAGTATAAATAAACCGAATGTTGGCGATCTTTCTACTGATTAGTACTAAGGGCCTTCAGAAAGTAGCCTAGTGGCTGTGTGGCAGCGGAATACTGCCAACAACACTGAATTCGAGAGTAGATGGTCTCCAACACTAAGGAGTGACGCATAGCTCTTTCACTAGGTCCCTGAGTAGACTCGGTACGATCAGTTTATGATCTTCTGGCTACTTAATAACATTAATATATATCACACTCTTACCCCTGACACCATTTTAATAATATTTCTATTGAGTGGTCTAAAAAGTTTTATATTTTTAATGCAAACACTTATCAACTTCTATTCAATCCATCCATTTTCAAAGTACACAACTTACTAACTTCACCAAAGATAAGCGGAGTAATTAGACTGTATGACTTTTAGCCCTGATCGATTTACTTCTACCTGTGGAATAAATTTTTGTTCGCCTTCATAACAGTTTATCTGTATAAAAATATCGAGGATAAATTTTTTGTTGACTTTTTTAGTATTGAAACTTTCTAATTGTTTATTAAAAGTTAAAAAAAACTTTATTATTAAAGATTTTAATTATTTCTTCATAGCTATTTATATTTATTATGTCATGCAGCAATAACAATAGCAACAACTTACTTTTCGAGTTGTGCATTACTTAAAAGTCAAGTGACTCAAAAGCAAATTAACCCAGGCTAAAGACAACCACTTTGACACGATGGGGTTTGGTTTGCAATCGTCGGTTTCAAACTTGTTGTGCTATTCTATTGTTTCATATTTATTAATATATAACATGATGAAATAATAATAAAAACAAAAATATCAAAAAGCATAAACACCGACGACTTTCAACATTTCAATAGAAAACACTGGGAAAATCTCAACTACAATACTCTAACTGTGTGTATAACTAACTACTGACTTAAAAAGAGTTGTATACTGAGAATTTTATTCAAACCAGAACATCAAAGGTGCCCCCAGGTTGTGTGTCTGTAAGTTGATTGTATTTGTGTGAGTGTTACAAATGCGTTTTAATACCTGTATTAAGAAGAGAAGCAAATAAACACCCATGTGGTGGGCTTGGAATGAGGAATAATTTAGCTGCAGTTCGTGTAAAGTTTACGGGGCTAGTATTTAGCCAACAACTTACCAGTTAATGTGGGGAACAGTGGGGTGCATTTCATTCACAAATGCATTTGTGTGTATGTATTTGTGTATGGGTTATGCAAAAATTAACTAAAAAGCAAATAATCAAGGTACCCTTTAGACGGCAAATGAGATGTGGGCAGGAAGGAAATACAAAATAAAGAAGGTGAAAGCAAGCCAACTAACATTTCTCTTTAATTTCAATCCTTCTATAATTTTTATTTAATATAATAATAAAGGGTGTTTTTAAGCCCAGCATAATCGAACTGTTATACTCAGTTCAATTTTCGACATTTATGATCAGCATATATCATGCATAGAATAATAATTGGACAACGCTACAAAATTATCCAGATTTACTTTGCAAATAAGTCAAAGAGTTTTATGAGACGAGGCCCATTTTTGGATAGTTGGTTTAGAAATAAATAAGTTACATGTACTCTACACTATTGCTATACTCTACACATTTCATTTTGTTCGAAACAGAAAGAAAACTAATCATTAACTCTTATTTTATCCAGAGTAGCGAAGTGTTCACTCACTGTTCATACATGTATGAATATGTACATTTAATTTTTTAGCCGCTTCTTCTCATACATGTGTGAGAGACTGAAAAATATTTTGCGTTTTCTCATTTATGAATGCGACGATTTATTTTTTTCTTTCTATTCATAAGTGAAAAAATGAGAAACACACAAGTGTTCATTTTTGAATATGTACAATTTTGATAACTTTTCATAAATGAAAAGGTCGTAAAAATACGTGCGTTAAGCATTCGCGTACATAAACGCACATATTTGATAATGCGCAATTGTCGGCGTATGTATGAAAAAAAATGTTTTTTTTTTATTTCTTTTAGAATATATTGCAATATTGTATTTTGTGTTAATATGTACCCATGTGTTTTTACTACATTTTACGGTAAACTGCGATCGTAGGTAGAAAATTTTTTTACATTCATTTATGAGAAATTTTATAAAATTTCAACGTTCATAAATGAACATGTACATTTATGAAAAAGAACATTAATGAGAAGTAGCTGATTTATCATTTATCACATATGAATAAGACTAATAATTCTTGTTGTGCGCATTCATGTATTAAAATAACCAGAACATTTTTTCTTGTTCGTTTATGCGCGTGAAAAATAAATATAAAATTTTAGATTTCTCATTTATGAAAAAATATCATGAATGTTGATTTTTGAATGTTCATAAATGAAAAATTCTGAACCCTGATTTTATCAAAAATTAAAGCAAACCACGCGCTACGGCGTTACCTCGCCATAGCCTATGAATTTTTTTGTTTGAAAGTATGGATGATATTAACGTCGACGAGATGAGGTTTTACAAGATGTCACTAAGTGATATACGGCAGCCGTAACCATCGATTTAATAAAATCAATTTATAACGATAAGTTGTTTTAGAAAAAGAAATTTGGTTTCCAAGATCGTGAGATATGGTATTACTAGATCATTTCTGGTAGGGCCATGGAAGTCACTGCTTTATGTTTATAAACGAGCAACATCTAACGCAACATAAAAGGTGCTTGTCAGTATGCGGGTTGTGGGTTCGATTCCCAACGAAGTCCTTGGTTTTTTTCACTACGGTAGTTAATTTCCGTCTATCCTTCTACTTTCACCACCTGTTTCATCTCTTCTCTAACCCTTTCCTAAAGAATGTAGCGCGATACTTGACTAAATAGGCATTGTTGCCTGAAGTGCTACTTCTCTTTAAAAAAAAAAAAGAAAGAAAGAAAAAAACATACAAACGACCAACAATGCTCGAACAAGTGACTCGAAATTGGACATTCAGACTAATTTTCTTCAAGAACAGCCGCGATAGCCATATACCCGAAATCTTATTCATATGTTAATATCATGTATTGATCTTTCGCCCAAATACGGGGTGGCTGATGAAAGCTGCTTATTAACTTATTTTCTGTGTAACCATCCAGTGCCATTTTGATTTTATTTTATAGATTGATTTTTAAATTTAACTAAACTGGAGAATTGGGACAATGAAACAAGAATTTGGATAGTGCAACGCTTTCACGCTTTATAGTCCGTAGTTTCCGCCCAAAAAGAATGTAGGCGCACGTTTGGTGGCACTCCTCCTAGCAGATGGATATAATGAGGCTCGTGAAGAATTTTGCAAGCATGGCATAATCACAAGAAGGCCTTATAATCGAGGTCCTTCAGTTCGGACGCAGGAAACTATCGTTGCTGTTGCTGCTGTCATTCAATATAATCCTCGAGTTTCGACGAGGAGCTCATCTGCTCAAAAGGGTGTCAACAGACAGTCACTGCAGACAATTTTGCACCAGGATTTAAACTTATTTCCATATAAGATTGAATTAACAAACAAGCTGAACCCAAGGACTATCCGATTCGCTTGGAATTTTGTGAGAAGATCATTCAAATCGCGTCAAAGAATGAAAACTTTTTGAACTGCATTTTTATGTCTGATGAGGCACATTTTGATTTAAGGGGCAGTGATAACAAACAAAATTGTCGAATATGGAGTAATTCTAACCCACAGAGACTCCATCAAATGCAATTACATCCACTTTGCGTCACAGTGTGGTGTGCAGTTTCTTCAAGGTACATTGTCGGGCCTTACTTTTTCAAAGAAAACGATCTTACTGTTACGGTCAATGGAGAGCGTTACTTAAAGATGTTGAAAGAATTTTTCTTTCCAGAATTACGCCGAAAGAGAATCCCTTTCAACTCTGTTTGGTTTCAATGAGACAGAATTTGGGGCAAAAATTCCGCAATAAACTGATTTCAAGAAACTCCACATTCCGTTGGCTTTCCAGGTCTTCTGACCCATTGCACCTGATTTGTTTTTTTTTTTTGTGGGGTTATTGCAAAGAAGAAGTTTACAAAAGAAACCCAACAAATTTGAATGATTTAAAGCAATCCATTCGAATGGTAATTGAGGCAATTTCCGCTGCAACACTCCGGGCAGTAATGAATAACTTTTTGATAAGATGTCGCATATGTGTCACCGAGGGTGGCGGCCATTTGAATTCAATTATTTTCAAAACTTCATGAATTACTTTATTAAAAATGTATGATTTTTCAAATAAATTTCTAAAAAAAATTAATTATATAAACCTTACAAAAACTTATTTGAGTTTTTTAATGTGGCAAAATTTATCAGCCACCCGATATAAAATAAAAATTTTTTTTGTATAATATTTTTACGATTTAAATTACTAACGATTAAAAAAATCACCCTGTATTATGCAAGATATTTTTGTATGCATATATATATCTATGTTGTCTTGTCGACTGTATACTATTGCATTTAGTAAGAATTTAATAAACTGTGGCTTTGGTAAACTGTGTGCGTATTCCAAAAACACACAGCAGGAGATGTTGGTTCTTTTCAAAACCCTTTCACCACTTCCTTTGCATAAAAAAAATGATCATACATATATTAATATTCAAGTTTAATAATGACATTGCGTAAATTTATAAATACCCTGAAAATTACTGCAGCTCATTGGATTTTAAGCTTCATAAACTAGTCTCTATTTAAATTTAAAATAAACTTTATTGAAAAGAATTCATTTCTAGGGACCTGTAGATAGAACTTTTAATGGTAATACAAAAAATAATAAGACGATTAAAATAATTTCATCGCTATGAAGTTGAAGAACAAAAGAGAACACATAACACTATAAAAATTTCGAGAGTTCAGAAGCAGTGACTTTTTATCAAGCCAAAAATTGTTTAAACATTTTTCAAAAATTATGAATTCAAAATATAAAGTAATTTGAATATATGAAATGACAGAGGAGGATTAGCGATGAGATGGCTAAGGAAATTTGAGGCTGGTAACGGATTGTTATGTGGAAACTCAAAGAACACAATTCAAAACAGTTTATTTACAAAAATGAAAAAAATTTTTATGTAAAAAGCCAAAGCAGTATATCTAGGAATCAGAGGATTATTCTAATATTAAAAATATTCGTTCCCGGAAAATAAAGGGTTTTTTTAACAAGAAGTTTGTTTTCTACAACAAAATAAAACAAAAAATTTATAGTAAGATGATTCAAATTTTTATTTTATTTTATTAATAACGAAAAAAATGTTCGGCATTTATAAATGAAAAATGATAACTGACAAATGTCCACTACGACCACGCTGACATATCTCAATTGTTCATTATCTAAGTTTTTAATAACTTTTTGGTAAAATAACGGTCCTATTTCATTAATAACATCACGGTTTTTGAGTTTTAAGGCTGAAATCGATTCGATTGATTCTGTTTAGATATTATCCTTAACACGGCCCTACAAAAAACATCCAGTGGTATTAAATCACACGATCTTGCTGGCCACTTAACTGCTGATTGTCATGAAATTATGCGATCAGAAAATTTCATTTGCAATTTCATTGGCTCTGTGACATGTGACACCGTACTGTTGAAACCATATATCAGTGATATCTTGTCGTCAATAATAGGCCAAATTTGAGTTGTTAGCATCTCGTGATAGCGTGATCTATTAACCGTTAGCCTATTTCTAGCCTCATCTCCGAAAAAAAAGCGCACCATACAGTGTTTTCAGTTGAACGACCCGATTGAACATGCGACCAGATTTTTAATAGCGGTCTCAGAAGGACGATTATGTTATAACATATCACTTTAAAAGAACCACAATTTTCATAGCAGATTTTAATTATTTTAGTGTGATTTTCGTGCGAAATTGAATTCATTGTAGCAATTTATTAAATTTATAAACTGATAAACAAAAGTTATATTTCTTATTGGGCTTAGTTTCCAAATCACACACCAAAACTGCCTCTACACAATCACCTCTAACAAGTGTGGTATAGTTTATTTGTTATAAAAAACAATGAGGCGAATAGTCACAGTGCGTTCGATAAAGTATCTGCTTAGTTGGCAACTATAAATTAAAAAGTTGTGAGTTAGAATTTAAAAGCATGTTGGTTTGCAGAGTTGTTTAAATATTTTTAAAGCAAAAGGTGTTTCGAAAAAGTGAGCCGCTACAATGTCTTGATAATAAGATAAAATAAAAGTTGCATGCCTTCATTAGGTACATTTATAGCAAGAGGAAAGCAGCAATATAAATCTTCCAGAAACAAAAAAGGCATAATCATGCGTATTTGATCATAGCAGATAACATGATCATCTATGAGGAGTCTTAGATAGAAAGAAAAGTAAATTCATAAGAAGATCGTTAAAAAAACGCTGAAAGGCATAATAAATCGTCAGATCGAGAATTGCCAGATTTATTAAGTACTGTGTCTGTTCATTAAACCAGAAATTGTGAGTATAAGTCCCATCAAGATATTAATTGAAAATATTTCAAAGGGTTAGCGCCAAAAGTGTCATTAAGTATTACCAAAAATTTTCAAGACGTAAACTCTAAAATCACTTTGGGTTTTTTCAATTTTCAGCACTGATCGAAAATCACTTCGAAACTAATTTTAATAACGTTTACTAGTTTCTTTATTATTATTATTATGAAATGTAGCACAGTTCCCCTCTACGTAAATAAATGTAATTTATGACGTCTACTATAAATATTGAAAACAAGTCACAGAAATATTGCAACGCTCACAACCCTTTTTTAAAGACTCCGCAAGCTTAAGCGAAATAATATTGCTTCAATTAACCCTTCTTATTGTTTTAGTCCCATTAGTCAGTAGTTCTGCACCCATTTGTATTAGACACTTCAAAAAGGAAACAGCAACTTTGAAAGCGCAAAACCTAGCAACTTTGCTGTACCCTTTGTTCTCAGACAGATTTATGAGTCGTAACATATTAAAGCAGTTTTTGACTTTAAAGCGTTAAGTAAATATAAATAAATAGGAATAATATAACGAGTAATTGCATTTTTATACCTTTGGAAAATATACACCGCATGCCATTCTTCTTCTGCATCTCTATGCTTTTTGACACCCTTTCCAATTATTTACCATTTTTATTGCACTTTGTATTCTTGGTGTGTTTGTTTTTTTTTTTTTTTGTTGGGTGATGTGTATTTGCATTACTGCGTTAATTTATTTTGCATTTGCCAGTTATAAATATTAGCATTTCATACGAGTGTTGCATATTTTTGGGGGCTTTTCGTAATGCATTTTAACAGCATATGCTGAAGGGTGTGTATACATTTGCTCAATTTATATTTAAAAATTTATTAAGGGTTTGTTTTGGCGTTAAGAAAAGACATGCAATGTTTCAATGTTACAAATTAAATTTAGCTAGAGAAGTGCATAATTAAAGGGAATTACAAGTAATATAAATGGTATGATATAGGATGAAAGGAAATGGTGAATATTCAGTTTAATAAAGTGACTGAAAAAATAAATTGAAGGGATAAAGTATATTATTATATATAGCGCTACAATAAGCTAATTAGAAATAAAAGAAATGATGGCAACAATGTCAAAGGAATTTGAAAATTTCTTTTTTAGTACAATTAAAGAATTTGAAATTTAAAAATGGTGATAGAAGAAGGAAGACCTCATTCTTTTTATATCTTTCTGAGACTTAAAACAAAATTATTTTATGCTTTAAATATTAAATTGAAATAAGTTGACAGCCAATTAAATAATTCTTTATGATTTAAAAATACAAAAAAAAGGCAAACAAACTTTTCTTTGTTCAAAAATTTTTAAATTTTATAGCTTTCTAACGATTTACATGCCATTTTACTTCCTTGCAGTACACAAAAACTACAACATCTACTCAAACAACATAGAAATCATCTTGTTAACAACTTAACAACTAAAAATGGTAATATTTTTAACTCTCCGCTTTCAATTATACAAAATTTAAACATTTGCCATAAATTTGAAATCCCCAAACGATAAAACAACAAAGTTGGGAAAAAATTCAATAGCCGGTAATAAAATTTATTTACTACCAACTTCAAAACATTCGATACCATTCGCGATACAAGCATTTATTTGTAAAATTAACTACAAAAGCAAAAATAATACAATCACCAGACAGACAAAGAAAAAGAGAGGAAAGGAACATAGTTCCCATAAATGTGAAATGGTTGGTTGGTTGAATGGCTGGCTGGCTGAATTAAGCCACTTTAACAGCACAATTGAAGAAGATCTTTTTGGTCAAAGCGATCACGAAATTGTTTTCCAACAAAATAAATACAGGGTCCGCCATCTAACGTTTTTTTTCAACTAGTGCTTATTTTGTGAATGATAACACTTAGCTCATGTTTAATTTGACAGGTAATAAGTTTTATCCTTCCGCTGAACGAATATGGTTGTGTATACGGTTGAATAACGTTTCGCTAAGTGGGCCTGCCAAAAAAAAATCATCTTTTTAGATGAAGCTCATTGAACTTGGCGGGTATGTAAACAAGCAAAATTGTCGCACGCATACATTGAAAAGCCGACGCTCCCAAAACGAGTCACTGTTTGGTGCGGATTTTGGTCCAAAAGCATAATTGGGCCATTTTTCAAGAGTGGCCATTACAGTCAATGGCGATCGTTATCGGGCCATGTTGAACGAATTTTTGTTCACAAAAATTGAAGAGGTGGATATTGGCAACATTATGTTTCAACAGAACGGCGCTACGTGTAGTTTTGTTTATAGCATTATAAAAAAAAAACTTAGTTGGCGGACCCTATAAAAACAGTGCAACAATTTCAAATGTAATCCTGCTTGAGTGTCTTCTTAAGGCAAACCAACAAACTGAATGTATTTTAAAATTAATGTTCTTGTGTATTGTTGTCCAATGAATTTGCTACAATAAAGATCGTACAACTGTAAGAAATCATCATGTTGTGCCCAAGAGGAAGGTTATTTTTAAAAGAGTAACACAAAAAAAGCGTTAAATAAAATCGCAATATTCAAATTCAATAACACAAGTGAATTATTTTTCACAGGAGCTTTCTATAAAATGAGCCAGAATACAAAATGACTTTTATAACATAAAGTAGTGAAAAAGTTCAGTACTTACTCAAGATTCCCTGGTGACAGTAATATTTTCATGTCAGAAAATTATCACCATGCAGGCATGGACTATATACATAAATTAAGTATCGTCAGTAAAGTAGCAACTATAGTGAGATCAA
Organism: Trichopoda pennipes; assembly: GCA_030448955.1. Classification (NCBI taxonomy): domain Eukaryota; kingdom Metazoa; phylum Arthropoda; class Insecta; order Diptera; family Tachinidae; genus Trichopoda; species Trichopoda pennipes. Next base: position 579,182 of record JASKUP010000007.1, on the reverse strand, counting down.
AAATGAAAAAGATTTATAGTTTTTTTTTGGTACAAAAAGGTTTAAATATTTAAAGCAAAAACCGGTTTAATATCATTAATTTATCTTAAAAAATTTTTTAAAAACCTCATGAATATGTCATGTATAATTTAACTGAGACCACTTAAAGAACCACCCTGTCATATTGCAGTAACATATTTTATAAACCGTTTCATATAAGTAAATAGTTGCAAAGCATAACAAAAATTGTATTTATTGATCTTGTTGAAAAGCTAACAATTTGAGTAAACAAAAACAGTACCGAAAACATATTGTGCAACATATTTACTGCACGGAAGTAATAGCTGATAAAGGACAATGAAGAATTTTTTTAAAAATATTATTCAAGTTTTGCCAAATGTTAAATATAAAATATTCTGTTTTCACAAAAAATTTCTTCTGTTACAACAATTTACTTAAAAAAGTTGATTTTATACAAAAATAATGAAACAAAACTTTTTATCACAAACATTTTATTCGATAAAAAGACAATTTTTTACGAAAGGTCTCTTAAAGAAAAAGATTTTTTTTTAATTTTCTTTCAAGGAAAATCGTATTTTTTATAAAAACTTGCCATTAGACAAAATATCCCATTTTTTGATGGATATTCGATTTTATACAGTACTTTTAAACCTTGCGAACTCCGTTTCGCCACCAGATGGCTTCGTTTTTTGTAACATTTCGTTTGGGGATTAAAAGATAAAGAAAAATTATTTTTTTTTGTTTTCTGTTTGAAAAGGAAAAATTTTATTTCATTGCACAATAGTAATCAATTCATTTCGATTACAAAAATTAAGTGGAATTTAATTGAACTTCTCTAAGTAAAAATGAAAGTGAATCCAAAGTAAATACTGAATCGAAGCGTTATACGTGTCCGCAAATAATCCATTTCATTAAAGTGCTCTTTGGTAAACCAAATTTTTTGTTTTTTGGTCTGACTTTAACAAAAACAAAGCGGATGGTTTCCCAACTCGTCAGCATGCAACGTATAGCTGCCCATGTGAAAAACAATATATTCTAAATTCATTCCGCAAACACTAAGCGATTGGCCTTGCGACTTGTTAATTGTCATTGCGAACGCATGGCGAACTGGAAATTGCAATCGTTTGAAGTCAAACAGAAGATCAGTCGTAATTATTGGTGTTCGAGGAATACATACATTTTCGCCTGCATACTTTCCGTTAATAATGGTTACCTCAATCAAATTCGGCATAAGTCTTTTCATCGCAAGTCGATTACCGTTGCAAAGTCGCGGTGGTATCAAATTACGCAATATCATACGAACTGAACCAACTTTGTTATGTGGTGGAAATCCTGGTAACTCCAGAGAGTTCAAAAACTCCGTTGAATAATTTACTGCATCAGCGGGATTTTTTATGGAATCAACGGTTTTGTATCTCACCAAATTGCCATCGATTTTTGATGGAATGGTGAAATTCAGTGAGTGTACATCATTATTCTTTGGGGCGAGAATTGCTAGTTGACTTAACCAAGCATAATTCTGATAATTCTCACTAATGTTTGGAAAAACATTTTCAATACGAGCTAATTGAGGGTCTACAAATCGGCAAAAGTCGTTGGTAAGAGTAATTAATCCAGCTGTCGCATCAACTGGGACTTTTCCATTTCTAGCAGCCAACAATTGTTTGGAAAATTGTGCAGCACTTTGAACATTTTGAAGTTGAACTCTCATATTAGTGATTAGCGATAATGTTTTTACGTTATTCCGCAAAGGTAATGCCTTCAGGAAAGCATTGAATTCATCTGCAGGCGTTGCATGGGGAATTACTGGCAACGTGTGCCTGAAATCGCCTGCCAACAATATCATCAAGCTCCCAAAGATGTTGTTATTTCGCCGATGATCCTTCAGTGTGAAGTTGAGTGCTTCAAGTGATTTCTTATGTGCCATTGTGCACTCATCCCAAACAATGAACTTGCATTGCATCAACAATTTTCCCATTGCACTGGATCGGGAAATATTGCATATTGGAGTATCAATTGTGTTGAAATTGAGTGGCAACTTAAGCGCAGAATGTGCAGTACGACCGCCATATAGAAGAGTCGTCGCAATTCCAGATGATGCTAACGCCAAAGCTATGTCACATCTTGATCGAAAAGTGGACAAAATCAATGAAATGACAAATATTTTCCCAGAAGGAATAGACCACCAATATTATTGTCCACCGCTTGCATAAATGTTTCGTATACTTGTTTTAGCTGTTCATTCAGCAACGGCACATTATTTCGAACGAATTCCTGCAATTTATCAACAGTGTATTGCAGCTTTTGATTTAATTCTTGGTTAAATGCATCGTGCATCGATCGATTTGGCGCAATCATTCCTACTTCAATCAGTAGCTTGTTTGCAATAGTCAAGCATTGATCCTTAATCAGAATCAATCCTTTATTGTATTTGCATGTTGAACGTACTTATTTTCGTGAGGGATACTCACACACCACGTACTAGTGCCGTTGTAGTGCATGCTATATATCAGAGATGGCGCTGTATGTGAAAAATTATTTTCCCTGTTTTTCTCTTGAAATTTTTCCTTTCCTTTTTTTCTTTGCTATAAACCTCACGGAGCCCGAAACGAATGCAAAACTATGGAAATCGGTTCGCACGTTCTGGAGTTATAGTATCAGGAAGGAAAATCCGACTTATTTTTATATATAAATATATAGATAAATAAATAATGTTTTGCGCAAAATATTTAAGAAAAAGTTCCATTTTAGAAACTAGGTACCACTTTTCTATAGTACCTTTTTCATAAAAAGTTATTTTTAACTTTTATGTTAAAAATATTATTTTAGAAAATTAAAGCTTACATTAAGTTTTACAGCCGCTCAGCATATCCGATGGATAAGAACAACTCACTCGGCTTTTTAGGGTCTTCTTGTGGAGGCTGCATAATTGTAATATGTAATTGCAATATGCTTCTTAACACCTCCATGTGTTAAGAAGCATATTGCTCGTTTTCTTTTCACTTTGCAGTTCGAAAATTCAGCAAACTTACAAAGCCTTATACTGCAGCAATATTTCTTAGTCGTGCCCTTGTAGGCTAGTAGGTAGTGTGCTAGCTTACATGACTGGGGGTTGTGTGTTTGATTCCCAAAAAAGACCTTGGTTTTTTTTCACTCCAAATAAAAATTTAATGTCGGTTGGGCTGCTCAGTCACTGAGCTGTCTTATACGACAGTTAATTTCCGTAACTATCCTTCTACCTTCAACACCTATGTCGCATATCTTCTCCATCCCTTTACTAAAAAATGTAGCACGGTACTTGACTAAATAGGCATTGTTGCCTGAAGTGCTACTTCTCTTTTAAATAAAAAAAAATATTTGTTAGTGACTTTCTTTAACAAAATATTCCATTTTCAAAGGTGTTTGTTGCGCAAAATAGGACGTTATAATCTCCTTATTTCAGAAAACTGGATAATTTTATTATGTTTTTCTATACCTCAATGATCGCTTTCATTTACACTTTGCACTTCGAAAGTTCAGCAAACTTATAAAGCCTTATACTGCAGCTATATTTCTTAGTCACTTTAAAAAAATTTCTTTAGAAAAATGTAGCTTAAAATTACCTTACGTACAACAACTAATATATATTTACAATATATTTATCTTTCTATTATCAAGTGCTTGTCCTTTCCATTCTTTAAATCCTTTTATCAATCACAATTATAATGTATTATTGGCTTTATCTACACATTTTTTTCCTGCTCTTCTTATACAGCTTGATTTATGCGCATTGAAATATTAAATTTATTTATTGAGTTTTTATTGAATATTTCTTAAAACTTTTTTTATTTATTTTTCTTTAACTGTAGAAGATACAAACTCATAAAAATTGGTTACAGTTGTACAAAACTTTGTAGCTCATCTCTCTTTCAAATATCTACAACTATACAAAATATGTAGTCACCAGGCAATGGTGTACGTGCCAAACAGTTGTACGTACTAAGCCTCATGTACAGTATTTATTATTTTTAGTGTTGCATTTGGTAGCAAAATTCATTTGTAGATTAAACTCGTATTTCATTGAAATCTTTTATACATATTTTTAATATTTTTGTTATTATTTTTGCTTTATCTCCTTTTTGTCTTTGCGTTTGTCTTATTTATAATTCTATAAAATCAATTGATATCGGAAATCCATAAATGTATACTATTTCGTTTCAATTTGCCATGAGTGCTTCTCTGCACTTGCTATTGCTATTGCTGCTGATTTAATTTTACAATATATATTAAATCAAAGTTTAAATGCATTTGCTGTATGCAACATTTTGTAGCCAGCTTTTGTTTAAGTTATAAGAATGTTGCAAAGAATTTCTAAATAAATATTTAGATACGAGATATTTAGTTAAAAGGCAGGCACATATTTATGAAGAAATGATTGAAATGTATATATAAGTTATTTTCACTTTAACACTTTGTTTGTTGTGCCAAGAAATGCTTGGTGTGAAATGAGCAAAATGTTTAAGTTGTTCTCTATATATGAATATATATAAAGCTGTTTTGATATATTCATTCTGTGCTATTCTACGTTCGCAAATTGTATTTCTACAAGGAAATTGTGTTACTACAGTTAGATTTCATAACTTTGAAAAGATTACCGAAGGATTGTCTGCTAATATATAGTACTGATAAGCGTTAGAATAATAATGGAAGAAAGGGTACATTACTTGTGATCTAAGCCTTTACTTAGTAAATGCTGGGTCAATGTAATAAAAGAATAAGTTACCAATTATCACGTGACGTCCACAAATTACTAGTCTATATCAAATATTTATTGTAGGCTACGCAGGGTATGGTAATCTGTTGAGTGATCACTATTCACTCGAACTCTGTACTCATAACACGTAAATGTAATGATGTTGTCAAAATAGTACTATCTAAAACGCGACTTGATAATGATGTCATCGCATCGAAAGCACTCGCCGATCGCACCAGACAAACAGCCAGCACGCCAGGTTTGCACCGAAAGGAATGGGGGGAGGAGGAGGGGAGAATTAATTATCTAGACCTAACGAACAAGAGGAACATAATCTCGAACAGAATCGAATATGGAATATACAGGAAACTAACGGCAACGGACACAATAATACACAACTCATCGAATCATCCCCGGCAACGCACAGACGCAGCAATCGGGCAGTTAATAACAAGATTCCAGGGAACACCACTAACACGACAAATGTATATGAAGGAAATGGGAACAATATACACCATAGCGGAAAACAACGGATACCAAAAGCGCCTCGTATATAACATCAGGAGACAAATTAGAACGAACAAAGAACAGGAGAATGAAGGGAAAAAATGGGCTACATTAACATATATGGGAAAGTCAACATACAAGCTGGCAAAATTCTTTAGAAAACACAACATCAATACCACATTCAGAGCAAGAAACAACCTAGACAGAATACTACGGAATAAGACAAGCGAGACAAACATACTAGACAAACAAGGAGTCTACAAATTAACTTGTACATGCTATTATAGTTATATCGGGCAAACAGGACGGAAAATTAAAACCTGTTTTAGGGAACACAATAGAGACTATAACAAAAAACTACGAGAACCAAAATCAACTCCGGAATCAAATTTTGCGAACCATATATTCAACAACAAATGTACACCAGGACATATAAAAACAACGGATAAGCTGCTTCATACACAGCACAAAGGAAGGAGACTAAATGTATTAGAAAACATGGAAATATACAAACAGAAAACATTTGAAGGACGAATAATAAATGAACAAATAACCACTGCTTCGGACACAATATTTGAACCGTTGAAACATTTTTACAGGAAAACAAACACTACACCAGCACAAAAACGTTACGCAGTTGCACAAGACCAAAGCAATAAAGAACTTCATAAACGTACAATTACAGATTATTATGTCACATAAAAAAAAACCCAATAGGTTCACACATAAACACAAACGGACAACAGGCATGATCGTAAAAGGATTTAGTTAGGAAGAAAGACGAATGGAAACGGGAGCGACAAATTAGGTAAGTCCCAATTTACATTGTACGATTTTTGTCGCTGCAAGTCTTAGTTTGTTGTTGTAAATAAAGGATGTAAAGAGAATAGAGGAAGAGAGGAACTCTCTTTACACCTCTTATTTACAACAACAAAATAAGAATTGTGGCGACAAAAATCGTACAATGTAAATTGGGTGTAAAAAAACAAACGAAAAAGGAGAGAGAGATACAGGCAAAAAAGAGAGAAAGTGACGAACGCAATAACACGAAGGGAAACACAAACAAGACAAACTATATAAATACAGCTGACAATAGAACGCAACTAGTACGAAAAGAACACTGTAGATGGCAAACAGCCGAAACCGGTTTGTTCACAAACCAAATTTGACGAGGGTCGACGGAAAACCGTACCCAAATAAAAGTAATGTTAATAGTATTTAATTTAAAAAGCTTCTTCAGGAAATTAATTTTTTTAAAAACAAAAATTTTTGAAAACAAAAAAAATTTGTTTATAATTTTTGTTTTTATAAAAATTCATTTCCTTAACAAACTTTCCAAGGGAAAGCGAAATATTGAAAATATAGTGTTAAATTTATTAAAAAAAGGCCATTATTAAGATTAATACTTATTTATTAAAAAAAAGGCTGAATAAAAATATCATTTACAAACAACTTAATACCAAATGAAATGGTGTTTAGGGAAACCAAAAAGAAACTAGGAAGATATTTTATGGTATCTGAGGGGGGTTGATGTAAAATCATACCCAAATAAATTAAACCCCGTTGGAGAATATACGCAGATATCAAAAAATGCCTTTCAGGCCTACAATTTAGACACAATTGGACTAATAAAAATTTACAAACGACGACAATTAAAACTTATGACAACAAGGGCAAATATTTGGTTCAACAAGCAATGCCACGCATCGAATGTCACACCAAAATACGCCAAAATACAAATAAAAATCAACACCACAGCCAAAAGAAAGACAATAAGAAGGGCACAAAAAGATTTTGTAAAATTCTAAATCAAAAACCTTTACGCCAAAAAACAAAATGCGAACTCGAAAATACAAGACATTCATCTTAACCTAACAGAACGACTCGCAGCCGACGTAGTCATTGACATATTAAACCGAATACAACCAGAAAACGGGAAAACAATAAAACAAAAATATGCAACTTTAAACAGGAAACTCGAGAAGCTAACTCATCCAACAAACAACAAATCGCGCAAAAATAACAATTTTCACACTAGATTTTTGAATCTAACAGAGGTCACCATCAGCATACAAGAGGCTCAAGTATTGAAGAAGGGACTAAAACACAACATCACAGAAAACAACAAGAAAAAGGAAATAGAACAAATCATTGTAGACACAGAAGTCGCAATAGCGATGATCCCAAATGAAGAGCAGGAGTAAGTTACGCATATCTGCAAACAAATAATAGAGAAAGAGGCCAGATCTACAAAACACCTAAACGGAGAACACAATACGATTGGCAAACTAAAACGTAAACAGGAATCGAACAATATCTTAGCTACAAAATTTGACAAGGGAAATGCAACTGACAATGACTTCAATTTTACACGAAAAACACATTAAAACAATTGATATCCACCATGAAATCCACTACGGTGATTGTGTTAAAGTTGCTTTGTGAAAAATTCGTAATATATTCGAATAACATAAGTGTTCTTCTGAGCCCGCAATTAAAAATTTGGTGGTTAAATTTGAGTCGACAGGCTCGATACAAAATATGCGAACAACAACTCGTTTCAACTGAAAACATTGCAGCCGTTCACCACAGTTATGAAGCAGATCCAAATTTGTCAATTCCTCGACGTTTTCAACAATTGGGATTATCAAAAACCACCACATTTTGCGTAAAGATTTGTCTTTGAAGCCTTATAAGTTTCAACTGGTGCAGAAATTGAAACCATTCACATCACCGTAGATTCGCTCAATTCATTCAGGAAGAACCTGTTGGTTTTTCTGAAAAACTTTTTTGCAGATGAAGGCCATTTTAACTAGTTAGGATATGTTAACAAGCAAAATTTTCGCATTTTGGGCTCCTTGAAAATCCTAGAGCGATTACTGAGAAGAAGCAGATTTGTTAACAACTCAATTTTGGCATATTATTGACCATGAGGATATCACTGACATATAATTCCAACAGGACGATGCTACGATTTTGGAAGAAGTCATGGAAATTTGAACCTGTAGATATGCCAGATCTCATATTTAAATTATAACGTCAGAAAATTGTTTTTCGAATACACTAAATTTCATGCCAATTTAAAAGATTCATCGTTATTTTATTCCACTTCGAAGTTCTCTACCTCTGTAAAATACATCTTTGTATTATTAATAGTTGGCAATATGGCAATTACAGAGATAATTTTTATTTTTTCTAAATCATTTTTGTCTTATGCACCCAAGGGTCTTTTAAAAAAACGAGATATTAATCGGAGCAGTTTAGAGAAAACACAAGGGAGGCTTAATTCTTTTATTCGGATCATAATTTCCAATTAAAATACTCTTTATCTGCTGACAACGAATATTTTGCAAGAATGTTATAAATTAAAGTCGATCAAAATCTAGAATCTTAAAACATTTATTTCATAAACAGAAATTTTCAATTTAAAATTTAAAAATTATTAAATTAACTAGAACCATCGTCATGAATGTAATATCAATTATAGAAAATGGTTTCAAAAAAGATAAATAGAGAAAAACCAACAACCTCAACCTTTCGGTTTCCAATTACAACAACAGCCACTAAAATAATAAATACTAGTAATAAGAGATGTTGTTGTAGTAATGAAATATTTTATAAAATCTGTTTGTTAGTGTGAATATTTATTTAACCAAATATGTATGAAAAATAACCACTCAATCAATTTGTTCGCCAAATACGCACACATAGATATGCATTCATGTGTGTGTGCCATTATTTAGTACGCATAAATTGAATATATGTACATTGATGTAGGTTAATATATTTACCCAACAGTTCTAGAAAATACTATTTCTATTTTAATTTCCCAAGTTTCTTGATATAACTGGCACCCTCAAGGCAAGTTTCCTTATAGCAGGTCAGTTGTTAATGGTAGAAAAATAGGTAATAAAATAGTTGTTGCAACCGAATTTTAAAACAGATAGACATGAGGCCACATATATCAAATTACAGCACCTATGGGAACATTTTGTTTATTTTATTATCACTTTCTTAATGGCAGTTATAGCTAATATGGGTTTTCGTTACGGTTCAACAGCCATGCACAAGTCTAGAACACGGCTTGCTAATGATGTGATCACAGCGAAAGTGTTCGAAAGTGTGAATTGTTTCTTTCATGCTTGGCTGAACGGGATTGGTCGCCTAGTACGTATTGTGGATCTACAAATGATTATTTTTGTTGCTATTTGAAGTCAAAAAAGAACAGGAAACAGTGTCGATTTTGTAGATTAAGTGGGATATTACTCAAATGGAAATATTGCTTACCACAACATGAAAATGCTTACCGCCTTCATGAAAATTAATATTATTTTATCTCATATAGCGTTTGCAACATGAAGACTATATAAAATTCTTGCTTTAGTTACAGAAAGGTGGCACGACATACGGCCTTAGAACTGAAAAAAGCAAATCAGCGAAATTGACATTTCATATAAAATAATGAAAATAATTATTGAAGTGCGCTTTTCCACTAGTAAAGCTACGAAGGCCCGAAGTGTAGTTGTTCTCCTACAAAAGTTGATATTTCATGAAAAATACTAACAAAAAGAAAGGTATTGCCATTCATTTCGTACTAAATATTTGGTTCATTAGCATCATCATGCCAACAACAATGAAGAAAGTAAAATTTTATTAATTGTTACTTCTCTAACTACCGGATACTCAAAAGTTATGTTCACAGTAATTTGGAAAAATTAAAAAAAGAATATAATATCAATTCAGTGGTTTATGTTTTATTAAAATATCGGTCAATGTGTCAAACATATCAATGCAGTTGTCCATTTAAATTTAACTTATTTTTTTGTCGTTCGCAAATAGATGCAAAATTTGCCAGCGTGTAATAGAGGGGAAAACTGAACAACATATTGTGGTAAAAATAATGTTATGTAAAGGGATTCTTTATTAATAATATTTCTTTGTTATTGATGCTAATGTTTGCAAAAAAAATAAATAACTAAATTTCTTCCACGCAAATTACATTGTTCTGAAGAGAATAGCGCTGTTCCAAATATTTCGCCACTTTTTCCCAAAATGAACAAAGTTCCTAAAAATTTTTTTACGTGGTTTTGGCAGCTGAATAGAATATTGATTACCCAATATTTTGAGAAGCAAAACCAAATTTAATTAACAAAATTTCCATCTAAGGGATAACGCCAACAAGCTCAAGTTTTAGGAAGCAACAAAGCACCATATAAAGTTACAGCTGTGTACGTATTGAGTCTGGAAACTACAACGGGGTTTAATCTATTAATATTGTTACCTCTGCCAAAATAATAAGACTTTGTAAGGCAGCTGTTAATATCATATGGTTCTTAAAATCATATATTTATCCTCTGGTGGAATCGTAAAGAATATTGGTGATTTTTAGAGCCCAACAGCATGAATTTACTTGATTTTGTTTTAATCACAAGATTTAACACAACCTTCACGACCACTCTTTAGATAGGAACTGCTATCATTTGAGATAAATTTATCGAGATGAGTATGAATGATAAATGGCTCGTATAGAGAATTAGTCCTTGACAAATAGTGAACGCTGTAATAGGCACTGTATCGTTATCGTACTTTTGATCAGCAACACGCCAAGTAATTTTGCCACGAACAGCACAGTCATCCCTAAGCTTCATTGCAATGCTCTTTTATATTTTTATGAAAATAAACGAAAAGTTTACACTTTGTACAGATTTGCAATCATACCTGAATTTTGTTTAAAATATCTATGCTCTTTAATAAACCAAATGGTCAAGCTAGTTTTAGTTGCTGTTGCAGAATTCTTTTGTTTAGATCCTACGATCAGGAAACAATTAAAACACACTTGCCAGATTTTTTCATATGAGAAAACTCTACACGTTTTTACTCACCCATAAATAGTAATTATGTATGTGATTATTAACATAAATGAGAAAACTTACAGCCATACCTAAACAAGAGCGGAAAGCGGAACGTTTTCTTCCGCAGAGTTTTTATGCTGAAATGCCATACCTAAGCAAAAGTGCCAACTCTACGTCAAAAAAAGTAAATATAACTTCCCTGATAATTTTTCAAAGAATAACAATTCTGGTATTTGTTTTGTGTATATTTGTTCTCCCTTTTATCATACCCTTTTCGATTCTGATGAAACAGCTCTATAATTTGTTCGCTAATATTTTATTTACCTCCATTTTTTATTACAGATATATCTTTTCTTGCTTCTATATTTCTCTTTTTATATTTTTGTTTACAATTATTTTCTTTTGAAACTAACTTCACTATTAAACGCATTGTCAAAATCGGATTTTCCAATAACAAAGCGTAGCCGTTGCATTGCCGCAGCGTTATTTCGGTTTGCTACATACAAAATGTACGGGCATGAGAAATTTTGACAGCAAAAAAAAAAACGCTTTCCGCTCTTGTATTATGTTGTTTGGTTGTCCTCCGCCAGTAAATGAAATAATATTGCCATTTTCCGTCCTAACTGGCTGGTTTGTATTCGATGGCGAGCGCTTTCGATGCGAATGCATCATTCTCAAGCCGCGGTTTAGTTTGTACTGGTGAGTCAGTGTTGGCGTTCAGGCAGTTGCGTTATTAGGTCCGTATATATTCAGGTAAGCAGAATACCAGCCACCTGGCACTTGTATGCAAAGTGAATTTATCGATACCTTCGTCTTTTATTGTTATGTAGGTACGTGTGTCCGTCTGAGGGTGTTTTTCGTTTGCCCGTTTGAATGAGTAGTTTCGATGGTGTGAAAATCACGACAAAAACCTACGCTTCACAGCAGGCTAAACGTACAGCAGAACTAACATGGATAAAGACTGAAATACGCTCACTTTATATCAAAAAAGACAAACTTAACAAGGAATTATATAGAATTCACTTAGAGGTAGCCGGCATATTGACTAGACATAATCTATTCCATATATTTCCACCATTTTTACACAATCTACGCGATAGGGTACAAAACCAGATGGATGAAAAATACAAACGAATGGAGCGTAAATTTACAAAGCTAACAAAACAAACCGACAATCACAATAGGATGGAGTTTCATTCACGCGTCAAAAACTTCACAGATATACGATTCAATGAAAACGAGACAAAACTAATGGAAAAAGGATTGAAACATAATTTACCTTTTGACAGAATACAGAAGACGGTTGATACACAGATTGTAGATGCTGAGGCCACTATCGCTCAGTTACCAACCGACCGCCAAGAACACATGAGACACAGAGTGGCCGACATACTCGAGAAAACGATTAAAGAACACAATAAAGTAAAAACGAATCCAAACGAGCAAAAAATTGCTAAACAGATAAGGGCAAAATTACGGGACAATGACATAATAATTACAAAGGCTGACAAAGGAAATACGACAGTTATAATGCACAAAGAAGATTATATAGACAAAACACAACAATTTATACAGCAGACCAACTGCACTAAATTCAGGAATGACCCAACTGAGTCCTTCCAAAAGGAAATACGCAACCTATTAAAACGATGCAAAACATATAGGGTCAGACATATAGGGTCAGAAGCGGTGCCGTTTTTCGAAAAGATTCCGCATATTACAAGCTAAAATATTTTCATACAGATATACAGACTATTTGCTGCCAGCAACATTAGCGAGAATATTGGCAAGCTTGCCAGCAATCGGAAGACATTTCTGTGTGCATATGTTTATCAGCCAATGCAAAAAGATTCTGTCAAGGTTGGTTTAGGCTTAGTTATATATCACTATTAAAGTTGGCCTTTGTGACTTATTACGGTTATGAATATGCTGATGAGACTTGCCTTAAGATACTTTTTTTCAAAAGACTGTATATGCGGTAACGTCTTTCGAAAGAATTCTGCATATTACATACTAAAATATTTTTCAATTAGCAGAGTTGCAGACTATAAGATAGCAACATTAGAGAGAATATTGGCAAGCTTTTCAACAGTCAGATGACTGTTCTTATACTACTGCAGATATGTTTTTTAGCCACTGAAATAAAAAGCTTGCAAGTTTGGTTTAGGCTTAGCTATATCTTGTTATTGGCGCCTATGCGCATTATACCTGTTATGATCATGGATAGGTTGATGATATTTGCCTTGGGATACTGTCTTTAAAAGACTGCATAAGGTGTAATCTGGCTTTATATGATGTTGCCAGATTGACATAGCCCTGTTTTAATGCATCCCTATTTTAAAATATTTTTTTCGCAGGTGTAAGGACCGACCAGAAAAGGAAACGATAGCTCGTTTATAGCTACAAATTCCTGGGTTAACATATAATGACCGAACTTCATGAAATATTCTGGAGCTGAGCTAGGCTACAGGTCAGATGTAATACTCTCTAGTTATATGATGTTGTCAAACTCTAAAAACAACACTAAGAACCAGCCACGATAAAATCATTAAAATTAAAATAATATATTTTAAATTTTTAGGTAAAAATTATTATAGTTTTTTATTTAAAAAAACAATTTTAAATGTAGCAGGTTTTTACTTTGTATGTTAAAGGACTATTCCAGCAACGTACTTTTCGTTTCAATTTACTTGCTTGAAAATATTTTTCATTAACTCTAACTAAATATAATTTTCGTTTAATTATAGATTTTGTTTGTCATGAATTTTATATTCTTTGTAAGAAATAAAAGTGGAGCATAGAAGAAGGTGGTTTTTGGCGGTGACAGAATTAAAATACCGTTCTGCATAAAACTAAACATTAAAAGGTATCACATATATAACTTCCTTTAAAGCCAAGCTGATCTCCTTAATTCAAATAATTATCTTAGTACTGTATACTGAACAACTCAGTTTGTGTTTGTTACCCTCAGAAGTGAAGTCAAGAATATTTATTTTTACTTTTACACATACTTGTACATAATTATACTCTCTACGTAATGTATAAATTTTATACAAACCTAGTGTTCCACTTTATATACAGTTCGGCACAGAAAATAGCACTGATTATATAGTTATAATGGCAAGAACCAGGATGGGATCATTCATTTTACTATTCTATATAAAGAAAAGAAGTATCTTTTCTAAAATAAAATAAAATAAAATCTTTAGATTAAGATGTTTCAGAAGTTTCTTGCATTACGAATAAAAAAGTTTGAAAATTATCAATGAAAAATGATATCCAGAAAATGACCACCACGACCATGCTAACCGATGTCGATTCTTTCATCAAAGTTTTTATCCCTTTTTGTCAAAATAACCAACTAGAAATAACCCAGTGGTGTTACATCACACGATCCGACTAGCCTGCTGATTGTCGTAAAATTATGCGATCGGGAAATTTGGTTTACGACGAATTGATCGTTCCATTGGCTGTGTGATATGTGGCATTGTCCAGTTACAATCACATGTTAGTGATATCCACGTCGTCAATAGTAGCCCAAAATTTGAGTTGTTAGAGTCTCGCGATAGCGTAATCCATTGAACGTTACCGCTTTTCAGCCGCATTTTCGAAAAAAGAAAAAAACGGCGCACTCACGCCACACAGTGATAATTTAACCATGCTAAAGCTTCTCTAGGATTCTCAGAAGCTCAAATGCGGTAATTTTGCTTCTTGACATACCCTGACAAGTGAAAATAGGCTTTATCTGAAAAAATGATTCTTTCAGAAAAACCAGCCGGTTGTTCCTTAATGAATTGGGCGAATCTACAGCGATGTGAATGTTCGGTCGGCTTCAGTTCCTACACCAGTTGAACCTTGTAAGGCTTCAAAAATTCGCCAACATCGAGGAATTGACAAACTTGGATTTGCTTCAACACTGTACCCAGTAGAATAAGAAATGTTTTTGTTTCTAGTCTTGCAACAAAATAAGGACACACAGTGTACGAACAGATATTTATTAACATAATGGTATAGTCGGCTGACCCCTAAGTACATTGGAGAGTATTTATTTGTTCTGATTCATTCCGCCGGTAATTGAAATGCTATTATCATTCCTTTTGGAATGAATATCGGACTGATGTAAAGAAAATTGTCTACGAACCAAAACTTACTACTAGCAAACAACTTTGATTTGTAAACAAGGAGTTGTGGAAGAAATTCCCGACGAAATGTATGAAGAATTGGCTGACTTCATGCCAAGAAACTTTTTGTTCGTTGTAGCAAGCAAAAGCCTTGCAACAAAATATTATTTTCTTTTTACTGCTGTTTGACATTTATTTCTAAAAAAGAGATCTTAGTGTTTCACTTAAATCATTTGTTAGTTTCGGGAATAATTTTACTGAGAAAAAGTCATTCGAATGCATAAAATTTGGGTTACCCTTAGTGCTATTTTTAACACAGCTGCACATTCGAGTTTTTTATATGTTTTCATTATTTTCTCTAACTCTCCAAGTGAACTGCATTTTCATTTTTATTTATTTTTGTTTTTACTCCTTTTTGCCAAATTTACTTTGTTCCTTTTAATTTTGTTGGCTTTCGTACTTAAAGTTACGCATCAAAGTAACAATATCTCAAACAATCTTATCTGGTTGGTTAAGGGAATAAAACCAAACAGGACTAGCATATTCATATTACCAACAGGACAAAAATGACATGGACAAAGTTGCAAGAGCTCTTACATCTACTGACCATGTAATAATTTATTCTGTTGTTTTTGTAGTTTGTAAGACTCACTACAGAAAACCAAAGACCACATCAGATAATTTTGTGCTGTGTGTTACAATGAAACCGTTCATGATTGTAAGCAGGAAGATGTTGTACTGAATGTGTGATGTTGATGAATAATGGGACAACAGGAATTTAAAGGACATATAAACTTTAGAAAAAAAAACGTTAAATTAATATTAAAGTAATGAAATTTAGGAGGAAAATTTCGTTTTAAAGTTATTATTAAATTTTTATAAATTTTATATTTGAAAAAGAGGCAGAGGTTTGATGGAAACAATTTGAATTGACTCTGCATTATCTGTGATAGTATATAATGTATTATAAGGACTCATATAATACATTTATTTTAAGAACATGCTTAAACAGTGACTGAAAATGTATTTCGTGATAAGAATTACATCTGCACCTGGCCGTGGGCCTTAATGAGATGGTGGTCAAACCGCTGTGAATGAAAAGCAGGGCCATTCACGCCCTAGGAAGCCGAAGACTAATTTTAGCAACAGGACTTTCTTAGTTGCAATTTTTGGCGATTCCAGAGCAGGACTGCAAACCACTACTCCTTGTTGAAGAGCTGGAGACTATCCAACTCCTTTCCAGAACGCATGACTAGCATGCTCACTGGATCTGGATCATTCACCCGTAGGTGGCCCTCATAACCAAATTCATGTGAGGGCCGCAAAACCACAACCACCACGATACTCCCGAAGGGCCAACCTCAATAATCAGTCAGAGAAACAGCTTAACGTCTAAAGAGACAATTAGCGGAAACTCTGGGGCTTACTGATTCCCGTGCACGGGTCTAGATAGTTAAGTATTCTATAAAGACCGATAAAAGTGCCCCCGGGGGGAGCTGAAAATGTATAATGCAAAACGGTGGATCAATAAATCGTTGATACTACCCTCTCAACAAGTAATTATTAGTTGAGTCCCGTCCAAATTTGAACAAGCTGAGTCATTTAGTTTATGTTTGGCAGCCGGTCATAGCAGATTACCCCGCGTTTTGAGATTACCTTTGGTTTCTCGAGTGTGTTCGCGCAATATTTTTTACCTCGTTTCATAATTGTGAACAAATCAATTAAGAGGCGGGAATTTTCAAAAAATCATGGTCTTATTGATCCATAATTAGTAGTAATCTTCGATTAATGATAACACTATTGTGGGGCGGTCTATGAAGTCGGGTAGCTCTGGGTTACAGAAAGGAAATATAAATTAATCCATAAGAAACTTTTACTTTATCCTGCATCTATGCTTGAATCATCATGATACCACAGTCTAAGAGCTTAGCCCTCAAGCTATACACTCAATCAAATACTTCTTAGAAAACTGAAAGATCTTTAAGGGGATTTAAAATTTTATAACCATTTCCCAGCAACAACAATAACAAATTAAATGTTGGTATTTTTATTGAATTTTTAACCAGTTGATTGCTTTATCTACTTCTTAGGATTGGAAAAGGGGATTATTACGCAGCCAAAACTTAAAAAAGAAGAGGAAGAAAATTGTATTGTAAATAAGACTGAAGTTAGAAATAGAACAGTTGGTAAGTCATTTCTATTGTTTAGTGCCCATTGCCTTGTGGTACATCTGCTTTTTCTTTTAATATAATTTATTAAATAAATTGCAAACATTTCAAATTTCAAAACTCTGAAAAATAATCGAAGCATTTGATTTTTTGACTTAAAGAAAGCTGTTTTAAGACCTTAGGTAACGCAATGAAAGGATTATTGTAGGTGGGAGAAAAAGTGGAGTGTCATAATTTTCTAATCATTCGGAAGTTTGTTCAAGGGAAAGGAGCTGGGAGTTGGTTAGTTTGCAGAACAAATATTTGTCTACAGCGTGGTAAACTTTAATGCAAATTTCATGCTAGGCATATCATTAAAACACAGTGCGCCGAAAATGAGACTAGGCATGCTTCTCTCTCTCTTTCATTATCTCTCTCTCTCTCTCTCCCTCTCTTTTAATTTAGGGACATCATTATAGATTTATTTCAATACAAATTAGATGATAATAACAGAGGCGTTAAGTCTTTTAAGCATTCATTGTAAAAAAGTTCTATAACTTTAAGTATAGAGATCCAAATTAAACTGATTTATAAAAATCCCGAGATTAGGAATTTTTTAAATCCTGATGTCAAAATTCTGAATTTTTTGGGGTTCAAAATTATTAAGAACACTGAATTTTGAGGTTTTCCGGTATTTTTGCTTCTTTGTGTTTTATTTAAAGTTCAATATTTTGGTCGCATTAAAAATAACTGCAACATACGAATAGAATGTTCGGTGAAAGTCCACAAGTTGCTCAATTTAATGTAGTAGATATTTATAGAATATACACAGCCCCAAAAATACGAACTTCTGCGTCATTCGTGTTGTCAAGTTGGCTGGGCTAATTAATGAATGGCCATATGAATTTTTTTGCTCAGTATCTATTTTAATCACTTTTTTAACACGGGGATATCTCGGTATATCGTACGAAATATCCCTAATGTGTCTCAGGCAAAGTTATACATATTGAATGGGAGAAAAATAAAGCGGAATAAATCTTGCCGATTTTTCACATTATTTTCTCAATAACTGGATTAGAAACCCACTGTTTGTTCTTTTTTTATAAATTTGATTTTGCAGGAAAACAGTCTACCCCCCGGGGGCACATATATGGTCTTAATGGAGAGTTACTATGTAGACCTGTGCAACTGGGGGAAAAAGGGAGCCCAGTTCCCTGAAGTCAGCAAGGGTACAGCTGGAAACTCCACTTTATTTCCACGGGAATCAGTAAGCCGCAGAGTTCGGTTTTTGTCTCTTTAGAGATTTAACTGTTCTCTGACTGATTATGGAGGTTGGCACCTATATGGGAGTATCGTGGTGGTTGTGGTTTCGCGGCCCCATATCAGTCTATGGTTCTATGGTGGCCAGGTTCATTTCACCTTTAATAACCCCTTCCTGGTGAAATGTTCCCAGATCCAGTGAGCATGCTAGACATGTGTTCTGGACAGGAGTTGGAAAGTCTTAAGCAAGAAGTGATGATTTGCAGCCCTGCTCTGGAATCATCGAAGTTGCAACTAGAAAGTTCTGTTGCATAGAATTATAGCTTCGGCTTCCTAGGACGAGCATGACGTTCCAAATTATGCAGTGGTTCGTTCCACCATCTGATTAAGGCTTAATGGCCAGGCGCGGATGTAAATATAATCGCACGTTTGCATGAAAGAAATACTTATATACAGAAAATATGAGATTTTTATTAGTTATCTATGCATGAAAACAAAACTAAAAAAAGTTGCAGTCAATATCTATTGTTATTCAAGTTGACGCTTGTGGTTCTAATGATCTTGTGTTCTTTATAAGTTGTTTAGTTGTGGTGCATTATTTTAAATATTGGTTCCCCAATCTGCATTATTAGCTCTTGTCAAATTGGTGAAAACAGTTTTGGCTGTCAGGGACACAGTATTCAGGTCTGAAAGTTTAGTTGAATCGGTAATAGCAGCGCGTTGTACTTCAAAATTCGCCCTAAAACCAGGAATGTATACTTTTGTTTTTCATATTGTTTGGTTTAATACAAAACCAGAATGAGTAGCTCGGGTTTTTAATGTATCCACATGATAATACTGTGTCAGATGTAAAATTTGTGGCACCTAAATTTATTTCATCAAAATATGCCAATATAACGCTAAGTAAGCAAGTTTCTTCGATCCTATTTGTAATTTTTGGGAGGATATGTGCGCATACGTAACAAAAATTAACCAATTTTAGGCACATTATTTTCTATATTGAAATATTCAATGTTGTTCTGGTTTTAAAATTTAGTTCACTGTGAACAAAAAGGTTGTATGTTTCACATCCATTAAATTACTAATGCAGCCAAATTGACGAAATGAATGCTGCAGAAGATCTTATTTTTGGAGCTACTTTTACGTTCCATTCTCAGAATTTAATTAGGACTGAATCATTGAGCTGAAAACTATTGTGCGATGTAATCATACCCATTGTTAAAATTGTTGTAGTCTTTTTTACCATATATTTTCTTATAGTGTATATAGGGTTCATATGAAGCTATTATATTTCTATGTTTTTGAAAAAATTTTATTGATATCGCGAAGTATGTGGTAACTCCAACAACATGACAGTTTTGACATTTAGATTTTTGAAGTAGTCGTAGCAGATGCATTGGCAATTGCTACAACGAATTCAATTTCGCTTGAAAATCGCGTTACTTTAATGCCACTATGAAAATGGTGGTTCTCTTAAAGTTACATTTCGTAATATTCGTGATGTTTTTGGACACCGTTATTAAGAATTTGGTCGATAAATTTGAGTTAACAGGCTCGATACAAAATGTGCGAATACTAACACGTGTTCGACCGGGTTGTTCAGCTGTAAACATCGCAGCCGTGAGCCACAATATTAAAGCAGATCCTAATTTGTCAATTCCTCGACGTTCTCAATAAATGAGGTTATCCAAAACCACCAACAGATTCAACTGGTGAAGGAACTGAAACCGACCGACCATTCATATCGCCGTAGGTTCGTTCGGTTTATCTAGAACAATTCTGAAAATATCATTTTTTCAGACGATCTCATTTTCACTTGTCAGGGAATGTCAACAAGCAAAATTTCCGCATTTGGGCTTCTAAAAATTCTTAAGCGATTATTGAAAAGCTTTTCTATCCTCAGCGTATCACTGTAAGCTAAGAAATTTGGTCTGGAGGTCACGCCGTTTTTTTAGAAGATGGGGCTGGAAATGCGGTAACGTCAAAGGATCACGCTATTGCGGGATGCTAACAACTCAATTTTGGCCTATTGTTGACGACGTGGATATCACTGACATGTGGTTTCAACAGGACTGTTCCAGATGTGACACAGCCAATGAAATGATCAATTTATTGCAAACTAAATTTCCCGATCGCAAAATATCACGGCCATCAGCAGTTAAGCGGGCAACCAGGTCGCGTAATTTAACAAAACTGGATTATTTTTTTTATTGAAAATTTTTTATTTACATATGAAAGTTCCTTTGCAAGTAAAAGTTTAAAAAAAGGTTAAAAATATCCCAAGTGAAAATCCCGCAAAATCAGCAGGATTCAGAATTTCCCACATAGCGTCTCTATTTCTACATATAACGTTGTTTAAAGTATAAAGTATATGCCACAAAGCTGGCTGTTAAAGAAAGGAATAATATTAGGGCACTTTAATAAAATTTATTTAGACGTATTTAAAATAAAAGCAGCCAGTATATAAGAGCTATTCTGTTAATTAAAAACTAAGAACAGAAATCAGCCATATTCTGAATTGAATTCAAATTTTAAAAGACTTTTAATTTAACTTAACTTAATAGGTAGATAATGAAGAGTCAGAGGGTCTGCCTAGATTGGAAATGACATGAGAACATCTATGTTTAAGTGCCTCTCCCTAAATATTAATGTTAAAAACCTGCTACTGTGATCTGCAATAATACGCCACTACCGATTAAATATTCTAATCTATTTTACTTATAATAGGATGAATTGTCATATTTATATCCGTTCGCGTCCCAGGGTGCTTTTAGATGTTTTAATAACTACAAAAATACTTTGTAAAGGTGCCAGTACTGTCTTCTCTCAACTAGTCTAGTAAATAATAGCACATACCACAGCGTGTTTAAAATAAGCATATGTAGATATACTAGTAGAATTTATTTGTTGTATAAATTAAATAGAATAGAATATACGAAATAAAATACTGTAGAATGTATTCCTTTTTTATCCTTATTAGCAACCAGAGAAAACAGCAGTAGCATAAACGGCAGCAACTTTCAACTACATCGACGACTACACATCCTTCTTCTCAACATCATCATATATGGCATCATAAATGACCACTAGCATTTTGTATAAAACATAGTGTTGAATTCGTTTGTTGATGTGACTGGATAAGCGCAACGGATATAAGCTTTTCCCTTTGGCTCCTTACACAATATTTTTGATGTACGTTCACAGTAAAAACAACAGTCTTCGGGCTAAAAATATCACTTACCAGATTAATTTATGTATTTATAATGCTGACATATAATACAACAATATAAATAACATCTAACATATATGTGAGTTTGCAAATGAACAAATAACATACAGCAAATGCAAAAACAACAAAAAACTACATAAACTTAATCAGTCATATGTACAATAATAACAAGAATATTTATGACAAAGAAATCAAATATTAATAATAACACAAACATTGCAGTCTTCTGAAATAAGAATGTGTGTCAGGTATAACAGTTTTTCCTTAACTAATTAGGAAAAGGGAAAGGATTATAGATTATTTCCAAAAGTTATAGAAAATAGAGGAAAGCTTGCTTCTGCTACTCCAAATACAAAGGAGTTTCTTTCAACGTCTAACGAATAATAGAAATACTATTGTTATTCAACTAGTTTTACAGAAATATCTTGTGATAATTTATCTTATTAGAACATTATTAACGTCGTTAAGAGTATAGTAAAGTGACGTCTTTAATTAGTGCAGTAATGAAAACTTCAAAACCTCGTTTTTCCGACGAGATTTGAACTTATATTACCTGTTTATTTAACATGCTTTTTAAGCAGTGTGGGCTCAATAGTCAGATAGATATATTTTTTGTTTTATTTAAGGTTTTTGTAGCGATTTGCTTTTCTGCCTTAAAATAAGTCACCATAGCTATTTAATAAAGGTTGCTGGTAAAAAAAAACAACAAATTCAACTCTGTTTATGTTAGACACAATAAAATATTTTGAAAGGACAAAACCATTACGTCTTACGTTTTTGCTACTTACACGACAATATTTTTAAACATTATTTTTATAACCAAACGTTAAGATATCGGTAACATCTTCTTCAAATGTATGCCGCCCTCCTTTCTTTACATAAATGAAAACTGGGAGTGAATTCCAACGTTAAACTATTTGAATGCTCTATTAGGAATTTGGTTAAACTTTCTATATATTTGTGTTGCGTACTATTTCAGTGAAATTAATACGATTTACAAAGCACTTGATGATGTAGTTTCAAGAGTCACACGGAATTTTTATAGACTTTCATCGAGTTTTTCTTTTAAAGGTTTTTTTCCAAACAACTTCAAAGTAAACGCAATTTAACGGAATAGCAGAAATTGGATTGATTTAGGCGCTCTTAATACTTAATTTTGTACACTGCTTTACAGGCGTGCGGGGCAGTTATACGATTCGTAAGCTCTTTATCTTATAAAGATAAAATTCCGTTGACTGAATTGACTGACACTTTTCAATACCAAAATTATCTGTCAAGTCTCTCGCTTACAAGTGAAGTCACAGGGGCTGTCTGTAATGAGAGTATTCTCTACAAGTAAATTAACTCTAAAATTTTTCCTTTTTGAATTGTTGGAATAATGATAAATGTTGTAATATAGTCGGAAAATTATTTTCTATACTTTTACGTAACTTAAAGTGACTCCCCATAGAAAATTTACCCAGTTATAGAAAATTTACCCATTAAACAAAAGACCTGCAGAGTTGCATTTCGCAATGACTCTCCTCGCGTGAATTGTCATATACAAATCTGAATTTCAACTGCTATTGGGATCCGCTCATCTACATTGTCCATTACACATAACTGCCTATAACCCCCTTCCTACAAACTAGTTTTCTAAATCGGCTACAACGCGTTGCATGAGTAGAGATCACTTACTGAGTGCAGGTCCTATTATAAAAAATTCCAAGTTGTCTGAATGAGATGTCCAAACTTAAAGCGGCGTCTGTTAGGTGAAGCATCTACGTATTTCCAATGGCAAAATTGTGAAGCTGTTATAATGTTCAACAACGCTTAAACTGGCCATATGATACGGCCCCTTATTTTTCATTCACATACTTTGTCCTTAGACTGAGACTATTTGGTCCTTTAACTATTTTATTATTTACATTTTACTTACTCTCCTAACCAATATGTTATTTTATCAAGGCGTTTTTCTTCTAACTAAGTTTGTTGCTTGCTGTCTGTATGATCTCTAGGACTTTAGGAGTTTCACAATTTATAGACACAAAAATATATTTACAAAAATATAAATATGGATATGTGTTTTAACATCCACTCGGAAATATATTCCAAGTTCAAGAAACCTAAATATTTTTAGAATTCCCCAATTATTGCTTTATATCTCACTGAACTAGTATTTTTTCGTAAAAAGGTGCAGCAGAACTATTGTTATATACTGCTTATAAGCAGTGAACAAATTTAATACTTAAGTATGGAGAAGCATGTCAGTTAAGAGGAATGCTGACACAGATTTCTTCGAATAATAATTCCTATAGAGTTAATCGAAATTCCAGAGAGAATGAATGCCTGTTGAAGAAGATAAGCCAAATATAGAATATACCCTCAATTTACCGGTACCCCAATACATTGACTGGTGGGCCGCAATAAGTATGACGATGCATTCAGTAATTCTTTAAAGTAATGTTTTTACTACAGTCTCCTTGTGGCTCGATAAACACTCTCTAGTGATTTTCTATTTTTTAGGCTATTTACACAAAAAAATTTTAGTACATGGTGCTGCTTATCCTCAAGATATGTCCTTTAAGAAGGATGGTTCTTACAAATAAGCAGATAGGTACGTCGCTACTGACGAATGCAAGAATATTCAAAACAGATCTAAAAAGGTAGCAAGCACGGACGACTGGGGGTGTTCGATTCGGAAGAAATAAAATCGAATGAAATTTGAACACTTATGACGCTGAGGTGGATTATAGAATCATAAGGGAAAGAAGCCGTCAAAATGATGCCAGTTTAAAATTATCTATATAACTTCTATTTTGATAAAATGTAACAAAATGAGAGTAAAATTGTACCTTACAAAACTTTCAGAACATAACGATTGGGGAGCCCACATGGGGAACAATGTATCTTTATTAAAGCTAAATATTGTTATAAACAAGACACTAATATCGTCATTAAAACGATAGTCAACTGCTATACTGATAAAGTTAAATTTATTTTTAAAATTCTGCTGGCAGTTCAAATTATTCTCCAGGATTTTAATACCACAACCTTAATTAAGACTTCCGAATACTAGGAAGATGCTTTCACTCAATTAAGAATTAATTACAAAGATTTTATTGGTTAGATAAGCCTGCCTAGAACCCCTCTAGAAATAAATTGACATAATTCTCTGATTCATTGAGGGGTAATTTTTACCTCCAGAAACATTTTCCAGAATAGATATTTTGTTATCATAAATTCTAAAGATCTAATCCGGATGGTTATAAAGTTACAACTAAACAGTAAAATGGATTCATGAATGGAGGGTATTGATGGGCGACCTTTTTATTTTTGAAACTTTTTTTTTAATTTTTACACAATGGACATATGGATGTATACTTTTTACTGAACGTAATTTTTAAGACATCGTTGAATTTGCATACTACTTTTTTAAAGAACTAGCAGTTCAAAATAGGGCCACAAAAATTAAAAACACGATAGTATCCGAATAAATTTAATCTATTTTATTTTAATGTTTTAGTAGTTTTTTCATAATATACATAGCTCTATATACTTTGTGTAAATTTCTATCGTCTGCCTATCGGTTTAAAAGATAAGACCATATTCGTCAATACATCATTCATATGGAAACACCCATTAATTTTGAACTATTTTGTTCTCATTTAATTTTATAGCTATTATGAGTATATTTATTAATACTCAGCATAAATTGTCTTTACCTACTACGGTTAATAATCTAAGACTATATATATTAAAATCAAGTGACTCTAGGAGTACCCTTTATTATTTATTTAAAATTTGTTTAAAATTGCTTTTGCAACGGAAACGAAATTATTAAAAATGTCATTGTATTGCGGTTCAAGAACATGTACGTCAAATCGCAACACTGTTGGGGCACCCTTTTATTTATTTTTTTTGTTATTTCTGTTTATTGCTATAGCGAACACAGTTTTACAGATGCGGTATAAAATTTGACACGTCTCTGCTCAGTACAGCTCAATAAACAAACAATATCACAACACTTTTGGAATACCATTTATTTTTTAGAAATTTTTGTTTAGTTAGTGAAAGTCACAAGAGTCAATCTGTTACAGTTACAAATATAGGGGGCGGTAAGAAATGAACAAAAGGATAGATAGTGAAATGAAAACAATAGGGTGCGCTTTCAGTGTGGAACCAGTTGGTTCCACTATAGATAACTTGTTGCCAGAAATGTATTTATAGATACATTTTGATTAATTTTACGACTACTCTAATCAAATATATATTTTTCAACAATTAATCTTACTTTGTCTCCGTTCTCTATTGAACTGGTGGGAGTTTTAGAAGTTTTAGAGTTTAGGCGCACATACATTTTTATTGAAATTTTATTTTGTTGAAGGAAAACATGGAAAATTTAATTTATTTTCTGCATAAATTTCTTTTTAAATTTTCGTCCTCCTTTGCATTAAATAAAACAAAAACAAAACAAAACATTTTAATAGACAAAATAAAAATATATTAAAATTAACAAAATATATAAACAAAGAGAAGAGGAAAATTAAAATTAAAATTCTTAAAAGGATTTTTTTTTTCTAGTGAATAATTATTTTTACTAAATTACACTATATTCGTATTTTTTACAATACTACGTATAATTTTTTATGTCTGTCATTACTCTACTGGCAAGAAATCTAAACAAAATTATTAATTTTATTTAAACGGACAAAGAGATTTAAATTTATTTTACACCCTTGAAACTCAGCCCACAGCAACACATTTGCTTCTAGTCTTCTGTCCCAACACTTTGGACTCTTGGTGGTATATTTTGCACTACTGGGAATAATATTTTTTTGAATAAGTTTTTTGAAAAAAAAAATTAACTTTTAATTTATGTAAATAAAATTTGTAGTCGTTGCTGTCTTTATACAATTTGTTATTGTTATTTTACTAAAATTGAGCTTAAAGCTTTTCTTTTTGCTAAATTTCTTTATTGGCAGCAGTTAAAGTTTCGTTTCCTGATGCTTGTAAAGTTTTGTGGAGGATAAATTATATTAATAGAATGATCAGAGGGTTCATTGCGTTTTAATTTAATTTAATATAATAAAAATTCAGAATACTAATTAAATTATAATTTTAAGCTTAAATGTCTGTGGTCAAGTACAGGAATAATTAAGTGGCAAAAACTTAAAGGGAATGAACTGAATAATAATCGAATGTTAAAGGGGACAACTGAAAAAATTTATAGACAAAAAATGGCATTAAATTTACATACACAACAAAACTACATCATTGTACCCTTTAGGATGATTTATAGTAATAAGCAACTCTTGAAAATAACGCATATTTTATAGAAGGTTATTATCCTTTTAGACTTTAAAGCGGAAACTACTGGTGCGACTAGTAGTTGACAAAACATTCCTAGTAGAAATATAATGAAAGACGGCATGAAACTTGTGATATGTTTTTGATAAATATTTCAAAAGCTTTCAGTCAAGTCAATATAGCTGTTTGAAGCATAGACTCGAATGACAGAGGAACGGAAAATTTTCTTTGCAAGTGTAATCAACACGGCAACACTCAAACCCACATTACTGATTTTTTTTTGATTAGCGCTCCTCATGTTATCTTAGTAAGCTTGAAAACATAACATTTCTTGTATCTATTAATAGTTTTATAATGTAACGTTTATTCTTCTTATAAACTTTTAGTTTATTGCATTGCCAAATAATTACACACAACCTTTTAGAGTTTCAATTAATTTACATGATCTATTTACTCTTCTAATACACGATGTTAACTTTATCACTTTAACATCTCAAAACTGCTGTTTCAACTTTGTTTTCCTCTATAACTATCACAGTTAATCTGCAATATTGCCCGTTCTGCAATATTGCTTTTATGTTCAGGTTTGAGCGGTTCTGGCATTTACTGTAAAACTCGAATTCAACGCCTTAAATATAGATGACATTGCTGTCATCATTCAGTTTAAACGCCTTTTTGACTATGCATCTTCCTATGTTATGTTAGGTTTTATTTTCTGATCATTAATCTTAATTCATGTAATTTTACTGTGGCATTTTGTTATTGCTTTGTGTCCATAAGATTTTTTAGAAATTCCTAAATGACGTCCAAGTTCGTCCCACAAATGCTCGATAACTTCTATGTCTGAGTCTTGTACAGGTATTTTGGTGACCTTAGGACAGTTGTAAAATAGCCAGCTATTTACTATTATTGATATATGCTTAGGACCATTGCCTTAATAAAGCTTAAAATTATCAGCTATGCCCAACTAGCATGCAGTTTCCTTAATATTAATTTAAAAATGTCAAAATCCATGTTCTTGTCCATGATACCCTCTATAAAGAGAAGGTTTCCGACACCTAAAGCTGCCTTGCAGCCTTACTCCATCACTGATAAGCCTACATGTTTCACTATTTGCTAAGTGCTTTGTGCAAATATTCTTTATTGTGTTTACACCACAAGTAACACCTGTCAGTGTAACCAAACAAATTAAATTTGCTTTCATTCATAAAAACATCCTGTAGATTGTAAAAAGTTGATAGAAAAATTCAATATACGATAGCATATACATTTTACCCTGCTTTAAAAGGAGAAATCTTTTGATATGGGCTCTCATGCAAAACCTAAGCGATGCTTTCTATTTTTGACAATGACCCAACGTTTCTCTCGAGCCATTGCCATACAATTTCATTTTTTTCAAAACTTTTCTTATTGCTTCCGCAGTTTTTGCTTTCCAAATTTTTTTTTTAACCACTGTGGTAAGTTTCTTTTTACTTTTTTTTACTGATAATTATATATTTACGGCGGTATGCATAAAAGACTCTTACTTGAGCTTTAAAGTACACGTTAGTTAACAAACACAAGGTTAACAAACGTTTGTTAAAAAAATGGTATTCAAAAACAGTACTTTACCTAATGTATGCTTTAGTAAAATTAGTATTTTGATTCTGGCAATGCCACTGTTTTCAGTTCTCACTTTGTAGTTAACGATGTATAAAAATGAGTATTATTTATCCGGGTAGTTAGATCCATAAAAAATGTTTTTATTGTTTTCAGCAAAATCAACATATTTTGTTTTTTTGGTTTTTTTATTAATCTTTTTAATAATAAGCAAAGAACCCAAAAAAGGTTAATTTGCAAGGCTTACGAAGAACTTAAGGCTTAAAAAACTAAGTATTCGGATAACGAGCTTTGTTTTGATTATATGTACATCGATAAAACTTTTGTTTAAATAATTAATTATAATTATATTTTTGTAAAATATAAAATAAAGATGTTAAGATGTTTTATATTGAAAGGCATGTTATATTTTAGTTTTTATTATTATTATTTGTATACTACAATTTGTTTTTTATAAACATTTTTAAAAATTTTTGGAATAAAAAAGTACAACCGTCAATTGAGCCGTTTACATTGAAAGTGGCATAAGTCACAACCGACCAGTTTTTTTTTTCATTTTTAATAAATTTTAAATTAATAAGTTGAGAAGTATTGAGATTAGTTTGAGAGGAGAAGTAATAATTAGCGGTATAACAAATAACGTTTATTTTGAAAGTGGCGTAAGTCGCTGTACTCAGGAAATTAGTGTGAAAGAAATGGAAACATGTAATATGTGTGTATGAAGTATTGTTGTGATTATTGGACTTATTTTTATTAGTACGAATGAATAGTGTAGTTTTCTGAATTATATTATAGTGATATCTTATATACTACACATAATTAACATTATTTTATTATATATAATAGTTATAATTTTTTGACATTTTTTTAATATTTTTTAGTAATTAATTTTAAGCACTAGGTCTTATTTAATCAAAAATTTTTAAAAAACTTTATTTTTTATTTTTTTTCGATATTTCGCCACACCGTTGGTTGGCATCATCAGGAAAAACAAAAATAGTTTTTTAAAAAATTTTTTATTAAATAAGACCTAGTGCTTAAAATTAATTACTAAAAAATATTATTTTATTATTTTTTGTTCTCAGGAAGTTGCTTCGTGTTGTATAAAATATCTAAGAATGTCACAACTAAAAGCATATTAGCCCCGGTTAACATTGTACGATTTTTATCGCTGCAATTCTTAGTTTGTAGGTAAATAGGGGTTTAGAAAGAATACGAGAAGAGAGGAATTAAAAAAAGCACACATGCGAGTGTACTCTTGTAATTCGATTTGTCCACAATTCAAAATTTTAATTGTGAAGTTGGTGAGTATATGAATACAAAATCGTCAAATGTATACGCGAATGCAACTTTAAAGAAAGAACGAAAAAAATTGCAACCACAAAAATCGTACAATGTAAATCGGGACCTTTTGCACATAGTGACTTATGTAAAGAACAAAATAGTAATAGTAGTAATAGCCCTCTGTCGAAAAAATCCTTCACAGTACACAACATGGAGAAAAAAAATCTTATTTCAACACAATCATTAGAAAAATCCGTTTCAGAAAGGAAACTAAATACAGACTGGTTAAAATGGCTAAAAATTTAATGGATTAAATTTTACTTTGATGTTCCCTATAAAATGTTTTATAAACTAACCTAAGATAAAAAAGATGACAAAAACAAAGTGACTTACGCCACTCTTAATATGAACGGCTCAATTTATTGTAAACACATTTTGTTTTATTTTTAAACTTTTAATAATAAAATTGATTTGTTAATTTATTGTAGGATTAAAGTAGGTTTTTCTTACTTTAAAGTTAACACAGGTATGTTTAGGAAATTGTGCTTAATAGCCTGTTTCCACGACAATTTGAATCTCGTGTTTCGCTCTCTGAAGCAAGTTTTTGAATCATGCTGTTTACACGACTCATTTATTTGCTTCGATTTGACAGTTGTTATTAAACAGAAATACATAAGTTGAAAAACAACAGAAGATATCCTTCTTGCCGCGATAGCATTAAGTATAATTTTTTTCCTATCCATTTTTTTTGTAATTTTATAAAATTATATTAATTAACACACCCACAAAAAAATTATATTTTTTAAGTTTTCACTTTTAACTTTGTTTTGTTTGTAATTTTTCTTTGTTTACAAAAATGTTTAATTTTGATAACTGCAGATAAACTTACGATAAAAATTAGAGAGGATTTTTCCTTGATTCGCAGCTAGATTCAATATGAATCTACTAGCTTCATTCTCAAAATTTTGTATGGAGAAGCAGGTTGATTCGCTTATGATTGGGGTGTGAAGCAAGAATAGAGAGCGAAGCAGGTGCCTTGGAAACAAGCTATAACAACAGGAGTTAAATCTGCTTTAAGTTTTTATGCATACGGCTGTTATAATTGAAACTTTGTAACAATATGTTTTCATATTTAAATTTTGTTAAATTTTTTATTGATTCCAATTTTAATTGAATTTAAAACAATTTAATTGAACTAATTAAATATTTAATTAAAAACACAAATTTTCTTTTTTTTTTAAATAATTAACTGAATTTAAAAATTAAATCAAATTTTAATCTGAATGCCAATAACTGTATTAATAGGCGTAAAATCCTCTTTTCTACTTGATTCAAATATTTATTTAACTATAAGTATTTCAATTAAACCAATTAAATATTTAATTAAATATAAATAATAATTGATTGAATTAAGAAATTAAATTTTAATCTGAAAGCAAATAACTCTATTAACAGGTGGGCGCAAAAACGTTTTTTTCCAAAATTAAGACATTTTAGTAAAACTATTGAGTGAGTGGTGTTACGTTTTAAAGACTTGATTGAATATTGTTTGTGCATTTATATCACACCCTATTTATGTATACGCTGCTAATGACATATAATAAAATTCTTGCTGACAACCGCCACCAATTATTATTATACGTCCAGCTACAACATTTTCTCTGGTTATTCATTTTAAAATTGTCCCCCAAGTAATAGGGATTTTTTATTAGAGAATAATAATTTTGAGTAACATTTTCAATTCTTTAATTAATTTTGATTATAAAATGCAAACAAAAAAGAGAATTTATAAAAATTATTTTTATGAAAACTATTTTTAAAATGGCAATTTAACTTAAAAAGCACTAAATTCAACCACAAAAAAAAATTACTAAAATAACAGTAAAAAAGCTTTGTGGTTAGTGGAAAAAGGCTGAACAGGTAAAATGTTAATTTATGCCAAGCAAATTTAAATTTCTGATTTTTTTATTTGGCACACTACGGGACAACAGGTCATTTAAAAAACTTTTAAAAGGTTTCCGTTGTTTAACAAGGAAGCATGTGTTAAATTGCCAAAAATTTACAAGCAATAAAAGAATTTGGCTAAAAATTTATAGCTTATTTGATAAGCCATAAAATAAAGATTACAGAATAAAAAAGTGTACAAATTCATTTGCTTTATTTTTGTTCTTTTAATTGTCTGTTATAAGTCGTGATTTCAGTGAAAAAAAGGAAAAAATATTAATAATGTTTTACATACAAAATAATGCATGACTCATTACAGGCTTATTTCCTGTCTTGTTGTTAGAGTAATAAAACTATACCCGTAAATTTTTGAATACTTTCATTATTTTGGTATTCAAATAGTTAAGCAATTATTTTTTTATTTCTAGAATGAATAAGTTTCTTTGGAAAAGACAACGTAGTAATAAAAGCAACACATGGAATTATACAAATTAATTAATTTCTTTCCACTGTATAATGAGACTTAATAGTAAAAAGAATTATTGAAACAAGATGGAAATATAGTTACCGTACTTATTTATAAATAAATAAATCATAGAAAATTTTAAACGAAGTTGTGAACTGAGATTTAGACTCAAAAAGTACCAGCCAAAATATTTATCTATTTAACCAAATCAAATTGCAAATTTTCCAGAAAATACTCACACAGAAATTAAAGTTAGAGGTTTAAAAATTTTAATCAAAGATCAAAGAAAATTAACTTGAAAACTTCTTTGCTATTACGAAAAAATGAACAATATTTTTTCTGCCGATCGGAAACAATCTTCTTAAAGGGAACTTTAATAAAATGAAAACCATGACTCATCTGTAAAAGAGTTTTAAATCATCTTAAATAAAATTCAAGTAAATTTTAACAAGATAATACATCATCAGGCCCAAAACAACATTTCAAATATCCAGTTGCTACACTGAACAGATTTTTAAGAAATATATATTTAGCGCTTTACTTTTCCTATTGCGTAGTGCGTACGAAAAAATTAACCATACACAAACTACAGTTTTAGCGAGCCCAACTTTTTCCTCAGGCTTGATCTTACAGTATATTTATCCTCTCCTGAATTTAAAAAAAATCGAGTCAAATAATGAAATCATATCTTCAAAAATAGTTTATTTACAGTATCTTAAAAACAATCGAATCTTTTCCATTAGCCTAAAAGTTATTCTTTGCGAGCAAACATTTGATAAATTGTTTATTTAATGAACGAAATAAGAGGTAATAACTCTCAAATATTTTGATACAAGTAATATTGTTCTTTCTCATAGCTATTTCTTATTTTTCTCAATGACTTTCCAATGACCATTTGTCATTCGGATTGATTTAGTAATACACGGAACCAGTTGGAGGTGTGTTCCAAAAGGCAAAATATGAATGACAACCCTATTCACGACCTTGCAACAATCTCCAAATGAGGTCGTGTGAACAGAATCGATTTTAATGCCCGTAAGACTCAATGTTGCATACTTACGCATAGATGAATGTTCGGAAATAATGCTGCATCTCTTTCATGTGGATGAAATAGGTATTAAGCACCCTGAAGCTTTTAATGTTCTTGGCATGAAAAACATGTTTGACGTTCGATGCACTAAACATAATTTTCAGGTTTCTAAAAAAGTTCCCAAGTGCCTCGGTTTTCTAAAATGTTGTAAAAGTTACTTTACTACACCCGATCTTCGTACTATTTATACTACTTATATCCGTCTAGAGCATTTACGCGTTGTGGGTTTTATTTCACTGGTTTTTTGTTACTACAATGGTAAGTGCTCTAATGAAATTAAAAAAAATCGTACACCCGTTGCCCGCACGTTTTTGCATTTAACACGCTTTTCGTTGAGAGCCCATCCATTGTGGTTTATTGGCCGATGAATCTCTGTATACAGTACAGGGAAAATTTGATTTTAGCAGAACAGTTCGTAGGTGGACTAAATTCCCTCCAGAGATCTTGCCTCTCAATTTGAATACGGGAAAAGTCCCTATAACCTAATTTGTTATTACTGGCACAATGTATTGCATGAGTAGAAGTTATCCCCTGCATAATGCCCCGAAAAAAAATCCTTTTTCAGAAGTCCAAATCTTAAAGGCGGTTATGGCAAAGAGTTTAAATATAAATTAAATGATTTAAAGATAAAAGATAAATGTCACCGAAGAAGATTAAGAGGCGTTGTATTAATCAAAAACAGACGACAATAAATTGTCACTTGTTTAGCATAAACGAACATTTTGAGATGTAAAGCTTTTGTCAAGATGTTAATGAGGCATTGAATTTGCAACTGCTTCTATAGACAGTAGTGTCACTTATTTTTTTAACCTGGTGAAGCATTCCACTAGATTTGAAATCTATAGCAATATGTCTGGCAGAATCGATGCCTGCAAAAAATCACAACTTTACAGTGATTAAATATTTAAGCAATTCTTCTAAATTGTTTCAATGCTGATCGTTTTATAACATGTCCTTGTATGCTAGCAAAGAAAATCTGATTCAAAATTTGGTAAGGTCCCCCAAAGCTGCTTCGACCCTTAAAATTTTATTTTAACTTTGTACCCTAATTGCTTTTAACTCGAATAATTCCCTCAAAATATCACAATTATTATTTCCTAATGTTATCTACATTAATATATTTTTGTGGTGCGCTGTTTCTATCTAAACAACTTGTTGTTCGGTTTAATGATATTGTCAAGTAAAGGTCCATATGCATTGTAGATCCTTAAGATGCCTAAATTGTTTCTATTCTAAAGTAGTCACGCACCCATAACTTTTATTTTCTTATTTTGGACGCGAGATTCTTCTTTCTTTCTTTCGTTCTTTCGAAATGTTTTAAATTACAAATATCGCTTTTAGTTATTATTATTTGTTGTTAGATAAGCAATTTGCTTTAATTGGTTATAAACATTTTCTTATTAATTATTATCATTCTATCATTCAGATTATATCGGTGCATTAAAATGTCTCAGACACTTTACCAAATACTGCAAACAGAAAAATTCTAGTCAACGTCTTGTATCCTAAATGGTTGTTCTTTCAAGTTCCTATTTGTTCGCTGAGGTGCGCAACACAATTTTGATCAGAAGATGGAAAGTGGAAGGGAATAACAATACTTTAGAGAATTTGTTAAATATTGTACTTTAGATGAGATAGTAAATGTACTGCAATATTACAACAGTCCCACACATCCTTAGTAAGACCAGAGATACAGTAACGAAAAAATGGGTGGAAGTCGCGCTTGACATGATATGCGGTAAAGATTGCTTGGATCGCATCGGCGCAACAGTGGAACAAATCCAAGCAACTTAATACCAGTCTTGATTTTTTGCTGATGTAAAATATCAAAAAGATTGTGTTATAAAAATATTATTCTCACCAAAAAAACAAAAAAATAAAGTGAAATGACCTTATGTATCCGTTTGCAAATCAAGAAGTTTCTAAGAGACCTTATGATCACAAAACAACAACAACATGCTGCATTCAAATTCCATGAACTAAGATTAACAAACAGAACAAACAAAAAGCGAAAAGAAGCCACACAACCAAACAAACACCTAAACTGAATAACGATAACGGCATCATCTGTGGCAAATGCATGACATCTGTGGTAAATTCTAGTAAATTCTAGAAGTGCTCAAAACAGTATTTAAAAGCTAGCTCTTTTGTGGGAAGAGCAGGGTAATTGTCAGCGTGATCAAGTGAACACACAACAATTGAAACAGTGGTTAGCATGTGTTAACATGGTAGGGTTGCCCTTGTTTATTAAATTTTATGTATAAACGCGAATAGTAACTTGTCGTATAAAAATCGTGTAAATTAATTTAAAAATATTAAAGTTGCATTTTGCAATAAAAGAACTTAATAAGTTAGACGTTGACTAAAGGAATAAACCTTACAATACAGTGCCATATTCTAGAAGAAAAAAGTATTTTCTGTTTGCAATTGTCATGTTACTTTTAAGAAGATTTTACAGCAGACCATGGCAGATTAACTTAAAAGGATACAAAAATTCCTGGTTCGCTATATCGTTTAATATGCATTATCACAGACAAAAGAACAGGCACTAGAAGGAAAAAGTTTTCCATTTACTTTAGAAAAACTTTGCCTTATTTGTTAGGACATGCAGATTCATCTGCAACTACAATGACTCACATAGATAGCCGAGCAACCTGTAGTTTGTTCTATAAGTGCTCTGGGCTTGTGCCCGCTGATTTTTATTCAAACAAATAAATTTTATCTATTGCTTGTCTTGTAGCTTAAATGGCGCAAGCGGAACCTTCAAAAACAAGAAAAAAGCTTTTAATTTCCAAATATATGGAATTTGCCGCGCCTACTTTGGTTTTAAAGCCCCTATATAGGCTTTTCGAATGTTATAATTAAATGCGGTGGTGATTTGTTACAAACAATTTAGTTTGCTTACAAACTTGAAGTGTACGTCTTTATAATTTTAATTCAGATATAGATTTGTCGCATTATTTTGTCTAGTACTTTCAGCAGTCACGTTTCTTCAAATCATTTCTATCCATCGCAACATAAACAGCAGAACATTTTTAACACTCTACTGCTACTTTGGTCATAACCAAAATCATTAATATTCTGTTTACATCTGGTCAAACTGACAATTAGTTAATTTAAATGTAATGCATGAACAAAGAAATAATTTTGTTTTATAACGTATCTTATGTGTGTGTGCGTGTTTTTTTTATTTCATAGAAATCCTGTAACATCTTTACAGTGGTCAATAATTATTTAAACAGAGCCATACATACAGATAGTTGGTGAATGAATGAGTCATTTAGTATTTTTAATCAGTCATACAGCAAAATATTATTGTCGCATTATTGTCATTATAATTATCATGTCATAACTTAATTTATTTTTGTTTTATGGGCGAATAAATTCACAATAAAGAATTTTAATTTTATTAATTTTAACTGCAAAATTTTGTATTATTTTCTCTTATTGTTTTATGATGTTCAACAACAATGATTATGGCGTTGATGAAATTGTGGCCATTTAAGACAAATAATGAACAAAAATTATTGTTTGTTATATTCACAATTATACAGAAAATAAATTGATGAAAATATCACGTATTTATTTCATACAGAATTTTAAATCAACTTCGTACAAGCAATCACATATGCAAATAGTTTAATTACCCAATAGTTTTGAAAGTGTAAATAGTAGTTTTTTGCTGAAAGTAATTACAAAGTTGACATTTCCTAGCTCGTAGAACTATTTCTTGAGAAGAGTTTGATGTGTTATTTGAGTGCTATATGCCTGTTTTTCCTAATCTATGAAAATAAACTTATGTGTAAATAATCCTCTTCAGAACTATTGGGTTTTAAGCAGATTGATTAATAAATCAGCTTAGTGTATACACTCTATAATTTTTATGACGAATTTGCTCTGTCATACTGGCGCCCCTAGCTTAAACTGAAATCATTTAAAGACATTAAAGAATTTATAGTTTTTTTTTCTTCCACATGTTAAAGATTTTTTTAAGTGACACAGTCTGTCCCACTGTCTATACAACAACTGAAATTGACCTACTGCATTTTTTTAATATAAATTTTGCTTGGTGATGTGGCCTACGAAACGATCGTGATAGGAAAGTTTTTATTGTTTTATATAATTATAATTTTAGAAAGTCCTAAGTTCGTCTGCTTTAGTGTTGAAATATTTCACATTTCGTATTTGTTTCAGAAATAAAATTATTGATTTTCGTAAGACAAATTAAAAGTTTCAAATAAATTGTTTCGGTATGAAAAGCAAATGGCACTTTATAAAACTGAAGCATTGCACAAGGTGAAGGTGGCCACATATATTGAATCGGTATTAGCAAGCATTTTAAAAGCAGCTGTAAAATATAGGATTTTTTAGCGGGAATATTGTTTTCTAAAACAAAATAAAACAAACAATTCAGATTAAGTTGATTAAAATTTGTATTGCATTACGAAGAGAAAAGTTCGGCAATTATGAACCATAAATGATATCTGGCAAATGACCAACACGACCACGATTCTTTCGACAAAATTTGTAATCACTTTTTGGCAAAATGGCGGTCCTTTTTTGTCCTATTTTATTAAATTTGAAGGCTGGAATCGATTCGATTGGCCCCGTATAGATTTCTTCGGCAATATAGCCCCACAAAAAATAATCCAGTGATGCTAAATCACACGATTTGGCTGGCCACTTAACTACTGATTGTCGTAAAATTATGCGATCAGAAAATTTGGCTTGCAATAAATTGATCGTTTCATAGGCTGTGTGACATGTGGCACCGTCCCATTGAAACCACATGTCAACGATTTCCACGTCGTCAGAAATAGGCCAAGATAGATATGTTAGCATCTCGCAATACAATTATACATTGACCGTAACCGCATTTCCAGGTTCGTCGAAAAACAAAAACGGCCCAATCATACCTCCAAAAGCAGCAATTTGGCTTGTTGCCATCTCCTGACCAGTAAAAATGGGATTCGTCTGAAAAAATGATTTTTTTAGGAAGAACCAGCTGGTTGTTCTAAATGAATTGAGCGAAAGTACGGCAATGTGAATGGTCGGGCGGCTTCACAAGTTAAACTTTGTAAGGCGTCAAAGTCAAATCCAAAACCATCACAGAGCCCAGAGAGGAAACATGAGCTAATTTTTACATTTCGTTTTGATTTGAATGCACAGGTTGGGCGATACTTTTTAAGCCCTGAGGATTCGTTAGCGGTGATTGAACACCATATTCGACAATGATGTAAATATGATGTTTTGCAAAGCTTAACCTAATAAGTAAAAAATTTTGTATTTCAATAGGTTTAGAGATAATAACTTCCTGGATTGTTGCTTGTAGAATATAATTAAAGGCTCACGATTCATTATGGTACAAAATTATTTTTTCATGCATCAATTTTTAACCGTTTAGTTTTGTACCGAAACCGAAATTTGTAAAGAATTATTTTCCAGCGAAGACGGGTATACTCGTCGGTAAAATATTACGGACTATTTATATTTAAAAATTAAACGTTGCGTGATGTTAACAAGACTTTTATAACTTTCGTTCTTTCAACTATTGCATCGCACAAGCAACTGAGGCATGCTTACACAGTACTATGACCTATAAAAATAAATTGGATTAACAGAGTAACGTGTGCACATTTTTTAAAAGATCTTTGTTGGCCCTTTTTCAGTTACAGTTTGTTGAATGATTATACGAATTCAAGTTTTCTCCTTCACGACGAGTATTCTCGATGCTTTGCGAAAAAATTTCATTTCGCTCTTACAAATATACTCAACATAGTAAGCTCTTGACGCTAATTCCTTTGTGTTCATAGAACTTACAGTAGTGATTAAAAAAATGTTCAGAAATGATAAAAAGGGTTCTATATAAGGTATCATTCCTATATAATTTTTACTTTGGGAAATTTGTAGCTCCTTTTCAACACCCTTTAATTTTCATAACTTGTCGTAATAATAGACGTAGCAATACATAATCTTTGTTAATTTTAAGCATTTGCCTACAACGGTTTAAATAAAAACGTCAGGTTTGTCAAAATCATGGTCTCTATGGAAAGACCCATTCATTTTTTAATTTATTTTTCACCTTAACTTTTAAAGCGGATATATTTGTACATATTTTGTGAGAATTATATTTAGATCTATGATTGAAACAATTGTTTTTACCCTTTTCGTATGGCACTACTTTTGAACATTAAACGTTAGTAGGACTTTAATTCTTTCTAATAGTTGTTTTGGTTTGGTTCCATAGAAATTTTCATTATGTCCGTTTAGAAAAAATTTAAATTATATTTTATTGTTATATCCTTTAGTAAAGGATTGATTTCCCAACCCGAGATACAAAGCATCAAAACAATAAAAACTTTTACTTTGTCCAAAGAACATATCGCGCCCGAAATACAAAAGGGTCACAACTCAAAACTTTTCTAAAACATTTTTCCATTAATTAATTCAGAGTACACATCTTTAGCTATTGCAAAAATTTCTTTCACATCACTATCTTCTTTAACTGGAAACATACAATTATATATATTTTTGTGTTAAGTGTGTTGCTTCTGCACGATGCACTAAAGGAAATTATTTTGAGTTGCGAAATTTTTAGTATTTTGAGTTGGGACCCTTTTGTATTTAGGGTGCGATATGTATTTTACTTTTCCTACTACTCAAAACGGCAGGCGTTGGTTCATTCTTACTTCTCAGCTAATAACAGTCAACAATTTTCTTTTCGTCATTAAGTGAAAACAAGGAGCCTGGACTTGATTAAAGCATTTCTCTATTTCTCTTTCATTTAGAATCTTAAAAATGCAGTACATTTTGGCCAATTAACCAAGTGCCAACAAGAGTTTAAGATCTGAAACAAAAAACTCATAGGCAAAACACTTGAGCCATAACCTTTAGTGTCCTGGTCACAGTATTTAATCCTACAATACCAGCCTTGATAAATTCAAATACTTTAAAGTTATACTGCAGCCCCAATTAGCGGCTTTGTAATACCAAAACTACAAATTGGTTCAGATATTCGGATCCGTTATATAACCGATTCATCAGACTGCAGATCATAAAGCAACAACTCTGTATACAATTTTAAGCAAACCTTTTTGGTTCATTTCTTATTTACTTCACTGTTTATTAATTTAGTTTAAATTTCTATAGGTTTTTCTTCATAATCATTTTTCAGTTATTTAGCTTGTTATTTATGGTTATTGCAAACAAAATTTATTTCTTAGTGAATTATGTCTTTTAAGAGGGTTATTTTTAAAACAAAAGTAATAAAAAAATTATTCACAATAAACCTTGTTTTTATTGGCGACTTTTATTTGCAGCAATAGGGAGAGTAAGCAGAACTCATAACGACCTGATTTAAATATTTTGTTAATAAAAAATACAAATATTTATTTCAAACGGCTTATGGCTAACAAATGATTTACACTGGCCACGAAATAAAAATGACTGAAATATTGTGAATGTTTTGCCAAAGAACACAGAGAACTAATTTTACTAACACGACTAAAATCCTAAAAATTTAATTTTTTATAATCTAATTTTTTATATTCTCCCTTTATTATATGTAGCTTGGCCGTAGCAACAAGCTGCCACGCAGACCATCAACAAATTTTATAACCCTTCTACAGAGGGCCCATTTTACTCCTAAAGATGCTAATCCAACAATCGACATGTATATAAAGCAAACCGACATATATATGAAGTAATTAAGGTGAGCTAAATATAACCTTACATATTTGTTGTAAAGGGTTTTTTAACAAGAAGTTTGTTTTCTAAAACAAAATAAAAACAAAAAATTTAAATTACAATGATTCAAATTTTTATTGTATTACGAAGAGAAAAGTTCGGCAATTTTTAATCACTTTTTGACAAATTATTGGTCCTATTTCCTGATCGTATCTGCCACTGAATGATCCAGTGGTGCCAGATCACTCAATCTGGCTTTCCACTTAAATTTGCAAAATTCGGTTTGCAATAAATTGATTATCTTATTGGCTTTGTGACACCGTCCTGATGAAACCACATGTCAGTGATATCCACGTCATCAATAATAGGCCAAAGATGAGTTGTTAGCATCTCGCGATAGCGTAATCCATTGACCTTTACCGCATTTCCAGCCTTATTGAAACAAAAACTGCCCTATCATGCCTCCAGACCACATAGTGCACCATATAGTGACATGTTGACCATGCAAAGGTTTTTCAATAATCGCTCTAAGATTTTCAGAAGTCGTCTCAAAAATTGATTTTTTCAGAAAAATTAGTCGGTTGCTCCTGAATAAATTGATCGAATCTACCGCGATCGGCTTCAATTTCCGCACCAGTTGAACCTTGTAAGGCTTCGAAGTCAAATCCCTATGCAACATTCGCGATTCGGTGGTTTTGGATATCACAGTTATTGGGAACGTCGAGGAATTGACAAATTTGGATCTGCTACAATACTCTGGCTTACGGATGCAATGTTTTCAGTTGAAAGACTAGGTAAAACACGCGTTGGTATCAACTCAAATTTAGCGACTACACTCTTAACATCGGCCTCAGTAGAACGATTATGTTGTCAAAAAATATCACGAATTTTACAAAATGTAAATAAAATTATTTAAATGCGATTTTCGTGCAAAATTGAATTCATTGTAAGAATTGCCAATGCATCTACTACGAATACGATGAAAAACTTAATGTGTTGCCTCATTAAAAAAAAAAACAAACATCTTGTTAAAAACCCCAAAATAAATCGATTATTTAAGTTATTTAAAAAAAACTAAAAAAAAATAAAATAACCGATTATCGAATTAATTAAAAATTTGCGGGTTTAATTAAAAATATTTATTCGAATAAAAAATTAATTTTTTGAACATATAAAAATTGATTTTTTAAAAAATTAATAGGTGATCACACAATTAGCTTATTGCTAATACGTAGATATAATTTAAATCATACATTTTTTAAAATATTTATAACAACAAATCATATATAAAAAGTATTTTTAAAAGTACTTTAAAAAAATATGATAATGACTTTTAATTATTTTTAATTATATTATATTATATTATATTATATTAAGAATACAAATTCTAAAAAAATGGAAATTCGTTTGAAAATGTGTTAATGCAATTTGAATAGATATTTACTTAAAAAGGTATTAAGAGCAATTGATTTTGAAAAATAATAAATAAATAAATATATTTAATTGCAAAATATAATTTCTTCTTTATATGGAAATGTAAATAAATAAAAAGTGCTTTTGTTTAAATAATCTAAATAACTAATATATTATAATAATTAAACAAATTATGATATTTATTTAGAATAATCTAATATCTTAAACAAAAAGAGAGTAAAATAAAAAGTATAAAACAAAAATAAATTTAAATAAATAGAAGCAAAATAATTGCTATTTACAACAAACTCGTATGCAATACTAAAATAATGATTTTAAATCTACATTACAAACAATACAAAAATATTTTTTCGAATTAAAAAATTATTCGTACAGAAGTATTAAATACATATTTTAATTTAACAGGAATTTTCATTAACATTTTGTTATAACTTTTCCTGCAGTTATTAAATATTATCAAAATAAAATAATAAAACAATTATTCATTATTACATAAATTCTTGGAAAAATATCTTACAATAAAAATTTACTATTTTAATTACATTAAAAAAATTAATAAAAATAATTTTGTAATTAAAAATGTGATTTAAAGAATAAAATATAAAAAAAACCCAAACCACAATTATATTTACGACAAAATCCTTTTTAATAGAAACTTTGTAATTGAATATAATTGTTCGCTTTATAAGGACAAATCAAAGATAAATTGAATTAGTTCTAAGAATGTTTCCAAAAATATAAAAATTAAAAATAACTTTTGTTTGTAATTTTTTTATAAAATCATAAATAATTTATTATAACTTTAAACTTTAAAAATTTTATATATTTTAGGTTCAAAAGTTAATAGTTATATTATGTATTTATTCGAATAGTAAAACAATTTACTTGTATCAAACAAATCATAATATATATGTATGTTATTAAAAATTAATTTATTTTGTTTTATTTTATTTAATTACATATTATTTAGTAATTTAAAAAAATCGCAAAGAAATACACTAAAAGAATTTGTTCTGAAAATTATTCGAATAAAAAATTATTCGAATAAATTATTTAGTTTTTGTTATGTTAAAAAACGTTGAATATTTTTCATAATAAATTTTATACATATTACTTCTATGGTGATACGCCTAATTTTCGAATAAACAATTTTATTTGATAAATATAAAAAATACTGATTTAAAAAAATGTAATAATATTGTTACGGATGTGT
Organism: Trichopoda pennipes; assembly: GCA_030448955.1. Lineage (NCBI taxonomy): Eukaryota > Metazoa > Arthropoda > Insecta > Diptera > Tachinidae > Trichopoda > Trichopoda pennipes. The sequence goes on along the minus strand of JASKUP010000007.1, from coordinate 535,329 downwards.
CTTGGTTAAGTTTTAAAATAATATAAATAAGCAATAAATCGAACTACTGGCTATGTTGTTTATGAACTGCGTCGCTTGCTAAGGAAACTTATGGTTCAACAATAAAATTTCTAGTTACAAACTGCGTGGAAATTTTATACACAAACAACAACAAATTGATATGCTGTTTACTAACAGCATGGCATGCAAGACAAAAAAACAAATTTCTCTTTACTAACTAAACGCGCAAGACAACAACAAACATGTATGCTGTTACCATCTGCACAGTTTCCTAAGAAAACTTATCTACACGAGACAACAACAAAAAATTTGTAATAAACATCAAGCAGAAACCTTCTCAGCATAAAAACAAAAATACACACAGACATATAGGCGCCTATACCTTGAATAAACAACATACAACAACAAAATGTGATACAAAGGGAGTAGAAGATTCTTTAATTTTCTAGACTTTAAATGGACAAATATAAATAGGGCAGCGTCTGACTGGACAATCAGTCAGTGTGAAAATAAATAACGCGAAGCAAAGATGTGCATCTTAAGTAAATTGTTCTGTAGTGTCAACTTTGTGTAGTTAAAGTAAATAAAATTGTTATAATTTTAAAAATTCTAAAAACTGGTGTTATTTATTTTGCAATAAAGAACTCATAACAAAACGTTTATAAAAGGTATAAACGTAACAACTGGTGTCAGAAGTGGGATTGGAAAAAAAATAAATCAACTACAATGAAGTTGGAAAAGCTGAAAGTTGAGCAGCTAAAGAAGGAGCTGAATAAGTTGGATCTGCCAACAACGGGAAGGAAAGCTGAATTGCAATAGAGGTTGATTGATGAACTCAGGAAGCATGGCATTGCTATTGGGACATACGAATTCGGAGACAAAGAAGAGATACAGGTATGTAATCTATCAGCAAATACAAATGTAAGCTTGGATTCAATACTTGCAGCTATGATGGCGAAAAAGGATGCAATTCAAGAAAGCTCTAGAGCCAGCAGTGCAAAAATCGATGCCACAAATAACAAACTCCTAGCTGTCATTCAAAAAAGCTCTAGAATCAGCAGTGTAAAAATTGATGCAGTTCAAGAAAGCTTTAGAGCCAACAAAGAAAAACTTGTAAGTGATGTAAACCAGATATTTCAAGAAATATCAGAAATATTCGGCAAATGAGTGGAGGCTGTAGAACAGAAAGTCAGCGAATTTAACTAAAAATTGTCTGGTCTAACTAACTAATTAAAAACGAAAATAGAAGACCTCCAAATTCGAGAAGGACCGGTGAGAGTCGTCTCTGAGCACTCCAGCAAGATACATCCGTAACAATATATATAAACTATATTTAATATTATTATAACCATTACTTAACTTTATAACTTTATTACTTTAAGAAATAAGTGCATTGTAGCTAATTTAATTAATCACATTTTAATCGAATTATTAAAAGAAAATTAATTATTAATTATATAATTATACTCTACTATTACATAATTAATACTATGTAATTATACTTTACTACTATGTATTCATTACTCATCATATAATTAAAAAAAAAATAATTTAGTAAAAATTATTCGAACAATGATATAATTTAATAAAATATTTTAATAAAAGATTTTTGTAATAGAAAAATTTTTAATATAAAATATATTACGTTAATCTAAGTTAATAAGTGCTGGAATTATGTTATTATATTCTATTATATTCTCATAAAAAATATATATTTGAAATGTATTACTGCTTATATAACTCATTACTCATTTGTACCCCAAATTTTGTATTTAAAATTCAAGTGTCTTATATCGGACATTATTTATTTTTCAAAATTTATGTAAAAGATATTATTCGAAAAAATTTACATATAGTCAAACTCAATTACATGTGAAATATATTTATTTTTATAAACCAAATTCTTATTTTTAAAAATACACCTAAAAAATAAATCTAATTATAATAAATATAATAAATAAGTCGCAAATACTACTTAAGAGAAAATATCTGTCAAATGCCGAATATTAAAAATTTACCTGATATCAAAAGTTAAAAGGCAATTGTTTAATATATTTATTTAAATTTGCTATTCATCTCCAAGTGTGAACACTGTTTGATCTTTAAATTCCTTTTATCAAGAAATTGCGTATGTTCGACATCATTTAGTCAGCAAATGAATCTTATAGAAATATTTTTGTTAAAGATTTACAATGAAAACAAAACACACTCAAGTAGAAAGGTCCACAAGTATTTTTAACTTTAGCATAGTTGCACAATGGGAAGTATGTATAAAAATTTTAACAAAGTGTAAAACACTTTGGAAAAAAATGCTTTCAGAGGTTTCATACATTTGGGCAATTTTGAGGTTAGGAGTTAAATTGGATTAAAATATGCATTTTTTCTTTGGAAAATTTAGTTTTATTGATGCCGATGTAAAGTAGAAATATGGATATTAATATTAATAACGAAATATGAAGTCGGTCAAATGTCTGCCTCTAGCACTTCAGCAAACGTTTGCTCTTTTCACACAATTTTGAAGCTTCATTTATCTCATCAATGCAGGGCCGAATTTTACTTTTCAGTTGTCTTTCAAATGATTTTAAAGAATAAATCCATCAAGAATGAGGCGGCCAATTGATGTCAACAATCGAGAAATTACGCTATAGGAACATTTCTAATGCAAAAACTGTGAGTGGCTGTATGGCTTGTGGCGTTGTCTTGCTGAAACCAAATATTATTGAAGTCAACATTAGCCAATTGTAACCACAAAAAATTTAATATTATGGTTTGACGCCATTTTTTTGTTCATTTTTAAAAAGATACTTGCCGATGAACGCCGCATGACCACACACCGTACCGTCACTTTCTGTGAATGTAGTGTTTGTAATTTTGTTTGTTTACCTAACCGTCTATTTGAAAATGAGTCTCATAAAAATGAAAAATGTGTTGTTTTCCTTCAGTTTTTAAAACAGCCAACTCACAAACTATTACTATTGTGTTTTATATTTTATGTTTTATCAGACATAGACTGAAGAGATATTGCAATATAAATTAGTTACAGGAACACCCATTAATCTGTAACCTTAAGTACTTAGGCTTGTATTAAGTTCGTATGTGTGGAGCGGACATAGATGAATGCATAACATTACGACATCACATCAAAAAAGGACGAAGGCTAGACTTTCTTGAAAATATGGAAATATACAGAACAAGAACTTTTAACAGTGATATTAAAAACAATCTGGTAAAACGACCTTAGAAACAATTTTCAAAAAAAAAAAAAAAAACTACTCATACACTCCAACAAACGAAAAACTCCGCATAAAATACCAGGTAGCGGGACAGTTTATCTGCATACCACCCTAATGAAAGAATGACCTTAGCCCAACACTATTTACACTAACAGAGCTAAACTTACTCTCAAGTACTATCTAAAATGTGGTTTAGTAATGATGTCATTGCATCTAAAGCGCTCGCCGATCATACCAAATAAACGGCCAGTGATGACCGGAACGACAACAGTACTTTTATTTCTTATAACGGTTATGTACACACATTCTCTATATCTATTAGGATGCAAAAGATACAAGAATATAAGCCTAATTAGAGGTGCAATATGAGGGAAACATTTAATTTAAAAATTTTTTTTATGAAATCAATCTGTAGACATCTGCTTTCATTTAATAAAAATTAAAATCACTACTGAAATTATTTAATTATGCGGATAGAAGCATAAACATTCTAGATGATTGGATTTTGGATATTTTTTTGAAGTTGGTTTAAAATCTGTTTTCTCTCTTTCATTTTAAAGTTTTTTTGCAAAAGTTGAACATTTTAGGATAAACATAATTTTACATTTCCATAAATACTTCCATATAGTTTCTGTAGGGGGCGCTTTACGGGTGACTTGCTGGCTTTACTGTCAGAGAATAGTGCAATAGTGCAATTGTGAGAAAGTAAGATGGTGGCTCTATATACTCAAAACTTGTTGCTTTTTGTGTGGGTGATAATTTCTCCAGATTTATATTGAATTTTCTCATGAATCACACTATATGATTTGTAATAGGGATATGTTTCATCAAATAAGTTAAAGATAAATTCAGAGGTACTAGGCTCCTTTCTTTCTCCTACCCTATTTTGTATTTTTCTAAATGACCTTTTTAGTCAAATTTTCAAATCTGTTATTATGGGTGATATAAGTATTAAGGTATCGGAATTTCTTGATTTTCTTGGCTTGAAAATACAATGTGATATTTGATGGGCTTAAAAAAAGCAAACATGTAACAGATACTTCTCCCTATCTGATCTTTGTACTATTAATACCACATATATCCGTCCAACAATAAAATATCGGGTGGCTGATCAATTTTGCTACAATAAGAAACTCAAATAACTGTTTGTAAAGTTTATATAATTTAGTTTTTCGTAATTCATTTGAAAAATAATTCATTTTTTTTAAAGTAATTCATGAAGTTTTGAAAATAACTAAATTAAAATGGCCTGCACTCTCGGTTACACATGTGCGACATCTTATCAAAAAGGTATTCATTACTGCCTAGATTATTGCAGCGGGAATTTCCTCAATTACCGTTCGAATGGATTGCTTCAAATTTGTAGGGTTTTTTTTTGTAAACTTATTCTTTGCAATAACCCCAACAAAAAAAAAATCTGATGCAGTAAGGTCAGGATACTTTGGTGGCCAACGAAATGTATAGTTTCTTGAAATCAGTTTATTGCAATTCTGTCATAGCAGGCGAGGCTATTTGACAAGTTGCTCCATCTTGCTGATACCAAAAAGAGTTCAAAGAAATTCTCTTCCAGCGTAATGCTGGAAAAATTTTTTCAACATCTTTAAATAAATATAAATATAGATATTCACCGTAACAGTGGATGTAATTGCATCTGATGAAGTATCTGTGGGTTAGAATTACTCCATATTCGACAATTTTGTTTGTTATCACTGCCCCTTAAATCAAAATGTGCCTCGTAAGACATAAAAATATAGTTCAAGACGTTTTCATTATCTGACGCCATTTCAATGAACTTCGCACAAAATTCCAAGCGAATGGGGAATCCTATATGGAAAAAAGTTTAAATCCTGGTGAAAAATATTCTGCAGTGACTGTCTGCTGACAGCCATTTGAGCAGATAAGATCCTTGTCAAAGTCTGAGGATTGGTTTGTATGGCAGCAACTACAGCAGGAATAGGAATAGCGATTGTGCCATGCTCGAAAAAATTCTTCACGAGCCTCATTATAGTCCATCTGCTAGAAGGAGTGCCACCAAACGTGCACCTATATTCTCTTTGGACGGCAATTGCGGACTCTAAGGCGTGAAAGCTTTTCACTATACAAATTCTTGTTTTATTGTCCCAATTTTCCATTTTAGTTAAATTTAGAGATCAATCTATAAAATAAAATAAAAATGGAACAGGTTGGCTACACGTTTTTTTTTTTTGGTAGCAGTTTTCATCAGCCACTCTGTACAACCCTCTTGTATGGTCCGGCGCCCCAAAGTCTATTTCGGAGTTGTTTGATAACAAACACTAGAGGACTAAGGAGCTCATTGGAGACAGTAGGGTATCCAACTCTATTGGTTCTTTGGAGCATCGATGAAACGTGGGTTGTATTTAATTGTTTTATCGTTACTACAATAGTAAGTGCTCTAATGAAATTACGGGCTTTATTCCCATTACTCATTCGTTTTTGCGCTTTTCGTTAAGGGTCCATCTATTTCTGGTTGATTGGCTGGTGAATCGCACTACGCATTACGGGGAAAATTCGTTCTTTAGCAAAGCAGTCCGTTTGGTGGAATAAATATCCTTCCTGTCATTTTTAATGTAGAAAAGTTTAAATCGATTGCTCACATACACTACTACCTCTTTTCTCCTCCCTATAACCTAATTAGCTAGTTCTGGCACAGTTCATTGCAAGATATTGTGCTGGTTTGAAAAAAAATATAGTTGTTAATTAAATAAATTTTTTCCAAAAAAATAATTCTCTCTTAATTGAAGAAATTTTCTAATAGAACAAAATTATTTTTGCAATATCTTTTGACTTTTTAATTTAAAAAAAAAAGTATATATATTTTTATTTTAGAAACTTTTTAAACTTTTTAAACAATTTATCATATTGCCAACCTATTGTGTATAATATCTTTTCTAAAAAAAAACCCCAAAAACAAATATCGGTTACCCTTTTTTGTTTAGTATTCTTTATGCTTTTGACATTTGATTAATTGTTAAAGGTTACTGCGTCTTTATTTATTCTTTGTTGTACAGGCAGACACTCTTTTGCCGGAACCAAATGTGTAAAATACAAAACAACAAACCAAAAAAGGCAAAATATGTACATATTTTGTTAAAATTTATGTATTTTTAAGCATTAAAGTATATTTTATGTTCAAATGTGGTTTATGTCGTTTTGTTGTAGTTTTATTATTTCTTCAATAAATTTAACTTTCAACAACAACAAGCAAAAAAGTGTATATGGGTCAAACGATTATATTTTCTTTTAAATTAAAACATAAAAACCAAGTGAACATATTTTAATATGCATTTAAATTTGAACGTTAGCAAAGTGAGCTATTAAAAATTATGGTTTAATTGCTGGGTTGTAAACAACAACAAACAATACACTGCGGCTTAAGTCTCTTTTAAAGACACTAATTTAAAATCCATATAAAAATAAATAATTTATAATTTAAATGTTGTTGTATACCCCTCCTTTTGATTTTATATTTTTAAACTAATTTTCATATAATTTATGTTGCGCCTAAAAGTAGGCTACGGTTTTTTATATACCACAAATTGAACTGACGTATAACAAAAAAAGGTTTCTTTACTTAAATATATTTTAATTTAATATTTTAGTTATCTTTCTGGTCTTAAATTTAAAATCGCTGTCAAATCAACGTCTTGCTAAGCCTTGATTATGAATGCAGCAAAAGCAGCTACAAAATAAAGTAGCAAATCCAGTGTTATTCAATGACATGTCAACATTGTGCCAACTTTGGAATATGTATGTGTTTCATAACATATTAGGAACACGAACTACAGTGGGATTGCAGCTGAAAAATGATTTATATTTTTTAAAGTCGGGAAAAATTGTCTGCTTTATTTAAAAGAAGTGTTTGAAGAAAATGTTTCTCGGGGAAAGTTACTTGATAGATAAAATATTTTATATGATTTTTCCATTGGATATATGTCTGTAACTGTAATGAAGAAATTTTAAATAATTGCCTTCTGTAGCAAGATACTGACAAATTTAGTAAAGTGCAACGAGTCACGTTTATTACTAAGTCCTTCGGTAAGGAAGGGCATATGCATCAACATATTCGATAACATTTTGTAGAGGCTTCATAAAAGCTTCTTTTTATATGAAGCCTCGAAAATCGAACCAACTTAAGCTCCTTATGTTTGCGACACTAAATAGATTTCTTATAACCAGTAAATATTATTGTCAATATTTCTTTAAAAAATCTTACCGCTTGAGGTGTAGTGTTCCGCACAAATCTACGATACATGCACAATATACAGAACAAAGAGTTAATAATAAATTCTATGCATAGTGTAATGCTGACCGAATAACAATTGAGTGACATATTTTGTATTCAGTGCAATTACACATGGGACAAATTGCGATGGGTCAAGTAAAGGGTTTTTCAACAAGAAGTTTTCTAAATGAACATTAAACCAAAAAATTTGGGTTAAGATGATTCAAGTTTTTACTGTATTACGAAGAGAAAAGTTCGGCAGTTATGAATAAAATATGATATCTGGGAAATATCCATTACGACCATGCTGACATATGTCGATTCTTTCATCAAAGTGTTTAATCTCTTTTCGGCAAAATGGTGGTCTTATTTCGTTAATTACATCACGGATTTTAAGTTTGAAGGCTGAAAACGATTCGGTTGGCTTCGTATAACTCTGTCCTTAACATAGCCCCAAAAAACATAAATCACTCGATCCTCTTAACTGCTGATTGTCGTGAAATTATGCGAACGAGATTGTTGGTTACAATAAATAGATCATTTCATTCGCTATGTGCCATACGCCACCATCCTGTTGAAACCACATAATCACGTCGGCAATAATAGGTCAAAATTGAGTTCTTAGCTTTTCGCGATAGCATTTTTGACGCCTTGATGATTAGTTGGAACCCTTCAGGTATTTAAAATAATCACAGGGTTGTAGGGTACTACGCATAAACCCTACATAGTGATTCTGCCACATCTATATACTCCCCACCATATGATGATATTGCCATTTGGATACAGCTACAGAGGTTAAAATAACTAGACGAAGTATTTTCTTTTTTAATTCATATTAAAAAGATCTTCAATAACATATGACTTCCCGTCAAAAAAACCTTAAAATGTCAGTGAGCGGTATTTGCTGCCGTTTCTTCTAACAAACATTAGGACACCATAGTTTGAGGGCAAATAATACAGTAATCTTATGCCAAGGCTAGCGTATAGTTCCATCTATTTAGAGCTACAGTTAGGGTTCTATATGTTGACAGCTGAATAATGCCTCTATAAAATAACAAACGCAGAGAGATTTTGCACATTTGTGTTTACAAAATTAAGGTTTATTTGTCATCTGTGAATATCAGCTTCTTTCTTAATATAGTTTTCTTAAAATAGGATCTAGTCATTTGGAATACTTCTTTAGTTTCTTAAAGTATGCGTAGTAAACTATTTGAGCTGTTTGTGTAAAATCTGTCCTTTACGCAGATCTCCCTTGCAACCGTCAGTGTCTGTGGATGCCGATGATGTTTTATCAGAAAAGAATTACGTATGTTGAACGCTTCCAAAGATGTTAGTACTTCACAAAATACTTGCTTTCAGAATATAAATATTTTGGCAGATACTCAGAACAATTTCCGAAAGTTATTTAAAATAATAATTCGATACTCCAATTGCATTAATTTTTTAACTTTCTTTTTTGTTAAAGAGAAGCGCTAACAAAATTATTAATAAATTGTCAATTTTTAAAAATATACAAGGCCGCCCCTGATATAAATTAACTTGAAAATATAATAACATGAACTCTCTTGATAAGTAGTTCTTTATCGCAAATTTTTTTAAGTGCTAATAGCTGCCAAGTACTCTAAATTGGGTTGGGTTTTTTTTTTGCCTCAAGTGGCTTCAAACATAAGTATTATCTACAGCCAATCGCAAAAATTCTTCTTGCTGACTGTGTTTGGAAAAAGCTAAAATGGAAGCACAAAGTAGACAAATGTCTAATACTAGTCAAAATTATGCTACAAATTACGGGCAGATAAATTAAATTTAGGTTCTGCAAAGAAACTAAGCTTTCAGCAAATATAGCCATTTACGAAAGACCTTGTGATGATGACGAAGGTCGACAGTTACAAAAGAAGAAACTCAAAGCACTACAAGACAAGAGTACAGGTTTTCGTAGACAAAAGTGTAAGTGAAAGTAAAGTAGACTTACATGTATTCCTTACCAGTTGCCAGAAAGCACTCAAAAACGATAAACTAAAATGGAGAACTAAATCAAATCCAGTTTTTGATCCTTTCCAGTTTTTTAAAGTTTTTTTAGTCAAATTTTGTAAAAATAACAAAAAGTGCAAAGCATACAACGGAGCTTAACTTGCGTTTGCTGTGATTTTTATTGTACTTTAGTAGAGGTTTGTTTATATAAAATAAGCGTAAGGTAGTATCCACGACGGATACTACCATCCACATTACCTAGAACCGTCCTAGAGACTTAAGACAATCCTACTTACTCCAGATAAGTACAACAAAGAATATGACACAATTTACACCATAGCTAACTATAAACCCACTACTATCGACAATAAGAAAGACAAATAGTCAACATGGGACCAGAGATATATAGATTAACTAATCTGTTTTAACAAATGAGGTTTACCTACATCGACAGAAACCAAGTTAGTTCCAGCCGAGTATACAGACTTACTTTTACCGGTTAATATAGCTATATAGGACAAACTGTACAAACACTAAAAACAAGATATACAAAAGACATACGCTTATACACACAAGAAAGAGAAGACTCCAACTTTACATTACATCTGGACACTGCCGGACGCGCGCAAGAAAAATAGATGAAAGGAAGAAGACTAGATGTTCTTGAAACATGGAAATCTACAAAACAAGAAAATTTAGGAGTGACATAAGCGCACAGGTAAACAAACATAATTTGCACAACACTAAAACTGTTCATAGAGTCTAGCAAACGAAAAACACCCTCAGAAGAACACACTTACCTGGTGGGACAATTTACTTACATAAATAGATAAGGCCCTAATAAAGAAATAAACTGAACCCAACACTATTTATACTAACAGACCTAATAATAAGTTTCCAGAACTCTCCCCCGGGGGCACGCAAACTGGATGGATCTCCTTCCTTGATATGTGCTTCGAGGGTAAAAGGGACGCCAATTATAGGCCACTCGAAGTGCGACTACTGGTACCACAGAGATCAGTTGCCCGCAGGCCTACGGCTCTGTTGTGGCTATTGGTGTGGCCCTTGGTAGGCAGCGGGATGGCTGTGGTTTAATCGAGCTTTGAAGAAAGTTTCGAAGAGATATTAACGAAATGAGCACACAAGAGGACTAGGATTTCGATAGTCTGCAACTCTTAAGCAAGGCACTGCTACCGTGCACTCGAAAATTGCAACTAAGGTGTATAATCCTGTCACGTTAACTCTCCAGTACTATTTAAAACGCGGCTTGATAATGATGTCATTGCATCAAAAGTAAAGCCAATAACAACGGTTTTCGCCATAAGGAATGACAGCCTAAAATAAAGCTTTGTTAAATGTTTTATTGTTCGATCTTCAAACATTATTTTCAAGTATTTTATTTAAAATAATTTTATAAAAATTAATTCTTAAAATTGTTAAGCGCATATTAAAAAATAAAAACTCACATTTGCAAAATAGGAAAAAGGAATGTTTTTTTAAAGATAAACAATTTTTCATCACTATTTCGCTTTACGAAAACACTGTTTATAAATCCACAGGCTTAAACCAGACATCAATGTGGTGACATGTCGTTGGTTGAACACCATTTTACTCCACAAATTTTCTTCTTCTATTATTTTATAAAAGTCTAACTAACCATGCATACATTAAGGCTGATTAGAAAAAGAAATAATAGAAACAAAAACCTCAATAAATAAGCTGAGTTAAAAAGTAAAACCATACAAAATGTTTGAAACGACTGGTTCAAGCATTTAATACATGAGCAGCATGTTTAAATATAAAATAACTGATATACAACAACTAGTTGTAAGTACCTTCTTCATGCATGCCAACACTGTATGACAGTTTAAACTTGCAGTTGGATTTTTAAATAACTTTTTACAATTTTCTTCTATCAATAATATTATTTGTTTTGCTTTAGACATTTTATATCAATATTGTAGCAGAATGAAGCTCTGACAAGCATAGAGGGCTGTGGTTGCAAATGGATCAGCAAAAAAGTGTAAATAAAACGAAAACTTTGAAAGGTGTCAAGTACGAGTACTTTGGGATAAAAAGAAAGAAGACATTTCTTTGACGCCATATATATATATTTTATTTTCTTGTTGGTTTTATTTAAATTTCTATTTTTTCTAACTTAACATTGGCATAACATATCCGTTTCCTGTTGGTGTTGAGATTTCGTTGATAGTCAAGTATTGGGTTTTTGTAAGAATTTTTTGTGAGTTTCTATTTCTTGGTAAAACTGGGGTCTCTTTGTGCTGGTTTATTGTTGAAAGGCAAAGAAAGCGATGCATTTCTTGCATTTTAAACGTAAAATATATTACAACTGCAGCAAGAATTATGGTTGGTTTCGAAAAAAACTGTTGCAAGTTAAAAATTCTCTATAAATTTTGTGGAAGTATTTCCTTTTGTGTGATTGCTACTTACGTCACAAAAAAATATACATGGTGTTTAAGATATTGCATTAAACATAAATCAATGGTATAAGATGAACCCAGCAAACATATTATTTTCTACAAACAGAAAACAGGATTTTAATACGATGGGAAAAAGAATTAATCAATGTTTTATACACATAAATATTATAGTTACAAAAAAAAAATATTTTAAAAGTATATTTTAAAAAACTGTTATACGTAGGAATAATAGAGTTATAATAAAAAATATTTTAAAATATTTTAAGTCCTTTTAAAATTTTAAAAATATTACATAAATTTTCGTTCAAAGTATTGATGGTCGTACTGTTCACTTCAAATGATTGTGCTCATTATGTGCAGAATAAAAAAATTAAAAGCAGTTAAATAGAGCAGTTACTTGAAAGTTTATAAATAATAAATTAAATTAAATTTTTATTTACATTATTTTAGCTGTTATAAAAATTACTGAATTAAAATTTATAAAAGTTTTTCTACCATTTACAGCCAGATTTAAACTGGAATAAATTTATTTCATGCTTATATAAATTAAAATTTTAATATGAATTAACTTTATTTTTAACGACAAAAACTGAAGTAGCTTTAACTGCCATACAGTTTAACATAATGTATTATTAATAAAATTATAAAACACATATTTGCCATTTGATTATTTTAGTCGTTTTAATGATCTGAAATGTCTTTAAAATTACTTTGTTTGCTAAAGAAAAGTGTAATACAATTACTTAAACTGTTATATTATTTAGAAGATATATTTTTCCACACTTAATACAGCATTTTATTTTAGTAAGCTAAAGTTTTATAAACATTTTTGTGTTTAATAAATATTTTATTTAATATTATATACAGTACTTTTTATTGTTATAATATTGTTACATATGTAACTTTTATAAACGTTTTGTTGTGAGTTCTTTATTGCAAAATAAATAACACCAGCTTTTAGAGTTTTTAAATTAATCACAAGTTTATTTGCTTTAACTGCACAAAGTTGACACTATAGAACAATTTACTTAAAATGCAAGTATTTACTTCATGAGATTTATTTTTATACTGACTGAATATCCACTTATACGCTGCCCTTTTATATTTGTCCATTAAAAGTCTAAAAAATTTAAGAATGTTTTACTCCCTTTGTATCACATGTTGTTTATTCAATATATAGGCGCCTGTATGGCTGTGTGTAATTTTGTTTTCGTTTTTATACTGATAAAGTTTCTTCTTAGAACTTAGTTAAAGATATTTGTTGTTGTCTCGTGTAGATAAGTTTTCTTAGAAAACTACGCAGATGGTAAGCAGCATATAGATTGTTATTGTTTGTGCGTAAAAAATTTCTACGCAGTTAGTAAACAGAAATTTAGTGTTGTCTTGCATGCCACGCAGTCAGTGGACAGCATATCAAATTGTTGTTGTTTGCGTGTATAAAATTTCTACGCAGTTTGTAACTAGAAATTTTGTTGTTGTACCATAAGTTTTCTTAGCAAGCCAGGCAGTTAGTAAACAACATACCCAGTAGTTACTTTATTGCTTAATTATTTCCTTTAAAACTTAAGCAAGACACTATACAGTTTTAGCAATTATTAACAAGTGTCTTTTTTATAAACACTATAATTTTAAAGCAATAAAATTGTTATATTTTATTTTATTAGTCTGTCAGGGAATTATTATTATGATTAAAAAAGTTTCTTATAGCATTTGCTGGACTGCCAAATAGTTTTTGCTCCTCATAAAAACTATTTATGTTGTGTTAAATAAGCGATAGCTGTTATACTGTTTTTGTACATTTATAAAATTAAAAAAAAAATATTTTAACAATGTATAATTTTTAATTATTTTTAAAATAAACATTAAACTAACTTGCAATATTAAGGATTAATTATTAACTGTTATACTTTTATATGCAAAACTTTATACAGACCCTCATTAAATTTATTTTTAGTTTAATATATATTATTTGCATTATTTATTAAGTTTCTTTTAAAGTTCTATTTACTTAATATAACAGTTATTTGTTATTAAGTCTGACATAAGGTTTTATTATGCTTTTTGTTTTATGACTAAGCTAAGTTATACAATATCATCGCAACATTAAATTGAATATCAGTTTTGTTATATATGAGCTTAGTTTAAAGGAGATTAATTGTTATACAAATTTCTTAATTTTTTTTTTTATTTCTGCAACTACCAATTAAGTCAGTTTTATTAAAAAATTATAAAAGTTTGTTTTAGAAATAAAAAATTCGAAAACTTAAATTGATCAGCAGTAATATCAAAAGTAGATGTAGCTTTCAGAGATTTTTTTTGTAACTGTTATACAGGTATTTTTCAGTGTTATTTTTGTTCACCAATGTTCTGTCATTTTTGTCTTTATTTAATATAGTGATAAATGACTGTACCATTTAAGTTGAATTAATGATTCCATTAGCATGCAGACAGCTTCAGGAATATTTTGCATGGTAAATTTGAAAACACAGTGGGCTAATGTAGAAGAAAGGTGAACTTTATATAAAAAAACATCATATACTTTCAACCTTTGTCTTTAATAATTTCAGCTTTTTCTTTGCAGTCGTATAACTATGGGCCCTACAGAAACAATGTTATTTTTTACACGATTTTTATTTTAAAAAATGTCACTAATTAGCAATCGAGATTAATCACAGTAATGTCAAATGCTAATAGTTTCTTAATCTCTATTTGAAAACTTAACCAGCCTTAACAAAATTTTTCACTTGGTTATTTTGCAGCAGCTTTTTCTTTACATTTCATTTATTTTATGACTGACAAAGTTGTCTTTACTTCGCTTACTCTTTACTTGCTCTGATTGTTGAGTAAGCACTACGGTACGTGTGTAGACAGAATTTAGCCGTCTTTTTGCAATATTTCTAGTCTTCCAAAAAAAATAACAAAAAAAAGCAAAACAACCGAAATAAAATCAAACAGGAAATTTTGCTTTTGAGACGCGACATGCACATGATTAGTTGTTAAGAATAAAATTTATTCACCAGTTATATCCCCACAGTTCTGGCGAAGGTTCTTAAAACGTATAAATATGACTGCGCTGTAGCACCGGACATAAAGACATTTAACATTTTGTAGAATTTGGTTTTTCTTTAATAAGGATGCACCGCCTCAGCTTCAAATCTATAAATCTATGACATCTAGTTCTGTTAGGACTTACGAAAAAGTTAATTTGCAAATAAGGTATCACACACTGTACTTAGGTGTTGACATTTCTAATCAGTATATTTCGCCATATGACTATGAAAAAATTGATTGCTCAAGCCCCGCTAATATAGTACGCAAAGATTAACTTCGCAAATCCTTTTTTGATGATCAGCCTTTGGCTTAACTTAACGAGTTTGTTAATAAATAAAATTTCTTCATAAGAAATGAAATCCAGAATCCGAAGCCACAAGCGTGATGCAATTTATACACTTGTGGCGTCGTTGAATCTATTTGCAAAAAGTGAGACTGTAGCTTTTTTCTTGGACCAGCAGTTAGGGGATGAATCCAACTCAGGCAATGCAATGCGCCAGAGCTAGGAAATTGAGTTTTGGGGAGCAGGAAAGAGTGAGTAGTAATTGTGGACATTCGACTTGGGTTTTCGTACATTGAAAGTAACAGGAAAGCCCTCTGAAGGTAGTACAAACTTATTTGCTAAAAAAATGAGTGTTCCTTGTAATGCGTAGTGCGATTCACCGGCCAATCAGCCAAAAATGGATGGGCCCTTAAAGAAAAGTGTGTTAAATGTAATTTAACACGGAAACAAGTTCCCTAATTTCATTAGAGCACTTACCATTGTAGTAACGATAAGCCAGTGATATACAATCCACATTGCGTCGATGCCCTAGAGGGTCAATAGATTTGGATACTATACTGTTCCCAAGGAGTGTCTTGGCAATCTGAATAATATTTTATACTGTTTTAGAAAACCAAGACACTTGAAAGCTTCCTTAGAAACTTGAAGAATGTGCTAAGTCCACCGAACATCATGCCAAGAACATCAAGAGCTTCTGATTTCTTAACTTATATATCACCCATAATAACAGATGCAGCATCATTTCCGAACATATATCTATACGTAAGCATTCAACATAGAGTCTTACGGGCATTAAGATCGACTCTATTTACATGACCTTATTTGGAGATTGTTGCGAGATCATGATTGAGAGTATCACTCATATTTTGCTCTTTGGAACCCAAGTGATTCGATCTATTAATGAATGAATACAAATGCTGCTGTCATCTGTGAAAGAGTATATAGGGTTGAAAGTTTCACAATGAAAAATAGAAAAATAGGAAATAGGGTAGTAGAAAGAACGGAGCCTTGCGGTAATCATAAATTAATCTTGAACTCGTTTGAAGAAATCCCATCTACAACAACTCGTATAGTACTTGCTGGAAATTATTAGTGCATCTCAAGGATTTTTTTTTAAATATGGACAATGCTGGTAATGGCAAGAGAACGTAATAATACACTTATGGAAATTAATGTTTAGTGATAAGTTAATTTTTGGAAGAAGACGTGTAAATAGGCTTCAAACATTATGTCATTTAATATTTTATCATTATTTTCTGCAGAGCCACGAGAAATATAAAAGATTGAAAGATATAAAGACCTTTGAGGCCAATAATGGCGCTGAGTCATAATTAGACATCTAACAAGAGCTTCTTTAAAAGTTACATCTTCTATCAAGAGTAGTCACGTTGACCGTATGCTCAATGTTGGTACCAGGTATTTTATTTTTTCTTTTTTTTCAAATTCAATTTTTGTATAATTTTTTATAATTTAATTTAAAGTACTATTGGGCTTAAAAAATACTCTTATTTTATGAATGTGCTCAGCAGCCCTTTTATTTTTTTCTAAATAAGAAAATTTATAGAAATCTTTACATGCTCTTGCGTTGGTTAAAACTATGACACTGATATAAATATGAAAACGAATTTAAAGAAGCCGTAGAGACAACCAGATTTGCTAATACATTAAAACTTAAATAATCCTGTAAAAATAATAGTGAAACTAATTTTTAAAAAATTTGTTTTTTGAAATTCTAGGTTTAACGGCAAATTGTTATCAATTTATTTTCTTTTTAATTTGTAATTATTTGTTGGTGTTTACAATGCCTGTTGCTGTGTATTGAAGTATTTAGCTGTTGGAGATTTCTGCTTAACTGAAGAGTTAAGTATTATCATTAAAACTTATTTTCCAATATACTTACAATATAACAAGTAGAGGCTTTAAATATCATGTGCTTACCTGAAAGAAAGAAAATAAATTTATTATTTCTAATAATCTTAAAGGAAATTTTTCAAAACTTATTTTAAATAAACGTTTTTTTATAATATTACAAAGTTAAGTGTTTATTTAAACGGGAAGTTAGTAGACTTGCTCTTAAACTCCCCCTGGTAATCGTTGCCATTAATCTCTCATTAAGGAGTCAAAGACAGCTTTCACATAAGCTTCACATATGAGCGAGCTTAGAGTATGGTGAATAGTATCCCAATCCCTAGAGTAATAAAGAGAATTATAAAGTTATAATCTTCTTTGGTTATTACTTATTTTGACGACCCTAGAGCACACCCCAGCAACCAGCGTAATCGTGTTGTAACAATGTACTTTTAAAAGGAAACGGGTCTTTTATAATAATAAATTGTTTTTAGGCAAGGAACTAGAAGCAAAAAGGAAAGAGACTTTTACATAAAAAATTTATTTAGTGTAAATTGACCATAATAAGATTAGTTATAGAAGTTATATTTGTATTACTGATTAAATTTGCCAAAATTCTATTAACTTGTTTAAGCAAGAAACTTTTCAAAAACACCAACGAATTGTCCCTTATTTTTTTGTATTATTTGAAACCATTCAAGCATTCAATGCCATATTCAGATAACAATCTTTAACACGTAAGAATATTGTTTGAATTTTTTATTTGCACATGCATCCAATTATGATTTTTTTACGCACCACTTCAAATTGTAAGGGATTTCTTAAATTTTGTATTCTTTTCTAATAGTTTTTTAGAACATTTTTAGTCTCAAATACACACATTAACATTTTGTGGTCAATTGAGAATAAAATAAAACCTAGAAAAACTCAATCAATCGAAAACAAATTAAAACATGGTGGGTGGCTTTGTGGAACATTGATAATAGAATTTGTAAAATACTTTTTTCTTTTGGCACCAAGTTTTAGAGCCAAACGATTTTAAGCTAATAAAAAAAAATCAGGTTTCAGAACAATACGGATAATAATAACGCAAAAAAGAAATAACGAAGCCAAATGATTTTGAATGTTAAAAGCTTTTTTAACTTTTGTATAGTTGTATTCTAGTTAAAAAAGGAATTTTTTTAAATTAAATACTCTAAACAGATAATTATAACACCATAATAAAAAAAGTACCAAAAAAGTACCAAAAAAGTACCACAAAAAAAGTACTATAAAGTGCCTAAAATTAACCCTTTTTTAAAGTTTTTTAAGTATATTTTTTATTTTAAGCTGATATAATTTTATCTTATTAATATATTTTGATTAACTCAAAAACCTTTATGCTTTGCTAAGATACCAAATTTTACCCGCATAAAGTTCCAAATAACATTATGAAGGTTAAATTTTTTTATTATTTAAGAATTTGGTATTTAAAACTAAACAACCTAGAATTTTAATAAAAGAATTTTTTCTAATTATCGTTTTTGGTACTTTTCTGAAGTCAAGGAAACAAAAACTTTAAATTTTCAAACGAATATGGTGTATATAATCGATAGAAAGTTTTATATTTTCTCTTACATTAAAAAAACACAGAATAATATAAATTTTAATTTTTTTATTTTATTTTTATATTTACGACTTACAAAGTACAAAAGTATGGTACAAAATTAGAAGAATTAAATTTTACCCGTTTTCGCTATACATTTTCTTGTTACTTCATTTTATATTAGTTCCACACATATTGAGGCTTTTAAAAAAGCAGAAATATTTTTCTCTATTACCTTTTTTTTGGTACTTTTTTGATTCCATAAAAATTCACATATATTTTTTCTACGTAAATGTAAAACAACTGAATTGTTTTTTTTTTTTCTGGAAAGGATTTTTTGTTAAAAATACTTATGGGAATTTCACCAACATAATTGACAATAAATAAATTATTCTTTCCTAATTTATTTATTGTCAAATTTTTAAATGAATTTTATTGGGAAACTATAGTTTCTTTATTACAATCTATTTGAGAAAGGCACTTTTTGTGGAGAAAAGTTCTTTATTAACAAAACGATTTTAGCAACAAAAAAGCAAGTATACATAATGGGGGAATTTTATTTATTTAGGTACTTTTTGTAAAAACTATCTTTTGTCAAAATACCGAAACTAAAATAAAAAATTAGTAAAAATTACTTCTGTTTAAAACGGCCACGAACATTTGTTTTTGAATAATTACCACAAGTTTTTTTGTCTTGTGTTAAAAAGAAAACTCTTTAAATACATGTTCTTTTGAAAAACAATTTTGTAATAATTATCAAGCATTTCTTGATATAAAAAGAATTCATGAAAAAAAGTACTTTTTCCTAAATCTTTCATTGGAGCAGGTTTTTAATTTATTAAAAATAATAAGAAAACCTTTTCAACAGATCTAAATCTGGCAAGGGAAAAATTAGCTAATAAAACATTCTTTTTGCTGGAAGTTCAATAAGGATTCCGTTAAAAAGTACCTTTTTTATGAAAAGGAATAGTTTGTTTTTTATTATTTAAACATTTTGTAATGTAATTCTAAATACTTATTTTTATTACTATACCACATGCAGCAACACACAGAATTTTTAACGTATAGAAGATATTTACGGTGTAACATAATAACATGAATATTAAAGAAAAATAAATAACCCATAAAATGTTTTGCAATCTGTTGTTATCTTCATTTTGTTTTAATGTGATCTTTAAGCATTTCCTAGCGAATATAAAAAGCAAAATAAATTTAAAAAATGAATTAATATACGAACTTATAAAGGGTGCTTTCTATAGAGGTATAGAACTAAAAATGTGATAAATGATAAACTTTTTAAATTGCTATCAAATTTCTTTTATTCGAAAGATAATTTTCTGGCATTAGAACATATACTTAACTGCTGGCATATGACTCCCACGGATGGTTTGGACGTAGTCTAATCTGGAAATTCAATTTAACCCTGCATAGATAAGTTACGTCTATCAGACGTATGCCTCTTTAATTTTGTACTTCATCTCTGTGGTTTGTAGTGAGAGAAAATGTATATGCTCAGTATTCACAGTTGATCTCAGTAGCTTGCTAATGGCTATCAAAGAGAAAATTTAATAAATAAATGATCTCAATAACTCCTATGCCAATTTTTATTTTTTTTAAGTCCTTAAAAGGATGTTAGAAACCATACGTCTTTCAGACGTAACGTTATCTTTACCGTACTAAAAAATAACGTTATCTTTTTGGGGTTAAGAAGGCCTTTTCCAACATTTGTAGCCATATATCGGCAATCATGCCGCGAATGCTGTCCTCCATGTACCCAATCGTTTCCAGCTTTTCAGCGTATAGTAGCGAATTCATATATCCCCCACAGATAATAGTATAGCGGCGTGAAATTGAACACGTTATCAAAGGTTTAATAAATCAATCGTAGCACCAGTTGCACGCAGTCTTGATGGATCTCTTCGAGGGTAAAAGGCGGCACTGGGGGCTTGGACTAGCAGGAGTTCCAAACTGAAAGAGACATAGGATTCTGGGAGTACGACCACCGACTTTTTACATACACACTGGTACCACAGGAACCAGTTGCACGTCTTAACATCCTATGTCCTAACTTGTGTATACAACAGGTGAAGAAGTAGGATAGTCTTCAACTCTTCAGTAATGAATAGGGATAGGATCCTGCTAACGCGGTCTTAGAAATTGAGACTAAGGCGTGCATTGGTGGACGTTCTTAATACATCGAGTGGTAAGACCACCGTCATATTAGCTCCAAATGGCCAGGCGCTGCCGTTAACCTTATTACATTCTGTGGCCATGGCCTGTGCTTTATGCTGCACTGGCTTGATGTAACTACATTACCCATGGATCGTGACTGTTCTATTAACGAAATTAGTTATTATGGTTCTAAAGCGGTTAGCACTAACCATTAAGTTCTGAGTTTCGTTTTTAAAGAAGTACGAACCAACTCTTCCCTATAAAGCACACTAAGCAGTCAGTTTTTCTGGAAGTAATGTGTCTCAACATACACTCGATAACCACCATCACTCAAAAAACGGCAGTTTTGTTTATTGACGTATCTATTAACATAAACGTGGTGCTGCATTGCTAAACAAAATTGGCTTATAAATATCGGAATCACCGGCAATTTAGTTTTATGCTCATTTTGCTAAATTTGCAAGCGTTTTTCAGGCGTCACGATATTCATTTTAAAATTTTAAACCAAACTAAATATAAATCACTTGACAGCTGACTAAATAGCCACCTCTATAAAAGCAACCTTTATAAATAACTCTTAATGCAGAGTTATGAAGTGATTTTTCACAAGAAACAAAGTGGGGAAAGTTAATGTTTCCAAAAATTACTACATTTTGTTAAATATAGATTTTCAGAATAATTTAATAGTTTAATTAAAAATATTTGTATTTTGTAATAAATAATTTTTTGTTATTTTTTATATCGACAGTTCTGATATTGACAAAAATAAGCCTTAGGGCCAGTGTAGCGGTACAAGATTTTCCTGCAGTTTACAAAACGTCCACCTTCAGTAAATTTTCTTTTTGTTGAGAAGTAAATAAAATAAGTTTTGTAGGCTAATTTTATATTAAAATTTTAAGGACAGGAAGCATTAATTATATAATGAAAATCCTTTAATGTTAATATGCATTTGAGAATAACAGGTACATGAGGTCAATAGTATTTAATTTATATTTTATATTTTTCCTTAAAAAAGTCTTTTGAATGGCTATTTGTTCAATATATTTCTTGTTTTGTTAAAAGTCATAATAGTAAATTTAATAATGCTTCGCAATAAATATTTATTATAGTCGGTTGAAACTCTACATATACGAGGTCAGGTATTCAAAAACTTTTAATTCAGTTTTAATATTTTTTTGCATATAATTTTTAAAATAAAATTTCTTTAATTCAATGAAATTTTATGATTTGCATAATGGGTTAAGAAAACCTGCCTCGTTTAACAATAAACTCTTGTGTAAGCAAAACAAATTAACACCTTGTAAATGTCAGCTTAAATTATTTAAATATATTTTTCGTAATCTGTTTTCTGTACTTTATTAAGAATGTTTGTGTTTTACATTCTTTTCGCTTAAATAAACTTCTGATTTTCACATTTATTTTTTATTTTCACTTAATTATTAACTTTAATTGAAATGCAGCAAGAGCAGAAGATGTTTGTGTTCTTAAGCGGGCAAATTGCGTATAATGAGCTGGAGACAATGAACAGCAGGACAAAAAATTAAGCAGTAAAGGCTCAAAGGCTGTAAATTTTGGTTTTATTTATAATTTATTAACTTTTTAATTAAGAATTTAATAAAGTTCATTAATAGCTTTGGTAGAAGAAAATATTGGTGTTTATATTCTTCGAGATTTCCTATTTAAATAAAGATTGATAAGTTTTCGTGAAAATGTTTACTCCTGTTTATCTTATCTTTGCTAATAAGTGTTGAAAATACAAAAAATTCTTTTTTCTAAGATTCTAAACCATCTTCCGAAACTATTGTACTCTTTATTATTTTTTGTTATTTTAAACTGCCAATGTACTCTTGAATGGCAAACGATACATGGTAGCTGATTTTGTATTTTAACAGGACAGTATCCAGCCCCTTCTTTAGATAAGCCTGTTACAATTCACGTAGACTGTCGCTATATATTTTGTAAACTTTGTCGATAGTAAGGTGCAATATGATGCCGGCGCATTAGTTGATCCATGGCGCTTTCCGTAAGTAGGACACAGTCACATTCAGCATATATGTAAATAGTACCCACCACCACTTTTTTTTTCACCAACAGTGATTTAATGAAGAGAAATTTAATGATCGAGTTCATCAACACCACCCATGTTTTTATTGAAATTTTAAAATAAGTGAGGCATCGTCACGTAAATCGTTTCACGTTTGACTGAGAACCACTTAACAATTCCAGTGGTGCAATTTGTCGCCATTATACAAAAACTGCTATCTTTTCGTCTCACCAATAATAGCTCGCTTTCCTTTTAGAATCGGTAGTCATGCAAACCACGATCTTCCTTTTATATATCCTTCGTGGCAGCCAAAGGACATTTTTCTTATTCGGATTTCTCTGTTGCGGCAAAAAATGGAATAGCAGATCCCAGCTGGTGAAAAAGTTGTCGAAGAAAACTCGGTAATTTCCTACAGTACAATTCAGTTTCTCCAAAAATTTTTAAACAGCACGTAAACCTAGTGGAGAAGATTGCGCTTGGGATTTTCCGGAATACAAATCAAACAAGTAACAATAGCTGGTAGCATTAGCGCCAACCCAGTTTTTGTACTCGCATCGAACTGGCTTTCCTCTTATGAATTGATTCACAGCATGCTGCCCATAATATTTGACCATCGACTCGTGTATGGAAATATTCTCATAAAATATTCCCCACTGCTAAATATTGTTTAAGAGTAAATTTGCCACTGGTCTAATTTTAAACATACTATCTTTAGACTTCGCTGCAACATGGTTGTCTATCACGAAATTTATCCCTGGCGAGAGCCTTGACCACTAATTCCTCTTCAATTACCAATACATCTTCCCTCGTATTAATTTTTTATATCAAGATAAAAATTAAACTCCAAATAAATTTTTCAAGTCGAAGATATCGAACTGAAACTTGTGCCTGTAGTTTTGCTTTGCGTAGGTACTAGAGTTGGCCGTTATTTGGTTAAAGACTTTTGAATCAAAGATTTTCACAAATATTTGAACTAGATACAGATAGCTCATTTCATTACATACCCGGTTTAATCTTTCCCAAATTTCAGAGTTCTGCTGAGAGGTAAGCTCCGCGGTGAAAAGCATGTGCGCCAGGCAAGATTTTTTTGCTTAGACAAGTTTTGCAGAGTTTATTTTTTGGCGCCAACGGCTCTTAATCACTATCGTTAGCCCCCTCGACGGCACGCAGCCTTTATGGATCTCTTCGGCATCTTGACATGTGCCTTCGGTGGTAAAACGCGGCACCAGTCACCCGGGCTAGCAGGAGCCTGAAACTGGAAGCGATATGGGACTTTTGAAGTCTGACCAGTGAACTTATGGCTTATACTGCCCGTGTTGTGGTTATTGGTGATACCTTTCGTGAAGCAACGTGGTGGCTGTGGCTTAATCGGGCTTTGAATAATGTTGCGAAGAGATGTTATGTTAGAAAAAGTTACATCCAAAGTCCTAGCTTGCGCATTCAACAGGACTAGGAGTTGGATAGCCTCGAACTCTTCAGCAAGGAGTGGGGACACGGCCCTACTAACGTTCACTCGAAATTTCCGACTAGGTATGTATGCGTCTCAGGGCGCAGGTGGACTCTCTGTATAGAGCAGTAAGACCACCGTCAGATTAAGGCTTCGCGTCTAGGTGCTGATTATAATCATATCAAGTAACACTGTCGTCGGCGAGTTTACTGTCAATACAACTTTTAGTAGGTTCGATAGCGTCATCCCATCCTCAACATCTTCTTCTTCTTCTTCATAAGTTAGCGGGCTCCGATCAGGTGGAATAATTGCCATCTCCAATTTTTTATCGGTTTTAAGGTCGTTGAAGCAGTTTTTGGCTGAAAAACGGTTGCCGGCGTGACACAAATCAGACAGATCGCTTAGCACACAGAATAAAATCCCCACACACCTTTTTCCAAAAGCTTTAGTATTATCTTTGTTAAAAAAATAACGGTACATTGATTGCAGATTCTTTGTGTTTGCTTAGCATCTTGGTAAAAGTTCAGCTGTACTCAGCTGAGTACAGTGACTTATAGTGGATTAAACATAAGTGTCAATGTGTGTTATAATTAAATCCAAAATAAATATCTTAAGCAAATCGATTCTTTTATAAACAATAATGTTAAAGAGAAACTATTTTATGAATATATTACTTTTTAATATGAAAAGGCTTTTAAACATATTTGTATCTACGTTTAAGAGAACACAAAAATATTTTTTATTTGTAGATCATGAGCATAATTTTGCTTTCGTTTATAAAAATTAATATTCTTTATCTATTTGTATTCTGTAATAATTTAAATTGCTGTTTTGTAAATGAATAAATAAATGAATGAAAAAATATGATAACCCTTTTCCTTAAGAATTTAAGACAGACAAACAAATGTTAAGATATAAAAGAAAAATGGAAAATTGTATAAATGAATTAAAATAAATTTTTCATATTCTCTTTTATTACATGTCTCTTATAACTGATTGTTGTTGATGTATTTGTTGTTGTTATTATTATTGTATTGCACAATATAATCCTTTAAACACTTAACAATTCAATATTATTTTCAATTTACTTGAATGACATGCAATCGTTTTCATATGAATCGTCTATTAAAAAAGACTTAATAACGTGAGGAACTCTGTGATAAAATAAGTTTTATTTTTTATTATTTTTATTTTGTTGAAAAATAAATTAGAATGAGTCTATTATTCTTTATTATATTATGTAGGTTGGCTAGAATAAATTTGGTATATTTACTTTGTAACTATTGGCAATAATATCGTAATAGACAGGATTATAGATTTTCGAGGTCTCGCTATCAACGTTACTGGCAGAGCTTTAAGCGAACTTTCAACGATTCTGTGTGAATTACCGAAAAATAATTTTGAAATTTAAAAAAAATATCTTGATGCACTGGATATGGACTTCAAGTATCATTCTATCATTAACAATCATGATATATAATCTCTTCCAAAAGTGACATTTACTTTTTCCGGCCCCATTCAGTCCTATTATAAACAAAGTGGCATTTTTCTATAAGAGTCACAGCAGGAAATCTCATCAGAATGAACGAGCATACTATCAACTACACTTCTTGGGTATCTCTAAACGATCACCGCATAGCTGCTGCCATCTATTTCTGAATGTATAACTTCGAGCAGATTTGCGCCTTCACAGTGTACCACTATAGACCACCCCTATTCAGGCGGCTCTTACTGGGCTATTTATAAAATTTCTGAAAGAGAAAGGCGACAATTTCACTACAAATGCTTATTGGCGCAAAAAGTCTAATAAAGGAAAGCATAACAATTAAGATTGGTGGAGTTAAACCAGTATTCAAACGCTTAAAAATATTCCTTATAGGTTTAAAGAAACTTGTTGCTTTTGGTATCGGTGATAATTTCTCCAGATTTATATCGAGTTTTCTCAGGAATCGTACTATATGAGTTGTTATAAATGGGATTTTATCAGAAGAGTTAAAAAGTCATTCATTAGTTCCAGTCTTTCTGCTGCATGCTTACGCACAGATATGTGTTCGAAAATGATGTTATTATGGGTGATATAAATTTAAGTACTCAAAAGCTCTTTCATGTAAAAGATACTTCACTCCACCCAATCTTCGTAATACTTATACCGTCTATATCCATCCAGAAATGGAATACAACTCTCATGCATGGCCCGGCGTCCCAAATTCTATTTTTTTTAGGAGAAGTAGCACTTTAGGCAGCAATGCCTATTTAGTCAAGTACCGTGCTACATTCTTTAGGAAAGGGATAGAGAAGAGATGAAACAGGTGGTGAAAGCAGAAGGAAAGTCGGAAATTAACTGCCGTATAAAACAGCACAGCGACCAGTGATTATGCCTTCATCGCTGAGCAGCCCCACCGACAGTCAATTTTTATTTTTTGTAGTGAAAAAAACCAATGTCTTCGTTGGGAATCGAACCTACAACCCCCAATACTGACAAGCTGGTACAGTACCTACTAGCCTACAGGGGCACCTAGTAGTAGATCACCCGCATGTAAGAGAGGGTCAAGAGGCTCCTTGGGAACAGTAAAGTATCGAACTCTATTGATTCTCTAGAACATCGACGCAATATGGGTTGTATTTCACTGTTTTAACGTTACTACAATAGTAGTTGCTCCAGAGAAATTAGGGAATTTGTTCCAGCTTCGCGCTATTTTTTGCGTTTAACATGCTTTACATTAATAACCCATCCATTTGATGGTTGAATGGGCGGTGAATTGCACTACGCATTACAGGGAAAATTAGTTTTTTAGGAGAACAGCTCATATGTGGAATGAACTCCCTTCAAAAGTCTTACCTGTTACTTTCAAATCGAACGTCCACAAACACTACCCCCCCTCCCCATAATCTACTTTCCTATTTCCGACACAACACATTGCATGAGTACAGGTCATCCCCTGAGTGTTGCTCAGAAAAAGATAAAATTAATAAATCTCCAATTACAGTGCTGATGGATATATATTACGAGAATATATTACTGGTATTAAGTTGTTTGGATTTGGAGTAATACGGCATAATGATGATGTCTTCTTATCGAAATGGCTCCCATCGCATCGAGTAAACAGCCAGTTAGGAGGATTTTGTCTGAAAGGAATGACAACTATTGCACTACAGAAGAGTGTAATTTGTTTTACATCCGCGCCTGGCTATGTAGCCTTAATCAGATGCTGGACAAACCACTATACATAATTTGGAACGTCATGCTCGTCCTAGATAGCCGAAGACATAATTCTAAGCAACAGAACCACCTAGTTGCAACTTTAATGATTCCAGGACAGGTCTGCAAATCATCACACCTTGCTAAAGAGTTGGAGACTTTCTAACTCCTGTCCAGAACACATGTCAAGCATGCTCACTGGACTGGATCATTCATTTTGCGTGTCATCATCAGTGAGATAATCCTGGCCACCATAGAACCATAGACTGTTATGGGGCCGCGAAACCACAACCACCACGATGCTTCCATATAGGGGCCAACCTCAATGATCAGCCAGAGAACTATTAAATGTCTAAACAGACAAATAATGAACTCTTGGGCTCACTGATCCCCGTGGAAATAAAGTGGAGTTTCCAGTTTTCTTCCTGTCTGACTTCAGGGGACTGGGCTCCCTTTTTCCACAGTTGCACTGAGTCTAGATAGTGGAATATTCTTTAAAGACCATATTTATATGCCCCTGGGGGGATTGCACTACAGAAGGTAAGAATCAGCATCTAACGTTATAAGGCTTTAAAAATGGAACTATTATAAAAATAACTTCCGAAAGGCAAAGGTTATATAAACAGTCCCTAGCAGTTAATTGGCGAACGTAAATAATAGTGCTGAGAAAGTGAAAATTCTCGATATTATGCGAGCAATTGTGTGTTTCAAGAATACGAAAATGTATTGAAATAGCAATAGTAGTTAGACTAAAGTTCATAGGCAGTTAAGCCAACTTTAGTGAGTAACACACAATAAGGTCTCAATTTTACTTAAATTAGATTTAACTTGTTTGAAATCACAAGGGATCGACGTTTATTACAATTAAAATTATATAGATAAATTATCTCTGTTTTTGACTTCAAACATTTCGTCCTGCAATTATATTAGAACGGATTTAAGAACCTCTTAAATTCGAATCTCCTGCAAAAACAGCATTTGATTTAAACTTTTAAACAGATTTGAGTGCTAAATTCATTCAATTTGAAGGACAACACACAGAATACATATCTGTCATGCCGCCAAATTCTATTCTGATACAAAAATCACTTTATAGTTTTCTGCGTAAATTTCAAAGGATTAATGTTTGGTTTTACCCTCGTATTGATGATAGACTTGAGTTCGAATCCCAGCAGTTGCCATCAGCGAAATTAATTTTTAAATATTGTAAGTCTCTGCCTATTCTCAGTATCTACACAACGGCTCTCTCTTTCTCAACATCTATAGCAAGGATATAGACCGAGTAATAAAATTCATAACAAAAATATAATTACTGTACGAATGCAACGGCTTGACTTCAAAACAAAAGTTTCCTTTTATCTCCGTTTTCTGCGTAAGTTTCAATGGATTAATGTATCACCCTAGTATTGATTATAGATATAAGGTGGACTATCAGCAGTTGTCATCAGCAACAATTAGTTTAAAATATTACTAATTTCTGGCTATTCTCAGTATGTGCACAATGGCTCTCTTTCTCTCTCTTTTTCTCTCTTTCTCCTCATCTATACCTTAATATCCATTTCCGAGTAATAAAGTTTAGCATGAACAATAACTTAACTTCAGAAAAAACTTTTCCTTGTAGCTTTTTACCACCGTTTTAAATACCGCAAAAATTTAAATTTTCCCTATTTATTTAAATATTGACTTTATCACATTATCGCACAAGTTAAATTTTTATATATACGAAATCTTTTTTTCTCGGTTTTTTGTTTTTTTTGTGTGCAACTGTGTGAATGTGTGTTATTCTTTATAAAACATTTGTCCATGTAATCATATATTGAATAAATGTTTGCAAACGTATGATTTAAAAGGTAAATTAAAGCACTTCAAGGATTGGAAGATGGAGAAGCTCTGAATTGAAATTTAGTTTTCAAATGAAATAAAATAAAAACTCTAACTTTTTCGTTGTGCGAGGATGGTTTTATATGTCTTAAAAAATAACAAAAATTACTTAAAAATGTTGAATCGACTAGCCTTCAGATAACAGGATTCAAAAGATTATTATCGATCAAGTAATTCGACAGATTTAAAAGTATTAAAAATTTAGGGATATAATTATTTTGGACCAAAAGCAACTAATGTTGATAATTAAAACAGTCACATTTAAATTTTGATTATAAAGCATATACTTGAGATTTATTAAGCTCCGCTCGCACCCAATTTCGGGTTTTTAAAAGCAAATTGAATTTATTTCTTTTTCTATTATTTTCTTTCTGTGTATTTGTTTAAATATATTAATGGTATGTGTGTGCATACATATAAGGATTTCTTACATAAAAGGAAGTCTGTCCAAATGTGTAAGTTTGCTTTACTGCTGAGTAAACATTATTTTAATTTAAATGCCTGAAAAGTAAAAAAAAAGAAAAATAAAATATCAAAATAATACAATGAATAACTTTTCAATCACGTGAGTTGAGCATAAAAAGTATTCACTGTAGTAAAGGAAAACTCAGTGAACATTTTACCGAAGAAAACTTGTTTCAGTAAAAATTTTAAATTTTAAGAAAACAGGTCTTCTTTGTATAACATTTAATTTTGTCTGAAAATAGGAATTTTTTCTTTAATTGGTACCTTTTGTGAAAAATGTGGCCACTTTTTTAAAAAATACATTTTCTTCTTAACGGATACATTTTTTAAAAAACGATTTTTAGGCATAAATAGTAGTTTCTTGTGAAAACGAAAATTTAGTTTTTAAAACAAAGGGATTTTTAATAGGGATTCTTTATGGCCAGCATGACTTCTTTTTGATTAAGGCATTTTTGCTGTAAAAGGTGCTTTTTGCAAAAATAAATAAACAAAAAAAAACCAAACGAAATAAATCAAAAAATGGTGATTTTATGCAAAACAAAAAGCAAGCGACATTTATAAAGTCAAGCGGCATTAAAGTATTGTAAGAGGGGTCCTTATATAAAAAAGTACTTTTAAGGTAAAAGATATTTTTAAATACTTTTAAAATAAAAGGCATTTTTTTAAATAAAAGATACATTTTAAAAGTTACTTATAATTAATGGTACTTTTGGAAAATATACCGTGCCCAAGAGAACAACTTTTTGCGGAATTTTTTTCATGCAGAGAGAAATTTATTAATAAATTACTTATTACAGCTTATGGACCTTTTTTAAGAGATTCCAATTTTTCTTTAAATTTCTGTTCTTTTCAAAACGATAATAATAAAAGTAAAATAAAAAATATAATCTTTTGAAGCTATTTTTGCGCAAAAACGGGTACTTTTCTAAATAATATACTTATTAAGTACTTTTTTAACTTTTTAAAATTTTACTTTTTGGAAATAGTTGTTTTAAGTCCCCTTTAAGCAAACGCGGCTTAATTTAATTTTAAAAGTAAAAGTGGACATAAATGAAACGAATTTTTTGTAAAAGAAAAAGAATCAAATCTTGTGAAAATCATTATGCTAAAAAAAAAAATATTTTGTGAATAAAGTTGCTTTTTATTAAATTTATTCGAATAATAGCCCTTTTGTAGGATAGTTATTTTTTTCTATAGTTCATTATGGATTATGGATGGTACCACAAAACTTCTTTCTCTCTCCTAACTTATTTATTATTTTTCTAAATAACCTTCTATGTCAAACTTTCAACCCTACAAACTTTTTCGCAAACGATAGCACCATTTGTTATTCGCATTCATTCAGTAATAAACCGAACCAGTTGATGGTGGGCTCCAAACGGCAAAACATGGGCGATACGCTCAATCACGATCTCGCAACTATCTCCGAAAGAGGTTGTGTGAATAGAGTCGATTTTAATGCCCTTATGACGCAATATTGCATGCTTACGCAGGGATGTGTATTCGGATATGATGTTCCATTTGTTTTTATGAGTGATATAGGTATTAAGGAAACGGACGATCTGGTGATGTTCTTGGCATTTCGTAGACATCTAATGAAGCTGTTAGGTGCCACGGTTTTCTAAAATAGTGTAAAAATACTTAACTCTATTAGATCTTCGTACTATTTATAACACCTATATTATATTATTAAAAAATGGTATACAACTCTCATATATAGACCGACGCCCCAGATATGGAGTTGCTCGAGCGTCTACAAGAAAGGGTCAAGGGACTAAATAGTATCCAGCTCTATTCATTCTCTAGAGCATTGACGCAATGTTGATTATTCTCGTTACTCTTATGCTTTTGCATTTAACATGCTTTTCATTGAGGGTTCATCCATTTGTGGTTGATTTGCCGGTGAATTGGACTACGAATTACAGTGCAAAATTTGTTTTTTTGGCAGAAAGGTTCGTATGTGCAATTAACTCCTTCCACATTACTCCCTCTTTCCTCCACATAACCTGATTTCTTGGCACAGTGTATTGCATGAGTAGGGGTTATCTCCTGAGTACTGATCAAAATATAAGTTTTAGTTATTTTAGTTTATAACGAAAACTTGTCTTATTATTAAAAACGGCTTTACAGAAGTTAACATTTTTAGTGGAAGAGAAGTTTATATATTTTTGTGAATAATGAATTTTTTGACATAAGAAAAAATAATTTTAACAAAAACCTTTTGTAAAAATTATGTGAATAGTCATGAAGCGATAGTCATTATTTAGATATGTTATTTCAGAAGACATCATTTCTGCTTTATATATCGTTTCAAATTTATCACTGGTTTTCCAAATTTCGCTACAAAAAACTCAAATTTGTTCACCTGCCTACGTTTTTTTTTTGTTTTCTGTTCATTTTATATATTTTTATTTTTCTTACTCTTGTTTTTGTTGTGAAATACACAAGTTCTTACACAGAAAGCGATTAAAAGGGAATTCAATATGTTCAATATAAAATGCACCTGAACTGAATTACACAAACATGTCAATATATGGATGGATTTGTGTATTAAGTTACAACAAACAATCATAGATTTCTATAAAATTACAACAGAGACAGATAGCAGAACTCATATCTTTATCAAGATCTTTATTGACAATATTTACCAGAAAAAATAAATAATAAAAATTGAATGCAAAAAAAAACACACAAAAAGAGAAAGAAATTCTCACACACATAAAAAAGCTGAATAACAATTTATTCGAAAATATATTATGTTATGCATAAATAAAGGAATATGTATATTGAGACATGTCAACAATTCACACAAGTACCCCACCAGTTCTTTGCCAATGGAATTTTAAAACATCGAAAGCAAAAACAGCAGTGAGTAAAATTTTAAAGTATGTCGTTTCTATGAAATCTCAAAATCAGTAAGAACTCTAAATTTTTCTCATATTCTGATTCCTTAAACAGCTATTGAAATTCCTAAACAATAGTACATCTATTTATTTTTATAGCTTTTATGGTATAGTTGGTTTATGGTTTCTCAAATATTAAGATATTTTTATATGAATAACCGTAACATGTTGACCTTCATACTTGCGTAAGTTTTTAATATTTATAATTTTTTGCCATCTGTTGACAAAATGTCATATGTCATATTTGTGCTTTTTATTTCCTATCTTGTAGCTTCACAATAAGTTTCCTTCGTAAACCATCAGATTTCGTTGCTTTCATGAAACAATGAATATTTAGCCTTTAACAATTTTTACTTGGCTCATTTTATATAAATAAATTATACTTGTATGTAGGAATGTATGCATCTATCTATGAAGAAGCTTAGAAGATCTATCATATATATCGAGATTTTCTTTTCATTTGTGGCAACACCAACAACATGATAGTTTTGACATTTAGTTTTTTCAAATATTCGTAGTAGATGCATTAGCAATTGTTACAATGAATTCAATTTCGCATGAAAATGGCATTAAAAAAATTAAAGTTCACATGAAAATGGCAGTTCTGTTAAAGTTACACTTCGTAAAATTCATTATATATTCAGACAATGTCGGACAGATGATCCAAATTTGTGAATTCCTCGACGTTCTCAACACTTGGGGTTATCCAAAACCACCACATGGCAAATTTTGCGTAAGGATTTGACTTTGAATCCTTACAGTGTTCCACTGGTGCTGGAATTGAAAATAACCAACCATTCATATCGCAGTAGATTCGCTCAATTCCTTTAGGAACAACCCACTGAATTTTTTCAGGCGAAGATCCTTTTCACTTGTTAGAGTATGTCAAGAAGCTAATTGCTGCATTTAAGCTTCTGAAAATTTTTAACGATTATTAAGAAGCTTTTGCATGCTAACCATGTCATTGTGTATTGTGTGCTTTTTAGTCTGGAGGCGTAAAATTCGGCCGTTTTTTTTTCGAAGATGAGGTTGGAAATGCGGTAATGATCAATGGATCACGCTATCGCGAGATGCTAATAATAAAATTTTGGAGTATTATTGACGGCGTGGTTATCACTGACATGTGGTTTCTACGGGACGATGTCCCATCTTATACAGCCAATTTATTACAAACGAAATATTTCGATCGCATAATTTCACCATCAGCTGTTATGTGGCCAGCCAGATCATGCGATTTAACATCATTGGATTATTTTTGGTGGGGCTATGTTAAGGACAGAGTCTATAAGGAGACAGTCGAATCTATTTCAGCCTTAAAACTCAATATCCAAGATGCGATTAACAAAATATAACCGCCATTTTGGGAAAAAGTAATAAAAAGTTTTAATGAAAGAGTAGACATCTGTCAGCCTGGTCATGGTAAACATTTTCCAGATATTATTTGTCACTCATAATTGTCGAACTTTTCTCTTCGTAATACAAGAATAATATGATTCATCTTAATCTAAATTTGTTGTTTTAGAAAACAAATTTCTTGTTGAAAACCCTTTACCATCAAATCAACAACGAGATTATTAAATCTCGTTTTTTGTTTAAAAACATGAATTGATTCAATTCAATTTAAACTGAAAAGCTTTCTATGCTTGAGAGAAATGAAACGTTTCTTGGTATCCCAGCAATAATATTTCCGGCAACACTATTCCTATACCTTATTCAATTGTGGTGTCATTTCCTCCGTTATAAACCCTCATTGCTGGCTGTTTGTTTGATGTAAGCGCTTTCGATGAGATGACATCGTTGTGAAGCCGTGTTCTGGACTGTACTGATGAGTCAGTGTTCCTTCGGGTTTAGGTAATTCTTTCGGTAGAGTCGAGTCTCCTCATTTAGGTAAATTGTCCGCCACCTGATATTTTATGCGGGGCTAATTAAATATTTCGGTTTTTAATTATTATGTCCCTTTGATGGTGTTCTGCGTTTGTTAGAGTGTATAAGTAGTTTCACTGGTGTGAAAATTGTGTCTTTTGTCGTGTTTAACTCTTCAGTTATAATGTCGCTGCTGAAAGTATTTATTTTGTAGAGTTCCATGTTTTCAGGTTTATCTAACCTTCGTCCGTTTTTGCCGGAACTAAGTAATGCCATACACTCATCTACTTCCCTTGGTGTGTGCCCGTGAGTGTCAACGTGTAATGCAAAATTGTATTCTTTTCTTTTTGGTTGTTTTATTTAAACCTTGTTTTTAGTGTTCGTAAAATTTTTCCTCTATAAGTGTGTTTACAGGTACAAGTAAGTCTGTACTTGTCAGTTGTTTCTGTCGATGTCCTGAGATTACGTCTCACAGTGTTGGTGAGAAATTTAAGTTTATCTCTATACTTCTGGTTCTATGTAAGTAACAGTGTTTCGTCATGTTGTATCGGTTGTCCTGTTTTTAGCGTTGTATTGTCTAATAAATTTGTCGATAGTAGTGTGTTTGTAGTTGTTGTTTTTAGCTATGATGTAAATTGTGACGAGTTCTTTGTTGTACTTACCTGAATTATCTTGTGTATCAAATGTGTTGCTAGTTTATGCTGGGTAGGGCGGTTCAAGATAAAGTACAACCATCCACGTTACCTCGAACCGCCCTAGCTGTCGTAGTTACTTTTCTATAAATGTCAAATGTTAAACAGTTATTTCCTTCTGTTATTGTGATACCAAGATTGTTCTTTTTCCTTTGTATATATAATGTTACTGTAGATTGTGTTTAATTCAGTAAGAATTTGTTCGGCGCTGTCTTATTTGAGGATGCATATGATATCATATACGTATTTATAGTAAGAAGCTGATCTGTGTTTTTCCATTATTTCTTTATGTGCAGTAATTCGAAATGTTGCATGAATATTTCCGTGAAGATTACGGAAATTGAGTTTCCCATGTCCATCAGTACATTTGTAAAAATGACTATTAAATCCAAAGTAGTTTTGTTTTATTAAAGTCTTTTTATTATCAAACTTAAAATAATTCTACATTCTCTTTAGTAAAAGTTTTTGTCAGTGTAGATATGCTGTTCAAATCGTGAGCAGAATTTCATATTGAAAATTTTGATCAGTTCCTGAGTATTGTAAAAACAATTTAGCTTGGCAAAATATTTTTCGTGTAAAAGTTTTTGCATAGTTACCGAGCAAGACTTTGCATTTGTGCGTTAGCTTTTATACACAAATTTCTGCTAGTTCGTTAGCAGTGTTTCGTGGAAAAAAATTTTGCTCAGTTCGCGAGCATTTTTTTGTAGAAACGAATACAAGCAAGTTTTCACACACAATAAAGTTACTTAATTTCTGAGTTACTTAATGTATAGAAAGCTTTGCTCAGCTCGTGGGCTATTTTTGTATAGAAAGTTTTGTGTTGTCCGTTAAAAGTTTTGTTACAGAAAACTGTGCTTAGTTTATTAGGAAATGTTCGCATAAATATTTTTTTCTTAGTTCGATTCCATCAGAGTTTCTTAACTTAATTTATGCTTAATTCATGGGAAGAAATATTCCGTGTAGAAGGTTTTTCTTGATTCACCAGCAGGTTTTCGCATGAAAAATTTTGTTACAATCGCGAGCAAGTTTTTATCTAAATAATTAACTTTTCTTATTTAGCCTACCTCATCACTTCGTTTTTAGGATATCCTACAGAAAATATTACTTAATATGCAGGAAAGTTTTCGCTGAGAAAATTTTGTTCATTGCGTCAAATAATCCCCCCGGGGGCACATGATAGTCTTTATGGATCCTATAACCGCCATCGAGGCTGGTGTCTTGCGGGGTAAAAGGGAGTGCAGTCCCCTTCAAGGCTAGTAGGAATCAACTGGAAAATCCACTATATTTCCACGGGAATCAGTAGCCCGCAGAGTTCTGCTATTTGTCTTTTAGGCATTTAGCTGTTCTCCGACTGATTATTTGAGGTAGGCCCTTCGGGAGTATCGTGGTGGCTGTGTGTTTCGAGGCCCTCGTTTGAGTTGGTGGGTCGGATCATTCACAATGAACACAATGAATGGTTCAAGTCCAGTGAGTATGAATGCCGTCGTGTTCTTAATTATATTAAGCTTCATGCGTTCTGGACCGGGAGTTGGATAGTCTTCAAATCTTCAGCAAGGAGTGAAGGCTGCGGGCTTTCGAAATTGCTACTAGGAGTGACCGGAGGATATACGTTTCCGAAGGCCTTCTAGGGCGTGAATCGCGTTGCTTTTCATTCACAGTGGTAATGATCCACCATCTGATTAGGGCCAACGGCCAGGTGCAGATGTAAATCTTATCACGTCATTGCGTCAAATAATTATCGTATAAAGAATTTTGCTTAAATCCTGAGTAAAATATAATTTTATCATTTGGTTTTATGTATATTTCCCACAGTTCTTACAGAAAAATTTGTTGGTCTTATGGGCAGTTTCGGACCAAATAAAATTACTTTTTTCAACACTTTACTTACACTTGGCAATAAGCTGAAAATGAGCAATAGGATTGCTTGCCAGGCTATTTAATTGCGATGAACTAAGCCTCCTTAAACTTTTGACGGAAATAGCATAGCTTTAAGGCACGAGTTAATAATGACTGTCAAAAATGAAACGCCTTTTTGAGGAAGTGCCTTAAGACGTCTATTACTAATTCCGCATATGCCAGATGTGTTGTATCAGCTTGTTGTTAAAGTCGGGCAAAGTTTGATTCCTCAATGTGGGATAAATTTTTGGTACACTACAAGCGATTTATTTTATAAATAAAGCAATTATTTATTTGACCTGTTTGTCTATATTATAAACGAGAAACTTTGTTTCGAACTCGAGATCATCA
Organism: Trichopoda pennipes; assembly: GCA_030448955.1. Classification (NCBI taxonomy): domain Eukaryota; kingdom Metazoa; phylum Arthropoda; class Insecta; order Diptera; family Tachinidae; genus Trichopoda; species Trichopoda pennipes. The sequence continues at coordinate 497,764 of JASKUP010000007.1, read as the reverse complement.
TAATTTGTATAGTTTCTTTTTTGTATTTCTGTTCTTAGCTCGTAACCCAGGTGATACTACTCGAGCGAAATATTAGTAATAAAAAAATTTTTTTATACTTTTAAACTTTGACTAAAGTCGTGAAAAAGTTTGGCTTTAGTAAATTATGATTAATTCGTGAGCAAGTTTGGTTAATTCGAGAAATTAGTTAGCTCTTTAATAAATATTGCCTATTTCTTAACCTAGACTCTATATGGAAAATAAATTTCGTTAATGAGTTGTAATATACGGACTACTCAGTAGCCTTTTTTACTTTTTATTCTTTCTTTCTTATTATTTCTTAAAAACTAAACTTATAATATAAATAGTGTTGCCAGAAATCTATTATTTAAATACACCACAATACTCCCCTTTTAAAATTTTCGATTTAACAATACAAATTTTGAGTTCACTTAATTTGATATTCTGTAAATCATTAGTTTCTTTTTCTTAAATTATACCTTTTCGGGGATACTGTTTGTAAGTTATCTGTTATATTTTGCATATTGATATTACATGATTCCTTTAAATTCTCATCTAAGCATGTTATTTTTTCTAAAGGATCAGAGATAGTACTAGGCACTCGATTAGAATGTTTAAAATTGTTATAATTTTCACAGTTGTAACGTGCAATTATTTGGTTTACATGTCTTTTCCATAGTTTGTTTTCACATGTTCTCACAAGGTAAGTTCGACTACCGATTTTTTTCAATACAATGCCTTTTTTCCATAAAACTTTTCCGGGAATTGAATAATCTTTTACCAAAACTGAGTCATTTACTTTAAAAAAACGTTTTTTTGAGCCCTTATAATACTTTCTCTGTTCCTTTTGCTTTTTTATTACAAAACATTTAATATCTTTTTTACTTTTAGTTTTAATAGTTCTTTTTTCATTTAAAAGATGTAATCGTGTTCTTAATTTTCTTTTATTGAACATTATAAAAGCTGGCGATACGCCTGTACTTGTATGTACTGTATTACGATAATCAAATAAAAATCTACATAGGATCTTGTTGAACTCTGACGCTGGCGCATTGTGCAAATTACGTTTTAATGCCGTTTTAATTATCTTAACAGAATTTTCTGCTTGCCCATTCGTGGCTGGATTCCCTACTGGAGACGTCCTATGTTCAATACCATTCCGTTACATAAAACTTTTAAACTCTTTTGAAACAAAAGCGGTGCCATTGTCGGAAACAATGATCCTTGGTAAACCAAAACGTGAAAATATTTCCAGTAGTGCGACTATAACAGCACTACTAGTTGTGTTTCTTCCCATATCGATGCACTCCAACCACTTACTGGTGCTATCGACTACCACCAAACACCAACGATTCATAAAAGGACCGAAAAAATCTAAATGAATTCGGGACCAAACCTCTTCCCTTCGTTTCCATGGTAACAGTTCATGTTTTGGTGGACTTTGGCTAGTAAATAAACACGATTCACAACCCCTTACAATGTTTTCCAAATCTTTACCTTGATTTGGCCACCAACAACTTTCCCTAGCCATCGATTTCATTTTTACAATGCCCATGTGGGTCTCGTGCAAAAACTTAACTGCCTGTAATTGCAAATTTCTTGGTATCACTACCCGATACCCCCAAAATATACAATCTGCCTCTTCCGTAAGTTCAAATCTTTTTTCAAAGTAAGGTAGTAAGTTTTTGTCTGTACAATGCTTCATCCAACCCTCTCGTAAAAATTTTTTTACCTTTTGTAATATTTCATCATTAGCCGTTTCTTTTCTAATTTCATCCAAATTTAGAATTTTAGTTTCCGCATTTATTTCATGAAAATAATTTATAAAAATTCCGCATGGTAAATCAACCTGCTCTGCATCCTGCTTTTGGGGATGCCTTGAAAAATAATCAGCGACATTTTCGCCTGATTTCACATGTGTTATCTCAAACTGATAGCCGGATAAAACTAAAGCTATTCGTTGAAGTCTGTTAGATGCCATTATTGGTAAGCCCTTTTTTGGCCCAAAAATGTATTCCAATGGTTTGTTATCAGTAACCAGAGTGAAAAACCGCCCGAACAAAAACTGATGAAATTTTTTTACACCATACAAAATAGCAACAGCCTCGCGATCCAACTGCGAATACCTCTTCTCGACCTCTGATAGTGTTCTAGATGCGAATTCAACCGGCCTTTCTTCACCAATATCATTAATCTGGGACAAAACTGCACCCACCCCCACGGGACTGGCATCAACTGTCAACCTTGTTCTGAGCGCAGGGTTATAATGTGCTAAACAATCTTCCGATGCTAAAAATCTCTTCAATTTATTCACTGCCACTGTACATTCATTAGACCATTCAAATTTAACATTCTTGCATAACAATTTGTGCAATGGATTTAACAATGTTGAAACATCCGGAATAAACCGCCTATAAAAATTTATGACACCCAAAAATGCTTGCAAATCTTTAACATTTGTAGGTATGGGCATGCTCTTTATCTCCTTTATTTTATCAGGATCCATGTGAAGTCCATCTTTGTCTATAACGTGACCCAAATATTTAATTTTTTTACAGAAAAATTCACATTTTCTTTTTGCCAACTTAAAACCTGCCTTATTTAATATTGAAAGTACTTTTCTAAGACGTTCCTTATGCAATTCTCCGTTCGGAGCAGTTATAAGAATGTCGTCCAAAAAAACAACAACGCCTTCAATACCCATTAGCAATGATTCCATAATCTTCTGAAAAATTGCAGGTGCCGAAGCTAGTCCGTAAATTAACCTCGTATATTGAAAAAGGCCCTTTGTGGTTGAAATCGTGGTATATTTCCGTGAATCTCTATCTAAAGCTATTTGTTGGTACGCGGTACTCAAATCTAATTTCGTAAACGCAACTCCCCCGTGAAGCTTTGTAAAAATTTCCTCAATCCTTGGCAAAGGGTACTTGTCGATGTGCAATTGAGGATTCAAAGTAACTTTGAAATCACCACAAATACGCACTCCACCATCTTTCTTAAAAATTGGCACTATTGGAGTCCCCCACTCGCAAAATTCGACTGATTCTAATACCCCAAGTCTAACTAAATTATCAATCTCTCTTTCAACTTTCTCCCTCATTGCTAGAGGTAACGGTCGTGGTCTAAAAAATCTTGGCTTAGCATCATCTTTCAAGTTTAATGTTGCTGTGGTACCTTTAAATAATCCTAATGAACCATCAAACATATTTTCAAATTCTTTTAAAATCTTTGTTTCCTCTTTCAAAACCACCTCGCTTGCGTACTTTAAATCAGCAAATGAGATTCCAAAAGCACTTAAAAACTTTCTGCCCAAAAGTGGTGGACCTCCATTCTCGATAACCATGAAAGAAATCCGTTTGTTCTTATCTTTAAACTGAGCATTAACAATAAATTCACCGAGAGAATTAATATACGCGCCATTGTAAGTTTTCAACAAGACAAAATTTTTACGCAATTTATACTTCTTAAATACTGCTTTATACAAATTTTCTGAAACAACATTGTTCTCAGACCCTGTGTCTAATTGCATGTCATGAAATTGATTATCAATAAATAGCTTAACTATAATTGGTTCATCACTTGCACTGTTAATAGCAAATAATTCTAAGTCTTTACTTTCTACAAAGTTTATTGTTTTTACTTTACACATTTTTCTTAAGTGACCCTTTTGTTTGCAATTATTACATTTATAATATTTAAACTTACAGTCACTACTTTTATGGTTCGAGTACCCACATACGTTGCATAGTTGCTTTTGCTGCTTTTCTTGCTGTTTTGTTTGCCTCTGTTGTGTCCTCTGCCGCTGCAGGTTCTGTTGCTGCTCATTTCTCTGCCACTGCTTGCCTTTTATAAAATTTAACTGTTCGGTCTTAACCTCAATATTACCATGCTGTTGCAAAATATACTCGGTGGTATTGGCAATTTCCATGGCTCGTTCGAGAGTTATGTTGACAGATTCCAGAAAAATTTTATCGCGAGCTGGACCCTTCTCTAGTCCCATGACAAATTTATCGCGAAGTGCCATATTTAAGTGTTCTGCGAAGTCACAATTTACTGCAAGTGAACGTACTCTTGCTGCCCATTCATTTATGGATTCATGTGACGATTTCACTGCATTATAAAATGTACAACGTTCAGAAAAACTTGAAGTAGTTGCTTTGAAATGTTTTGCCATAGCTTCCATGCACATCTTTACTGTTGTAGTTGACAATTCTACGTCTTTTGGACTAAGCAAATTTTCCAATAATTTATATGCACTTTCAGACAATGCTGTGAGCATAATAGCCTTTTTCCTGACATCATCCGTCAAGCCATTTGCTATAAAGAACTGCTTTAGTTGCTTCTCAAATACGCCCCAAGCATTGATTTCCATGTCAAAGTAAGGAACCCTTATGGACACACCAGTAAAACACGTTCCACTTACATTACTGTCACTTGTTGTTGGTTTCGACATATTATTAATGAATATTTTATTTCCACTGCGTTGGTTCTAACTACTCGTCGCCACTGTAATATACGGACTACTCAGTAGCCTTTTTTACTTTTTATTCTTTCTTTCTTATTATTTCTTAAAAACTAAACTTATAATATAAATAGTGTTGCCAGAAATCTATTATTTAAATACACCACATGAGTAAAATTTCGGTAGGAATAGTTTATTATATCCGCGAGCTTGTTTAGATATAGAAAATTTTGCTCAGTTTGTAATTTCGTTTTGCTATAGAAAAATCTGCTTGAATTTTATTTTGCTGGCTCAGATTAGAAAAAATTCTGGCAATTATTAAGGTTAGTCAAGCTAAGAGAAAACTCATGTTTTCGCGACCACAGTTTCTTTTGGAAATGTTAACTAAAATTTTCATAAATTCGTGAGCTAAGTTTTTAAGAAAGCTGTTATTTTGTGTTAACTTTTATTTCGTAAACTGATGTACATTCCTCTCTTTTAAAATTGGTTTTAGAGACCGATTTACAAAAATTGTAGAAAAATTGGAAATAAACGCTTTCCTAAAATAATAATGAAATAAGACCAAAAAAAGTGGCTTTAATGAATCATGAAATATGATAAATAATATCATCAAATATTGTTAACAGATATATGTAATTGATTTTGGTTATAATATTTTGTTAGCTTACGTTTAGCCTTTTTCGTAACAAGTTTCAAATAAATAACTAAGACGTATGAAGCCAAAATAAATTACGGAAAGAAGTAATTTCTACAACTGCCATTGAACATATAGAAGTTTCTCTTAAGTTTTCAATGAAAACATATTGTTTAAATTATTCACCAAACTCATGTCCTTTGTTCAATATCGCAACCATTAGTTTTCATTTCTTTAAAAATAAAAAAGTTAAAACAAAAAGTTTATTTGTTAATTATGCTAGAGTTCGAAATCAAAAATTTCATTTTATAAAGATTTTAATAAAATATAAATTTGAAAAATTATGTTTCCTTTTAGAGAACAAAATGGAATTGAAATCAAAAATATTACACATATATTTTAAATCTTATTTGTTTAAACTTTTACTTATAAGGTAATTGAATATTTTATAAAGGTATGAAGAACAAAAAGTCATATTTCAGTTATGTAAAGAAATACTTGAAAAATATTTCAATTGAATAGGAATAATGAACTAAATACGAGTTAAATTTTGTAGTTTATTATGGAAAACTAAAACGAAAAGAGATGATAAAAAAAGGCAGAAAAGCCTAATATTTTGCATTAGATCCTATTCTTGACAGGCAATTGCTTGTATAAAAACCGAAACGTTTTGCTAACGTTACAGTTTACATTCTAAAGTACGCTTTGCCAGCGCTTTTTTAAATAACAACAAGGACCCTGTTTGATTCCTTATTTTCAAATCTGTATTTTAAAGTTTCTGGTAAGACATTTAAACTCTGCTTAGATATGTAACGTCTATCAGACGGATGCCTTTTTAATTTTGTACTCCATCTCTGTGATTTGTAGTTAGAGAAAATTTATATCCTCAGTATTCTCAGTTGATCTCAGCAGAGAAAATTCAATAAATAAATGATCTCAATAACTCCTATGCCAAATTTTATTTTTTAAGTCCTCAAAAGGATGTTAGAAATCATACGTCTTTCTTAACGTAACGTTATCTTTACCGTACTAAAAAATAACGCTATCTTTCTAGGGTTAATTTATGGATAACAATAAATTTTATGTTTTAAATAAATATGTATTAATCTTTTTAACGGAGAAACTTTCCAAATGAAAGTGAAATATTGAAAAAATTTATTGTTAAATTTAATTAAAAAGACCGTTAAACAGATTAATACATATTTATTTAAGATATAAAAGGTCGAATAAAAATAATAATAAATTTTATCTTCAATATTTCTTTAAGCCGTTAAACTTTGTGAATTTAGAAACGATTATTTATAAAAAATTGTTGTGAGTGAATTTTATTGACAATTTGTCGCTGGCTGGCTTCAACCGAAGACTGTAGTGTAGGATGACATTGTCATTAAAATAATGTAAATATTCTGCTAATACTATGAACCAGTTTCCTAGGAAAACATTTACTAGAGATTATGTTCTTGAAACAAGATGATCTTGAAGAATTCTTATGGAAACTGAAATAGTGGTTTTAGCACTGTAGTTTGAAAACGTTTTATTTTGGAAATAATTCGGCAGCTCATGAACCACTTAATATAAGATATATGAAGCTATGAGGTATTTTTGAGTAAGGCAGGGGTATTTTTGGATATCCTCCCAAAGTGGGGGACAACGTTGCCAGTTTATCGATCATTTTAATAAAATATAGCACACATATCTAATATTTAAGTAAGCTGATTTATTTGTGTACTATTTTTGATAAAATTGTTGTGAAAAAGAGATAAACTGTGGCCCCGGTAGGCTAGTAGGTAGTGTACTACCTTGTCAATCTGGGGGTTGTGGGTTCGATTCCTAACAAAGACCTTCGTGTTTTTTTTCACTATTAAACTAAAAATTTAGTGTTGATAGAGCTGCTCAGTGATGAAGGCATGGTCACTGGTCACTTGTGCTGTCTTATACGACAGTTAATGTCCGTAACTACCCTTCTACTTTCACCACCTGTCTCATGTTTTCTCTATCCCTTTCCTAATGAATGTAGCACGGTACTTGACTAAAGAGGCAATGTTGCCTGAAGTGCTACTTTTCTTAAAAAAGAAAAAATAAAGTCTGTAGTAAATTAAACATAAAATAAATTAAAAATCAAAATAAATTAAAATCAAAATGTTCAGCACCGTCTTTTTTTTCCTTAAATTTTACATTGTGCCAAATCTGTAAAAAGAATTGTGTCAAACCTGTATTTATAAAGAACTACATATCATAACTTTTGCCATCCATCACTCATTATATTTGGCGGGCCAAGGGAGTTTCGAGCATTTGCATTTGCATTTCCCGTTGTTCCTTAAAATTAGTAGAATCACTGCCTCTTCGAAACCCCCTGGCTGGTGATAGATTTTTTCCTAACGCTTCCAGTAATTTTTCAAATTGGTTGGCGTTGGTAATTTCAATTTTTTCTATTTTATGTTTATTTTTTTATCTTTTATTTTGCGATTTTAGTTTTTTCAATGTTTTTAGATTTATTTTTATAACAGCACGACACCAAAATCACAGGCAACAATATCAATGGCAATTGTAGGCAACTTCAACGTCAAATTTTCTTACAGAATACCAAACAGGTGCCCCTGTAGGATGGCGGTTGTGGGTTCGATTCCCAAAGAAGACCTTGGTTTTTTTTCACTACAAAAATAAAAATTGACTGTCGGTGGGGCTGCTCAGCAATGAAGGCATAGTCACTGGTCGGTGTCCTGCCTTATTATACGGCAGTTAATTTCCGACTTTCCTTCTACTTTCACCACCTGTTTCATCTCTTCTCTATCCCTTTCCTAAAGAATGTAGCACGGTACTTGACTAAATAGGCATTGTTGCCTGAAGTGCTACTTCTCTTTTTACAAAAAAAAAAACATGTGTCGCCAGTCATCTATAAATGGCAATATTACCAACAACAATACGCATTTACAATAAACGATAAAAAACGACGTCGCACAGTGGACCATTTTTACGAGAAGGCGGCCAAAAGTCCTTTTTTACATGGTCCCCACTTGAAAAATTTTAAAGTTCATTCAAAAGTGCACCTCAGGAGCCAAAATATTAAAACTTTATTTTAACTATATCACACTGATAAGGGTGATTCAAAATGACCACTTTCAGTATTTTTCTAAAATAATAAATTTTTTAGTAAATTTTTGATTTTTAAACATCTTTAACTTTTTTCTTACACAAGGCTTTCAAACGAAACAGACTTTGTGTAATAATTTGTTTTTTGTGATTTGTTAGCTATTAGTATAAGAAAACAGAACTGTGTTTGATTGATTTTAAATTTTTAGAAATTAATTTTTATAGTTCCAAATTTGTTCCAAATTCTCTTACTTAATAGGGCATAACTTCTAAAATTCGTTAGGAAATGTAAAAGCATTAGCACTATGTCATAGCTCTAATTGTATACCCAATTGTATACCCGGCACGATCCGACCATGAGCACCACAACAATTTTTCTGACACAAGGTCGAACATTTTTTGCAAAATGGAATTAAAAAAATTTTTCTGTTCTGCTATTTTGTAAGCATTTTATTTATTTTTCAAATTTTATGAGAGACGTTGTTTAGATGAATATACGTATTTTTCCAAAGAAAACAAACATTTTTAGTCAATTTCAAAGTCATGCCTGCTTAAAATTGATGTGATATGATTTAGGTCACAAAAGTACTTTGCTTTTTAAATTGATTTATAAAATTGTTTTTTTTTTCAAATTGTTAAATTACTTGGCTTTGGGCATAAAAACAAACCATTGATATTTATCCAACGCTCTTACAGGTGGAAATACAAAACAAAAAGGATCCGAAAAATAAAAGATGAAATTAAAGCCCTTCAACTTACAAAAACAGCTATGCCATCCACAGTTCATACCATGGGAAACAAATAATGCTACTCAATATGTTACCAATAGGAGATCTATCTGAAGAAGCGCAATAAAAACGAAACAAAGACTATAGATTCTTTCGTGAGCATAGCACAAGAAAAATTTCTAGATATTGTACTAATGACGACTTGATTGTTATTTTATTATGCACATCAGATCCCTATATGTCCAATATGCGGCAAAAATGGAAACTACTTCTATTGAACTAGACGTAGAAGCTAAACTGCTTCTAGAAGATGAAAATCAAGGCTATTTAGAAGAAATATTTACTAAAATTGTTTAATTAATAGTCATGTTTTCAAAAACAAGAGTTATCTGTATGTATGTCGTCCTTTTAAAATTGTTTGTACATGAATAAAGTATTAATCAATTTACAACAAAAGTTTACATAGGCTAGTAGTATTTATGTTTATTTGGGACTTAAATACCTCCTTATTTAAAGTAAATTTGAACCAATAAATGTTTTGTATGTTTTATGTTATGTTTTTATGTTTTCTATTACCTTTGGCCATCGTACTAAAAATTTCACGGGGCTTGGCTCTATCTGACTAAATTTAAGTTTTTAATAAGTATAAGTTCTAAACGTGAATCAATATATAAGATTTTATCTAAAATAAACTCTTTGAACAAGTTTTAATACTTTAATTTCGTACCAAAAATCAGCTAAAACTTAGAATGTATTTTTAAACCTATCACAATTATTTTTTTAACCGGTCGATTTAAAATATTTATACCTTAAACGAAAGCCTATGATCTCACCTAGTAGACAAGATAACGATCCGTTCAAAAGTTATATAGTTTTGACCGCCTTCTCGTAAAATGGTCCACTGTGCGTCGTCTTGTATTGCCGTCGCCAAAAAGAATAAAAAAATCAGCTAACTGTTTAGAAAAATTTTCACTAGACAATAAGCCAATATTCTCTAAATTGTAATGACAATTTCTTTTTCAAAAATGCAAAATTTTATATTTGGTATTATATTTATTATATTTCATAATTAGAATGGAAACCCTTATGTAGAAATGATTGAAAATAAACAATGTTTTTTGTTGTTTTGAAATGTTTTGTAGTGTTTGTATGGAAGTGTCTTTGAGTCTTGCTGTCTATGCTATGTTGATTTTATGAAAAATTCTCATAGAATCAGTTTGGCTTTGGATATAAGACTCTTAAGTTTTTTTATACAATATTGGGGGAATAGTGAAATTGGATGGATGTGCTCGCCCCCATTACAATACATTTAAAATATTTTTATTTTTATTTGAATAAATGTTTTATGAAGATATCATAAGATGTCTATTTTTAAAAAAAAAATTTTTGTAATAAATATTTTGTAAGAATATCATGAAATATTTATTTAAAGAATCAAGCACGAAATAAAATTGCTTATATAATTACAATACCTTTTGATCCACTTTGCTGTTACAATTTTTAAAAATTTGCTGCGTAATAAAACTCTTTTATTTTTATTTGTTAGTTTTATTTGTTATTTAAATAATTTCTTTTGGCAAATAAAGTACTTAAATTATAAATATAAACAAAAAAATAAATAAATAAAGAAAATTTACTTTCGAATTAAATTAAACAAAAGATAAAAATAAAACTAAATGCAATTGTAAATTTATTTAATAATTTAGTTAAACTCTAGACTTAAATAAAATAATCAAATGCAAAAACAAAAATGTGTACTTATTTGAAAAAAAATCACTGTGAGAATGTGTATGTATGTGCATGTACAATTCGAATATTAAATATTTAGTTTAACAAATAAAATAACAGTAATAATTAAGTAAAAATTTTAAATAAAGAGAGGCAAGTAATAAGCTTAAAATAGCAAACTAAATATAATAAAGGGGTCGGACTCGGTCCCTGGTATTAAAGCATATAAATGTACAAAAGAATTTTATGAATTTTTGTAAATTAATTTAATTGGACTAAATATTGAAAATTAATTTTTTTATTATTAAAGAGCACTACTAATAATTACAAACTTTAATTTAATTTGAATTTATTATATTTCATAATTACAATACCTTTCATTCCACTTTGTTGTTCTAATTTTTAAAATTCTGCTGCGTAATAAAACTCTTTTATTTTTATTTGCTAGTTTTATTTTTTTATTTAAATAATTTCATTCGGCAAATAAAGTACTTAAATTATAAATATTAACAAAAAAAATAAATAAAGAAAATTTACTTTCGAATTAAGTTAAACAAAAGATAAAAAATTAAAATAAAACTAAATGCAATTGTAAATTAATTTAATAATTTAGTTAAACTCTAGACTTAAGTAAAATAATCAAATGCAAAAACAAAAATGTGTACTTATTTGAAAAAAATCACTGTGAGAATGTGTGTGTGTGTGCGTGTACAATTCGAATATTAAACATTTAGTTTAACAAATAAAATAACAGTAATAATTAAGTAAAAATTTTAAATAAAGAGAGGCAAGTAATAAGCTTAAAATAGCAAACTAAATATAATAAAGGGTTCGGACTCGGTCCCTGGTAGTAAAGCATATAAATGTACAAAAGAATTTTATGAATTTTTGTAAATTAATTTAATTGGACTAAATATTGAAAATTAATTTTTTTATTATTAAAGAGCCCTACTAATAATTACAAACTTTAATTTAATTTGAATTTATTATATTTCATAATTACAATACCTTTCATTCCACTTTGTTGTTCTAATTTTTAAAATTCTGCTGCGTAATAAAACTCTTTTATTTTTATATGCTAGTTTTATTTGTTATTTAAATAATTTCATTCGGCAAATAAAGTACTTAAATTATAAATATAAAAAAAAAGAAAATTTCCTTTCGAAATTAATTAAACAAAAGATAAAAATAAAAATAAAACTAAATGCAATTGTAAATTTATTTAATAATTTAGTTAAACTCTAGACTTAAATTAAATAATCAAATGCAAAAACAAAAATGTGTACTTATTTGAAAAAAAAAATCACTGTGAGAATGTGTATGTGTGTGCGTGTACAATTCGAATATTAAACATTTAGTTTAATAAATAAAATAACAGTAATAATTAAGTAAGAGTTTTAAATAAAGAGAGGCAAGTAATAAGCTTAAAATAGCAAACTAAATATAATTAAGGATTCGGACTCGGTCCCTGGTATTAAAGCAAATAATTGTATAAAAGAATTTTATGATTTTTTGTAAATTAGTTTAATTGGACTATATAATAAAAATTAATTTTTTTATTATTAAAGAGCACTACTAATAATTACAAACTTTAATTTAATTTTAAGCATACAGGATGCTCGTTATTTAATTTTTTTTTCATATTATATTTAAAGCTTAATGTGTTACAAATACTATTCTTTGTCTATAAACTTCTCTATATTTAACACAAACAATAAGATCATTTTTACATTGTTTCTTATTGAAATTTATATCTTTATATAGAATAAATAACAACGAAATATAAATAAAAAAATACAAATTATCATAAAAAATTATATGCATCATAAATTGGCATAAATAAAAAAATACAATGGCAAATTTACTATTACACTTAGGTACATACTCCAAATAGAACAGCAGCGTTTAAAATTATAGCACTTTTCATTTTATTTTTAATTTTGTTGTAAATTTCCCATACAATAATCAAAAATCGCTGGGCGATATTGGAAGCAACATTGATGAATTTTTTTAATAAATTTTTCCTACAGAAAAGCTGAGTTAGAACTTCAACAACATTTTCTATTAAAAGTTGATTAATTCCTTATTTTAGCAGCAACTTTTTTTTTTTTTAAATTGTGATACAACTCTTTTAACTGTTTTTATTGAAAAATAAATTAAGCTCTTAGCAACTTTTTCTTTTGAAATTGATAAAATATTTGATACCCTTTCCCAAAAAAAATTTTTACCAATAGTCTTGTCAACATTTACAACATAAACATAAACGTTTAGCATCATTTTTCTTTAAATATTAATAAAAATGAATGAAACTTTTTCTACAACTGTCATTTAAAACCTTATTAGAATCTCAGCAAATTATTCCTTTTGAAAAAGTAGTAACTTTATCTTTTAAAGGGAAACAAATTTAACAGCAACACATCCTAAAGAAAGTTCATAACATTGCCAGCTACTTTTTCGAAAAGTTGACAAGATTGTCAGGACTGTTGTTTAAAATATTAAAATTTGTATACCCTTAGGTATAAAAAAAATAAAATTAGAGCCTCAGAAATGTAAAATTGGTAAGAGTGCCAGCAATCTTCTGTATAGAAAAATCGATGACTTTCGGCAAATTTTTATTTAAAATGCTGATAACAGCGTTAGAAGGCTTTTCTTATAGTAAGCTGGATAACACTTCCAGCAACTTGCTTATAAAGTTGATGACTATTAGCAAACTTTTGATAGAACATTTTTCTTAAAAAATTTAAAGCCTCACAGCAACTTTTGCTGAAGGAAGAATGATTACATTCTCAGTATCTTTTTGTAAAGCGTAAGGTTTCTTAAAAAACTCAGCATCTTTGTTTACAAAAATTTTTTTTATGTTTAGCAACAAAAGTTGCTAAAATTATCAACAATTGTTTCTATGGAAAAATTGATTAGACTTTTAGCAAATGTTTTATTCTGAATCATCTTACCTTGTCTTAATTAAGGTTGAGTTGAAAATTTTTTAAATTATTTCAAATAAAATGCCGCGACTTCCCATAAGAGATTAATGGCAGATTCATTTCCTTTTACAGCATGCTATAATTTTCCACTACTGTCTGCGAAACAGATACTTATAAATAAAGATAGAAAATACAGAATATAAAAGGTTATCACATTTCAATACACATCATAATAATTTCTCAATTACAATAATTGTTGGCAACAAAAAAAAAATAAAAAAAAGGAAAATACATGAAAAAACTGAAGAGCTAAATCCACAAGAATTCTTTTTTCCTACAACAGCAGCAGCACTAGAAGCAACAGTAAATAAATAATGGACTTAAAAAATAATAAAATTAAAAAATAAACAAAATATTGAATGTGAAAACAGACAAAGTAACTTTATACGTTTTATTATACTTTTTGCTTTTGTTTTTTGCTGACTCCACTACTCTATGTTCCCGATTTCCATACACATTCATTAGATGTTATAAGATGCTCTTTGGCGGCAGCCAACGATGCCTGTAATGATGATGACGATAATGCTGTAGTCGTGTTTTGATCTTCATGCTGCAACTGCAATTGTTGCAGTGTCTGATGAAAATTAACATTCGAGGGTACATGTTGCAAAGGAGTTTTTTTCAAATTTGATTTCAGCTTGTTGGCTACAACCACCGCTGCTGTGCCTGTACCGTCAGCCGTACAATGTTGCAGACTGAAGTTGCAATTTGTATGAGGCAAAGAAGTAGAAATTTTATTTGTATGAGTATTTATTTGCAAAAATCTACCCACATATAAGGCGGTTAGTGTTGCATAAAGAATTCCTATTATAGCACCGGCAAACACATCCGACCAGTGATGCCAATAATCGGCCACACGGCTAAGGGAAATAAACCAGGCCATCGATAGAAATAGAAACTGTAACAAATGGCGTAAGACACGTTGAATGCCGCGGCCACCGCGCCATATTGCATGCAAATAAAATGCCAAAAATAACATGGCATAAAATGATAGCGAAGAATGAGCACTTGGAAATGATACGTACAATTCTCTCAACTGCATTGGCGTTAGACTAGGATTTGCACAGTAGTACTGTTCTACAAATAGTATACGATTTTTGGCATCTTCACAGTTAGAGCCATCGTTGAGTTTAGGCTGGCAGGCTGTATAGAAATGTGGCCTTAAGCGGCGTACAACATTTTTGGCCAACTCCGTTGTAAGGTAGGTGGCAATAAAGCCAAAACTAAAACAACCCAAACTAAAAGTAACATTCCGCAAATATTGGCGCATTCGAAAGTTATGGCAGAGGCGCATTATCTCCACTACGCTTAGGAACAACATAGGCAGTAAGAGCATGCACACCAATAGCATAGCCACTGTAATAGTACACTCATGATAGGGATAACGTATAGTCAAGTCGCCACAAAAGAAGCCGCGTTGATAAGTACGCATATTTAAGTTGTCGTTAATCGGTAGCAGCCTTTCAATTGTGGCAGCTGCATGAACAACAATCACCACTGACGTTTAATTTTAAATGTTTGTGTTAGCACATTAACAATTACTATTTGATGTTGTTTTAGTTTCGCATAAACGTTTTAGTCTTTTCACTTATGGCAAGGAATTTATTTCTTTTCCTGCTTCACAATTTTTATTCACTTTCAGTATTTTTTAATTTATGTGGAATTTTGACACTCTTTCAGAGATGTCTTTAAAGTTTCCTTATTTTTGTTGTTGGCTTGAATATTTATAACTTTTACTAAGTAGTTTTCTTTCTTAATTTATTTTAAAATGTAAATAAAATATATGCAATTTATTTTCAATTGATTTATTTTTATTTCAAATAAATTTTTTCTTTCGTTTGCAACAGGTGACAGCTAGACAATATTGTTTGCGTAAAATACACTACAGAATAAACATACATTTTCAAATTTAATGAATAATATTTTTTTATTCAAATTACTCTGGCAAGCTCAAAATTGGTAAAAAAAATTTTCCAATAAATTTTCAAAGATTTCTTCTTCATTTACTTTACTGACGACATCGATTTAAATTTCAAAAAAATATTTACTTAGTTAAGTTTAAATATATTTTTCATTGATTGTTTGCAATAACAAGTTTGAAATCAAACAAATTCAGAAATTAATGAAGACTAAGAGCACTGTTTTTATTGAAAATTTTCTTAAGAGTCACAAGTCCTCCGCTGAAAGGTTTGTCAAATATTGGAATAAATTTTCTAGATTAAAGTTTGCACAGTGTCGTAATTAATTTTCTATAGCAAAATTTATTCAAAATCAGTGTTTATTTCATAAGGTAAATAAACACTTTAACTCAAAACATAAATTTTTGAGTTAAATTATAATATAATTATAATAATTTGTTATAATTCCAAACAATTTTGCCCCCAGTCAAAGTAAAAAAAATTACTGGGTCAGATTAAATTTTCAACAGGAAAAGTAAGTAAGTGGCGGAATCAATATTTATATTAAAACTTGCTGGGAGCCGCAATTAAGTTACTAAATGAAAATCTGTTCAATATCAGAGTTAATTGTCTATAGAAAACTTGATTGTCTCGGTGTTAACTTATTTTGATCTCAATATAAAAGATAATTTTCTATAGAAATATCATCAGAGCATATCTTCTATAGAACAAATGTGTCAGTAATGGTTTTTAATACCAAAAAAAAAAAGTATTTTTCTATGCATAAATAATGTCTATAAATATTATTTGTAAGAGTTATTACCTTTAAAAAATTTTACTCAGAGGCAGAAATTATTTTCTGTAGAATTAGTGTCGCAATATATTTTCTATTTAAAAAATTATCTAAATTTCGGAGTAGATAGTATAGTATATATAGTATATTGTATAGTGTTTGCCCAGCGTTATAATCCTAAGTATCGGAGCAAATAAAGTATTGAAAAATGTAGTCAGCGCAAGAATTTAATTTCTATAACAAAAAAATACACAGTGCAGAGCTAATTCTTTAAAGAAATATTAAAATTTAGAAAAATTTCTTCAGTTTCGGTGGTGAGTTTTTTATAGAATATCTTACTCCGTTCCGAAAGTATGTTTTCCATAGAACATTTACTACATTTCGAAATTAATTCTCTATAGTATAATTTACTATCTTTCGGATTTAATTTTACATTGCATAATTTACAACTTTTCGGAATTAATTTTTTAAAGAATAATTTACTCCGTTTCGGAATTTGTTTTCCATAGAACAATTTAGTCCGTTGCGAAACTAATTTTCCGGAGCATAATTTTCTTCCTTCCGTATATAATTTTCCATTAAATAATTTACACCTCTGCGTAATTTCCTCTGAGCTAATTTTCCATAGAAAATTTTTTCCGTTTCAAAATTAATTTGCCATTTTGAAAACACCTTCCCAGATTCGGCGTTAATTTTCTATAGAATAATTCTCCTATGGGAAAATTATAGTAAAACTTCTTCAGTGTGGTAACTTATTCCGTTTCAAAGTTAATTTTCCATTGAACAATTTACTTCGTTTCGAAGTAAGTTTCGCATAGAACAATTTAGTCCGTTTCACAATTAATTTTCCAGAGCATAATTTACTCCATTTCATACATAATTTTTATTTTCGGTGTTAATTCTCTGTAGAATACTTTTCTCCGCTTCGAAATATGTTTTCCGTAGGAATATTACATCATTTCGAAATTAATTTTACAAGGAAAAATTTACTCATTTTTGGACTTTCCATAGGAATAATACTCCATTTCGAAATTAGTTTTCCAGAAAATACATTACTCCTTTTCGGACATTGAATATTTTGCACCTCTTGGGACTTAATTTTCCAAGGACTAATTAACTCCGTTTTGGAATTAATATTTCGTTTCGGAAAAATTTTGTCAGCTTCTGTGTTAATTTTTCATAGAATAATTTACTGCGTTGCGAAGTTAGTTTTACGTAGAACAATTTAGTCTATTTCGAAATTAATTTTCCGGAGCATAATTTACTCCCTTCCGTACAAAATTTTCCATTAATTTTACACCTCTGCGGAGTTAATTTTCCATAGAAAAAATTTGTCCATTTCAGAAATAATTTTCAATTTTAATTTTCTATAGAATAATTTTCTTCGTCTTGAAGTAATTTTTCCATAGGAAAATTATTCAATTTCAAAATTAATATTTAAGAGAATAATGTTCCATTACATTCGGAGTTATTTTTCGAAAGAATTAATTTTCCATTTTGGAAATACTTTCCCAGATTCGATGTTAATTTTCTAAAGAATAATTTTTTTCACTTCGAAGTAAGTATTCTATAGGAAAATTATTCCCAGATTCGGTGTTAATTTTTTAGAGTATAATTTTATTCGTTTCGAAGTAAGTTTTCCATAGGAAAATTATTCCATTTCGAAATTAATCTTCCAGAGAATAATTTACTCCTTTTCAGAGTTAATGTTCCATTGCATAATTCACACCTCTACGGAGTTAATTTTCGAAAGAAAAATTTATTCCCTTTCGGAATTAAATTTCGGTTTTGATGAAATTTTATCAGTTTCAGTTTTAATGTTCCATAAACTAATTTACCCCGTTTCGAAGCAAGTTTTCAATATGGCGTTCTGAAATTAATTTTCCAGGGAATAATTTACTCCCTTTCGGAGTTAATGTTCCATTGAATAATTTACACCTTTTCAAACCGAATTTTTCAACGAATAATTTACTCCGTTTTGGAATTATTTTCCGTTTCGGAAAAGTTTTTTCAGTTTCGGTGTTAATTTTTCTTAGAATAATTTATTCCGTTTCGAATTTAGTTTTCCATATAACAATTACTACGTTTCGAAGGCAATTTTTGAGAAAATAATTTAATGCGTTTTCGAAAGAATAATTTACTCGCTATCGGAATTAATTTTCGGTTTTGATAAAATTTTATCAGTTTCAGTTTTAATGCTCCATAAACTAATTTACTCCGTTTTGAAACAAGTTTTCTTCTTTAGGGCGTTCCGAAATTAATTAATTTTCCAGGGAATAATTTACTCCCTTTCGGAATCAATGTTTCATTGAGTAATTAATTTATTCCGTTTTGGAATTAATTTTTCGTTTCCGAAAAGTTTTCTCGGTTTCGGTGTTAATTTTTCTTACAATAATTTATTCCTTTTCAAACCAAGTTTTCCATATAACAATTACTATATTTCAAAGCAATATTTAATCCGTTTCGGAGTTAATTTTCTGCGGAAAATTTTCTATAGAAAAGTTTGATCATTGCTAATGATTATGTTTTTGTTAACGTTGCCGCTCGATAGACATTAATTAATTTAACAGCAAAATAAAATTTAACTGCAAATTTATTGTCAAATTTTATTTCAAAAATTAAATTGTCTGTGACATTTGATTTATTACTGCCTGGATTCGATATTTCAAGCAATAAATTAAATACAAAATGTTATTTTTAAAAATTTTTTGTTTTTATTTGTAAAGTTCATTTATCTCTTTTTTTTTTGTTAAGTTTTAACAAATAACTAAACAACAATGAAAAAAATATTTTGTGAAAGATTGCAATTTTTCATATTTTTTGGTGGCTGGCGATCATTATTGTTGGAATTATTGTCCGCAAAGATTTTTGTCACAAATTTATTAGTTGAGGTGTTAAAGATCATTTGATTTTTATTTTTATGAAAAGCAAATCTTTACGATATTTTTATGTCCAGTTAAGTTTTATGATTCAAACGTTTTATTGTCGTTATGTATTATGCTTGTTACGATCAGAAGATGAAAATAAAAAACTATAAATGACGTTTAATTATTTTATTTACTAATTTTCATTATGTTTATATTCAATAATCATCAGGTTTTGTGGACGGCATTTTTCTTTTGTTAAAGCAGCTTGATTGGCATCACTTTTTGTTGCTGGGCAAACATTTAAAAATTTGTTCAATGGTTTTATTTTTATTTAGAAATATTAAATTTAAATTTGTTTTAAATTTTAATATTCAATTTTCTATTTGAAAAGAATATGATTTTCTTTTTGTATAAAATTATGTTTGTTTTTTTAAACAATAGCACTTCATTAACAGGCCTTATCAGTTTACAACTCCTAGATTTTATATTTTAATTAATTAAGATAATTAGGTGTTATTTGTTTTATTTTGTTGTTGTATAAGAAAAATATTCTCTCTGGCATAGAGAAAATTGCTTGGGTGCCTGCGTGCAAATATCGCATAGAAAATTTTATCGGTGTCAGATTTCAAATTGTGTATAAGAAAAATTCTTTGTATTTGGAAGAATATTTCTAATAGAAAAATTTGTTAGGGCCTGGGAGAAATTTTTTACCGTCTGGGAGAAGTTTTTCTTTAGGAAACCCTCATTGAGTCTGTAAACAATCACTAGAAAAGTGGTGGCCTAGGAGTAATTTTTCACCATTTGCGAGAAGCTTTATTTTAAGAATAAAAAAAAAATTCTCAGCACTTGGGTGAAATTTTTCACCGTCTGTGAAAGGTCTGCGAGAGGTTTTATTTCAGGAAAACACTCACGGAGTCTGTGAGCAATCAGTAAAAAATTCCTCAGGGCCTATGTGAAATTTCTCATCGCCTGTGAAAGGTTTGCGAGAAGTTTCTTTTTTAGAAAATCCTGGGAGAAATTTTTCGATGTCTGTGGGAAGTTTTTTCTCTAGAAAACCCTCAATGAGTCTGTGAGCAATTAGGAGAAAAGTTTTTCGGGAACGTGGAAGAAATTGTTTGCCTTCTGCGAGAAGTTTTTTTTAGAAAACCCTCATATAGTGTGTTAGCAATCATACTATTGAAAAATGTTTCTAATTTTAACAGCAATTTGTAGAAAATGTTGCTGCTAGCAATTTTCCCATGAAAAACTTTCGCGGTATCTAAAAACAATTTATCGCGACTAAAATGTTCTTGTCGTGTGAAAGTAATTTTACTGAAGAACAAACATTTTGCCATGTTTACGTGGAATCTTTCTACTGAAGTCAAATCATCATAATAATCTTTTGTGCAAAATTCTATTGTGTAAAATTCAAGTGAGCAAGTTTGTATGGCCCCAGAAGTAACGACATTTACATACTTTTTTCGATTTTTAGGAGTTACATACTTGTGTACTTTTGATACAGTTTGGAATTGGTTCCGCATTTATTTAGCTCGGTTTGAAAAAACAGCCTGTCTCTAGAAGAAGAAGTCCTTTGCTGAGAGATATTTTTTTTGGCTGGTTTTCACAAAGTGTTTTTTTTTGGAAAGGTTCGTCTAAAGTTTATTGAATAAAAATTTGATTTCACTGATTGATTGAACAGATAATTTAAGTTTAAAAAAAGAGAACAATAAGTCCTTTGCTTTTCATAAAATTTTCATACTTTTCTTCCCTTTTAGGGATTAATATACTTTTAGTATAATTTTTTTTGTATCCTTTTTTAGTATACTTTCGATAAGGTCTGGAATTGGTTCTTCACTTATTTAACTCAGTTTAAAATGAACAGCCTGTCCATAGCTTTAACAAAAAATACAAGAAATATTTTTTAGGCATATTTTTTACTTCTCATATTTCCATACTTTTCTCCCCTCTAAGGAATTAATACTTGTCTGGAATTGTTTCCGTTTCTGTCCCTTGCTTTAAAAAAAAAGAACAAGAAGTCCTTAACTGAGAGATAAATTTTTACTTTTCATAAGGCTGACTTCCCCAAAATTAATTATTTAAAAATTATATTCTAAAATCCTTCGAATAAAACATTTGATTTCACTTTCTAATAATTTCGAACATCAAACTATAAAAATTGGCCGTATGTCCAACTACTGAGTTTTCTTCTTCCTAAGCAAACATGGTTACATGCTTTTATATAGAATTTCATTTGGTCACCGGCATTGTTCATTACTTGTATCCTTTTTAAGTCTTGCCAAGAGCAATTTGAAAATGCATTGTTAATTAATTTTCATTTTAAATAAATAAATTTTTTATTTGTTGTCAATTTCGATTGCTTTACTCTGTCTAATTAATGGACAGACTGTAATCCCAGCCTGTTTAAAGTATGATTATGATTTGTTTTTAATTTTTGCTGTTGTTTCCCTTCTGTTTATTTTGTTTTTTTTTTTTTTTTGTTAAAATTTTTTGCTGATAACTGTGTTACTTTTTGTCTTTTATTAAGTTATGTTTTTGTTGTAGAGGTGTTTTTATTTATACAATTTCATTCATAGATAATTTACCACTTCCCACTGGCAGTTGCTTTTTCTAAAGTTTTTATTGTTGCTTTAATATTTCTTTTAATTCAAAGTGATTGAGAAATGTTTTAATATTTGTTTCACACATTTTTAAGGAGATAAGAAAGGTTTTATTTTATTTATGGAATTCTTTATATTTTGAAATTAAACAATTGAACACAAATAATTGATTGACTTGATTTAAAGCATGTTTTAGTTAAAGTAAAATATTTTTTATTTCATTAGTTTTATTTGAATTTCTCACAAATTGTTTTAAAAACATAAACTTGTTGATTGCTGCATTATTTCAAAATACTATATTGTTTTAATTTCCAGGTGGTTTGTAAATATTGCTTTCGTCACCTTATTACACGCTTTAAACATTAAAAATAATAACGGGACACACTTTTATAATTTTCTTTTAAAATAAAAATTTTTGAATTTTTTTGTATGTTGTTTTACCGTCTGTCCATTTAGTACTGGTGTAAAGTATTCAAACAAATTTTTAATATTTCGCATTTTATTAATTTTATTTTATTTGGCGTCCGTCTGTCATGGGTCTCTGCTGGTCTCAGTGAGTTGTTATTTTGGAATAAATACAGCCAAACAAATGCTGATCGTTTGTCTATTTGAGTTTAAGTTGGGCTATTGCAGCAGCTCCTTTTTTATAATTATTACTACGGCGTTGACGTTGGCGTCAACAATATTTATTTAATAGTTAATGCTACTCAAATCCACACATTCATACAAATGAAAACTTCTTACAGTGGTTGGTCGTATATGTTAACTATAGGCAACTAAAAATATAATTCAAAAGGGTGCTTTTTTTAGGCGTAGAAATTTTACCACCAGATATAATAAAAGTTCATTTTTGCCCTATAAAGTTTAACAAAATAGTATTTTACAGCAAAATTGAAAAAAGTGATTTGTTGGCCCATGATGGTAATTCTAGGTTGCAGAATAATTAAAAAACTCTACTAACTAAATGAGAATTTTAACGAATTAAAGAAGTTTAAAAAATATTGAAATATATAAGAAAAGTTTTAACAGAGTTTTGTGTTTTCGAGCGATTTTAATTAGCCTTCAGTTAAAAATAATAAACAACCGAAAGCTTCACAGAAGATACTGATTTGCTTATAATGGCATTTTTTAGAGATGTTGTCAAATTCCTAAGCCAATAAGTAATTGTTTGAATAAAATAAAACTGTTACTCTACCAGGGTGTTAATTTCCAAAGAAAGCAAAACCATTAATATTTGGCAGGTCGTCGATCAACATTTTGGAGATAAGCGTTTCTTTTATTTCTATTTTCTATTAACAAAATCATCGGAAGGATTCTTTTAGTGCTCCAAAAGCAAACAATACAAGTTATTGTTAAGTAAATAAAAGTAAATCAGGCCATAGAAGCCTGTTTAAAATCGTCAGAATTGTCTTCTCTTTGTTTAGAGACATGGAATTTTCTTTAGACACTTCCTAAACCCAATCTTAATATTTCTGAGCTAGTCCCTGATTTCGGCTTTCAATAGATTTAGTTTTTTGAGCCGTTTGCTTGTGCATCTAAAAAACTGCAAGTTGAAATCATATATTTTTAAAAGTAGTTCGAATTTATTGGGATTATTCTCTCGCGGCATTGGTGATTATTTTGCGGCTAACGGTTGTTTATTTTTTCGGGGAATCATCGAGGCTTCTGCTCAACATGAGAAAGTTCTACACATATAGTTGTCTAATGCGAACAATCTTCTTAATTATTCGTTAGGCTAAAATATAAAGGATACAAAAAAATCGCTTAACGGGGATTATTGTAGAAATTGGGAAAAAATACTTTCGGAATGGATTGCACCGGTTACTCTAAGAAATGCCGGTTACTTCACTCTTTTTGGTCAAGCCACCTTTGATGATAAAGCCACCTTGCTTTAAAAATTTACTGACATCAGATATGGGTGTTGTATTAATTAAAAATGATCTGTGTGCACGCCTTTGGCGATATGTAAATAAATTTATTTAATGAGTGACAAAATCAGGATCAGATAGATTATAATTAAATTCTACAAAGACTGAATTATTATTTTTCATTTAGGCTTAAATCCATTCGTAGTCGTGATTATAGAATAGTGAAATTAAAATATCAGCAGAATGAAATACACTTTCTGCACTGTTCGAAGACGAAGACATATCTATCTACAAGCTTAACAGCAAATGGGATATAACTCAAATAAATTCAATAATTTCACAGAAATTAATCAAACAAATTTTATTTATTTATATTATTTTCAGTTTTATTCGACCTTTTTTTTATGTCTATTAAATTTTAATCTTTTTACACGGTCCTTTAAATTATAACGATTTATTTTTCTTTTTTTTTCTCTCAATATTTCGCTTTCCTGAAGAAGCTTAAGTTAAGAATAATCAATATCCTTATAAAATTTATTAAACTCAGTACAAATTCAGAATTAATATAATTTGATCAGAATATTTTAATTACTAGTCGATTGAAATAGCCCGGAGGACGAAATGGAACGTTAAATTAAATATTGATAATCAAAAAATCTAAACAGACATTTCATTTTATTAAATTTAAAACAAAGGCGACATTTAACTTTATTCTTCGGCTTTTTTGAAATGGCAGTTTTATTAGAGTAAGTCTACTAGTGTAGGATGGTACAATAAGAATAAGTCTGACTAGAGAAGTATAAAGTTATTTTGTGACATATTTGTCACTATGAAACTTCCAATTCTGAATGATATAATAAATGACATATTAATCGAGTAGTAACCAAATAGAAAGAAAACACCCATTAAAGTAATACAATATTGACTATAACGACGACGTTAACTACTACGACCACAAAAACTTCGTCGTGTAGGTCGTCGTCAGTCACTATCGTCGTTGTATTTGATTTTTGTTTATTTTGTGTCTTTTTACTACTCTTTAAATGAGTGATCGTTTTTCATTTGACTAGAACAAAAAAGCAAAAACAATTGAACTGTGTTTGATTTGTTGTCTTTATATATTTCTTTTAAACAGCTTATTCAATAAAAAGCAATAACAATAACCACAGTTTCATATGGTTATAGCTGCTGTTATTATTATAAAAGTAAAAAATTTAAACACACTCGAACAGGAATGGAAATGTCTATGCATTTAACAATTTCTTTAAGTCGAAAATTATTAGTGGAGCAATAGTTGTTGCTAGAAGTTAAGTAGGAAATTTCTGAGATAAAAATAAATTTAAATAAATTTTTCAACAAGAAGTTTATTTTTAAATTGTGGCAAAAACAACTACATGATAGTTTTGAAATTCAGGTTTTTGACGTATTCGTAGAAGATACATTGGCAATTGCTAGAATTATTTTAATTTCACACGACAATCGTATTACAATAATTAAAATCCACTATGAAAATGATGACTCTTAAAATTCTTGATATTTTCGGACAACATAGTCGGCCTTCTGAGACTGCTGTTAAGAATTTGAGTCGACAGGCTCGCTTCAATATGTGCGAACACCGGCACTTAGTCGATCGGGTCGCTCAACTTAAAACATCACAGCTGCGAGCCACTGTGTTTAACTACATCCAAATTTGTCAATTCCTCGACGTTCTCAACACTTGGGATTATACAAAACTGCCACATGCCGAATTTTAATTTTGGCCTTGTCAGGTTATGTCAATAAGCAAACTTGAAGCTGTTGGGCTTCTGAATATCCTCGAGTGACTATTGGCACACTGGCATGCTTAACGTGTCACTGTATGGTGCGCTATGTGGTCTGGAGTGGAAATGAGGTAATGGATAGTAATAGGTTAATATTAACCTATTACTGGCGACGTGGATATCACTGATATGTGGCTTCAAGAGCACGGTGTCACACGTCACAGGATCAATGAAATAATCAATTTACTGCAAACAAAATTTCCCGATCGCATAATTTTACGAATATCAGCAGTTAAGTGACCAGCCAGATCGTGTGATTTAACACCTTATTATTATTTTTTGTGGGGATATGTTAAGAACAGAGTCTATATTGGAGCCACTTGAATCGATTTCAGCCTTAAAACTTAAAATCTGTGATGTGATTAATGAAATAAAATTGTCACTTTACGAAAGAATAATTAAAAACTTTGATGAGAGAATCGACATCAGTTAGCGTAGTCGTGGTAGACATTTGCTAGATATTATTTTTCATTCGTAATTGTCGAGCGTTTCTCTTCGTAATACAAAAAAAAAATTTGATATATCTTAATTAAAATTGTCTGTTTTATTTTGTTTTAGAAAACAAACTCCTTGTTGCAAAACCCCTTATTAACTCTACTCTTAAATTGCTATGATTTTTCCTGCCAGGTAATGTCGTGTTGGCGTTACTGGTTGTAAGTTTGGTACGATCAGAGAGCGCTTTCGATGCGATGACATCATTATCAAGCAGCGTTTTACATAGCACTTGAGAGTAAGTATTGGGTGTGTGAGCATAACATAACGACCTATTTATAAAAAGAAAGGAAAAAATATAAAAAATATTTTCTATCGGTATTTCTGTAGCGAATTAAGCTGAACTTATCTATTTACAGTGTTTAAAGTAATACTTGTAATGATAACTAAATAATATTGTTACGTTTATATCTTTTATAAACGTGTTATTGTGAATTCTTTATTGCAAAATAAATAACACCAGTTTTTAGAATTTTTAAATCTATAACAATTTTATTTACTTTAACTACATAAAGTTGACACTACAGAACAATTTACTTAAAATGCACGTCTTTACTACACGTTGTTTAATTTTACACTGATTGACTATCTGCTCAGACGATGACCTTTTATATTTGTCCAATAAAAGTCTAGAAAATTTGGGAATCTTCTACTTCCTTAATATCACATTTTGTTGTTGTAGGTTGCTTATTTAATGTATAGGCGCCTGTATGTCCTTAATATCATATTTTGTTGTTGTAGGTTGCTTATTTAATGTATAGGCGCCTGTATGTCTGTGTGTATTTTTGTTTTTATACTGACAAAGTTAATTCTTGGAATTTATTTTAAGATATTTGTTGTTGTCTCGTATAGAAAAGGTTTCTTAGAAAACTACGCAGATGGTAAACAGCATACATGTTTGTTGTTGTCTTGCGCGTATAAAATTTCTACGCAGTTAGTAAACAGAAATTGGTTTTTGTCTTGCATACCACGCACTTAGTAAACAACATATCAAATTGTTGTTGTTTGTATTTATAAAATCTCTAGGCAGTTTGTAACGAGAAATTTTGTTGTTGTGCATAGGTTTTCTTAGCAAGCCACGTAGTTTTTAAGCATATTATTATTATTTTATTTTAAAACTTAAGCAAAACACATCCATAATAATATATATTTCAAATTATAATTACAAAAAAAAAAGATAAAAAGGGCAAGACTGTTAACAAAATCGTATATTGCTATAAAAGTACCAATTATTCCATGTTACTTTTTACTAAATACGAACTGATCATTTATGTTTTACACAAATTGAAATTAAGTCTTAAACGTATTTCTAAATGATTTTATTAATTTTTAAATCCTAAAAGAAAATCGAGACAATTTCTTTCAGTTATGAAATTAGCCAATTCTGAATTAGGAAATAATGCTCTCATTAGTAACTCATTTTCAGATTTTTTTGCCTCAACATATTTTGAAGATGGGTACTACCCAGCCTATCCCTGAATATCCATATCCACTGTTAGCCAATCAATTTCGTTTCCTCCTATTAATATTGTTAATATTTTACGTGCTTTAAAAAGTCTAAAATCTTCAGTGTATCATGAACATAATGGTGTTCCCAGCTGTATACTTATTAATTATGCCGAAATTTTATCAGCTCTATTGTGAGCTTTATACAATATTCCCTAAAACATGGATATTTCCCTAAATTTTGAAGAGAATCATATATAATTCCCACTTTTAAATTTGAAAGCAAATCGGAGATTTCAAATTACAGATATATTGCAAAGCTAAGCATAATGCTTAAGCTCTGTGAGAAACTTGTTTTAGATTATTTCTACTACATATCACACATCCTCAGTTTTGTTGCCTCATCAACATGGTTTCTGTAAAACTGTTCAACTATTATCAACTTATTACTTTTAACTACAATAATTAATCAGGGTTTTGTCAAAGGTAATTAAACTAATACTGTTTACATAGACTTTAGCAAACCATTCGGCAAACTTAATCATAAACCTCTTCTTCTCTTTTACTGTTTTTGCTGGGTTTAACTATGAATGCCCTTAAATAGATTTCATCATATCTGTTTGATCGGAAAGCGTGTCCTTTCCTTTTTGTTAATGATCTCCCAAACGTTATTCAGCTCGCCCTTATTCTGATATATGTAAGCCGACGATGTCAAAATTTTCTTTAGTTACGTTAATCTATCGCATCCATCATTATTTCATCTGAGTGGAATAACTTTTAAAGTTAGTGAAATAAAAACTTATAAATTTCTCGAATAAAATACTGTATGACACTCACTACTGTTTAGGAAAACATTAGTTGCGATTGGTGGATAACATTTTGGACTCAGGTATTTTGATCAACACCAAATTAACTTTCATATCTTATATGCACATGACCGTTAATAAGGCTAGAGGTGTACTTGCGTTTAGCAAAAGAGCTAAATAGCTGACTTATCCGAACAAACTAAAACAGTTATATACATCACTTGTGAGATCAATTTTAGAAAATGGTTGAGTAATATGGAACCCATAATATAATGTGCATAGTACACTTGTTGAATCGGCTCAGAAATAATTTCTAATTTTCTGCTTATGAAATTAAATGTGGCAGTCTGGAGTTCATTTCCTATCTTATCATTGCAGACTAAAATTAATCAGATTGCCAAATTTTCTTCCCTAAAGATACCTCCCAGTGGTGTGCGAAATATTGATCAATTGCTGGATCATGCTAGAGCGTTCAATGTGATCTTGCTAGAAAAAATATGAAAATTATTTCTTTTCTCAAGCTCAGCCTTCAATCCTCCTACTTTGCTGGCCCATCTTAGGTAGTATGTGTTAACGATGGAAAATCTAAACACCTTGGAACTAGTAGAGAAATACCACAGGGCTCTATTTTGGTATCACATTTTTTTCTGTTTTACTGCTATCAGCAGTAAAATCCATGTGCATGCTTATGATATCCAGGTTTATAATTGCAATAGTGTAAATGATGTTTCTAACTGTCTGAAAAGAATAAACTGCAATTTGAACATGAACAACTGCTAGTTAACGAATAATGGCTTGTATAGAACCGTTTTAAATTCGAAATGTAGGAAAACTTTTGATAACATTCATGTGCAAATTGGTGGCAATATTATTGAGTTCGTGAACTCTGCGTCTAACTTAGGTATAGTTTTTAATAGTAGACTAACGTGGATAAATCATATCGGCTTTATTGTTGGCAGAGCTTACAAATAGTTTCGCACCCTATGGGCGATAAAAGATTGCACCCCATTTGCTATACGCACGCTATTGAAAAAGGTTTACTTGATCTCTTCACTTCTTTATAGCTGTGAAATTTATATAAATTGTTACAGTATGGACCGGCGCAAACTGATAGTGGTATATAACAGTATTGCTCGTTAAATACATTTCTGGACCGCCGCGACCATATCTCACCCTACTTTTCTCTTTTTGGAATCACATTCGAAGATCTCCTGAAGAAGATCGCCTAATTTTGTTGCATACTTTTTGCAGGATCACAACGTGGCAGAAATTTAATCTAGAGTGAATACAAGAGTTTGTTATCTCAACGACAGTTCTTCATTTATACAACCAGTCTTTGGACCTTTTTGCCACACAATATTCAGAAACTTGGCAATGCTTGTTTGTTTAAAAAGGAGTTACTTGAATTATTTTACTGAACAAAATTTCTTATTTAATTTTTACCTTGATAGCTGCATGGACCATAAAAATATGATATTTGTTATGTTGTTATCACCATAAGTGATTTTGCAAACCTTTTGTTTCATTTGAGTTGTATCTGTTTTCTTTATATTATAATTAGTTTTACAATATCACTAGAACTGTAGTTTATAAGATATCCATCTTATTATGCTAAGTGACTATTAAATAAATGAAATGAAGTATTAAGGAATTTATTTATTTATTATTTTTTTTAATTACAATTTACTTTTGTCTACTTCTATGTCATGTTTCACACGTTTAACAGTCAATGTCAACAAATACGTGACAAAGGGTTCTTCGCTGGAATTTAAATCCAATATATCGATCACCTGTTTGCTTGAAATGTTATTGATTATAATTTTACCATTCATATAGAATAACAAAAAAAAATAAGCATAATTAGTACGAATGCTACACAAAAATTCAAATTGTTTTAATTTTTAATTCAATTTTTATCTTTTTCAAATTAATTTCCGTTAAAATATTAAATTTAAAAATTCATTATTTACAAATAAAAATTTAAATTTACCAACTCTGCTCTACAACAACTTCTCTCATTTTTCTTGGAGCAATAGCTGGTAACCACGAATTATCGGTGTGGCTTAAGTTTTATTGTTATTCTTAGATTTAGCTGTTTTTGGGGATTTCGTGGACAGATTCGGTTGATATTCTCTTTAACTTTTCTTCGATTTTGCTAAAATTTAATTTAGCGTTTAAGTTATCGTTGAACGTTCAATACTAAATTCATATGTACATACATATGTGTGTGTGTTAAAAAGAAACAAAATTAAAAAGTAAATTGTGTTTGTTTTTGCTGTTACAATTAAAATACATTATTTTGCATTTTATTGTTTTTTGCTTTCTTATTGTTTTTGGTTTGTTTTTGTTTTATTTTGATAATGAACATTAATTTTCCAGTCGCCTTCTTTAAGCACCAAA
The DNA here is from genome assembly GCA_030448955.1 of Trichopoda pennipes. NCBI lineage: Eukaryota > Metazoa > Arthropoda > Insecta > Diptera > Tachinidae > Trichopoda > Trichopoda pennipes. The sequence goes on along the minus strand of JASKUP010000007.1, from coordinate 467,154 downwards.
TAAATATCTGGCGCTTCATTGTTGTCGTTGTCTTTTTTTGAAGACAGTATCATGATCGTATCGATTATTAAGAGCAAGTGTCTGGTAATAGGACTGTGGAATTTAATTACTTTACAATATTGAAATAAATAAAATTTATTCAAAGAGTGTACAAGGCGTCTTTTTCAGATACTTTCAGTATATTATTTTGTACAAGTGCACATTTTTTTTCTTTCAGCGACTTCACTGCACTGCTCTTTGAGCCCTTATAAAGTGTATATCAGGATTTAAGATAAGCAAAGACATTAATATAAAATAAGCTGGAAAGCTTCGTAAATGCCTTTTGATCAAAACCGTCATTACTGGCTGTTTTTTTACTACGATCGGCTAGCGCTTTCGATGGGACGACATCAGTATAAAACCTCGTTTTAGACAGTACTAGAGCGTTAGTATTAGCTCTGTTAGTATTAATAGTGTTGGGCTTAGCGCCCCCGGGAGCACGCAGACTTTATGGATTTCTTACCCATCTTGACATGTGTCTTTGGGGGTAAAAGGCTGTACTAGTCGCCTGGGTTGGCAGGAGCCCGATACTGGAAGAGACATAGGATTTTCGAAGTGACACAATAGTACCATGCGATCTAATTGTCCGCAGGGCTACGGCCCTGTTCTGGTTGTTGGTGAGGGAGCAGCGTGTTATATGTGGTTTAAATCAGGCTTTGAGGAAAGTTCCGAAAAGGTGTTAACGAAAAGAAAAGGTTGACATTCAAATAACTTATATAGTTGGGGTTAGATAGTCTCCAACTCTTAAGCAAGGAATGGGGGCAGGGCCCTGCTACCGTTAAATCGAAAATTGTTACTAAGGCATATATATGCACCTAGTGTGTGCGCCTTAGGGCGTGGGTGAACACTTTTCCTACACCATCAGATTATGGCCTCATAACTCGGCGCTAATGTAAATGCTATCACGTCACATCTGTTTAGCTTAGGTCGTTCTTTGATTAGGCTCGTTCTTATTTATTATTTGCTAGGTAAATGTCCGTCCGTCTGAGGGTGTTTTTCGGTTGTTAGAGTACATGAGTAGTTTGAAAGGTGTAGAAATTGTGTCTGAGTTCGTGTTTATCTGTTCGTTTATGTCACTGCTAAAAGTTCTTGTTTTGTAGATTTCTATATTTACAAGAATGTGTAGTCTTCGTCCTTTTTTGCTAGGATGTAGTTATCTTATACGTTCATTTATTTTCCTTGATACGTTTCCGTGAGTTTCAAATTAAGACAACTTAGTATTATAATTTGATGGATTTACTTTGGTTTTGATAACATAAAGAGGACAAATTTAAGGAAGTTTTATTAGTTTCTGCATATCTACACTAAACTATGTGCTAACCAATCCTGGAACTTGGATAAAGTAAAAACGAACTGTAAGTCTTTGTTGCCGTGCCTTGCTAAGAACAAAATCGTTTAATCAGTAGATAGATTTGGACAATAGCTTCAGTGATTCCGCTTCCTAGTCATTGTGGCAGCTGTATTTTGTAAGCATATGGACTTCTTTAGGGCATCTTCAAATATGCAATTTTAAAGCTTTTTTGGGGGATTTTCACACTGTTGAGCAATTTTGACTGGTCCGAATTTTGTATATTTTATTTGTTTAATAATTATTTTTACCGTTGTCATAGTAAAATGAATATAACCTTTAAAATATTGTTTTTGTTCGGTTGGCAACACTTAACCGTACAGCTCAAATCCAAATTTACGTTTAGAACAGCGTTTATATTTTAGAATAATTAGTTGCCCCTTCTTAAAGTAACAATACAATAGTCTAGTCGACATTTTACTGCTAGTGTTTGACAGGCAGAAAACTTCAGCTTAATTCTCCCTCATCTTTATCTAGTTCATAGAATACTAAGATAGATAACAAACAAATTGTACTTAAACTTCATCCTACTAATATTATCTACACCCCCATTTAGTGGAGTAGATATGTGAGCAAGAACTGGACTCCTTTTAACCAACCTAAGTCAGCTGTCAGGATTAAGTCTGCTTCGTGTAGCCTGGCATCACTTAATCTCTTTGCAAAATTACTAATGGGAATTTTTGTGATTACAGTCTGTGCGTAGAGAATAATAAGGCGTTTCAAGAAATTCAAATTATTTACTTAATTTCAGTCTTTGAGGCAGCCGTTAATCAAACTGAATACTGTTCTATAAATTAGCAGAAAGTACAGAACTTTTTATTAGTAATGAAAGTTATATAAGTTAACTACAATGTTGTATTGAACAGTGTTGCCATTGTAAGTGATTGCGGTAATTGATTGACTTTGTTATTTTCTCATTTTTAATCAATATTTGCTAAGCAACGTTCAAAATGCAGCTTATAAAATGTTTTTCTAATTAAAATTTTGCAAGGAATTTGTCTAAATTAATATTGTTAGATGGATCTCCTTCATATTTTGACCAGCGAATTTTTACACGCACACTGATACCACGGAAACCAGTTGAATATAGGACGTCTGGAGGAGTGACTATTGTTTTATATCGATTGCTGTCAAAAAGCTTACAAAGAGATAACGTAGGTTTAACTTGCGCATGCAACAGGACAAGGAGTTGGTTAGTTTCTAACTTTTCAGCAAGGAGTGGGGGCACGACTGCTCTCGTACACTCAGAAATTGCAACGAAGACGTGTATGCATCGCGGGTGATCATTTTTTCTAAACCCAGTGGTAATACGACTTTCAGATTATGGCCGAACGGCCAGGTGCACACGTAGAACTTATCACATACAATAATATTTTTAATATCAGAAATTCTTTTCAACGGAGCAGTGACAAAAATGCTTGTATTTGCTAACTTACATTATTCTTATGATACGGAAAGTTCTGTTTCTCCTCGATTAATTACATTAATAATTTGCGATTATTTAGTTGAATAATTGAGAATTTGCTTCTTGGGTTCTCTTTATATCGCAAAATCACCCTAAGAAAAAAGTAGGAAAAAAGCAAAATTTCCCGAGTTGATGGAAACATTTTTTAATATTGAAAGTAATCGGACATTATATATAAAAAATCGCCTAAATTTTCGTTGGCTTTACTCATTTAAAACTAATTATCACGATAGATTCAATTTAAAGCAAAATGGGTTTTAGGGAACTTTGGTATTATTTCAAAAAATAAATCAGTGGCAATGCTGGTTGCCACAGATATCATTTGTATATAAAAGTTGTGGGAATTTTTTATTTGTGTCTTTAAGAACATGAAAGAAACGTTATGCTACACATTTACCGCTATTTCCGTCTTCAATGACAGTTGAATCCCCGACTATGAACTATAAGGGAGAGACTAAGGCTGATCTTGCTTATTGCACATTAATTATTTTACATAAGTTTTTAACAGAGTATTGTCGGCTAATTTATTTCTTAAATATTTTCAAAGCTTTAAATTTAAACGTCTGCGTACCACATAACTATGCCTTGAGTAGATTAACAACATCTACAAGACGTAGACAATTTTTATTTCTGTGTCACCACTGAATACGAATTCATGTTTAAGTCATCATTACAAGCGCGATAATCATACCCAACTTGAAGACTTAACAAAAGCAAACTATATTGTATTGTGTGACTAGCTGACTGAGTGACTGCTTGTCTATTTACGAGTTTTATTTGCTTAAGATCTCGTTTAAAATAGAAATAACATGAAGTTAAACATATGAACGTGCAACTGCATAATTTACTTGTATCAAAACAAAGAAGTAGACAAATTTTTTAAGAAACCAAACAAACATCACTAAATCTTTGGCTGCATTAACAACTGATTCACACCTTCGATAGCGGCAATAGCGTATTCGAATGGCATGCAAGACCAACAGAAATCAAATATTAAAAAAAAGTTTCGTGACTTCTTGGCCCAAAATATCCGAATAAAAAAGCCCTTGAATGTTGAAAAATGAGGAGTGGTTTTATTCTAACTCATGTTCAGTTCTAAATTTGCTCCCAAGTTGTTTTCATAAAATTTATAACTGCTTTAGTTAAGCTGTTAAATTAATTTCGCCTTAAATCCCCCTTCTTTACATTTTAATATTATTTAAGACTTTTAAAACTTAACTTAACTTAAATTAACTTAAGCTTTATTAAGATAAATTTTTCACAACCTTATATGCTGGCAAACTAAACAATGACTAAATGGTTTTATTTTCTTTATTGTTTGTATTTGTTTGTTTGTTTTTTTTTTTTGTTTTTGCTAGATATACTATTTTTAAATAGAGACTAAATTACCATTGTGATTAAAATCAAGAAAACGTACGAATTGTTTAAATAAAAATTGTAACTGTCGCGAAACTACTGCAATGCTATCGCACTTAAAAAGAGCTTGCAATGTGCCAAACAAAATGAAAACGTGCCACATAATGTAGCCACTTCAAAAACAAGGAATATAAATAGTTGATACTTTAGCAAATTACAACAAAGAAAAAATAATAACTCGGCAAATAAACTAAAAACTGTCATAGACATGCAATCAGTTCGCTGTGTTTGTGGTTGGTGCAGCCAGTTTTTTATTTTTTTTTTTTGGTTTTATTTTTTCTTCTGCCATTATTCACACCTCTTGCCATGATTTCGATTTGCTAAAGACAAATTTTGTTTACAAGTTAATCGAATAACACAAAAACACTCGGGTTAAGGCTGCCGCAAAAGGCAGCAGATTATACATACATGGAAGAACAGGCTGCAACACTTCAATAATCTTGTTACTTATTAACAAAAGATCCCTAAGGAGCTGTTGGATTGTTTTAGAAAAGCCGCCTCCATTTAGCTTTTAATTAACAGGTTTCTCTACTCAAATCAAATTCAACTGCATCAAAAGTCATATTGATAAACATTAGCGTAGATTATCATGACGGTGGAGGGCTAAACCTACCTCAAAAAACATAAAATCTCAGAAGAACTTTTTCATATCGACTATCTAAAATGCACTTTGCTCTGCCTTGCAGGATATTTGCCCCCTCCAGGAAAATGCCAAGTAACGCTTATGATAATTACTATACTTTTTCTTAATAGCAACAGTTGCCATTTCTGCTACAAAACACACAATAACAAGACATGGTTTGTAGTACTCATTACTGATATAGCTGCTTCGATTGCTAATTAAACTTGAATTTGTCATTGGTGGTAACACAGTCTCGGCTTCGTGGACATTTTCCAAGTTGCTCTACACTCACTATACAAACCTTCAATCAATCGTCTTGAATTTAAGAATTTTTTCCCTCCAGGAGCTCTTATGACAATTACGATACTTTTTCTAAATGGCGACAACTGTCATTTCTAATGCAAACTGATACAAAAAACATATTAACACTGCTTACGAAAGTAATATAGCTACTTGGATGGCTATATATAATAATAATAATAATAATTTATTATAATTACTAAATCAGAGCAAATAGGACAAAGACTAGACATTCTTCAACACATGGAACTCTACAAATCAAGATGGACACAATTACCTAGAAAACAATAAAAGATGGAAAATTAACCCCGCATAAAATGCAAGGTGGCGAGACAATTTACCGCATAAGTAGATACAACCCTAATGAAATCACGAACTCAACCCAATACTAATTATACTAACAGATCTAAGTAAGAGATCCTGTACTATCTAAAACGCGGTTTTTTTAAGAGAAGTAGCACTTCAGGCAATATTGCCTATTTAGTCAAGTACCCTTTAAGAAAGGGATAGAGAAGAGATGAGACAGGTGGTGAAAGTAGAAGGATAGTTATGCAAATTAACTATCGTATAATACAGCACAGCGACCATGCTTTCATCACTGAGCAGCCCCACCGACAGTCAATTTTTATTTGTGTAGTGAAAAAAACCAAGGTCTTTGATGGGAATCGAACCCACAGCCGTCAGTCTTATAAGCTAGTGCACTACCTACTAGACTACAGGGGCTTGATAATGATGTCGTAAACAGGTTTTCAACGAAAAGAATAACCGTATTTTATATGCTGGCGGAACAAATCAAAACATCCCAATACCAAACTAATTTGTAATTGGTGTTAACGTTGCCTGAGGTTCGTGGAAATTTTTAAAGTTCGCCATACAAACGTTTAACTAATCATCTTGAAGAGAAGGTCATAGAGAAGAATTTCTAATAAGAATATTGCTGCTATAACTGTAATACATTTGAGTTCCATATTTATACTATTAAATCTTCTCGATATGTAATATTTTCATTTTTAATCACAACTTTCTACAAATGGTCTTAAATTCATTTTAATTTCTATATAAAGTCCAAAATTAAGCATTCAAAATATTGTCCTTCTTCTCAGGATAATATCCGGAATACAAGCTACTTTATACTTTGTTTGCTATTAAAGTCACAAAAAATAATGCTAAAGTTGCATATTTAAAAATTTTGCAGCATTCATACTGCCATCTGAAACTTCTCTGCTGCTAGGAAGGGTATTAATAAGTTAATCATTCTGTGTGTAACAGCTGCGTAATGTGATATTGTAACTTACTATTTTGTCGTTACTACAATGGTAACTGTTCTATTAAAATTAGGAAACTTGTTCCCGTTATTCGCACGATTTTGCGTCCAACATGCGTCTCGTTGAGAGGCCATCCATTTTTGGTTGATTGGCCGGCGAATCGAACTCCACAATCGTTTTTTTTTAAATTTTTTAGCAGAACCGTTCGAATGTAAAATAAAATCCCTCCAGAGGTCGTTCCTGTAACTTTCAGTGTAGGAAAATTAAAATTGAATGTCCACAAGCACTACTCCCTCTTTTCTTTTTCCCACAACCTAATTTTCCAGTAATGCCCTGAGTACTGGTCCTTAAACAAAAACTTCTACGATACAATTTCCGACCTCATAAAGATATATTACATCCTGGATGATTATTCATAGGGAAGTCTATTGACCTTATCTTTGTTAAAATTGCTTTCCAAGGATATATTATAGAAATTCTTAGATATAGAATTTAAATATTCTTAGTAATTGAAAATTCCTCATAATATCATATTTAGACCAACAATTTTAATTTTACTAAAAACATTTTAATTTCGATAAATTAATTTGATAACACCGATATTTATTGATGATTAAAAATTTCAGTTAAGAATAATGTTTCGCCAAAAATTTATTTCCATCCAAAAATTCTGAACCAGTTTTCAACTGGTGGCTATTTTGTCAAATCTTAAGGTATTTATGTTTAGTTTGGCTTGGCATTTCATTATGAACAGACTAAAGCCTGAACAACGTTTCCAAAGTCTGAATAAAATATCAAATATTTTGAAACTGATAATTCTCTTTGAAATACGTATACGTACGCACATGTTACGATCAGCGTAATAGTCCATCACAGGAATTATTTTCTTTAACTATGAAAAGTTTTCGCACGACATTTGCTCTAAATTATAATGCGCATCCACAAAGAAGTCGTACAGTGCGTGCAGAAGAATTCATTGCTGCTGCAGTAGAGCGTAGTATGGAGAACGGACTCGAATTAGTCTATCATGGTCAGAAATTATTATGCCCCCATCAATACAAGATTTTGCTAACGGATCCTGGTTTACACGCTTAAAAAATTCAAGTCGTGCAAAAATTGAAGCCACCCGATCACTTATCAAGGTAAAGGGGCATAAAACAAGACTACATAAGCGAATTTTGTTTACGAAGGAAGCTCACTTTTGTTAGAATGGATATGTCAATAAAATAATCTGTCGTTTTTAAAGTGAGACATCGTTATATCCAGAATATACCAAGCATGCTTTACAGGCTGCTGAAATCATTAGTCTCTACTCGTTTAACACGTTTAGCGCCATGTGCGGCACCGGTGCGCATGACCTGAGTACTCGTTTGGGCCGCGTGTTCACATATCCACACGCAACCTTAATTTCTTTAAACGTGAATGTGGCATAGTGCACACGATTTACATTGGGTTTATATAGCTGAAATGAATCTGTGGCCCCCGGAGAACGTGAAATTGTGCTTGGCCTGAGCTCCTTGCATGCACAGAAAATTTATGAAAAATAATGGAAAAAGTGAACATATTCACTTTCTGTTTTCAAATATACAATAAATGGAGATAAACCGAATGTTCTCAGAAAAAAAAACAAAACATTTTAGCCCGAATGAGTAAATAGATATTTTGCGGCTTGGCGTGAGATGTGATAAAAACGATGCTGCTCAGAACGTTATAGTTAATAGAGCCATGGTCACTAATTTTTTCGTTCATCAATTATACAACCATGATGTGCAGAGGCTGTGGTTTCAACAAGACAGCGCAAAATGTAACACAGTCCATGCCACAATTGTTTTGGTAACCACATAGTTTCACGTTTCGGTTTCATGAGTTGGCCTTTATATCGTGCGATTTACCGCCGCCAGATTATTTTCTGTAGGGATATGTGAAGCCGCTAGACTACGCCAATTAAGCCGAAAGTATTGACTAATTGGAGTTCAACATTTGCCACATTCGTGTCAATATAGGGCCACAAGTGGAAAAAGTTATTGAAAAGAAGAACACCAGATTAAACCACCTCCGAATCAGTAGCCATATTTAAATTATAATGCCAGAAGATTGCATTACATAAGTCGAAAGTAATTTTCATTTCAAACACCCGATATTATATTATAATATTATATATTATATTATATTATATTATATTATATTATATTATATTATATTATATTATATTACATTATATTATATTATATTATATTATATTATATTATATTATATTATATTATATTATATTATATTATATTATATTATATTATATTATATTATATTATATTATATTATATTATATTATATTATATTATATTATATTATATTATATTATATTATATTATATTATATTATATTATATTATATTATATTATATTATATTATATTATATTATATTATATTATATTATATTATATTATATTATATTATATTATATTATATTATATTATATTATATTATATTATATTATATTATATTATATTATATTATATTATATTATATTATATTATATTATATTATATTATATTATATTATATTATATTATATTATATTATATTATATTATATTATATTATATTATATTATATTATATTATATTATATTATATTATATTATATTATATTATATTATATTGTATTGTATTGTATTGTATTGTATTGTATTGTATTGTATTGTATTGTATTATATTATATTATATTATATTATATTATATTATATTATATTATATTATATTATATTATATTATATTATATTATATTATATTATATTATATTATATTATATTATATTATATTATATTATATTATATTATATTATATTATATTATATTATATTATATTATATTATATTATATTAATTATACTGTTGCATAAAAAGGGCCTATATTTTTCACTATACAGAATGGTATGAAATAGTCGGCAGGGCATAATATATAGTATTTCTACTTGTTCTCACACTTCGATCTTGTGTTCTCACTAAGGTCTTCTATTTAAACTACCATATTGTAAAAATATTCAGACTATGTCCTTATAAATAAACTAGAATTTTAGACTTATATTCTGTTTATCATTTTATAATCACAAACATCCTCCAGTATACATTCTTATATTCAGGCTATATTAAATTCTATTCTTATATAATGATTATTGCCTAATGCTTTATTTTAAGACTTATAGGTTACTAAATTAATGCTATATTGTTGGTATAGCCTTTTGAGCACAAACAAAAAATCTTACTAAATTTATGGTATACAAATTAAGAACACCGTCTTGTATTCAAAATGTGTGTCATACACAATCAATTTTCAATAAATATTAAATCAAGCAAAGAGCAAACCTGCTGGCTTGATTTGAAAAATCAATTACAAACTTTCAACCTCAACATCCTTGAAACATGTGGGTGTTAGCTTGTAAAACCAAATACCGTTACATTAATTCGCCCACCCACTGTAAACTGTATATAAGCATTTAGAAGCAAATAGAAAACGTAATTATAAAGCATAAGTATCATACGGCTTGTGTATTGCGTTGCTTGTCTTAATTACTTATAAGGCTTCTGGTTTTGTGTATTCAAAAAGAAACAACAACAATAGCTACAAAATAAATCCACTAAAAATCATCTAAAAACCTCCATTCAAATTATAATTATTGAAATTGAGAACAAATTGGAAATGATATTTACAACAACACCAACAACAACAATGCACAACAATAATAACAACAAAATAGACATCAATTATCATCAAAGTAAATTTTTATAAGATGTTTTGAATTTAATTCCCAAATATCAGAACGCATATCATAGAACAAAAACCACAAAATAAAAACCCCAAAAGTATTGAACATGTGGCGAATTATGCAAATTATTAAATATTAAAGTACTAAAATAAAAATAAAAAACAAAATTAAACGCAATTAAGATAATCGCCAAAAGCTTACGAGCCGATAATTTGAACAGACAACAACTAATGAGAATGAGAATGGACCTAATGGCGACTAGAAATGTGCATGTTAAAAAACAAACACAAACGCACGTACATATGAGTAATAAATGTGGACACACAATTCTAGGCGTTTTTGTACAAATAAATTTTAAAAGATTTAAATGTTTTCAATTATTTTAGGTCACTTTATTACACAACATAATTCAGTGCTTAGTATAATTAAACTTGGAGGGTGTATTCGAAGCACTTTATGAATTTTAAATACCTAAAAGACTCATAAGATTCCTGTGATACAACTTTACAATGTATTACCGAAAAAAAATTAAGGATACAACAAAAGTGACAATAATAACAATTCTTTTTTTGTAATTTAGATTAATATATTGTGAACTTAAGTTAATCACTGTTGTCATTCCGGTAATTATAAATGAAAAATGATATCTGGCAAATGTCCACTACGATCATGTTGGCAAAATGGTGATCGTATTTCGTTAATATCATCACGGTCTTTGTGTTTAAGGCTGAAATCGATTTGCTTGGCTCCGTATAGACGCTGTCCTTACATAGCTCTACAAAAAATTATGCAGTGGTGTTAAATCTCATGATCAGGCTGGCCATTTAACTGCTGATTATCGTGAAATCATGCGATCGGAAAATTTGGTTTGCAATAAATTGATCGTGTGACATATGGCACCTTCCTGTCAAAACCACATGTCAGTGGTCAATAAAAGGCCAGAATTGAGTTGCCGCGTTTCCAGCCCCATCTTTGAAAAATAAACGGCCTAATCACGCTTCCAGACCACATAGTACACCATACAGTGACACGATGAGCATACAAAGGCTTTTCAATAATCGCACCAGGAATTTCAGAAGCCAAAGTGCGTCAATTTTGCTTGTTGACAAGAGAAAAACGGCTTGGTCTGAAAAAATGCTTTTTTAAAAACAACCAGCCGGTTGTTCCTGAACGCATTGAGCGAATCTATAGCGATGTGTGTGGTCGGTAGGCTTGATTTTCTGAACCAGTTGAACCTAGTAAGGCTTCAAAGTCAAATGCTTACGCAATATTTGCATTGTGGTGGTTTGGGATAACCCCAATTGCTGAGAACGTCGAGGAATTGATGAATTTTTTATCTGCTTCAACACTGTGCCTCATGGCTACGATGTTTTTACACATTTTGTAGCGAGCCTGTCGACTTAAATGACTAAATTCTTAAACGCGGTCTCAGAAGGACGATTGCGTTGTCCGAAAATATCACAAATTTTACGAAATGTAACACATTTTAATTATTTCAATACGATTTTCATGCGAAATTGAATTCGTTATAACAATTGCCAATACGTCAAAAAACTCGATGTCAAAACTATTGTGTTGTTGGTGTTGCCACATTTGAAAAACAAACATCTTGTTGATAAACACTACATTATTATATTATCGCTATTATTATATTATTAATATTAACTCTCCAATACTATTTAAACGGGTCTTGATAATGACGTTATCGTATCGAAAGCGCCGATCGTATCAAACAGACAGCCAGTAATGACGGATTTCACCGAAAGGAATGACAACAGTATTTCATTTACTGGCTGAACAAATCTAAACAACTTATACTATTTAAATAAGTAGGAATTTCTGTGGTTATACACTTGTATACTTAAACTCCTTTTGTGTCTAAAGTGACAATAAAAATATTGTTTTTTTTTTTTTAACTGTAATATTTTATACTTTAGGTTAGTACAGTGAAATAATGTTATCGATTTAAATAGGTGGAACTATTTATATAAGTAGGGATTTCCGTCGTTATATACTTGTATACTTAAACTCCTTTTGTACCAAAAGTGGCAATAAAAATATTTTACTTTTTGGAGCTGTAATAGTATATACATAAGATTAATATAGTGCACTTGCTATTCATTTAAGTAGGAATTTCCGTGTTTATATACTTGTATAATTAAACTCCTTTTAGATCAAAATTGATAATAGAAATATTGTTTTTTAGCTGTAATATTTTATATTTTTACTATTCATTTAAATAGGAATTTCCTTGCTTATATGTATACTCATATACTTAAAATCGTTTTTTATAACTAGTTCATTCATGAATTACAATATTAAAATAATAATTTCTATAGCAGCTATTATAAATATTTTATACTCCACCTTATTTTTTATGCTATTTACTATTCATTTTGGCATTCTTATCTTTCAATATCTTTCATTCTTTGCAGTACGTTGAATTCAAGGGAGTTCCACGAAAAATATTTTGTTTTGTTTTGGCAAATATTTTGAAAGATAATTATTATTTATTTTTAAATAAAATATTCAAAACAAAGCTATTTTAATAATTTTATTTTTACTAAAGAATTTCATATTATGCTCAATACGAACTGCAAAGCACTTACACTAAATGGTTGTATTAAATTGATAGTGAATGATAATGTATGTGTCTGCCGGCTAAAATTAAAAGCAAAATTGGTTATTTGCTTTTCTGTTTATTTGATTTAAAATTTCAATATTTAATTGATAACTGCTCGTAACAACGTTTTGGGAAATACAAATGACATACAAATTATTGGGTGTATTGCGTGATAAGCGAGTATTATAAATAACGGCAGCAATAGCTAAATTTTATTAAGGTTCTGTCTGTAGTGTATTTTATTTTATTTATTTTTTGGTTTTATTAAAATTGGGTTGCCGAGGGTTTTTAAGTTCAGTTAATTATGTCAATTTTGATGCTAAATGCCGATGCTAATGGGCAATTTTGAGGTTAGGAAGTAAATTGGTTTAAAATACACAATTTTTTCTGACAACTTCAGTAAATGTAATGTATAAATATGGGAATTAGCAATAGAAAATGATACCCAGCAAATGTTCACTTCTATCACGTTGGCAAATGTCCGCTCTCTTCTGAAAATTTAGAGGCACATTTTGCAACAAAGTTCCTCTCCTCAATGCAGCACCGAATTTTATTTTTCACAGCGTCATTTGCTTTTGGTTGTTCGTACAAGCCCGATCTTTAAAATGGCCCCAAGGAAAATAATACAGAGATGTAAATCATAAGAATATCGTTAAATCCAAGAATTACGTGTTTGGAAAATTTCTCTTACAATAACTGATTTGCCTGGGCGGATATGTGGCTTGTGACGCCGTTTTACTGAAATCAACGGTCTCTGGTTTCATTTCAACTTTAGCTAATTTTAGTTTAAAGAAATTGGTTATGATGGTTTGGATAGTGCAGAGAAATCACGGTGCTGATAGCTTTTTTGCTTATATACGCCGCTGATGCCGTCTGATCACAAAACTCACCATACGGTCAATCTTTTTTGGCACAATAGCTTTTCGAGGACTGGTTGTGGATTTTGTGACTCTCGCATTTATTAATTTTGTTTGCTTACACAACCACCTAATTTAAAATGAGCCTCATCACAAAGATGATTTTGCTGAGAAATTCGTTGTTTTCGTTCAGTTTTTCAATCAGCCAATTCAGAAGCCATTGATGCAAGCAACGGTCATTCGGATTTAATTACTGAACAACTTAAACTTTATAAGCGTGATAATGAAGGGAAGTTAGAGATAATTTCAGTGTTGTCAAAAAGAGGCTGATTACGAGGAAAAGCTTCTTGAATTTTACGAAGTGATACAGTAAATTTTCACAAATAAAATTCTTTCCTTAAGAGTGTAAGGTGTCATGCTTAAAATTTATTAATTTTGATAAGATATAAATGGCAAAGGATGACGACTTAATTCTTGGAATTCAATAATTTGACAGACAATTTACTTCCTAAGCCCAACCGTTATTTAAATTAGTACAACTAATTTAAGTTTGATCTATAGTATCATAATTATAAGTAAAATTATACTGTTTACTATTAGACATTCTATTCATCTTAGGTTGTTAGTTATATTGCAAATTGCAACCACAAAGCGGACTTATGTTTTCTTACAAAATTCCAACTAACTTGGCAACCTGTTGTCGTTCGAACGCTCTTTAAGAAGCTTATTTATTAAAGCTAGTACTGCCAACAACAATTAACTAAAAATTCAAGCAGTAAATGTGTATAAAGCTAACAATCATAATCAGGCAGGTGTCATTAAAAGGTGTGTAAATTGTTTGAAATTAATAGTAAAATAAAATATTATTAATACGAAATTAAGTAAATTAATAAACAAAGAATTTGAAATATTTCAAAGAGATAAGAGTTCATGATAAAAAAAAAGAAAAATGAAATAAAACATCAACAAATTTAATTTATAAAATGATAAACACACGTGAAGTATAGTCACTTCTGCCAACGACATACAAAAAAGCTTTTATAGATTTCATAATTTTGATTGAAATATGCGACATCCCTCCAATATTTCACTAATAACCAGGTACCATGATATGGCTCGGCTTGTTGGTCAAACTATTATAAACAATTTTAATTTATCACATAAAAAACATTTAATTAAAATTGCAATTTAATATCAAATTCAAAAATATGTTCAACACACACTACAATTATTAACGAAAATGAACACAAATCTGTTCCGCTTTTTCAAAATTTTTATTAAAGTTAAGTATAATTGATATAAAAATGCCAAACAAAGTGTAAATAAATACAAAATATACAAAAAAAGTATTGCATTTTAATTAAGTTTTGAGTGAATGAGCACGATTATGTGAGTATATTTGTGTGAGTTAGTTGTAAGTTTAAACCTTAATTGAGACAAGGGTGTTAATTTTGCTTTAATTATAAATTGAGTTTAAAATTAAACTTAGATCTTCCAAACAGTGTAGAAAATACACCACATGAGCGATATGGTGACGCTAAATTTTAAGCATGAGAAAGTAAGCAGTTTAGTTAAGGAAAATGAAACTACAGATTAATTCGAGCGATTAAAAAGGTTTAAAATTTTGAGTGCGGAAATTGTTTCCATATCGTGAACAAAATTTTAAAATTTAACAATCTACCAATCTGCCATAGCTCATGCTCCCAATGCTTTATCTTGTCACTCTTATATGCTCAAAAATATTAGAATAAAAATAATAACTGAATAGATATAAATAATTAGGAATCTACCTCCACTACCAGCCTATACCCTGTACTTAAACGTATTAGGTCTTTCAACAAGAAGTTTGGTTTTCACTTGTGGCAACACCAACAATATGATAGTTTTGAAATATATTTTTTTGACTTATTCGTAGTAGATGCATTGGCAATAAATACAATGAATTTAATTTCGCACGAAAATCCTATATAAATACCTAAAACCCACTATGAAAGTTATAGTTACATTTCGTAAAATTCGTGATATATTCGGAAAACATAATCGTCGCTTTGAGAACGCTATTAAAAGTCTGCTCGTTAAATTTGAGTCAACAGACTCGATACACAACCGCGTGTTCAAGCTGGTCGTTCAACTGAAAATTTCGCAACCGTGAGCCACAGTGTTGAAGCAGATCCTAATTTCTGAATTCCTCGGCGTTCTCAATAATTGGGGTTATTAAAAACTATCACATGGCAAATTTTGCGTAAAGATTTAACTTTTAAGCCTTAAAAGATTTAACTGGTACAGAAATTGAGGCCGTCCAACCAATCGCATCGTCGTAGTTTCGCTCCATTCATTCAGGAACAACCGGCTGGTTTTTCTGAAAAAAGAAGCCTTTGTATTCGCATCGTGTCACTGTATGGTGCGTTATGTGGTCTGGAGGTTTGATTCGGCTGTTTTTTTTCGAAGATGAGGATGGAAATGGGTAAGGATCCAGGAATCACTCTACCGCGAGGTGCTAAGAACTCAATTTTGTCCTATTATTGACGACGTGAATGTCACACAGCCAATAAAATGTTTAATTTATTAGAAACTAAATTTCCCGATCGCATAATTTCACGACAATCAGCAGTTAAGTGTGATTTACAATCACTGGATTATTATTTGTAGGACTATGTTAAAGACAGAGTCTATACGGAGCCAATCGAATCGATTTCAGCCTTAAAACTCAAAAATCCGTGATGTGATTAACGAAATAGGACGTTCATTTTGCCAAACAATAATTCAAAACTTTGATGAACGAATCGAGATTTGTCAGTGTGGTCGTGGTGCACCTCTGCCAGATATCATTTTTCATTCATAACTGCCGAACTTCTCTCTTAGAAAACAAACTTCTTGTTGAAAACCCCTTTATATTTCACATGAAACTTGCCAACTTAAATAGTATAATTTCCACCATTCCTTTTTTTTGTGGATTCGTGTGTCAATAAGCAGTATTGCTGAATTCGGGATGATGTCAATCCATGTGAAATCTGAATGCTTCTAATGCATCCCAAAAAAGTTATAGTATGGTGTAGAGTTTGAAGGCGTCATCGGTCGTTGATAATCATTTTGATCAGGCGATCACTAACTACAGCTCAATTTTTTTTTCCTAAATTGGATGATGCTGATTAGAGCGATACGTGCTGTCAACAGAACGGCGATATGTAGCATAATGCCGAATTATACTGAACACTTTGCATGAGCGATTTAAAGTCATAATTATGTGATGTGGTGATAACTTGAACTAGCCACCGAAATTATGCTGCTTGACATCGTAAGACTTTTGTCTGACGTTTCTTAAGCCGCAGGTCTATGGGAATAGGTATTAAAACACAGCTAATATAGTCCATGTCTTCGATCGAATTTAGTCTGATTTTTAGGCTAGAGCCATAGAAAATTGAAGAACTCAAATGCGGCATAGTGCAGTCGTCGCAGTTATACACATTTTAACTTTTTAAGAGATTGAAAGGGATGCGACCCTTTACCACTATTAATGGTTATTTATAATGGCGCGGTTAAAATATCTGCATAAGCTTTTTGTGCAAGAATATGGCTATCCATAATCCGTAGCCAACTTAAAGCAGAGAGAGACCGTGTGCCTCTTATAATTAGATTTATCTTATCAATAGGTTATTTTTCCAAATTAGGTGGCTATGGAACTAGTTTAGCGACCCAGAAATATATTAAATAGCCAAATATATGTGACAAATCAATCATATTCTACAAAAAAATTAATATGCTAGCAAACAGAAAACCCCCCAAAGCCCCACCAATTAATTTCACTTTTATCAGTCACAAAAAAATATTACGGAAAGCTTTAAAGAACTAACCCAATATTTAAAAACATATAGAAAAACAAGTTTCACTATTCCATTCCACTAACAAATTTAAAACTGTAATATAATTTTTTTTTATTTAAACACACTCCACTAGAGCTGTCATCGAAATGGCCCCCTTAACATTTCAAATCCATTTGTAGGGTTAAATCCCCTTTGAAAACAACGTTCACATAACGTTCGTATATTGTTTTGAAGCATTTAAAGCACTTGGAAAATACTTTACTTGTAAGTTTATTGAGAAAATCATTCGATCTAAGTGCAAGTAAAAATCAGTCAAATAAATTAAAAAGCAAAACTCAAACGGGCAGACATGCAACATTTTAAAAAGAGCAAAGTTGCAGTTAATTCGTGAGTGCCACTGAGAAAATAGGAACATGCAGACAACAATTGTAGATAAAAGTTATAAATAAAAATTATGTAAATAAAATCAATCAGCATTAGTAAAAGAATTATACTGTGTTAACATGAAAATCAAATCATCGAACAAATACATTAACAGCAGCAGCATCATCGTGATTTTTATGCTTCAGTTTAAATTACAGAATAGTTTATGCAGCGCATTTAAAAGATACAAAATAAAGTAGGTGAAGTTATTAAGTTCTTCGTTTTGTTAACTGCTTGTGTCGTGCTCATATGTTTACAAGTGTTGCATTCAGTTAAAATAACATGAAAAAGAGTTAGTTGCTATCAATGCCTGACTAATTTTATTCTCTTGAAAATTAAAGTTTTTCTTTAGATTTTGTGCAAAATCAAACCAAAAATGAGTCATTTATACAATAATGAATTTATTATAAAAATCGTTCAAATAATTTTAATTGCAGCTTTTAATTTCTAGGAGAGATCAATTTTAGGTGCAATTTAGAATTGATTTTCGACGCTTTTAATTAAAAGTTTCTTAGGTGGCTAAATTTACAATTTTGAAAAAGCATTAAGTTTTATAACACTGAGAAAAATCTTTTACTTCTGAATGCTATTTAAATGTTAAGATTATGATATTTTTTCGTTAAAGAATTTAATTATTTTTTTGGTAAAACCTTATCCCACTTAAGTTAAGAAAAAACAGGATGGTATTTTAAATGATGGCAGTGTCACCGAAGAAAAGTTGAATAAAAATTATGGACACTCTTGGCAGTATTAATGCCATTTTTAACTAGTTAAAAAGATTTGCTACGACTGAAACAACACACTGGTACTAAGATATAGGTATAGTACAAATGTGTTACTTCAATCGTAGCTAATGATAAATAAAACACTTTTCGTGATAAGATTTACATCTGCACCTGGCCGTGGGCCTTAATCAGATGGTGGTCAAACCACTGTGAATGAAGAGCAACATCATTCACGTCCTAGGAAGCCGAAGACTAATTCTAGCAACAGGTCTTTCCTCGTTACAATTTCAGCAAACCACTACTCCTTGCTGAGGAGCTGGAGACTATCCAACTTCTGTCCAGAACACATGACTAGCATGCTCATCGGATCTAGGATCATTCACCATTATTATTAAAGGCGAGACGATCCTGGCCACCATAAAAAACAGACCTGTTATGGCGCCGTGAGACCACAGCTACCACGATACTCCCGAAGGGCCAACCTCAATAATCACTCAGAGAAACAGCTAAATGCCTG
Organism: Trichopoda pennipes; assembly: GCA_030448955.1. Lineage (NCBI taxonomy): Eukaryota > Metazoa > Arthropoda > Insecta > Diptera > Tachinidae > Trichopoda > Trichopoda pennipes. The sequence goes on along the minus strand of JASKUP010000007.1, from coordinate 447,974 downwards.
AAGAGGCAAATATCGGAAACTCTGCGGGCTACTGAATCCTGTGGAAATAACGTGGAGTTTCCAGTTGACCCCTGCTGCCTTCAGGGGACTGGGTCCCTTATACCCCAGAAGCACAGGTCTAAATAGTCTATAAATACCGATAAATGTGCCCCCGGGGGGGGGGATATTTAGAGTTTTTTCCGAATAAAGCTTTATGCCAGGAGCTGGGGATATGGGCTGTAAAGATCTAACAAAGTGCTACATATCAAGAGAATGTTGGAGTTCAACTATAAGTGGTCCAGGGATCATCACTGGAAATAAACACGTTAAACGATATGATCCTACTTTGGACATATATATGAAAAAAATCTTTCTTATGGTAACCCGTCACTATAAAATATAAGGTGAGTCTAAAAGTTCTTTTTATAGAGGTGTATAAATTTCAAAAAAATTAATTTTTTAAATTGTCATGAAATGATGATAGACAAACTTCTGGCATTATAAATTAAGAATGTTTTCTGGCGTATAACCGTCGTGGCTGGATTGGATGTAGATTTAACTTTCAATGACTTCTTCCACTTTTAACCAAATTTTTGCAATAAGACGGGGAATCTTGCTCTGCAAGTTGCCAATCATTGACAAGCGACTTTACATATTTTAAAGGAATATAGTCTAACGAAGGTAAATCCCACGACTTAGGTGGAAAATTCACAGAACCGAAACGTGAAACTATGCCATTACCTAAAGTTTTTTTTACAAATTGTGTGACATATAAAAAAGACTGTAATCACGGCTCTATAGTAGTCACCAGTAATAGAAACGTATTGACCAGCATCGTTTTTAAAGAAGTACGGAGAAATGACTCCACTAACTCATAAAGCACAATAACGAGTTTATATGGATTTAACTCGGTACATATGCAGTTTTGTTCATTGACGTATCCATTCAGACAAAAGTGGGTTCATCACTAAACAAAATTCGCTTAAAAAATCTGGATCCATGGGAATCTCGTTTTGGGTCCAATTTACATAATTTGGAAGCAGGCGTCAGTCTATACATTTTGAAATGCCAAACCAAAATAAACATAAATCACTTAATAGCTAACAAAACGGCTGCCATTTAAAAAAGTGTAGTCGATATAAGTTCTATTCCTCTGTAAAACCCTCTTAATTTATAAAAAATCATTAAGCATATCATACAGTTTTATTACATTGTAGCTTTTTCATTCGACTTCAGAAAAAGGAGAATGTTACGAATTCCTCAGTATATTTTGGCGCACTTTTGTTACTTCAGAACTTCGTTTTTCTAAATATATATTTAAAAACTTTTTAATACATTTTTTAAGCGATAAGAGGGAGGGAATAACATATTTTCACAAACACAAAAATTTAAAGGTGCAGAGTGTGATTTGTTTTACATCCGCGCCTGACTATATAGTCTTAATCAGATGGTGGACAAACCACTTTGTATAATTTGGAACGTTATACAAACGTCCTAGATAGCCGAAGACATAATTCTAAGCAACAGATACCACCTAGTTGCAACTTGAATAATTCCAGGGCAGGTCTGCAAACTATCACACCTTGCTAGAGAGTCGGAGACTTTCTAACTCCTTGTCCAGAACACATGTCAAGCATGCTCACTGGACTGGATCATTCACCATGCGTGTCATTATCAGCGAAATGATCCTGGCCAGCATAGAAAACCATTGGATATGGGGCCGCAAAACCACAACCACCACGATGCTCCCATATAGGGGCCAACACCAATGATCAGCCAGAGAACTATTATAAGTCTAAAGAGACAAATAATGAACTCTGAGAGCTCACTGATCCCCGTGGAAATAAAGTGGAGTTTCCAGTTGACCACCTGCCTGTCTTCAGGGGACTGGGCTCCCTTTATACCCCAGTTGCACTGTGTCTAGATAGTGGAATAATCTATAAAGACCATATTTATATGCCCCTGGGGGGAATTTAAAGGTGCAATATTACTTAACGCATTTGATTTCTGTCTAAAAGATTTTTTCTGCCAACAAAAAGTTTGAAAATAGAATATACACCATTGTGTCCGCCATAATAATTATACTAAAATATATTGACCAATTGAAGAATGCTCCATAACTACTTTGATTTTTATGAAAGCAGCTTGAAACTTGAAATTTCAATTTGAAATAAAAGTTTCTGCCCGCCTGTCTAAAGTTAAATTTTTTTAAAGATTTTTTCACCAAAATTTAACAAATGTGCGATCACTTCTAAAATTGGAATAAATAAGAAAACAAATTTGGGAATATGTAATGCTATTTAAAGCTATAGTAATAGAAAGGCCAATTTTTCGTAAGTTATTTTAAGACTGAAGGTAAATGGAAAGATTGAAATGTCATTCAAGTGTTAGAAAGATTAATCCAATCTTTTTCGACAACCTGCGTAGTCACATTTCTTAATGGAACATTTAAAACTGATTCTTTGGTTTACGTTAATTTATTGTCCGTAAGTATTCTAGAGTGTTTCAAAATTCACATCATAATTATATTGGCAGTATCTAACTAGAACAACACTTGTATGCTAATTTTTCTGGTACAGTTGTCCTTAGCTATAAATATAGTGCCCATTTGTGTTATTTCCTCGTAAGAGGTTTTACGAGTCGTAGAACAGAAGCCGATAAAACCAATCATTGTTAAGGCCCTGTTGGATAACTGTTTCTACCTCAAGATTTTACTGAATAAATAATTCAAGCAGCTTATAAAAATAGGCCGAATTAATTTAATAGTTAAACAATAATCTGACGTTTCGTTACTTCCAAAATAATTGGGCTTCCACAAGCAGTAAAATAGGGAAACCAGCTTTAGACATGCAAAACATGCCCCACTAAAGCTGGACATCTTAAGCAACTTTTTATGGAGTAAAAGAAAACGTTAAAATAGTTTTTCATTCGAAGGCCATACGATTTCTAACACAAGGCTATTGTTTAAGTTCTATTATTTCTATAAAACTCCGTTTCGAATTACGGGTATTCTGAATGTATTTTGTAAAAATGTAGAACTTTAAGTTAGCAACACTATTTTAACTGACAGCGATTTTGTCAGCTGTCAAATGATTCATGTTAAGTTTAATTTGGCATTTCAACATGAATAGAATGACGTCTAAACAATGCCTCCAAATTGTGCAACCGATTTTAATAAAAGAATTTTGTTTAGCGATTAAGCCTACTTTTTTGTAAATGGATACGTCGAAAACGAACTGTCGTAGCTGGAGTGATGATAATCCTCAAGTGTATGTTGAAACATCTGTTGCGTCCATAGAAGCTGACTGTTTGTTGTGCTTTATGGACTGCTGTCATAATTTGTTTCCACTTCTTTTAAAACAATACTGGTTATGGGTTACAATCAATGAATAGTGCTATAGAGCCATGCATTTTTCATTTATCAATAAAACAACTATGATTATCAGGAGATATAGTTTAAAAAAGATGACGCAACATGTCACACAGTTCGTGCTGCAGTTATTTTACTAAAGGGAACATTTAAAGTTTCACATTTTGGTTTAAAATCTACGCTAGACTATTTTCTGTTGGGATATGTAAAGTCCCTAATCTACGTCGACAAGCCCGAAGCAATAAATTACTTGGAGGGCAACATTTGCCGCGTTATTACCGATATACGACCACAAATGTTAGAAAAATTAATCGAAAATTGAACATCTAGAATAGACGATGTCGGATCCAGCCATGGCGATCATATACCAGAGGTTATTTTTATATTATAATGTTAGAATATTATCTTGTGGATAAAGTGAAGTTCATATCAATTTAAAAAATTATTCTTTTATTATTTCATTTCAAAATTAAAAGGCGTTTTTATAGAGGTATGGACCTCTATAAAAACGCCTTTTACAAGTGCTAATTGTGGTCTCATTAATTTGTGTTTTTCCGAAGTATTTAATACTATAGCTGCTTAGCTTCGATCAATTTTACTTTAGTCTTATTAATCTGCAAAATTTTCTCACTTGGGAAGATTATTGAAGTCATAAAGTTTCTCGGTTTCAGAAAGATTTTGCAGTGAGAGCATCAACAAACCACTCCCTAAAAATAGTTTCTGTTATAAATACAGGATATCTTGGAATAATAAAAGAACTGTTTTCTGCTCAATTTGATGATATGAGGGTAGACGTTAAACGATTTTAACAGCAAAGTATATGCTACGGATCTTAGCATACCGAATAAGTATATATAGAGAAAGAATATCCTTGTAACTATTTTATTATTATATAATGTGATAACATTTATAATATGATAATCGTCGTATATTCTATTAATTCCCTGTAACAAATTATAGTTGTTTTAAGACAATATTTCAGTCATGTCAAACATGTTTTTGTTAGCAATTAATCATTATATGATTGCTGTGCACCAAGCAAACCAAATTCTAATCAAAACCAAAATTATAACAGATAAATTTCCAAAAATAATAAGATATTTTTAAACGTAATAAATATAATGTTTATGCATACTTGAGGAGCTTTTAGTTTATTTGAAGTCAAAGACTCATAAACTAATCAGGATTCTAACGGTTTTTTTTTAACTAGTGCTTATTTCGTGAATGATAACACTTAGCTCATGTTTGATTTGACAGATAATTAGTTTTATCCTTCCGCTGAACGAATATAGTTGTGTATACGCTTTCACAAAGCTTCGCTAAGTGGGCCTGCGATCGACTTACAGAAGTTGCCGATTTAGCAAAAAAAAATCATCTTTTCAGATGATGCTCATTTTGATCTTGGCGTATGTAAACAAGCAAAATTATAGCATTTGGGGCACAGAAAACCCGCACGCATACATTGAAAAGTAGACGCACCCAAAATCAGTCACTGTTTGGTGTGGATTTTGGTCCAGAGGCGTAATTGGGCCATTTTTAAGAAGTAGCCGTTACAGTCAATGACGATCGTTACCGGGCCATGTAGAACGAAGTTTTTTTACAAAAATTGAAGAGGAGCATTTGGCAACATTTGGTTTCAACAGGACGGCGCTACGTGCCACACAGTCGAAGCTATGTAGTTTTCTTATAGCATTTAAAACAAACAAAAATTTATTTGGCAGACCCTATAGAAAAAAACATCATAGCAAATTGCAACAAATGGGTGCACCAGCAGCGAAGCTGGAAATAATATTTGTCTAATTTTTAATCTTTTAAATAAAAGCTTTCATAAATCTTATAAAGCCCCTTAATTGAAACAGCTATAGATTAGAAGCCTCTACCAAATAATTTTCATACGACATAGGCTTTGCCTTTAAGATTTTTTAACTTAGAATAAATCTTCTGCCTTAGTATGATTTATTACCTGAACATAAAATTAACAGCACTTTAATAACTAACATTTTCCTACAGGGGTTTCAATTTTTCAAACAAACAATAATATTATTCTTAGGAAGTCCCATACACATATACTTGTAGTTCCACTTGATAAATTTTCATGATGCTGTATACCAACAGGTATTTGTTATTTAAACCGGTTATTAACAAATATTTGAGCGTGTTTAAAGAATCCCAAAACAAGAAAAACAAAAGAGATACTTAAGATTTCTCAAGCCATGGAACACATAAAATGCAAGTTATTAAAAAAAGGTGAATATAAGATGTATTTACAAAGCAAAAACAAAACAAACAAACAGGCTTAAAACCAAAGATGGTTTTGAGCCACAAGTTGAGTACAAATAACTGCGATATACGTTATAACAGCTGATGAGAACAACACAGAAAAATTTTTATTAATAAAGAAAAGCTTATGAAAACTAACAGCACTAACGTTTGTCTTGAAGTTAAATTAATAATAATAATAACAACAACAACATAAGTTATGCACAATGTGGCATACATTCGAGCATAACTGTTACTGGCAACGGTGTAACCAAAGTAACTGATGGTGAGTAACACTGCATTTTTAATATAAATAAACAACAAACTAAAAGTGGGTTTTTCTGTGCAGGTAATTTTTGCGGCCAGAGTGTAAAAGAGTTTAATCTTTATTAAAAATTTTGTTTTGAAAAAAAAATCTTAAAAATGATGTTAAATTAAAAGACTTTTTTGGTTTGTTGTTATGCCTTGTTCACATCACAGCCAAGGGACTATTAATACCAGCTGACCCTCAAGTTTACAAATTTATCTGTGTAATATAGAGCTTTAACTTTACAGTCCTTGGAATTTAATTCTAGCTATTCCAATACGGGAGTTGTACGATTTTGGTATCAAAATGAGTTTAAGGAATGGTAGAACCAGAAACCCTCATATAGCCCAGGTTCAAAAAACGGAAAATGAATGTAAACGAGCTCAGTTGGTCTTACGTCTCTCACAAAATAAGAAAAGAAATGGAATCGAATGGAGTATTAGAAAAAAAAGGCTATAACACAGAAACACAACTCTGAATCCAGACTGAAGTTGAGAAGAGTAACAGCAGGAATTAAGGTTATGTAATGATTGTACTTTTTGCTACTAAAATTGGAATATTTAAAAAGGAAGTGAAAACAGGTTCTCTAAAATTCCAGCAAGCTGAGTTCTATACTCAAATATTACAGAGCATTATCTGACTAAGATAAATATAAAAACAGATGATGTGTTTTTAAGATAGTAAGACAATATGTGCGGCATATAAATGGCGAATACTAGCAGGTTTCAAACTGGAGAAGTTGGTTACATGACACTTAATGTGGATGTTGTAGTATATTGCAAGCAGAAGTATCAAGATTAATACAATACATTGCCATCTTATCTTTTACTACTTTGGGCACTCACGCAGAGAACGTGAGCAGATTTTGGTATCTGATTATAGCTTTCAAGTGCAGGGCCTTTAGTATTCTTCCGATTCCTCTGTTAATATGGAGCGGTGATAAGTGAGGTTTTTCTTTTAAAAATCTGGTAAGTAAATTTTAAATTATTATACTATAGCTAATGAATAATCTTAGTTCGGCTTAAGTTCACGTATATTTTTTTTTTTTCTTAAAGAGAAGTAGCACTTCAGGCAACAATGCCTATTTAGTCAAGTAACGTGCTACATTCTTTTGGAAAGGGATAGAGAAGAGATGAAACTGGTAGTGAAAGTAGAAAAAGGATAGTTGGCAATTAACTGCCGTATACGACAGCACAGCGGCCAGTGACTATGCCTTCATCGCTGAACAGCCTCACCAACAGTCAATTTTTTTTTTGTAGTGAAAAAAACCAAGGTCTTCGTTGGGAATCGAACCCACAACCCCCATACTGACAAGCTAGTACACTAACTACTAGCCTACAGGAGCACCTAAAACTTATATTTTAGTTTTTGAATTATTAGTAAACCAAAAATTATTTACAAAAACCGGGAAAAATTACAACTACCAAAATTTATTTCATGTTTTATAAATCACTACTTCCATCAAAGACTATCCGTGCATCGATCTACCTTAGGCTGTGTTTGCTGTAAACATTTTTATTTAGCGGTCTATTTTTATGATTAAAAATAAGAGGAATTTGTACAATCAATCGACAATAATATCGTTAGTCCATGCGCAAAACAAAAAAGCTGTTTTTATTGTTTTCTTTTATAAATAATTCCATATATTGGATCTTACTTGCTGCTAACCATCGGTTTAGTAACGAAATATCTGTTATTTTTATACTTTCTTTCCGTCATAATGATTGTTATGAAAAAAATATGAATGCGCGATGTCATGCGTGTAATTTAATTCCAAAATCTTAAAATATTAAGACGAGCTATTGGCTTGAAAAATGTTATTATTTATTGATTGCATTAGCTTTGAATTGATGCTTAGGAGCAACATATGGGCTTGAATTGACTTTGGCTAAAAATAAGAAAAACTATTTTAATTTGATGTTTGATTTTTCTTACTGTGCACTTTAATATTAAGGAAAATTCATTGTAATTATAGAAACACCATTGTAAGATTTTTAGGATTTCAAACTTTTAAAGCACTGATGTTGGTGTTTAAAAAAATTGCCTTTCTGCAGAGAATATTTGTATCTCTATTGTCGAATAAATAAGAAATTTCGATACTCTCTTATAACTGGTCTTGCTGGTAGCCCACGATTGAGCACATTTTGCAAATTCAGCCTAAACACTAAAGAAAAAGCACCTCAAACATACTTTCAAAATACTGGCTCAAGTTAGTCATTACTTAAACCTGCTACAGGCATGTTCAGCTTAATACATACGAAGCGCCAATTATTTTAAAATTAAAAATTTACAAAAAGTTTACAAAAAATATTCTTACAAACAGGTGCTAAAGTAACGAGAAGGCGCGCGCGTCTTCAACATTAAAACTTGAATGAAAAGAGAACAAAACAAAAACAGAAACGGGGATTTTTTTCATTAAATCATTAAACTTGAAATCCGTTTTAAATTTGTGTTAAGTGGTTGTTGTTGTTGTTGTTGTTGCTGGTGCTGTTTTTAAAATGAAACGTCTTCAAAGTGTAGCACGTATTGGTTTTGATTTACTAATATTTGCTGGCTTATGTCTATCTGAAGTTGCCTTGCGCAAATGGTTTAAACCCTACAAGAGGGGTTTCTTTTGCAACGATGAATCATTGCAGTATCCTTTTCGTGAAAGCACCGTTGGCACTGTGTTTTTGGTAACAGTTGTATTGGCCGTACCTTCTTCTATTATGATAGTGGTGGAATTATTTAAACAACTTTCTCCAGCAGCAGTTGAAAAAAGAAAATCTTCCCAGCATAATAACACTAAGGCAGGCTGTCGTATAGGTGAACGTTTAATGCACTGTTATCTACAAATTGGCTATTATTTATTTGGTTTGGCTTTGTGTTTGGTTTCCACACATATCACCAAGTTTACAGTGGGGCGTTTAAGGCCACATTTTTTTGCAGTTTGTCAACCTCAGTTAGCGGATAGTTCAACTTGCAAGGACTCGTTTAATTTTGGACGTTACATAGAGCAATATGAATGTGTAGGACAAAATCATACAGCCACCACTTTAGCCCAACTGGGACAATCATTTCCCAGTGGTCATGCTAGCATATTTTTCTATAGCATGGTTTATACAGCTATTTATTTGCAAGCAGCGTTAAGCACTCGTGCCTCAAAATTACTTAAACATTTGTTGCAATTTATATTCATCATGTTTGCTTGGTATGTGTCCTTGACACGCATTTCAGATTATTGGCATCATTGGTCTGACGTAGTGGCTGGTACTATAATGGGTTCTCTATTAGCTTTTGTGGTGACCGTGTTTGTTGCTAGAATCTTTGCCCGAAAACCAATAAGATCCAATGGCAATGTAGCACCTAAGCCGCCAGCTAAGCCAGCATCTTCACCTACCAACTCTTCTGCCAAAACGAATAATAACAATAATAATAATAATACACCACCTATCTTGCCAGCCTATACCTTTGGATCTTTGCCCTATTTGCCGCATCCTAATGCAGCCACTGCGGCTGCCATAGCTGCAGCAGCAGCTGCTCAACAACAGGCCCATCAATATGCTCAAACCTATCACAACTATGGCTATGTACCCTAGTCATTAACATGAAAGCTGTTTAATGGAGGCTTTAATGAGAATATTACAATACGTTAATGTGGAAGTAGTTGAACGTAAATATGAGGAGAGCCTATTAAAATGTTGCATGCAGCAAAAAACATGTTAAAAATTAAAAATTTTGCGTGCCTAATTTTGGTTGTTAATTTTATTTTATTATTTTTTAAGTTTCAATTAATCTTTATCGCAAAAGTTGTCTTTACTTATGTACTTGTATTTAGTTGTAGTTAGTTAAGCGTGCAACCAAATATAGCCAAACAGCCATAAAACGCTGTAAATATTTGTTGAAAGCAAAAAATGTGTAATTTTGTAATTTGTGTACATTTTGTATATCTCCATTCATTCATTTATTATTATTTTTTCTTATTTCTCTTTTACTGCTACCTGTTCACCTTCAGTCATTGGTTTAAATTTCTGTTTATAGATTTGTAAATTTTTTAAATACCTCATTTGTTTTCTAAGAGCTTTAAGTACAGTGGAAGCACCCATTATATATCCATGATAAAGGTTTTAGAGAATACAAATAACAAGAAATTGAGAAGAATATGGTAAGTTGTGGGAGCTTTATAAAAATTTTCCATAACACTTTTAGATGAAAGCTTTAAGTTTCTGTAAATTTCAAAAGTTTGTAAAAGCTTTTCCCATGTTAATATAAAATTTGTAGATAAAAATTTGAATGACCCGCTTTTGGTTTTATTATAACTCTATTGATACAATTCTCCTCTTATGTTATTTCTCTAAATTAGAGTTTAAAAAAGAATTTTTTATTTTAAAATAATTTATCTTTAATAAAGTTTTAAATTTTAAAATTCTTATTTTTCAGCAAATTACTTACTTGAAGCTTTATTATTTTTAGGGTTTTGGTTGTTCTTTCACCTTAATGTGCGAATAATCCAAATTTTTAGTGATGTTTTCAAAATTCACTAAATTGATTGTTGGTGGTTAAGTTAGTTCCTATGGCTCAACTCAAATCGCCAGGAAACATCAACCACATTTTAGATAAGCTAAAGTTGCTTGTTATATTTAAATTTTTTTTTTGACCAACTGAGAAGTGAAGAAAAAAAATCAATAAACACAAGTATCAAATTATGTTGTTTATATTTTTCCCGCCATTAAATGAAATGCGGTTGTCATTTCCCATCTTATCTATTCTTTTAAAGTTGAAGGCGAGCGCTTTCGATGTGAAAACATCATTATCAAGCTGCGCTGGAAGTAGTACTGGCGAGTCAGTGTTCTCGAACGCCAGTTAAGACGGGAAATGACAACCATACAAGTATCAAAGCTTAAAGCAAATACCAACAACCACCTTAATCTAGTTCAGAAAATGCTGTCATGGCATCACCCATTTTAAATAAAATTGCAAATTCGAATCAGCTTCAAAATATATTCGCTGTGGAATATTTTACCCTTTTTAAAAAGACGTAAATGAATAATACCCCAATATTGCATCCAAAAGCAGAAAGAAAACACTGTTATCATTATCTTTTGGACATGGATGCAACTCTTAAACTAATTGCTTGCCCATAAACTATTATTCTAGTTCCGACTCAATTCTTAATGGAGATACTCGTCCAAACAAATAATCACAGATTTCTGATGTTTTCTAAAAGACTTATTTTTAGTGAACAGAGGAAATTGTGCTAAATCTTCTTGTGTTCATACCCACACACTCTTTTTGAGAGTAAATACGATTGCGCATTTGGTAGTAATGATGCAATTGCTGCATCCATAGTTTAAGATGTGTTTGCTACATTCTCGTTGGTTTGAAAATTTACTTATTATGTTGATTTATTTTTTGTAGTTAGGCTTAAATTCGTTTAAACATTTCTGAGCCGCTTCAGAATCTGAGAGAGAGAGATGGAGTGCTATCGATTAATTAATTATTTTTAATTATACTTTGCAGCCTCAATAGGCATTTAGAGCATTATTTATAAAACATCCTTCAAAGCAGCTGCTTTGTCTACTTAATCTATTATCAAATAATTCATTATTTTTCCAATCCATAATTTGCCAAACTTGCCAGATCTGCATTTATAAGCTCAGTTTTCGTTAGAGCTATTGCAGTCTAAAAGGAATTGCGGAAAAAGCTTTCACGATGTGATCAAAGACAAGTGAGGAGACGATCAAATAATCATTTTTCATCGTATGAGGTGATTTTATCCAATATTTGTCGACAGCGTGTACGTGAGCAAAAAAAAAAGTAATAAATAAAAAAACACAACTCTACAAACACATACACAATGTATTGATGTGTTTATAAGATCGTTTTTAAGGATTTTAAAGTTCTACTGTAAAAGCTGTTATAAACTCAAACGGCTGTTTGGCTTAAACGGTTGAAATATTTCAATATTCGATAAAGAAATAATGGGATCAATTTATCAAACAATAATTTGCTTTAGTAGCAGCCTCGAAATGTAGTTAATGAAAAGGCTGTGATAGAATTAGTATTCTATCCGAATAAAAACCACATAATTTTGGTTGCTTTAAACAGTAATTTCGGGCTGCTTAACAAATTTAAAAACTATTTCTGAAATAAATTTTCTTTTGCAACATCTAGGGAATTATAATTCAAGCCATGCCAATATTAATAGCATCCACTGTATTCGAAATCTTATAGCATTGTGCAGTTTAATTTGAAACTTGCGCTTACGAATACAAATCGAGAATTTTAATGAGTTTTATGTTAATTTATTTAAATAATTTGAATTTAGATCTTAAGAAGCGAAATAAATAAACTCTTATTGGTAGTAAAAATTTACATAAAAAAATAAAAATTTATTAAATAAATATATATTTTTTTGTAATAATTTCAAGACTGGATTAATAAATTTAAATTGAAAAATTAAAAAAAAAACAGAAAGGTAAATTGAAATAAGTGTCTTTTTAAATTAATATTCATTGAATTATGGATTTATTTGTTAAACTTCTTAAAAACAGCAAAACAAGAACCTGCTTAAATAAAACTTGTATTGGCCACAACGTGCACATGTAAGTATTTAAAATAAGTCTGAGGTAAGCGTGGCCCGCATTTAATGCTGCAATATTTTGCGCAAACATTTTAAGAATGTTGAATACAACAAACAGAAAAACAACAACAATTTGAAAAAGACATAAAAAATGATTGCAGCATAAATTACAAGTTTGGTGGCTTTAACGTAATTAATTAACGCAATAGGTTGAGGTTTTGTTTGCATAACACATGTGTCTATAGAATTTTGTTCTAGAAATTCTTGTTAAAAGGGAGCGCAAAAGTTTAAGAAATGGGTCATCTTATGCAAAAGAGCGATAAACAAGCTAAAGGTAGAAATTAAATGTAAAATCATTAAAAAGTTGAGGTGCTTACGCATTATGTATAACTTTGTAGAGATTCAGGGCACAGAATAAATTGGCCTAAAGGTTTGCTCAAGAAAGACACAACTTTTATAATGAATCAGGTAAGAAACAATGTTTAGAAATTAATAAACTTATGTATGTATGTATGTATGTAAACAATGAAGTATTTTTATTTTTAAGTCATGATAAAGAACACTTTTTATACTATTTGTTACTTATGATCGATGTATTGACACAATACACTTTATCAATAATGTCGATGCCATAGCAATCAGATGCAGTCAGATGAAGACAGGAATCATTTAGCATCACTCGTTGAAACAAAAACGCAGATACTGATTAGCAAAAGCGCGATTTCTTCGTGTGCTAATGCACTAAGGAGAGAAAAAATCTCGTGCGAGAAGCGACTTCGTGCTTAACTTTTGGTCATTTGAAAAATGAATAGAGTGTAATGCTAGTTCTTTAATTCCGACCCTTTAAAGAATGGCCAAATATTTACTGACCCGGTTAATAAAACTAACCTTTTGGCTGGTATATTTACAAGTAATTTTTACTTGCCGGAAAGCAGTCAACCACCGCCCGAGCTCAACAGAAAAATTCTTTCCAGGTCGAGCAGCTGAAAGAGCAGATTCCAACATCAACAAGTCTCTTGGGCCGGATTGCATGCCAGTGCTAATCTTGACACATTGCTCTTCGACACTAGCGCATCCGTCAGCAGTACTTTTCATCGCGTTGTATCATATCGATGAATTTCCAAATTATTGGAAGGTTGCTAATGTAAAATTACCGCCCAATTTTAAATTGTTCTGCACTTTCTAAAATGATGGATGTATAATTATTTTTCATCTTGTAAGGTACCTAGATTCCAACCGTTTACTAAGCGACCGTATGATTTCCGTAGGTGGCGCTCTAAGGGTATCTTCCTGCCTTTCCTTTCGGAACAATGGTGCAATTCCATACATCAATTCGGACAAAAAAAGGTGGCTCTCTAGATATTTGTAAGGTGTTTGATAAAGTGTGGCATAATGCACTTATGTCAAAACTTGTTGCTTATATGGAACTTTCTCAGGAATCGCAATACACAAGTTGTTATAGGTGAGATTTCAACAAACGAGTTCAAGATAAATTCAGAGCTACCACAAGGCTACGTTCTTTCTCCTACCCTATTTCTTAATTTTCTAAAGGACCTTCTTTGTTAAACTTCCAGTCATATATAGTCTTTTGCACATGACAGCACCATTTGTCATTCATATTCATTCAGTAATAAAACGAACTAGTTGGAGGTGGATTTTTAATGGCAAGATATGAATGTCCTGCTCTATCATGATCTAGCAACAATTTCCAAATGGAGTCGTGTAAATGGAGTCGATTTTAATACCCGTAAGACTCAATGTTGCGTGCTTACGCATAGATGTGTTTTCGGAAAGATGCTTCATCTGTTATTGGTGCTATAGGTGGTTATGGGTGATTTAAGTATTAAGGAATCGGAAGCTCCTGTTTTTTTTAACATAAAAATATTGTGTGATGTTGGATGGACTAAGTTCATTTTAGAGGTTTCTAAAAAATCTTTCAAGACCCTTGGTTTTCTAAAACGACGTACAGGATACTTCACTCCATCCGATCTTCATTTATTTATACCACCTATATCCGTCCAAGAATAGAATACAACTATCATGTGGGGATTGGCGCCCCAATGTCTATTTTTTGGGTGGTAAACCACTCAGAAGGGAAGGCCAGGAGGCTCATTGGGAACAGTAGAGTATCCAACTCTATTTGTTATGTAGAGGATTAATGCATTGTGAGTTTTATTTCACTGTTTTATTGTAAGTACTGTAATAAATTTAGAGAACTTATTCCCGTTACTTGCTATTGTTGAGTGCCCATCCATTTGTAAATAGTTGGCCGGTCAATCGCATTACGCATTACAGAGAAAATTCTTCTACATGTGAAATAAACTTTTTCCAGAGGTCTTTCTTTTCGCTTTCAATGTAGGAAAGCTCAAATCGAATATCTATAAACACTAATCCCTCTTTCCTCCTACATAACCCAATTTCTTAGTTCTGGTACAGTGCGTAGGGGTCATCTCGAAAAAAAAATTATGGCGAAATGTTGCTCAAAGATGAGGCTAATTTTCGACTTGATTTCTAATAAACAACATTGCAACATAAGCAGATCTTACAAACACTGTTACAGCAAATAAGTACACTGTTATGTTTTCATGATGGTGACATATTTGAAACTTATTTCTATTTCTTCAAAAGTGAAAATGAAATACACATCACGTTCGATGTCTATCATAGCCACATCATATTCAATATATTTTTGTTTGTAAACATGGACACGGAACACTGAGACTGCAAGCATCAACTTAATAAAATCAAAATTTGACGATAATTTAATTTCAAGACCTGTTAGTTTGCTGCTAAGGTCTTGAGAAATGATATCGGTCTGTTAATTCCTCTGCGACCAGGTAAAGCTAACAATAGCGACAAATTAAGAGGTCTTGAAATTAAGTTATTATCAAATTTCGATAAGTTGAAGCGTGCGTTCGCCGTGACTTAATATTACGTAATACACGGACAGCAATCTTTAATTGGATGCCTAAAACTCTTTTCGCCATACGCTCGAATTTATTTTTAAATTTTAATGTCATGTATAGATCATTCAGATTTAATAAGCGTCCTTTCGTTTAGAAATAATTCTAAAGTTAATGCGCATGATTTAAGTTAATACTTTACATAAACGAGTAAGCAGTTAACTAAAATTTTTAATAATCAACATGACGTTTATTACAGAAATAGATAGAAGTTTGAACATTAATTAAGCAAAACACGTTTGACAGCTCTAACAGATCATTTAGTATTTAATTTGCATAGAAGAAGAGACACAGAAGTGAAAAGAATTGTAGACTTTCTTTCAGTACTTCCGTTTGGATATCTACAAATTACGACTATTATGGTAATTAAGGGGAAGATCTGTACGCGAATCCCATCTGTAGCACCTTCAGATAATTTATTCAAAAATAAAAATAACCTTGACATTGTTAGCTGTACTCATGCACTGAGTCGGATTTTTAGTGCTAATTGTGATTGTGGTAGCTTTAAGGATAAAATTAGAAAATATCTCAATTTAACATTCTGGCGGCTAATGCACCAATTTACCAATCCCGGGACATGAGTTTCTGGGTATAAACATCAACAAAAGATAATACGACAGCTAAACTTAAAAATTAAAATGTGTCTCCATAGATAACTTAACTTGACCTATAATATGATCTTATTATCTTATTTGAACCGTTATGTTAAAATATATCGGCTATAATGGGAAGTATAAGTAATAAACATTTTAAATTAAAAGGTATTCCCATAGCTGATGTAATCTGAGGGTAATCTTTAAATGATTACGAAGAAATCGTTTAGCTATAGACAGAATAAGCACCGCTATGTTCCCTATAACAACAAATAAAATAATAACATTTCAAATAAAAGGTGTGCTCAAAGTGATATTGTTGACCTCTGCCTGCGAATCTGTCCCAAAGTCGATTTTTGCTCGAATAATTTAAGAATTTTTTTGGAGCATCCTTAAGAAACAGCAAATTAAAGTATGTAATAATAAATTTTAAAAATGAAATAAATTTGTTAATAAAATAAAAAAACAATTAAAAAAAATTTACATATACACCACCCAACTGTGTAATGGAATATTGAAAATAAAGATTTACATTTTTTTTAAAACTATTTTGTATTTACAAATATATTTATTATATGATAAAAGAGGTTGTTTGAGTACAAAACGTTTTACTTTTTGCGTTAATAAATCTAAAATTTGTAATAAAAACCGAAAATGAACTAAGTCTTTTTTTATATAAAATATTTTATTTTTAATCAGTTAAAATTTATATGTAGTCTTAAACATATCTGGGTCTTGGCATAACCGTATAATAACCATAAATATTTGAAGCCTCCTCACGCACCCGGCTTACTTTAACTGGTACTTTTTTAAATAACTGGAACACCAGTAGGGTCATAAATACAGCCAAAATATAACCGATTATCAAGCCCGCTAACACATTAGTCCAGTGATGACGATAAAACATTAATCTTTCAAGTGATACCACCCAAGAACTTAAAAGGGCGAAAATTTGCATAACTGTTCGCCATAATAGTAACCAGCCAGTTTGCAAACGGGCCTGTAAATAAACGACCATAAATAACATGGCATAAGCTGCAGTAGAGGTATAAGCACTGGGAAATGATTGGCGCATGATGTTAAGTAAATGTGTCGACGATGTCAAAGAGCCACAGGTGTAATTTTCAATGTAAAACCCAAAATGTTCATTGGAAGTACAGGCCGTTTCATTGGAGGGCAACAAAGGTTGACATACTTCAAAAAAGTAGGGCGCTAAGCGTCCAGTTGAAGACTTAATAACGTTAGTTATAATTAAAACTAAGGCCAAGCCAAACAGATAGATACCCATAGTGCTGTAACACTCACTTACAAAAGTTGGTATATTGACACCTACAAATGCATAACGTTGAGGTGATTTAGGTACAAGACTTTGACTGTAGATATTTGTTTTATGAGCCGGAAAAGCAACACGTAACATTTCGATGCACAAGATGAAAGTAGCCGGTACAGCAATTACCAGTATGGTTATATGTAGACCTTTTAACAGAGTGTGTTGTTTATAAGGATAGAAGAGTGCTTCATCGCCACAAAAGAAACCACGGTGATGGGTTTTCATAACTAAAGGTAAAATCACCAAAGCTACACTATAAACACTGGTTAACAATAAAATATCTATGAGCAGCCTCATGAGGAAACGTGTATTATTATCCGAACACATAATTTTATTTAAATTTAGTTCCGCAGCTATTTTGAATGGTTAATTTTTTTTAATCCATTCCTCTGTTAATTTTTTTTTTAAATAAAATATAAATTTCGTGTTTGTACGTTAAAAGCTCGATTTAAACTAGTTTGTTAACTAATTTTCACAACATGTTAAGTCTCCTAAATAAAGTAAAAATTGTAAATTTAAATATTTAAAAAGCCATCGTACTTGTAATCTATTCAATAATTTTAAAGATTTCTTTTCAATCAACATTTAAAGAGTCAACAACACTCTTTTATTTACAATAAACGTTACGCTTATTGTCATGTTAATCGTTTTCAAATTAAAAGTAAATGTGTTATTTGAGAATTTAAAAATTTAAATAATTTTCTTTTAAACACTACAAATAGATAAATTTGCTAACGGATTTTGTTTTGTGTCTCTATTGTTTTAGTGCAATAAAAGATTTAGTTATAACACATAATTTAATAACAAAAAAACAAAAAATAGAACTAAAAATATAACAACAAATTCTATTTATTGAAAATTGAGTATAAAATATATCCTGAGTATAAAATGTTCGTTATAATAATTTTCAATCAGATGCCGTTACACAAGATTATTTATAAAATATTTCAACAACAACATTTTTATAAATAAAAGTTTTTGAGAGAATGCCATAAGTTCAGTTATAAAAGATACAAAATATTTTAGAACTAAAATATTGAAGAAAAAATATATTTTATCTTTAAAACTTTAGCAGAAAATTTATAATAACCTTTCAATTAAATATTGAAGCATATAACTATTAAGATGGATTTGATAGTAATTCTAAAAGGGAAAAAGTGGGTAAAGTAGGGTACCTGATATCTGCGGAAGCAATACAGAGAGAAATAAAGTTTGTAAATTAAATAATAAGAGTGGCAGCGTTACTTTCGATCTAGCAACACTGGAGGCACTGGATTTAGAAGGGTGGCAGTAGAACATGTGGATTAACATTTATCTAGTCATTAGGTCGTCAGCAGTGATTTTTTTGTGAAAGAGGTTACCTGTTACATTCTTATAATTAGTGAGTCCAGTTTCGCACGGTGTGCTATCAGGTTTTGCTTCAGACTTGTCCACAGTACAACGGATATTCTTGCTAAACCTCAGCAAATTCACGCAGATAGCGTTGTGTCAAAAAATTAGGTTTTTTAGTGGTTTAAGGCATTTTCAGAAGCAAGAAAATGAACCAGGAAGCGAAAGGTCTTTATCTTTAAGAACTCATGAAAATGTCGATAGAATCCGAGATCTTATGCGTTCAGATCATCGGTTAACAGTCAGAATGACAGCACCACTCATCAGATTTAGACAAATAATTTGGGGATGAGAAAAATCTGTGTAAAAATGGTTCCAAAAAATTTTTCGCAAGAATAAAAGGACATCTGGGAACAAAAGGTGCCTTAATTTTTTTGCATTCGACTGCAAATATCCCGCATTTTCTGAAACGTATCTTTACTGGTAACGACTCTTGGATGTTTGAATACAACCCAGAAACCAAGCACCAGGGCATGGAGTGCAAGCATTTCAAACTCTCCAAGACCCAAAGAAGCAAGGATGGTAAAGTCAAAGATCAAATGCATGTTGATTTGTGTGTTCGATATCCACGGAATCGTTCACAAAGACTATGTACCTCAAGGCGAAACAGTCAATCAACAATTTTAGCGAAAGTGTCTAAAAAGATTTCTAAGAGCAAGCATCAAGCACAACTGGGTGTTGCATCCCGATAATGCTCCTTGCCACAGTTTTTGGTCAGTAAAAACATTCCTGTGGCTCCTCAGCATTCATGTTCGCGTGACTTAAGTTCTAATGAATTCTTCCTCTTCCCAAAGTTGAAAAATCATTTCAAGGGAACTCATTTTTTGACAATCTAAAACATTTAAATTGGTGTAATCAACGAGCTGAAGGCTATTCCAGTATCGGAGATCCAGCACTGCTATGAGAAATGGAAGAACCGTCTACAACGCTGTGTGCCTTCAGAAGAAAGTTACTTTGACAATATAAAATTGTAATTTTTATTAGAATAAAGAATTTAAATAATTAATAATTATATTGATCATTTCATTGGCCGTGTAACATATGGCACGACATATCCACTTCGTCAGTAATAGGCCAAAATCGAATTGCTAGAATCTCGTAATAGCGTGATCCATTGACCGTTACCGCATTCCCAGGCTCATCTTGGAAGAAACGGTTCAATAACGCCTCAAGGCTTTATAGTGTGCCATACAGTAACACTTTGAGCATGCAAAGGCTTCTCGATAATCGCTCTACGATTTTCAGAAGCCCAAATCCAGCAGTTTTGCTTATTGACATACCCTGACAATTGAAAATGGGCATGCGCATGCTCAAAGTTAGTACAATGCCGATAGAAGTTATCCGAGAGATTATTTAATTTATTCTCTACTAGTTCTATACTGGCAAACTCATGGAGCCCATTTGCAGAGAAAGCCAAGGATGATTATAAATCATCTTGAGTAATTTGTTTTGAGCAACTTTAAGCTACTTATAGTAACATTTTGCGCAACATAACTGCGTGAAAAATTGTTCTGACAATGTTTTTTTTGTTGGCCATATTTACTCTTGAGTTGTCATTTATTAAGAGGTATAGTGTATTAAAATATTTATATTATTCAAAACGTATTGAATCAAGTGTTCCACCTTACTTGTTTGTTCCCATAAAATTGAATTGTTATTTATGTTAACACATGTTTGAGGAAGGTAGCAAGATTTTCTTTTCCTTGTGAAATGTATCGTCACTATTCATCATAATTTTCTATCCATTAAAATATTTTGAAATATCTACACTCTTAGCAAATTAATTATAATATCATTAGCAAATGTATTACAGTAGAGAAATGCGATATCATCTGCAAAGGTCTACAATGTTAAAGGTGGAAGGGAAGATCACGTATATATACATTATAAAGTATTGGTGAGAGACATGAAACATGTGGGCAACCGGCTGGCGCTCTATTGTTTGAGTGCTTTATTTATACGTAAATATGGTTATTCTGTTAGGCGATGGTAATACAAGACGACGTCGTTTTTTATAGTTTGTTGTAAATGCGTATTCTCGTTGGCAATATTGCCATTTATCGATGACTGGCAACACATGTTTGGTATTCTGTAAGAAAATTTGACGTTGATGTTGCCTTAAATTGAAGTTGATATTATCGTCTGTGATTTTGGTGTCGTGTTGTTATAAACAAAAATTTTAAAATGTTAAAAAACCTAAATATACAAAATAAAATATCTATTACTTCCCAGGGAATTTCGAAGAGGCGGTGTTCCTACTAATTTTAAGAAAAACCACCTTCGCCCACCAAATAGAATGAGTGATGGATGGCAAAAGGTATAATACATGTGTAGCTTTTTACATGTTTGACAAATTTTGTTTACAGTTTTTCGCGAGTTAAAATTTAAAGTAAAAAGAAGTTAGTAAAAAACAATGTGCTGAACATTTTGTTTTATTTTACGTTCACTTTAATAAAGATTTAATTTTTTTTTATTGTTGCCTCAAAATCGACGACGATATTGCCGTCGCCAAACAGAATTAGGGTGAATAATTCTTATTTAGTTTAGGTGATTGTTGAATATATATTTGATTTCATATTTTAAGTTAAGAAATTAGCAAAAAAACCTACTCCCTGATATATTCTGAAGCAAAATTACTATCGGAGTAATTTCAGCTAGAAGGCTCAACTTTGTGGAACAAACCGAATCAATATATTCCTAAAAACATGTAAAGAGAGAAAAAATCTGAACAATTTTAACAATGTTTAATGTAAAATTTCAGCAAATAATTTATGCCACACAGAATCGAATGCCGCTTTTACATCCAGCAAAACTATTCCCGTTGATTTCTGGCTACAAAAGTTGAATTGTCTAAATATCTTATCCTTACTTAATGGTTGTGCAGTATTGTGTTGGCTACGAAAGCCAAATTGGTGAGGAGGTAACTGCAATAAAATTAGTTAATTCCTGCTTAATAACTTTTTCGAGGATTTTGCTGATGGACGACAAAAGGGTTACAGGTCGGTGTGAGGTAGGACAATCAGATGGTATATTTGACTTGTTTACTTTAAACTAACGCGGTAAGTAGCAAAATTTCAAACATGTATTTACTATAATTAAAATGTATTAAGTTCCTGTTTTGGGCAGAGCATTTAAACATCTATTATTAGTACTATAATTTCTTGTTTAAAGAAACAAGAATTATGGGGAAAATTTTTACCATTTTTATATTTTTACTGGTACTTTATGATTTTAGAAACATTTTTGGTTTCCGCCATTGGGAGACACATTAAATTTGCTCATGTCCGTTACAGCAAAAGTACAAAATCATACTTTAAACTTAAAGTATGTCCCGTACTGTTTTAAACCGCAGACACTTATAATTTGTCTTTGAAATAACTAAAAATTGTTTTAACACAAACATGACCTTGACTCATTAGAATATTTATATGTGTATAACACGTTTTTTAGGTTATGAGGAGAGGGGCTTATAATAAAAAGGTGTTAACAAAAACGTGTATAAAATTTGTTTGTACATGTTTTACGTCATTACGTCAAAAACTACTGAAATTTAAAAACAAATTTTAACGTTTGATCAAAAAACTACAAAACACTGCAACGAAATTCTTTAAAGAATTCAGTCACGTTTTAAAATATTTAAGACAATTTAATTGTTTTTATGTAATTACTTGTAGTTGTATTTTTTTCTTAGAGAAAATAAATTGGTCGCAATCTTTCACATAACCTATAAAACACAAGTTGTACTCAATGTTTTGTAAATTAAAAATAGGAATATTGAAAAAAAAATGCTTTAGACGAAAATTCAATGTAATGCAATGCAGAATTAAATGAAAAAGCAAATATTATAACTCTCTGGAATGACCACAATAACTAATGTTAAGTCATTAAAAGCGCCAAATGAGCAGAGATAAAATACTTTTAAAATATATTTAAAAATTGCATTAAAATTTATTATTAAATAAATTAATTTTATAGTTTAGCGATGTCAGTCAGCTACAGTCAGATATTTTATATTCTGATGAATATACGCAAGAGATAACATTTAATTATTATGCCGATATTTAAAGGAATGCAATGGTTTATTTTAATATAAGCAGTAGCTTAAGTTCCTCTGAATTTCAAAGACTTTGTGGGGCTTATCCTCATTCCACGATTCACGTACACAAATTTTATTTGTTTTTAATCTCAATTTTCAATTGAAACTTAATTAAAATTGAAAGTAATAAAATTGTATATAAATGAAAAAGAAAATTTTCTAATTGAAGCAATAATTGAATAAATTAAATAAGAAACTTATTGTCTAATTAAATATTTAATTTAATCAAGGTCCTAATGTAAATATTATAATTAAAAAAATAATTTAATTATTTAATTTAAACTTATTAACAAACAATTAAATAAATTAAACATTTTATTAAATTGTTTAATATCAAAAATAGCTGAAGTAATGAAATATTTAATTTAAAAAAAAGTAATTAAAAAATTTTATCAAAGACGTAACTCAAACCAATATGGTACATAGAATTTTAACTGAAACACTGAAATAAATGAAAACAATTAAAAAAAAAGATAATTGAGTTTATAAAATATTTAGTTTAAAAAGTGGCAAAAAGATTTCTTAATATAAAGAATCGAATCAATTACATGTTTAAGTAAATTTCCTAACACCCAAAATAACTGAAGTAATGAAATATTCAATTACAAAAACCAAAACAATTTTTTAATTAATTAAGTAACAAAACCAATGAAGCTAATAGAAGTATAATTAAATAAGTGAAATACTTAATTGCAGAAAAAGAAACAATTTTCTAATTAAGGAAATAATTAAAATGATTAAAGGCTTTACTAAATTCTTTCGAATGAAAACATTATTAAATTTTGTAATATTTAATTAAAAAAATTAGAAAACAATTTCTTAAATAAATGAGTAACTGCTTCAATTAAATGTTTAATTCATTGAGTATATGAAATATAGCTGAAAAAATCTAATTTTATAAATGAATTAAAATTAAAAATAATTGAAATTATGCAATATTTAATTTAAAAAATTTGACAGCAATTTCCTAATTAAACGTGCAAATGTTTAAATTTTATATTGTAATAAAAGCAAACATTTAATAAACAAACTAAATTTAAAAAAAGAAAAATAATTTTCTATTTAAGTAATAATCCTTATATAAGTGAATTAATAAATGAATTGGTTGGGTAAATGAAATATTTAATTGCCAAAAACTAATTTAATAAATAATTTTTTTCGAATTAAAGGGTATTAAACTTATGTAATATTAAAAATTGGAAAACAAATTCCTAATTCCTCGATTCAATTAAATGTTGAATCCTAGTTGTTATACCCGGATACAGGTGTGGCCAATGTGTACCTCGTAGCGGATCTAAGAAGATGGTGCGTCGATTGACACCTCAACTTCTATCCTTATTCGAGGCGTTGACTGGCTATGAGCCTCCGAAATCAAGATCCCCGTACACGTATATACGTGTACTTGGTGTAATTTAATTGCACATTAATGAGTTGAATAAGTAATCAAAGAATGTTTTTGTTTAAGTAATATAAATGTAGGTTTTTTTAATAATATTAATATTATAATAATTATTTATTGTAATTTTTTATTATTATTTAAATCTGTTTCCTCTGTATTGCCAATTTCGCACACAAAGAAATTGATTGAATGTTGCAAACATATTGTCCGGGTGCGTCTTCTGCGTTCTTCGCAACCATAGCACATGTAGCAGCTTTCAATCTGGGGTTTCTTAACACGCCCAGCAGCAGCTGCAGATGTTGGTGATATAGCTTCAGCTCTTTCTTCTAAGGATTATTTTATAAAGCTCGCTACGGCAAGCTTCTTATTTAGGTTCTGCATTACCTGAGCATTAACTGACCGCTCTTCAATGACCGGCATATAAAGCTATGTAGCGAGCTGGCGAAGAAAGCGTTTAAGTTTCAACTTACTTTATGTTATATTTGCGTTATTTTCATAGTATATGATGTATCCTGCGAATGCCATCAAATCTATCATTGGCCAATTAGCAAAAAGACCTACTCCCTACTATATTCTGAAGCAAAATTACTATCGGAGTAATTTCAGCTAGAAGGGTGAACTTTGTGGAACAAACCGAGCCAATATATACTTAAAAACTATGTAAAGAGAGAAAAAATCTAAACAATTTTAACAATGTTTAATGGAAACTTTCAGCAAATAATTTGTGCCACACAGAATCGAGAGCCGCTTTTACATCGAGCAAAACCATTCCAGTTGATTTTTGGCTACAACAGTTGAATTGACTAAATATCTTATCCGTCCTTAATGGTTGCACAGTATTGTGTTGGCTACGAAAACCGAATTGGTAAGGAGACATTATATTGTTAACTCCAATAAAATAAGTTAATTCCTCCTTAATAACGCCATCAAATCTATCATTGGCCAACGTTTTGTTTGTCTTTGGCAAGTATACTCTCCAAGTAATTGGTCCATAACGTCCACTCCTTCTTTTGTTGCCTTATAAAAGTCGATGATTTCGGGCTTGGCATTTGTGCTGACGGTATCATCCTCGTGCATTGATGATAATAAAACCACTCACTTGTTTTTTTTTGGCACGTATGAGCATATGGAAATATTGGGCATAAAGCCAAAGTCGCTCGACTATACACGGCGATCTTTATTGGCCAACATTTCATTGGGAATAAATGATTTATTTTTTCTTACAGTTGCAACTGCTGCCAAATTCATCGACCATAAGTTTTGCAACAAATTAAGGCTTATAAAAAAATTGACCAAATCCTATACAACTCGTTCACCTTGATTAGTTTCTTGGCCCGTAACAGCTTCACTGGTGTATATTTGCCTATGCAATGGGTAAAGTGTGTGGCATCACATATCGACCACACTTTGATACCATGCTTCAGTTTTCATTGTAATTATTTTATATATTATTTAATATATTTCTATTTACCCCTTATATTAGCTGGATGACAAAATATTAACGTTTCTTCAGCGGTCCATGTTCTTGTTAGTTATAAATTAAAAAAAACACAAGAACCAAATCCAATGAAAACAAGAATGCAACTGAGAAAAAAAAATACTAAATTTCACTTTTATTTTTATAAGGGGAAATCCCGAATTTGAAACTAGTTGCATTGAATATATGAACACTTGAAATGTTCGTTAATATATTCAGCTACAGCATCGCATTAAAAAACTAATTTTTTTTCGAATATATAAGGAAAAACGGAAAATATTTATAGTGGCCACACCTGTACTTGGGTATACTTTTTCGTGAAAGTAAAAGTTGGGTATAAGGACTAGGGTTAATTCAATTGTATATTGTAAAAGAAAACATTCAATTAACAATTTTAATTAAATCAATAATCAATTTAAATTTAAAAGAAAAACAAAATAATTTTCTATTTAACTAATAATTCTTATTTAAAAACATCTGAATTAATGAATAAATTGTTTGGGTAAATGAAATATTTAATTGACGAAATATATATTAATAAATAATTGAATCAGTCAAACTTATAACTAAATTTTAAGATCAAACAGTTTAAAACCTTTAATAGGTATAAACGATTTTCCCTGTGAGCATTGCAATCATTTGATTGTTTTAGAGCTGCATGAAGAAGTTGCGTAAATACTATTTATAAAATCGTATACCTTTTATTTTTTACCATACATTAACTCTGCCAAATATGAATATTGAATTCTGGTTATGTATACCATATGCGATCATATTCAACGCCTCTAGATTGGGTTATGGAAAGTCTGTTGCATGTTTTATTATGGCGGTACAAATAATAATTACAAATAATAATTCTCATTTAGTTTAGGTGGCGTCATTGCTGCAAATCTCATTGATCTCATTTATTGAGCAAATATATTGAATCAATATTTATGAATTTTTTTTCTTTCGAATCAAAATTACTATCGGAGTTTAAAAGGGCTTTATAAATTAATCTTTGCTATGACAAATTTATATTTCACACATTAACTTTTTGTTTTTGCAAAATGTTCACCTAAATAATCCTTGTGTTAAGTAATCTATTAAATATCTCTATATTGTCATAAAATGTATCAAGCGCTTAAAATTTACATTCTTTTAAATATATATTTTTAAAATTATTTATAAAATATTTTTACTTATTTGTTGTCATAGTGCGCGAGCTGTTTCTTTGGCTGTTAAGAACTTACAGCTACAAAAAATGTTCTTTTATTCATCTTCTTTTTTGTTTTTTTTTTTTTTTGACTACTCAGGGTCATTAAATGTTAAGTGGGTCTTTCCTAAAACACTAATTACCATCAACAGCAACAACAACAATACAAACATTAATGCTGTAAAAGTGTTACAATACTTGTTACCATAGAGAAAATGCACACATAGACAGCCATATACACTTCGATTGTCCGCTTTAACAATACAAGTATTGTGTCATGAATTAATAATTTCACAGCTTATTTTAAATTAAATTATTAAGAGACAAAAAAAAATTATTGCAATAAATTTTTTGTCGTTTTAATAAAGCTTCTTATAATTACTTATGACTTGTTTTTGGTTCAAATTTATTTAAATTGAAATTTAAATTTAAGAGCTTTTTTAACTGACAGATTTGTAGAAGAGTCGATAAATTGAAAAGCTTAAAATACACAAGAAGGTTTAAGCTGGAAGTGAATTAATTCCATTTTGCAAAAAGTCACTTTGGTGAATATTGTTGTGATTGGCAAAAAATTTGTTAGAAAATAATGCGTTATTCAACAGGGAAAGTCAGATTTTTATATTATATTTAAGGTAGCTAAATATTTTATCATTACGGTAGCCGAATTTTTGCTGAAGTCACCTATTAAAATTAGAAACTGTTTTTTATTTTATTTCCAAGTGCTTAACAAAAACTGAGCATAAGCAATTAAGAGTGCTATATTCAGCTGTGCCGAGTTTTTTATACCCTTTAGCAAAGGAGT
The DNA here is from genome assembly GCA_030448955.1 of Trichopoda pennipes. NCBI lineage: Eukaryota > Metazoa > Arthropoda > Insecta > Diptera > Tachinidae > Trichopoda > Trichopoda pennipes. The sequence goes on along the minus strand of JASKUP010000007.1, from coordinate 420,253 downwards.
TGTGTTTTCAGTTTCTTAAAATATATTGCTATAATATATTTTCCATAAAATTTAGTTATTTTTGGTGGCGTTTAGTTATTTGGGTTGCATATTTTTCGATTTAGGCTGTGGTCTTATCCAGATAGATACCGCCTATGCTATCGTTCAGAGACAGGAAAGCGTTTTCCACCCAAAGACTTAAATTTTTATACCCATTTGAGTTTCTTTAGTTATCTGCTTTAACTGACTTTGGCCCTTAGGCCCACTATCATTTAACTGCGGTCTACTTAAAACTCGACGAGATTTGTTATACTATGTAGAATCAGTGTTTGGGTAAAAATGGGTATAACCGAGATAAATTATCTCAAATTTAACACGGTCCCATATACCACTTTGTATAGTTTAGCTTTTCCTCCAACCAATCGCCAGCCATTGATGCTCTTTTCATTTCGAAGCATAAGAAAAGTAAATTGCACCAATCTCCCGCATTGCCGAGTTTAATTTTCAGTACCACTTATGGTTTTTGAAGAATTGCCATTTTTGGCGAAACTAGAGATGTCGTTTTTTTTTAGCAAATTTCGAACGATCGAGGGTTAAGTTTACTGTTGCGATTGGCGAGCGCTTTCGATACGATAACATCATTATCAAGTCGCACTTCTAATTGTTTACTTTAAGCTTTTTCCGCTAATATTAAATTCTTGTAAAACTTGTAAATTTTTGTAATATTTTTGGCGAGAATAATTATGTATGCAAAATTCGGCTTTGTGGTGAAATCTCGGTTTTTCCTTAATCAACAGCTTTTTTCCGAATTTTCGGTTTTTAAAAAAATTTATTAATATTTTTTTACTGCAAGTCAATTTTTAGTTATTTTTTTGGTGAAGTTGTTATATTTTGGTGAAATTCCGATTACTTAATAATGTATAGAATATCTTTCTAGATTTTGGTTTTTAGTAGAACAAAGCAATAAACAATAGACTTTCATTTTTTGTGGACCTTATCTTCACCACTTATGGTCCGGCGTAAACGAGTTTTATTTTCGAAACTATGCCAGACATATTGGTGGTCTTAAATTTTCTATAGTTTTACTCTTACCTTAGCATAACTAATTTTAACTTGATTACGGGTGGATAGGTGGACATCGCTAAATCAATTCACCTACGCTTAAGGATTGAAAACTTGATGAGACCGGTAATGAAATTACAAACGATATGGGAATTTTATATTTATATATCTTTTCTAACAGTGGTGAATAAAAGAGAAACAGAGCAAAAGAGTTACTAAAGTCATTTAAATTACGAAACGAACTGAGCTATTGTGCCTTTACACACCAGACAATTATAATATGCCTATAAAAAATTTCGCGAAATAACTTAAGCAACAGAAAATGAAAACAAATAGCATAGAGCAAACAAAAATACACACACACAGCAAAACACCGAGTAAATGGAGACTTATAGAAACTATAGAGTCGTAGAGTTTGAATAATGATTATGCTTAACTAACAGGAGATCGTAGAGAAAAATCTAGTCAAAGCCATATTTTAAGACATACAAAAAATAGAAAATAAATAAACAGTTACACTAATCCAGAAATGGACAGACTGATGTGTTGGGTTTGTCAAATTTGCAATCCCTATGATTGGAAAGAATTTGGAAAAAAAACCACTCAACACTATTGCAGAACGGGATGATAAGCCTTATAAAGGAAACTAATAAAAAATTAATAAATACGTGTGCAAGTCAATCAAAAGAAGGTGTCATTACAATAAACTGTAAAATCTGCTGGGCAACAAGTTATTTCAAGTACAAATATCGTTGGGTAAAAACATAAAAACTAAAAATTATTTGTTAGGCGTTATAGTGGTAATGTTACCATCACGTTTTGTTTTTTGTGTGTATTTAAAGTGAATAAATCGTATAATTTAATTAAAAAGTCCAAAGTGCTACGTTATTATTTTGCAATAAAAGAACTCAATACAACGAAACGTTTATTAAAGGAATATTTTGAACAATATTTTGAAATTTATTATTTAAAAAGTAAAATATTTTAATATGATAAATCGGTTAGCATGTCCCTCAAAACAAATTTTTAAGTGCTAGCAAAAAAAAAAATCGGAAAAAATCTCTTGATTATAAGGCTAAAATAAATAAAAATATGAGGAAACCTTACATAAAATTAATTGAGAAAAGTAATTTAATTAATTGAATTATTAAATCAGAAACAAATTATTAGAAAGAATTCATTGTTTTATTATTATAACATTTTTTAAGGTGTGCCTTGCTAATTAAAGTATTTAAAAAAAAAACTTTTTATAAAAATAAAACAAAAATACCCACCTTAATTCAATTGTTATCAGGTGGCTCTTATTTATGCATCTATACGCTACATTTTTGTTATAAAAATAAATAACTCAATTAACAAGTTGATTATAAAAATGGAAATGATGCTCTCAGCGGCAGAAATGAGTACTCATAAATAGAAATTAAAAATAAAAATGGTACCAAATCATTTAAAGACAAATATATAAAATTTCGTTAACCACTACCTATGAATGCATGTCCTATGTCCAATATACCTTAACGACAAATTCTAAGTTCAGTTGTAGGTCAATTATTGTTCAACCTAGGTTAACATATTTATTTTATTTTTCTATTCTTGTTCCATTGTAATTCAATGTAGTGTCTGTTTGGTTTGGTACTTTTTAAAGTTTGGTACAGTGCTAATATGATTATAGCTTTGTCCTATTCAAAATTAAGATCTAAAGAAGTTTTAAATTAATTCTAGTTCAGTTTAAATTGAGTTTTGTTATCGTGTCAATTAAATTATAAATCAGTACCAACTGAGTTTACTTTACTTTAGTTCTTATTCACATTTAATTTGCGTTTTCGTACCAGCCAATATTCAGTTCGGTTTTAGTGCAGTATTTTTTCAATTTTATTTTAGTTCAGTTCTATAAAATTCCAGTTCAGTAAAAGTTTTGATTCAAATCAATGGTTTATTTTTATGAACTCGAGCTTACTTTAAAAATGGCATTTTTATTTCTTTTAAAGTTAAGTTAAGTGATGAGTAAACTCTTAGCTCCAGTATCTGATAACGGAACAGTTTGTTCGCAATCAATATTTGATGCGTAGAGTTAAATATTTTTCCGCGAAAATATGAATTATTCCGGTTATAAGCAGAGTGATTTATTGGACAGTGAAAAACAAAAGCCAGAAATTTCAATAAAACACTTGTTACATAAACAATTTAAACTCTTTATTCGACGTATATTCTCACAGTAATACGAAAACCCTAAAACACTCCCTATATTACTTTAATTTCAACTAGGCAGTATAGTTTCAAGATCCGTGAAAAATACTTTTACCTCCTACGACTCGTTTCAGTAACCTAAATGAGAAAATTCTCACACTTGTATGAAGTGAACAAGAGTAATTCATTAACGTTTCTGTACTTTCATGTTTTAGGTTTTTATTCTCTCACTTTGTGTAAAGAGAAATTTCTACTATACGCAGTAAAATAATAAGAGGGGTAAATATTAAATAGAAAGGATGGAGTTAAGTAAAGGGGTTTTCAACAAGAAATCTGTTTTCTAAAACAAAATAAAACAAAAAATTTAGATTAAAATCATTAAAATTGTTATTTTGTTACGAAGAGAAAAGTTCGGCAATTACGAATGAAACATAATATCTGGCAAATGTCCAGCACGGCCACACTGAAAGAAATCGATTTTTTCTTCAAAGTTTCTAATAATTTTTTGGCAAAGTGGCGAGCCTATTTTATTAATTATATCACGCATTTTAAGTTTTAAGGATGAAATCGATTCGATTGGCCCCGTAAAGACTCTGTCCTTAACATAGCCCCACAAAGTCAAGGATTTTGGCTGGGTGGCCACTTAACTGCTGACTGTCGTAAAATTATGTAATCGGAAAATTTCTTTTGCAATAAATTATTCGTTTTACTGGCTGTGTGAAATGTGGCATCGTCCTATGGGAACCACATTTAATTGATATCCACGTCGTCAATAATAAGCCAAAATTGAGTTGTTAGCACCTCTTGATTGCGTGATCGGTTAGTTTCAATTCTTGTGGCAGTTTAACCTTGCTACACTTCAAAGCCAAAGCCTTCAGCAAACTTTGCCATCCTGACAAATTAAATCTGCTTCAACACTGTGGCTGCGATGTTTTCAGTTGAACGAATTGGTCGAACACGCGTTGGTGTTTGCACATTTTGTATCGAACCTACCGACTCAAATTTAACGACCAAATGTTTAATAGCGGTCTCCGAAGGACGATTATATTGTCCGAAAATATCGTAAAATTTTACGAAATGTAACTTTAACAAAACCATCATTTTCATAGGGGATTTTAATTATTTTAACGCGATTTTCGTGCGAAATTGAATTAGTTGCCAATGCATTTACTACAAATACGTCAAAAAACTAAATGGTAAAACCAACTATCGTTAAAAAATTAACATCTTGTTGAGAAAGCCGATACCTTTTGCTGTTTCAAAACATGAGGCACCTAATTGTATCTTTTAGGACTTGGAAAACATGTTTAATTCATTAAATATTATGCAGAATTAGCTCCACAAAAATTAGGATAATTTAATTCCTTTATATCTTTAACTTCGATTTATTTAATAGCAACATTTTCTATAGTACATGTGGACATAAGAAGGGTACAGTTTATCTTGCAGGTATAATATGCGAACTATTGGTATTTTACTTCATGTTCTTTGAAGTCTGAATGGCATAGTCTAGCACAGAATGTATATTTATCGAAATGTTGCTGCCATTTGTAGGAGAAGTAATTATATTACAAGTTCTAAAAAGATAATGATTTGGAGAAAAAAGGGCAGAATAAAGAATAGCGTATTGCGGTACGTGTAAATTAATTCAATTCGTAAAATGAAAATTCTGAGAAAATTTAATATAACTCGAGAGAACCAAATCAGAATAGAATAGTGTAGTCAGTTTCATTTTAGTTTTCCGGCGGTTCACATTAAATTCTAATGTAGGAGAAGGTGCGCAGATTTTAATGTTATATTCTAGTAACGACTTACTTAGCATTAAATTGGTTGTAGTTTATTTCTAGTTCCATTCTACATCAATTTTAATTTAGTTTATAGCCGGATCAGGGAGAGAATTTCAGGAGTTAGTAGCTGCTTTAAGTATATATTTCTTTAAATTTACAACAATTACTGACATGGATTGGCACGGGATATAACATTTTTATTTCCTGAGCTTAAACTAACATTTTATATTTGCTGCTGCAAATTAAATTTAATTCAGAAAAGCCAATAAGAAACAGCAGATTGTAATATTTCCAAATTCAAAAAGTACCTTTAAGAGTGCTTTAGTACTGTATTTACTTTCCCTGCACTAATTTCTGAGATTGTAATTGAAGAATCTGTTGCAACAACATTTATTCGCATTAAAGTACAAGGGGTACATTTTTGTTTCAATTAACGGCGCCAAAGAGGAATCTTTAACAACAATTGACTAAAATATGTCATCTTCAATAAGAGAATAGTATTAGCAATAGCAACGATAACAATAGTTGCAATTATATTTATCAACAAGATCACAGCAGTTGTAAAACTTAGCAGCATTGTAAGTGAGGCTTGAATGTGCGCTTATTTTTTCAAACATTAATCAACAAATCAAGGCGCTAGATGTTAAAAGAAATAAAAAAAGAATGAGAAATGAGCAAAAGTACTTATTATTGTGGAAAGGCAAAACGAAACCAGTTAAAAATTCAACAAATCACAATTTCATTTGAAGTGGAATGAAGTGGAAATAAAGATTTATTTAGTGTTCATTTTTATTTTAAGTGAAAAACAAAAATAATTTGTTTTATTAAAAGAAAAAAAAAATAATTTTTATAAAAACACTAATACAATTACTGCAATAAAATATAATAAAATAATAATGAAAAAAAAAAACAAATTACTAATCAACAAGCAACATGCCGCTAATTAACGATGTGTAACCAACTGAACTTGAAATTTTAAACCAGTTATTAAATTAAATGAGAAATCATTAGATTAATTGTTAAAATTAATTTTGAAACGAAAATGAATTGATATGAAAAAAAGGTAAAATTAATGAGTGAAAATTAAATGTAAAAGAAAGGAAAATTTTAACACGATTGTGCTAAAAAAGAAAAAAAATTTTATTTAATGTGAAGTGGTTTTAAAATACTTTAGTAAACAATTTTCTTTTAAATGATTTTTAATATTTTTTATTTATAATTCTTATCATTTAGTAGCTTTAACTAAATTTGACTTTTAAACTTTTGCTTATCATTGCAAACAGATTAAGCCTGAAATTAAATTCAACAAAAAATCTGTAAATGTCTGTATACATTCATATTTTACCCATGGCTAAAAAATATGACAAAACTTCATTGGGGTAACACATTGCCAAGTACTCATTACAAGCCCTAATTGCTCTGTGGTTATTTTGAATGTATTAGTTCCTGTATGTCTTCCATTGCTGTTATTTGCCAATTGTCCAATATAATTCCGATGCTATCTGGCAATACAACTTCTAACCGACGTCCCAAAAGTTTGGCGTCACTTGTTCTGCCACCAGAAAAACGCAACTCAGAAAAACCTCTTTTAACCTTTAAAATGTATGGCCACTTTGTCGCCTTATTATTCCTTAGGCATTTCTCTGAGGTCAATTACTTTTTATTGACAAAATAATAATTTTAATTGGGCTCGAGTGTTCACTTTTTTCCATTGCCATCAAAAATTGCGTATGGGTTTACACTGAATTATTTTAAGCACGGCTTTAATACCATAACTTACCTAAGCTGTCCATTTTAGCTTGTTAAAATTCCTGTCACTGCACGTTTTACGTTTACGTGCAGATAAAAGTGAACTTAAGTACAACTTAAGTGAAGCAAAAATTTTATAGTAAATTGAAACTAAAAAAGAATTGAACTAGAATAAGCATCAAACTACCGCATCCATTATAAATCAAAATATCCATTTGGCCGCAATTTGACAATTTTCTTATGACTGGGTATAGGAAGAACACCCTCGACTGCATTAGGACTCCTACACACTAAGATATATACACGCCTAAGTAGTAATTTTTAACTGCATGGTAGCAGAGCCGTGGCCCCTTTTTCTTGCTGCAGAGTTAAAGACTGTCTGTGGGGCTACTAATTGATGAAGGCATGGTCATTGGTCGCTATGCTGTCTTAACATGGACCTTCCAGGAATGAAAGCTGCCCCGGTAGGGTAGTAGGTAAGGTACTTAGCCTACCACATTTGGGGGTGGTTTTTTTTACTAAAATAAAAAAAAAAATTAAGAGCTTGAAGGCTATGTAACTATCCTTCTACCTTCACCACCTGTCTCATCTCTTCTCTATTCCTTTCCTAAAGAATGTAGCGCGATTGTGACTAAATAGGCATTGTTGCCTGAAGTGCTACTTCTCTTTAAAAAAAATTTGTTTCAAACTAAAATATTTCAAGGTGCTGTCCATTATTCTTTTTGTGCGCTGTTATGTTCTTTGGCTTGCATCTTAGCCAGATGATAGCTGATGCTGAGATAGATATTAATAAAGTTTCATCCAGCCATATTTTTTGATTGAGAGAACCAAACAACAACCACAGAGATTTTGCTTTATCTTCGTAGACCACCGAAATAGAAAATTGCAGAGTAATAACTGCTGCTTCTAGATCTTATCTAATAAACGTCAATAAAACTGCATTTAAGGGAACAGGAACGATTGCATTTGCATGGTTAAAAATCGATAATCTTATAGTTATTTCCCATCAATCCTATTTCAGATTAGTCTACACTTTAGATAGAAAGTTTGTCAAACTAACGTTCTCTAGTTAAAATTATATTGTGACTGCTTTTTACTCTCCACGGCAGTCAATGAGACACGTACAGAAAACGGTTTTAAACTTTTTCCGGTTTCTGATTCTAACTTATACCTGTGGTTGGAAAAGCTTAAGAGTTTATTCTACTGAAAAATACTTTCATTATCATCAGTGTTTCTTTGCCCTCGCAATGTGCAAGATTGATCATTTCATCTTTCGCAATATTTTATTCTCAGTCTCATATAATATCAGGTCGACCTTTCTTGCAACTTGCATTTATGACATTATGAAGTGTAAGCCTAAACTTAAATTGGTGAAGGTCAGCTTTTCTGAGTTTGCACAGCTGAAACCAAGCTCATTCTTGGCTACGTATTTACTGCTTTCACAATATTTTAAAGACTATGCTTTTTTTGACCGACATACTAATTAAGTATTCATTCATTCATTCACCACCAAAAAATACACGTTTCGAAAAAAAAATCTGCAGACTATATCTTTCTAAGACATTCACTTAATTTTTATTTCTTTTAAAATTTTATTTGATATTGGAAGCCATAATTTATTCGCACGTGCTATGCTGAAACCGATTATAGTAAAAACTGAACTAAAGCTAACGGATATAGAATCAAAGTATATTTCGGAACAGTTTGAGACTGAAACATATTAAAATTTCAAATTAACTGCAAGAAAGCGAAAGTGCAATTCACTTTTAAATGATATTTAAAAAACTGAACTTATTTTCAAAAAGAACGATTAGTTCTAAGTACGAAGAACTCTTAATTTTCATAAATTTCATTTAGTTCAAAATATCCTTTTTTGCAGTTTGATTATGCTTATAGCCAATAATTTCAATGAACTACCAAATGAATACTTCCCATTATTTTCCAAAAGATTTAAAATAGTTTCGAAATATTTAACTAAAAGCGCTTTTTTTTAATAATTTAAATTATTTCATTTTATTTTTAGCTTGAAATTAATAAACAAAAATAAAAAAAAATTCTTTACATTTATGATAACAAATATCATTTTTAATCTAATTAACAGTTAATCAACAATAAAACAGACCCACTGTATGGGCATGTGCATCAGTATATTGATGAAACAACTGAACAGAAATGTAAGACCAGCAACGAATGGTCACTTAAAATAATAGTTCTCCCCGTTCGTTAATCAAAATATTGTATAACAGTCATTTTCACAATTTTAGACAGTCAGTCAAATTGTCTGACCTTACTTGTGATGAGTGAGAAATGATCAAAGTTTAATTTAATATTTATTTGTATGTGGCATGCAACAATAAAACAGGGTCACAGCCACTACTTAAGTTCTTCTGCTATGAATCAGTATACGCTCACTCAGTCAATAGTGGTACAGAAAGTAGAAGCGATAGCTAAACTAAGTCTAGCTTTTAGGGTTAATAAAGAGTGTTTTAAAATTAACAGAATTGGGTTAGGGTTTTGACAAAGAGCATGGTATTCTTGGTTATTCTCTAATAAAAGCACTATTTGATTAAAATTCATTATCTATTTAACCTTCGTAGATATTTGATATATAGTTCTTCATTTGAGTAACCCAACGATTTAATTCACAAATAGAAAATAAACAAGTCGCTTACCGAATTGTCAGCGGGCTGACATTCTTCTCTAATCATATTAACTTATTCATATTTCATATTTGAATTAATTAGACTCATTCTCCGAAAGAGAATGTTCTGGCTCCAGTTTTAATTTGATTTACTTTTCGTCAACCATTTTTCCATTTAAGGTTAGATCTCTTAGATGTTAGTTGGCACTGAACTAGCCAACTAACTACTGGCGGTAAAAGCATTCTATTAATGTTGCTAATTTAACAATTCCAGAGAATAATAACCTAATTGCATATGCCAAAAAAGGGCTCTTGAAGCATAAAAAGTGGTAAAAAAAAACAATTAGTTACTCCTTGAAGTAGATAAGTTGGTACTAATCCAAAAAATCTTCAAAAATACGATAGGTAACATATAAGGTTATCCTTAATTATTCCGGTGTGTCGCATGGAGTCTACTGAAGCGCTGTAGATAATGGGAGATGCCCCACCTCTTGACTTGGAGGTTGTGCGGAGCACTTTGTGATTTGGGCAGAGCATAGATAGCAGAATGAATGGGTTCATGGACGCTAATGTGTTCATGGTTGAATGAGTGTGTGATGAATGAGTGAATTACGTATATGATTGCGTGTGATGTTCCGTGGGTGGGTGAAAACCCTGAATTTGGCTTTGGCCTGAGTTTGGGTTTCGTACTAACCAGACAGGGTTCTTTGAATGATTTTTTTGTCCTATGATTTTGACTGAGAATGTGATTGGGAGAATTGCCTGCATGAATTGTGTTATTGTCCCCACTATTCAGATATTAAGAATTTGACGGGGTTAGGTGTGGTGGTGGTTAATGGGACTTACGATGTGAGTGCAATACTGTCGGTGCCTAGGAATTTGGATTGCATGAATGCTTTTGGGTGTGAGGTGCTTGGAAGGAGCAGGAATACGGTTGGTAGTAGTTAGGATGGGGTCTTTGGCGTGGGTCGGCGGTGCTATTGTTTAACCTTCTCATTTGCGTCATCGGTCTACTTCTGCTTGCCATAGCTTCCATCGCACCCCCTTTTGCGGGGGGGCCCTTCGGGAGTATCGTGGTGGTTGTGGTTTCGAGGTCCTTACAATGAACACACTGAATGGTCCAGGTCCAGTGAGCTTGACTGCGGTTGTGTTCTTAAATTTTATCGAGCTTCATGCGAGAAACTGGTTGGAAATCTGGCCAGTTAAGAAGCCTGACCGAAGTCGAAGTGCATTGCAATCAGGTGGCGCGACTTATAGAAGAGAAGGACCTTTAGATAGGCTCCGATTCAAACCAAGGGGACCGCTATGACTAAAAGCATAGCGTCGAATTAGTATTAGTAGTAGTTATGTTTTGTACATGAGGGCGTTGGTGAAAGTATTGTATTCACCCAGTGGGAAGGCGACTGTTAGGTTTATGATCTTTATGGCGAGTTCTGACATTTATCTGCATCACATCTGTCCCCTGTTAGATAGTTCCGTATTACTTTTTCGAAAAACTACTGTGTACCCTTACTTCTTTAGCGGGATCTCTTAGCAAACTTAGCTTTTATTAAATTTACTTTCACAGGTTTTTTGTACGAAGACTGCTTTGTGAAATGAAATTTCTTTTGTAAACAGAAAATCAATTCAGAAATGTGAATTAAATGAAGATATATTTTTACCTTTTTCCGGTAATGAAACCATATACCCGTATTCCTCTGCTAATACAACAGCTGTTTCGGTTACATGGCTAACGTGCTCTCTATAAATATCTATACCAATTCTGTTGATATTTCGAGGCGTGTGGCAAATTTTAAATTCTAGCTCTCAAATATTTCTGCATTAATTCTTTATTTACTTGTTTTTTTTTTACATCGTCGAAGCTATAAACTTATGCTAGCGAGAAAGATGTTGATTGCTGAAATCATCACTATATATTAACCGTCTTCTTTAATTTGCTCGAAATCATCAACGTTGTCTACTTTTGATGTCCTTGTTAGGCGACTCTTCAATTACCTTTGTAAAAAATATTCGGTTCATACAATGTAAGAGGAACAATTTGATCACTGAAATATCCATGATGTCCACAGGGTCTTTGACATTTAAGAGTTTTAGGGAACACCCAACAATTCATACAGATAAGAAACGAAGCAAAACTGAAAAGTATACTATCCCGCCTTGTATGATACCTCTAGAAATAAATAATCTTTTAACAAACACAAATTATTTTTTAACTTTTAATTCTACAATTTAAAACACATGAATAAAAGTGTTCTTTTTCAATTTAATTTTCTTGTCTCCAAAATTTTTAGTCATACTATTTCCTCTTCAATATTCTGTGTATATTAAAATTTGGGAACATGTTATATTTTCTTATTAATTTTCATATGATCAAAATCATTATGGTCATCGTAGACACATTATTGCCAGCATTGTCACCCATAACATTTAATGTCAAAAGGCTGAACTAGCTTTATTTTGTGTCTTTATGAATATGAGAGTTTAGAGTGGATTTCAAACTTATTATTAGAGAGTTTTACTTTTTGTTGTTATTCTTTCTGTGTCATCATTTCTGCTTTAACAGTTTTTAAATTGACAGTTAACATTAATCTTAATAAAGAGCAGACAAAATACATAAAAAAGTTAAGCTGAATTTTATCTTTTAATGCATGTATATTGTCAACTTTTTCGTTGAGGAGGGGTGATATAAATTTGAAGTTATAAAATATTCTCAAGGAGTATAAAATTAAGGGAAAAAGTTCATAGATCAAATATTGCTGGCAAAAAAAAACGGAAGTGCATTTATTATTTTATTTAAAAAAATCTATTGAAGATTAATATTTATATGTGTAAAGAAAATTTTAGCAATCGACTTAAAACAGTTATGTTGCAGTGGGCAATGAATTTATTTTTTTTTTCTTTAATTATTGTTGTAATGTTTTTATAAAAAACTACACAAGGCTGACATATACCGGGTTTAATTAAGAGCTGCAGTACTCGGCACAGTTACAGGGTAAAACTTATATACATTATATATGTTTCTGAAGTAACCTTTTTTCTTATCATTGAATAAATGAATGCCTATACAAAAATTTATTCGAGATACCGACTGCAGTGAAAACTGCCGGATAGTTTTGTGAATTCAAACCATCTAAGTCGTCACCCAAATGCATGCAAAAAAAACCATTCAAATTGGTTAAGCCATTTAGGAGGAATTTAAAAACAAACACACGTACAAGAGAATTCTATATGAAGCTAATTAATGTAAAAGGATTAAAGTATTAAAATATTTCTATTTTTTTAAGAAATTATTTAATGTTTATTAATCATGGTGCTGTATCGATCTATATCGAACTTTACGTGACATCTGCCTTAATTTTTTGAGAAATAAAGACCAATTAGACGTTGAGAACTATACCCAACGGTGTATGTTCCTAGATGTTTTCAACATATACGGCGACGTAGTTTATTTCCAAATCCGTTAAGCTTAAAATGAGTCTCATAAAAATAAATGTCTCTAGCATGCAGTCGAAAAAGAATTTTATGTCATAACTCTCCGCCAGGGGCACATTGATATGTTTTGACGGAATCTCACTGTCAATACATGTGTCAATGGTGGTAAAAGGTCACCTAGTCCCCTTCAAGACTAGCAGGAGCTAACTGGACAATTCCACTACATTCCCAAGGGAATCAGTAAAGCCCCAGAGTTTAACTATTTTTCTTTTTAGCCATTTAGCTGTTCTCTGACTGATTATTGAAGTAGGCCCTTCGGGAGTATCGCAGTGGTATTCGTGGTTTCGAGGCCCTCGTTTGAGTTATGTTGGTCGGATCATCCACAATGATCACAATAAATGATCCTGGTCCAGTGAGGATGATTGCAGTTGTGTTCTTAAATTTTATTAAGCTTAATGCGTTCTGGACTAGGAGTCGAATAGTCGCCAACTCTTCATGAGTGAAGACTGCCGCCTGCCCCGGGCTTTTGAAGTTGCTACTAGTAGTGACAGGAAGATATACGTATCTGAAGGCCTTCTAGGATGAGGGTGACGCTATATTTCATCCACAGTGGTATAATCCACCGACTGGTTATGGTACAGACGTAAATCTTATCGCGCATCAGTCATAACTATTCTATAAAAAACATATTCAGATATAATTTTTTATAAAAAAAGTTTGCGGCCATATTTTCTCCATAAAAACTTTTCAGAATTATATATTTTTTATAAAAAACATAATAAGTCACAATTCATGAGTCATAAGTTTTTAAAAAATAAATTTTTTCAACCATAATTTGCTTATACATGAAAATATTCATCAGTCTTATTTTTTCCATCTTTTCTATAAAAATTTCATGTCAAAATTTTTCTACAAAAAATTTCATCATTCATAATTTTTTGCCTTTAATTTTTTCAAAATTTTTTCCTTAAAAAAATCATCAGTCATAAGTGCTTTATTAAGAAATATTTATCAGTCATCATCTTACTGTAAAAAAGTTTAATTAAGCATAATATGTTTAATTAATAAATATGAGAGAGACGCTACATCAGCCATAATATATCTATGGCTGAGTTTTCATCGGTCATAGTTTTTGTATTAACAAACAGTTATCAATCAAAATTTTCTTATAAAAAATTTTTCCTGTAATTTATGATTGATTTTATATTCTATAAAAAATAAGTTATAATTTTTCTGTAGAAAACAACTCAAAATAATAGTCTCGTAGCCTGCACAGTTAAGAGTTATACGAGATTTCTCCAGAAAGTTTCCTGCGTTTTTGATCATATTGAATATTTTTTCAAACTGTTGTGCGCATTTCTTCACGTGATGGTGTTATTGAAACATAAGAGGGTATAAAATAGAAGATATATTCACGGATTTTTATGATGGGATATATCCGTGTTATAAAATTCATGAAGTCGTCTATAAGCTGCATTAATTGATAACCGTTTTTCAAAGAAAAGTTTCATAATACAACAAGTTTCAAGTGACAATCGATTCATTATGAGTTGCCAGCATATGATGATCGTAAAAGTCGAAAAGTCGGCGCAGTATAACAGTCCGTTGGATAGTTGACTCTATTCTTAGGGTGTAATATAATGAAGCTTTTAAATAGATAATAAATTAAGATAATTTCACGCTATGCAGCTATAGCTTTGTTTGTGTGAAAAATCATGTTTAACAATCCTGATTCATAAACCAAAAAAAACAGACGTTTCATTTGTTAAAAATTTTAAAATAAAAATTGTTTTTTCTTAATACATTATTATCTCTGATTATCATTATGAAGACGATATCAAACATCATTATAAAGATTAAGTTGATTTGAGTAATAATGTTGATGATGCGTAATAAATAAAAGATCAATAAACTTTCACTAACAGCCGGCAATACCAACCAGCCACAACAGCAACATGATTATCAGTAAAAAGTGAAAAAATAAATCAAGATTTATTTTATATGGGAAAACACTAAAACATGATCAATCACTATCACACCACAAGAAATAGTAAAATTATTATAAATAAGTAAATGTAGTCAGTAAGAAAAAAGGAAATCACTAAATTAATTATATAATTTAGGCGCCATAAAATGACTACCCGTGTTGACTTTTGTAATTTCAATTAAATTAAAGAATTTTTACTTCATATTTACTTTAATATTTTTATACATATTCTTTAGCCAATATGATGAATCACATAAATAAAACAGCACACCTTGCAGGCAATGCACAATGGGGAATTTGGCTTTCATAATATAGCATATCACAGATATTTTTCTCTGCTTCTAGTATATATAACCAAGGATTTTAAGTAAAAAGCTAGATATGGATACGACGAAAAGTTATACTTTTAAATTTAAAAAAACCTTTGGCAGGATTCTTCTATAGCCATGTAAAGTTTCAATACAACCAGAGTAGATATTAATATCGCCTTTGTCATTCACTAATGATCTAAATAATAATAATAAAAACAAATAATAATATCAATAGTAATCTGAATTTTTGTTTTATTCTGTTCTTAGTTAACCAAGCAGGATAGCCAGTTTTGTAGCCAGTGGTTTCTTGATAGCCTGCAAAAAAACATGGTTGACTTTTAAAATTTATATTTAATAAAAATTAATAGTACTTAACGAACTTGCAGAAAAAGGACAACTCCCTCAAAAACGAACTAGTCATGTCACATATCAAAATTTAAAATTAGGTTATCTACTCGTTACAACTACAGAAATGTTATAATATAACATTTAGGAGATATTAACGATAAAATAAATCTCTTAGGCTTATTTTTTACGGGGCTAATTTAGCATTTCCATCTTTTTTATTTGCCAGATAACTGTGTGTCCATCTGAGAGAGTTTTTCGTTTGTTAGAGTATACGTAGTTTCAGTGCTGTTGTGAAAATTGTGTCTGAGGTGCTATTTACCTTTTTGTTTATAATGTCACTGTTAAAAGTTCTTGTTTCTTAAATTTTAAAGAATGCATAGTTTTCGTCCTTTTTGGTAGGATCTAGTAATGTCATACATTCATCTACTTCCCTTGGTATCTGTCCGTAAATGTCAAGGTGTAATGCAAACTTATAGTCCTCTCTTTTTCGTTTGTACGAGAGTATGGCTTTGTAAATATTGTTGTTAGTGTTCGCTTAGTTTGTCCTGTACAAGTATGTTTCAAGTTAAAAGTAAGTCTGCAAAGTCCTCTAGAAATAAATTTGTCAGTTGTTTCTATTGATGTCTTCAAATAATGTCTCAGAGTGTCGCTGGTTTTTAACGCTGTAAGTAAAGCTTTGTTTGTGAAATGGAAGAATCCATTTGTTGTTTGGAAGAATCCAGGACATACGCTGAGTATCTAGGAGCCCTGCGTTCACTCAGTGATACATGAATTAAACTATGTAATTGATCTGATGGTTGCTCTTGTAAGGCTGATGGAGCATGGCAAAAAATTCTATTAAGTTGACTTGTTGTAGGCTCATCTTTAGATACTTCATTATGAATGTTTTTACAGCCTGCATAAAAGGAATGCTGCTCTAATGCAATCTGTTCAACTGAAATTGCTTGTTTAATATTTCTTTCAAAATATTGTTCAGGCGGCGAATGGACATTGGTAAAAGCATCATTTTGAATACCGGTTGTAAGTAATTGGTTTATGTATCTCTTGAATACATATCCATTGTCCAAATTTACCATATAGTGTAGATGTCCCATTTTTTATTTATAGTCCCGGATATCCATAATGGTTTGTTCGGGGTATAGTAGCGGCCGTGAAACTAATATCTTGTAATCTTAAAGGAATATGTTTACTTTTATTACCAGGTAATTTAGAAGATCTGAAAGTATCCAATCAATTTCAAATTTCCCTCTCCAAGTGCATCTCTAGAGGTGTCTTTTTAATGGTCGTAGTTCGATATTTAAAAAGAATATCGCTTACCTTCTTCTGCATCAACAGTTATTCATTTTTCATAGATTTTGACTTGCTTTTGGGTGTTTGAGTATTGCGTTTAGCTAAAGCGTTGGCAGCTGGATGCCCAGGAGCGATGAACTTTTGAAATATATAGCACAATCTTGACAAAACGTGGAAAACTCTTTGCTTTTGAAAATTATTCGCTTTTTATAATAATACAAAGTAGAATTTCTATAGGTGACATTGGCTAATTGCTTGATTTTTGTAATACCAGTATATGTATAATGGAGTTCCTGTAGGACAGCATTTTGTTATAATTATATGTTGCCCCTTAAATAAAATGTTAAAATCAATAATAAATTCAGATTCAGCTGTTGTGTTGCGACCTAAATCATCTAAAATTTTCGAATGAATTAAGTTCAGCTAGTTTAAAGTTAATTTTTCTTGAACTAATTTGGCCTATATATGCCTTACATAATTGATGTATTGGTGTATTCTGAAATGTTTTCTGCTTTTGTATAAATCCCCCACTGTTCGACGATGCAAGACAAAATAAATACCTCCATATACAAAATATACACATTTCTTTTTATATACATACACATACATACAAATGTTTGTACATATTTTCACTTCTTTATTAATTTATATTTAATCACACACTCCACACGTTTTACATTTATGCCCCGCTTTTTAACTTAAATTTAATTATGTGCAATATAAGCATTAATGCATATTTATTTGATTTAGCATCTCACTATCAGATAATACTAAAAGCCTTCAATTTTTTAAGTGTTTAATTGCAGTTATAAAATTTTTTATCACTGAAATGTAAGATATCATTAGCCTGTGACTTAGCAAATTTAAAAGTTTGTTATTCTTAGGCTATTAAGATAAAAACAAAAAAGTTACAGTGTTAAAGTTAATTTTTTTCTTAACGTGGTCGGCATGAGGAAAGTGTCAGTTATTTAAAAAATTATAGATGTCAACCTTACTAAAATATACACAAAAACTTCATCTAGTTTATGAACAAATTGTTTACTTATTTGACATCATAATAACGCGAGGAACTCGGTGTGTAATCTTTGGCATTTATAGAAAACCAACTGCGACAGAGACACAGCCATCCACATTACCTCGAACTACCAGATCCAACATAAATTAGCAGCAATTAGACTTAGGATACACATTCTTTAGATAGTCCCACTTACACCAGATAAGTACAACAAAAGACTCGACACAATTTACACCATAGTTAAAAACAACGACTATAAACTCATAACTGTTGACAAAATGCTTAGACAATACAACACTAAAAACTGGAATAAAGGAGGCAAAGAGACATTTGATACAAAATGACGACACACATTTACTTATTCAGGACCAGAATTATAAAGATTAACTAACCTATTTCACAAACAAGCTTTAGTCACAGCGTTAAAAACCAACGACATTCTGAGATATTATTTGATGACATCAACAGAAACAATTGATAAATTTAGTTCCAGCGGACTGTGCAGACTTACTTGTACTGTAAACATACTTGTACAGGGCAAACTTAGCGAACACTAAAATATATAACAATTAATATATTTACAGAGTATGCGCTCTGTACAAACGAAAAAGAGAAGACTCTAACTTTGCATTACACCTTGACATTTACGGACAGATACCAAGGGAAATAGGTGGATATATGACATTGCTGCATCCTAAACAAAAGGACGAAGACTAGGCATTCTAGAAGACATGAAAATTTAAGAAACAACAATTTTTAACAGTGATATTATAAACAAATAAGTAAATAGGACTTCAGACACAATTTTCACAACAGCACTGAAACTACGTATACTCTAACAAATGAAAAACACCCTCAGATGGACAGTTATCTTGCAAATAAAAAAGATAGAAATATTAAATTAGGCTCGCATAAAAAGCCAGGTGGCGGGACAATTTACCTGCATAAAAAGGTACCATCCGAATGGAAAAAGTACCTAACGATCTTATAAATAGTGTTCCAGTATTTATAATAATAGACCTAATGCTCTCTCCCCCCGGGGGCACATTATATGTCTTTACAGAACTTCGACTATCTAGACCTGTGCAACTGGGGGTAAAAGGGATCCCAGTCCCCTGAAGTCAGCAGGGGTACATCTGGAAACTCCACGTTATTTCCACGAGAATCAGTGAGCTCGCAGAATTCCGCTATTTGTCTCTTTTGACATTTAGCTGATCTCTGGATGATTATTGAGGTTGGCCCCTATATGGGAGTATCGTGGTGGTTGCGGTTTCGCGGCCCCATAACAGACAGATCATCTCGTCAATAATAACACCCACAGGTGAATGATCCAGATCCACTGAGCATGCTAGACATGTGTTCTGATCAGGAGTCGGATGGTCTCCAGCTCTTCAGCAAGGAGTGGTGGTTTGCAGCCCTGCTCTGGAATCATCAAAGTTGCAACTAGGAAAGATCTGTTGCTAGCATTAGTCTTCGGCTTCCTCGGGCGTGAATGACGTTGCTTTTCATTCCCAGTGGTATGACCACCATCTGATTAAGACTCGCTGCCAGGCGCAGATGTAAATCTTATCACGTAATAGACCTAATACTAACTCTCCAGTACTTTCTAAACCGCGGCTTGATAATTATATAATCGCACCAGTAATGCCCGTTTTCATGTAAAGGAATGACAACAGTATTTCATTTACTGGCGTAACAAATCATAATAACTTAATACTTATTTTAATTTATTGTTACAATGACTGTCCATTTTATAAGCCCCCATCTTTAACACGGTTGCAGCTGGACATTAGAAAAAGTCTTTAAAAATGTATTATTACAACAGCTCAAACAACATTAAAATAATGAAGTTAAATATAAACAATTGATTCTGATTAACTGATTTGGGTGTATATAATTTTACTAAACGAATTCAAAAAAGGAAAAAGTTTTTCAAATTTCGGTCATTTCTAAACCGAAAAAGTGAATTCACTAAACTTTCTCATTGAAAATATACAGAGACAAATATAGTCGCCATTTAAAGTAGAAGATGTTGTGCATGCTGTTCATACTCTTTTCAATACCAAATTTCGTAAGCCATTCAATACGAATGACGACCACTGTTTTAATTACATGTTAAAAAAATATTGGCACTTTTAAAAAATTTAGAATTTCTTAGGTTACTGGGTGTTTAATATTTATTTTAATACTGATTTAAAATTGACTTTAAACCATTTAGCAACTGCGTTTGGCTCAACCACAACCAACCCATACCCAACCAAGCATACCCAACAAAATAAATGTAGCCATAACTAGACTGTTACCGACCATTGCAAAATTAATTTATTTTATCGAAAATTCAAAACTTGTGTAAAGTTTTCGTATATAATTATTAAAAGTACATAATTGCATGTATATTTAAATATTGTAAATTTTGTAAAGGTACTTTTTAAAAGAACAAATATAGTACTTATAGATTTCATGGCTTTTAGTAATATAATCACAAATTGTTTTAATAACTCCCGCTCTCTTTCCTAATTTCGACTACTTGTTTATACATGAATGCACGTGAACTAGTTTTGTTATCATATCAACTTTTGTTTACATTATTGACACTTGTCATTGTTAATGACTGTTATTTACTTAGTCCCTGAATTGTTTAATTTGCGTAAATAAGACCACTTTTACTTTATAAATTTTTCTGATGATATTCTTTGTGTCTTTTTTGTTTACAATTTTTTCTTTTATTACAAAATAATTGTGTGCTTGATTTTACGTTTAGTAAACAATTGCAGCTTTTGTTGTAGTGTGCCTAAAATTTTAAAGAACAATTTTAATATTATTTTTATTGCTCTTAATAATATCAAATTGTGTTTGTGCTAAAAAGATGTCTTAAATGAATTATTTATTATTCTTGTTGTATTTGACTCTCAATTATGTTATCTAGGTGATTATGCGTGTATGTATAACGTCAAAATCTACAAACTGATAAAACCATTGAAATAAAAACAAAAATTAAGTAGTGAGCAAAATGTGTCACTGAAATGAGGTTTTATTCAAAAGATCAGTTTGCTGAAAGTAAATTTCACATTTTCGACAAAGCATTTTTACACAACAGTATTTTTCTTAAAATCACATAAAGTCTTTTGTAACAAAAATTAACTTTTAATAACTATCTTTATGTTGTTTACTCGACGTAAATAATAAAGTACAAATTGCGTGTAGAACAAACTAATAAAAATTGAATAAAAATATGATTTTGATGTCTTTTACATTGCTAATTTACACAAAATTATCTTTTTACATGTCCCAAATATTAATTTGCATTGATTATAATAATATCAAATGAGTTTTTAACTTTCTTGTAGTTGATATAATATATATAAAATTTTACCTTCATCTAATCAGGTAAATGTAATGTAATGTGAATAAAAACTTCAAAAACTAATATTGAGAGAATAACGTATGTTTACGTTTATACATACGCATATTTGTTGATATTGTTGACTTTATGTAAAAAATTATTTTGCACTGAGACTTAAAACTTTTACGTTTTAAATTTAGTTTCAAAATCATTAAATATTAACCTCTTCAGGTTTTTTATATGCTTAAAGCTCTTGACCTTTTGTAGAGTATTGATGACAGTGTGTACTTATACTTTGTAAAAAATAAGTTTCCGCATTTTTTTTTAAATTCTGTAAATTATTAAAACAATGTAAAAATTAATATTGCTATTTTCTGTCCTAACTGGCTGGTTTGTAGTCGAAGGCGAGCGTTTTCAATGCGAATGCATCATTCTAGTAGTTTGTACAAACTACATCGCGACTTGAAAATGATGCATTCGCATCGAAAGCGCTCGCCTTCGACTACAAACCAGCCAGTTAGGACAGAAAATAGCGGAGGAGAAATAAAAAACATAATACCAGATGTACAAAATATTGTAAAAATAATAATTTACATATTAGACGCAAATTAAATAATTATTTCCTTTTTTTTTTACACTAGAAATTAGCAAGTACCTTACACCTTGCAAAAAATTTCTCCTTCATTTTTATCCAATAAAGTATAACTGAAGAGGAAAAAATTTAGTTAAAGCAGTGTTATATAAGTATAATATACAGTATGATGTAAAGTACTATGTAAAGCAAAGAAATTAAATGTTTTCCAGTTTAGAAATCACGTAAAGAAAGCTTCCTAGTAATATTATATTTTCCACAAACTTTTACTGGAGTAAAATCTTTTCTTAATTTTTTTTTTGTTTTAATTTAAAATATGTTTTACATAATGTGGAGAATAATTCTGTTATATTAAATTTATATCAGGTTTTTCAACAAGAAGTTTGTTTTTTTTTGGTGGCGACACCAAAAATATGATAGTTTAGTTTTTTCTTGGCAATTGTTACAATAAATTCAGTATCGCACGAAAATCGTAAAAAAATAATTAAAATTACTATGTGGCTCTGTTAAAGTTACATTTCGTAAAATTTGTGATATTTTCGGACAACATAATCGTTTTTTGATCGATAAAATTGAGTCGCTGTTAAAATCAATTAGCGGCAACTGCATTCAGTTCAATTGTGTAATTTTTCCAGCTCAAAGATTTTTTAGTAGCGTGATGGAAGGAATAGCATAGAGGTGATAAGCTGGTAAGGACGAGTATTAGAAAATCTTAAAATTTTTATGCTACATTTTAGATATTGTACTACAGCGCCTCTACCGTTAAAAGATTAAAGTAGTTATAATCTCGTGTGGTCATATAAAAAGAATTAAAATACAAAAATTAATAAATAGTGTTCTTGAAGTTGTACTATATTATTTAGGTATGATTTTACGTTAACCCGCGTCAAATTTGGTTTGTGTACTATTTTCATTTTATTAAATATAGCAAAATTTATCAGGATTCAAAGAAACGAAAAAGTTGTTAATAACCTCATTTCTGGGGTACAGTTTACGTGCATGAATAGAAGTAACGACCTAAAGCCAAAACTATTTACACTAACAGACCTAATATTAACTCTCCAGTACTATCTAAAATGCGTCATGATAATAATGTCATAGCATCGAAAGCGCTCGCCGATCGTAACAAAGCAGTAGTCAATAACAACGAAAGAAATGGCAACAGTATATTATTTACTTGCGGACCAAATCCAAACAACTAAATATCAATAGTAAATAAATTTGTATACTGAAAGGCATCAAATTCCTTCTAGGACTTAGTGTAGTAATCGTAGCTGTTTATCACAATTCGCGAAAGAAATAAGTAAAGTTACTAAATCTAATTTTGCAAATTTAAGTAATTCGATTTATTTATAATTTTAAATCGATTATTGATTATGGGTTAAAAGCTGTACAATTGCAACAGTCGGGATATAAACTTAGGCCATCATATTAATCATATATTTAGCAGTTCATGTGAATATTTTCATTTACACCCACATCAAAACCAGCTTAAAGGTTTATATCGAATAGGAACTTTTTTATAATAAACTTACGATTAAATTTTAAGCGTTTAAGGTGTTGGGGTTTGTGTATTAATATTTTGAAATTAATCGAATAAATATATTTTAAGCTACGACTATTAAGGCGTTCGCATAATTTATATTTAAAATTAATTTCCGGCCATTTTAAAATTAACTTTAATAATATTAAAATTTATTAATTAATATAACTATTAATTTTTTTTTACCTTTTTTAATATTTTTTAGTAATTAATTTTAAGCACTAGGTCAATTTTAATAAAAAATGTTAAAAAACTTTTATTTTTTATTATTTTTTCGATATTTCGCCACACCGTTGGTTATTATTTTTGTTTTCCTGATGATGCCAACCAACGGTGTGGCGAAATATCGAAAAAATAATAAAAAATAAAAGTTTTTTAACATTTTTTATTAAAATTGACCTAGTGCTTAAAATTAATTACTAAAAAATGTATAAATTAATGTTTAATAACTTTTCTAAAAATGTTTCTCTTTTATTTAAAGTGTAAATCGCTCTCTCCTTATAACTTTAGGCTGTTTAGTATTTTTGTATCAAAACGTCTCATTTACAATATATTATAAATTTTAAAAATGTTGCAAATAATTAAATAAATAAATAGTCATTGTCACAATAATGAGTAAAATAACGATAATGAAGTTAATCACTTACACAGTCACCACCTAACAACAACTAATAGCCTACCAGCAGAAAATACGCTTTAAAATATCATTTAACTAAAACAGAAGTCATCATAAACCAACTGTCATTGGGACTCACTGGTTTTTAAATTTTAAAACAAAAAATAAATAAAACAAAAACACAGCCGCATTATTATTATACAAAAAAGAAACTACATGATCTTAATGAACCGAACTTTAGTCTAACTACAGCAAACGACCCTGTCACAACAACGATGCGCATCAACGACTAGCAGAATTAAATAATTTAATAAAGAATTCATAACAATAAACGAATTAAAAACAACGTAGAAATCGAAACATTTTTCAACAGTGAGTTTGTAGATAAAATAAAATGTTTAACAAACAAAAGATAAATTAAACAGTTAAGGTAAAATTTTAAATAAAAAAACGGTTATAAAGCAGAGCGAAGATTGTTTAAATTTTTATTAAAAAAAATAAGTATAATGAATTTAAATAAAGAACGCTAAGAAAACTTCTAATAAAAAGTTACGTAAAAATAATCGAATATAAAAGTTGAAAAATAAAATACAAAGTTAATAGGAAATTATAAAACTGCCAAGATACTTGATATTTGCTATAAAATTCTAAACGGTGTAAAAATCTTTTTACATAATTTATTTGTTTGAAGAAGGTCTGAAGTACTTTAAAAATATTGTGAAAAATAATAAAGACAAAAATTCAAACTGTCTAAAAATCTAACCGAAAACTTTACAGATATATTTCAAAAATCCCTAAGTAATATTAAAAAATAATAACAAAAATTAAACAACAAAAAATTTTTTTATAATATAAAATAAAAAATAAGTAAAATACATAAACAATACAAAATAAATTATATTTTATATAAATTTATTGAAAGTGTCTAAATAGAAACTATAACATTATAATTTAAAACAGTGGGAAACAACAAAATTATTTATTCAAAAATTTTCTGGGATTAAGTCACTCACTCACTCACTTCAGTAATACTTTTAAAACTGAAAACCTTAAAAAGATTAAAAAGACGCAAACAATTACTAATTTCTATAAAATTTATAGTTTAAAATATTTAATTTACTCTTAACTCTGGAAGTTTTCTAAAACCATAAATTATAAAACAAAATTTTTAAATCCAAACAACAATATTAATTTAAATATATTTAAAACAATTATTTTTTCCAATAAAAAAAAATGGCCCATTAACTTAGAATGTCGAATGACCCATTTATGACTCATTTATCATAAATAAGAAACTGATTAACTAATAATTTTGACACCAAAAATTATTTAACAGATATGTAAAATAATATTAGAACAAATTAATAATTCTCAATAAGTCTAAAATATTCACACATAAATTTAAAAGAGAAATGAAAGCGGATTAACATAATTCCATTTATTATAAATAAGAAGCTGATTAAATTATAATTTTTAAACAAATTGTAATAATAACTTCTCTGTGCAAAAGTTATTTAACAAAAAATAAATCGCAAAATTTCAAGAGTGGAAAAGTCCTTATAAAATTAATCGAACTCTATACTAAAAGAACTATTCGTTAAACAAACGTTAAAGCTATTTAAATATATAAAGATAAAGACATTTGAAATAACAAGATTATAAAATATAAAATAATGTTAGAACCAATTAATAATTTTCAATAAGTTTGCGGAATGATTTAGGAAAAAGCTCTACAATATAACAACGAACATAAAAATTTCACTAAAACTGATAATAAAATTAAAAATATAATTTGCCAATTAAATGAAATAATAATCAAATTTGCAACAAATGAAAATAATTAAATTGTTACCAATAAAAAAATCCAATACAAATTCGAAAACTGTTACAAATAACCTTTTTAAAATATAACAACAAAATGAGAATTATAACAATTTAAAATAAAAGAAGTGATTTAATAACAACTCCAAGAAAAAATATTTAATAACTATACGCAACCAAATTTTGGCAAAAAAGACCAAATAGCTACAGAAAGGAATCTTAAAAATTATTCTTGGAGAAAAGTGCTTCGACTCTATAAAATAAATGATATTTATTACATCAAAAACAAAAGCAAAATAGGCCTTTAAAAAAAGTTGCTACAGCTGTAAAAAAATTCAATAACGTTTAAAATTCGCCGCTAAGCATAATTCAAAATTAAAAACTTAATAACACTTAACAAACACCACTCTATAATTGTATTAACAAAACGAGAATTATAAAAGTTTAAACTCACAAAAGTGACTTTATAATAAAGCTAAAAAAGTTTTTGTTTCACCAGCCGAAAAATTATTCAAAAAAAGTGAAGTCATGTGCAAACAAGAGTATCTTTAAAATTTTATATTAAAACAAGAAAAAAAATGGCGGTCTGACCCTTCAGATTGGCCCAGTTAAAAACACCTATTTAATGCAAAGGCGCTTGAAAAACTTCTAAAAATTATTTGGGTAAAAGAAAAATATTTGAGGCTATCAAGCATCAAGAGGATTGAAAGTTATTGTGATTTGTTTCTAAATAAAAACAAGAATTATTGAAAAAAAAAAACAAGAGTGACAAGAATATAAAAACAATAATAAATAAATTGAATTTAAGAAACAGACAACAAAACAACGAAAACATATTATTAAGTCAAACATTTAATAAGTTTAAAATTTTCAGAAATACAAAAAAAACTCAGGAGTGGCCGAAAGTTCCCGAGAGTTATAAGACGGTATAAAAACTGAAGAACAATAATTCTAATTAAAATAAGTTTAATACTGTGCAACAGAAGAAAAGGAGCCTAACTGCTATCGTAAAAATTTATTATCTTAGAAACACTTTCAAAAACTACAGGCAGATAATACAGAACGAGAGATAAAACGCTCCCTAAAGAAACGACGTTATACTCTATAAATTTAAGCCACCGCTACAAAAGTTATAGTCGCAGCTCTGCAGAAAGCATAAACACGCCTATTCGATCATCGAGACTAAGTTTTGAACTCAAATAAAACAAATAAAATTTGTAAAATGTCATCAACCATCAACGGCAACACTGGCGCTAAACAAATTCTAGAAAGTCGATTTTTGTTTCAGCGAATATTGTACGATTTCCTGATCTTTGTAGCTTTAATTATACCCATAATTGTGTGTGAATTCGTTATAGAGCCTTTTCGTCGTGGTTTCTTTTGTGATGATGAAACCATTCGCTATCCTTTTAAACCAAATACAATAACAACAGTAATGCTGGTGCTTATAGTAGCCTTGCCGCCTATTATTGTACTCATTATAGGAGAATATGCGAGGCAACATAACACAGGCCAGCTAGGTAATACTCGTAAAATATTTGGCTTCAGTATAGCTATTTGGCTAACGAATACTTTTACCCAATTTGTTTACTTCTGTTTTGGTTTATTGCTAACAATTGATGCCACAGAATTGGGAAAATATACTATAGGCCGTTTAAGACCTCATTTCATAGCAGTTTGCCAACCCCAGCTAGCAGATGGCAGCACATGTTATGATTTAGTTAATCAATATCGTTATGTAGAGAACTATTTTTGTCTTGGTACTGGCTTTACCATACAAGATGTCCGCCAGTCACGTTTATCATTTCCTAGTGGCCACTCTAGCTTGGCCTTTTATTCTTCAGTCTATATTTCAATGTACCTACAAAAACGTACACAATGGCATAGATCTGATTTAGCCAAAAATTTTATACAATTTTCCCTTATCATGTTGGCTTGGTTTACGGCTCTTAGTCGTATTATGGATAATTGGCATCATTGGTCAGATGTTTTGGCGGGATCTTTGATTGGTGTTATAGGCGCTATAATAACTGCTCAGTATATTAGTAAATTTTTTAAAACCTCTTACACTGACTTTGGTTCGCTAAGACTAACAGGTTTGGCCAGACAGGATACTTCGGCAACGCTAAATGAGGTACTGGCAGCTACTCCTCCTCCATATACGATAAATCAAAAGCAAGTTGAAGATGATTTTACAGGTGACACATATTGTACAAAGGTTTAAGAAAACAAATTTAAGGATTTATAAGACATTCAAAATGTAAATAGTTTAAAAGAATATATATCGGAGATAATTAGGCATTAATTTACTTTTAATTACAATTATAATTGATCGTTTTAATTAGCCTATAATTAGTTTTTTAAACACATAATCGTTTTATAAAAACTTATATAAAATTTATTTTTAATTTCAATATTTCGCCACGTCTTCAGAAACAGGATAATAGTTGTTAAAAAATTAATTATAAGATTAATTAAGTTTATTTTTATTTATTCATTATTTATTTCCATTTTCTGTTAATAAATTTAAAAATAGTCTTGCTCCCCTTAAAGTCATAAACAATATAAAAAAGAAATCACACTAGACAAATATTTAATGTAATATGTGTGTCTGTGTATGATTATTTGTCATGACACTGGACACATGAATATCACTGCTAGTCGAAATACCCATCATTGCGTTAAACAAAGTTTGTATCACATTCTTAAAAGCAAAATAAAAAATAAGTGCATGTGATGTCTGTAGTAAATAGCGTTGCCACTGTTTTTTTTCTAAAACTACCAAAATCTTTCAAAACAAAAAAAAAATTATTTAAATTTTACCTGTTATTTGGAATATATTTAATTAAAAAACATTTTTTAAGCTGAATTTAAAAAAATTTCAAATAAACAAATAGTTGCATATTGTGAACTCTGTATAGCAAAATTTAAGGTGTCAACATTTTAAGGACTTTTCTAGCTAAGTAAGACACTGGAACTCTCACGTATTGAACTTTCTAAAAATCATTTATTTTCTTTCTAACTTAACGTGCTTTGGCTGCACTGTGCCAAAACAGCTCTCAGCAGACAAACCATTTATTCACATTGAAAATTAAAGTCATTAAAGTCAACCCTTTTGTACAGAGTGATTTAGAGATATTAAAATAATTTTTGTGTAAATGATCTGATGATTAATGGAACCTCACCCCGTGGAAAATAAAATGAAAATAATAATAACTGTAAGTGACAAAGTTTACACGTAAGTTACAGAAACAAGATACAGATCAGCTGAAAATTTTAAGCCATATAGTGAAATTTCTGTATTGGCAAGTATCCAAAAGATTAAGAGAGAATAGTCAAAGAACCTCATTAAGTCCAGAAAGATGAGAGAACCTATAGGAGTCAATTGTTGTGTTAGATGTTTACGGTTTGTTTTATACCAAGTTCACACTTGTGTTTTTTTGAACGCATTTAAGCAAAATGATTTAAAATTTAAACACAGCCGTTCACACTATAATCGAGATGTTTAAGGCTGACGTTTTATATACTTTTTTACCTTAAAAGAAGGATTTTTTGTTGCGAAAATAGCCGTTTTAGTTAGGAATCAAACCAAAACCCCAGACTGAATAGCTAAGTACACTACCTACTAGCCTACAGGGGCAAAAACGCACTTAGCACATCCCAAAATTAAATGCAATTCAGAGTTGCATTTGCCATTTACGTGCTTAACGACGTGTTTAAATCAAAATCAAGTCATTTGAGATGTTTAACAAAACACGTCAATATATGGTAAAAGTGTTAAATGCTTAAACACGATTGCGATGTTAAACACGCTAGGTGTGAACATAGTATAAGGCTTGGTGCTGTTATATGCATAAAGAATTAAGAGGCACGGAAATGCAGTCGACGAACAGCCTAGACATCTAAAAGGCGAAGAACAGCTCAGCCAGATACTTATGTATGTAAGCGTATTACCCATGGAGTTCTTATGTGTGTTTAATACTCGCATTTTTCACATATTCCTCCTATTTAAACCTGCTTTAGTGCTCTTCATCGAGTGTTGTTGTGGGCCGGCACAATTACTTTGAACAAATTAGAATGCTTACAGCAGGCTCCAAATGCCTGAATATTTTGTGTATGGAATAATGAAATAAAACCCCTGTTCTACTTTCATTGCATTTTAGATCAAGAGGTAATGATTAATAGAAGCAGTTTGGGGGCATTAGTAATACGATGCGAGAGGTGAAATTCTTGGACCGTCGTAAGACTAACTTAAGCGAAAGCATTTGCCAAAGATGTTTTCATTAATCAAGAACGAAAGTTTTAGATTCGAAGGCGATCAGATACCGCACTAGTTCTAAGCATAAACGATGCCAGCTAACAATTGGGTGTAGCTACTATCATGGCTCTCTCAGTCGCTTCCAGTTTGGCTATCAGCTTAACAAATCTTTTCTCAGGCTAGTTTTTTTTATCAAAAAACAGATATTATTTTTCATGAGAAACTGGTTTAAAAATTTCTTAATACGTTTATTCAATAAATAGATTTTATAACTTTGCGGAAATGAACTTAAAATTTTACTGTTACATTTTATTCATTATACTTTATTTACAATTAAACAGAAAGTTTTATTTTTCAGACAGTCTTTTATTTTTCAGACTTTCAGTATTCAGAATAATAAAAGGAAATAGTCAGAGAACTCCAAATAAGTCAAGAAAAATGAAAAGATCTATAGGTGTCAATTGTTGTGTTAGATCTTTCCGGTTTGTTTTGGGCCAGGTACTCTTAAATTGTTACGATTATTCCTTTAATAAATGTTTTGCTTTTGTGTTGAGAGTTCTTTTGTTGCAAAATTAACAACACAACACTTTATAGTTTTTAAATTAAAGTACTCTATATAATCATTTTAATACACACAAAAGAACACGTGGGGTAATTGTACCACTTTAACGCCTAAAATCTGCTTTATAATCTTTATGTCTTCATTCCACGATATTTGAACTTAATTTTAATTTTATTGCTTAGCAGAAATTATATAGCTATTTTAAGTGATTCTCGCATTTACAAGAATATTCAACATCATTACATATTGTTGTTGCTATCATCATTCAGTGTAGGCCTCAGTTTGGCTGTGTGCTTTTTCTTGGTTTGTATTAGTTGTGTTTGTTTTCTGTTGTTTAAGTTATTTCGTGGAATTTTTTATAAGCATGTTGTTGTTGTCTCGTATGCATAAGCTTTCTTATAAACTATGCAGCTTTTAAAAGACACAATAGGTCATTTCGTTTACTTTTTTAGTGATAATTATTCTCTTTTAAATCTGCATAATATACATAAGGAACCATGACAAGAGATCACGGATTTCTGTGCCTCTAGTCTGCTTGTAGAGTGTAGAAATATAACTCCAACTTGCTAGAAACATAACCTAAGTTACCAAATATAGTGAAAAACATGTTCTATATGATAATAATATATTCTGGTAATATAAAGTTATAGCAGTAATGAAATTAAGTTAAAATGTTATTAATTTTATTTCTTTCTCAGTTTATAAATTTATGAACGTTTTGTTGAATATCTTTATTATCTTGGCGCTCATCTAATTAATAATTTGTATTGTTATTTAAAAAGCCGACACAAATTACTTGTCTTAAAGTATTATTAGATTTTAAGTATTGTTTAATATGTTTATTATAAATAAGTCTTAACTGTTGAAATTTATATATATTTTTCTTTTTGCGAACAATAAATTTAAGAAATTAACAAACAGAAAATTCATTTTGTTTGATGTACACCAGCAATCTAAGGTGAGTCATATTACTTTATGAAATTAATAAAATTAGGTCTAAAAATATCTATGACTAAGAAATTCACAATAACATAAATATTATAAATTATGTATCTATAACATTATCAAAGATGAAAGGAACAAACTAGGTTTAAAATACATAAAATCAGTATAAAAAATTAACAAAATAAAATAAAGAAAAGGCTTTTATAATAAATAAACAAGCAAAAGGTTAAAGGGTTAAAATCCTTAGATGACGCAGAGACAGTAAATTTATTGTAATATAAAATGAATTGAATTCATAAATAAATAACTCGTTTTAAAAATTATTAAGTGTTTATTTATTTTAAATATTTCAAGCCGATTTATAAATTTTATATGACAATAATTTTTGTTTTAAATGTGAACAAATTAAAAATTAATTATTGAATATACATAAGAAACAAGAAAATATTTCCTTAACTGCAACGGGGAGTACTAAAATAAATATTTTTCCATTTCAACAGAACAACAATGTGTTGCGTTTTTCAACAAGAAGTTTGTTTTTCAATTGTGGCAGCACAAACAACATGATAGTTTTGACGTATGCGTAGTAGATGTATTAGCAATTGGTACAATGAATTAAATTTCCCACGAAAATCGCATTAAAAGATTTAAAATCCATTATGAAAATAGTGGTTCTGTTAAAGCTACATAGTGATAAAAGTTCGTGATATTTTCGGACAAAATAATCGTCCTTCTGAGACCGCTATTAGTAATTTGTTTGTTAAATTTGAGTCGACAGACCAACGCGTGATCGACCGGGTCGTTCAATCATCACAGCCGTGAGCCACAGTATTGACGCAGATCCATATTAGGCAATTCCTCGACGTTCTAAACAATTGGGGCTATCCAAAAGCACCACAAGGTTTAACTGCTGCGGAACAAAATCTATACAGAACTAATCGAATCTCTTATAGGCAAAATACGTGTTGTAATTAAGGAAATAGCACCGCCATTTTGTCAAAAAGAGATTAAAAGGATTGAAGAAAGAATCGACATTTGTCAGCGCGTTCGTGTTGAACATTTGCCAGTTATCATTTTTCATTCATAAATGCCGAACTTTTCTCTTCGTAATACAATAAAATTTGAATCATCTTAATCTAAACTTTTTATTTTATTCTGTTTTAGAAAACAAACTTCTTGTTGAAAAACCCTTTATAGGAAATAAGAAAAATATTTTTATTTGGGTACGGTTTTCCGTCGACCCTCGTCAAATTTGGTTTGTGAACAAACCGGTTTCGGCTGTTTGCCATCTTCAGTGTTCTTTTCGTACTAGTTGCGTTCTATTGTCTATATTAAAAAAAAACCCCAATAGATTCACACGTAAACAAAAACGGACAACAAGCATGATCGTAAAAGGATTTAGTTAGAAAAAAAGACGAATGAAAAAGGGAACGACAAATTAGGTAAAAAGAGACAAACGAAAAGGGAGAGAGAGATGCAGGCAAAAAAGACAGAAAATGACGAACGCAATAACACGAAGGGAGACATGAACTATATAAACACAACTGACTATAGAACGCAACTAGTACGAAAAGAACACTAAAGATGGCAAACAGCCGAAACCGGTTTGTTCACAAACCAAATTTGACGAGGGTCGACGGAAAACCGTACCCAAATAAAAGTAATTTTAACCCCGTCGGAAAATCCAAGCACATATAGAAAAATATTTGTTTAACTGCAACAAGATGTCGGAAATAAAAATTTTTGGAGAAGAGAACAACAACAAAATATTTTTGTTGTTATTTTTTTAGTAAATTTTCTTTTGCCCCTCATTTTAAAATGTTTCATTTTCCAGCGTTGTAACTAAAAGGTTAAAAAGCTTATTGCTTAAATTGACGGAATGAAGCAGCTGGAATATATTGAAAATAAAAATCTAGTCTCATAAAATTGTTGGAGACTTTTCCGGGTAAAAGCGTCTATGTTTTTATTCCGAATAAAACATGTAATAACCTCTTCACCCCTGGGAAATTAAGGGCATAAAAAGAGATTACTTAAAGTTAATAATTTTCAAAAATAATTATTCAAAAGAGTTTTAACAACAGCATGTTTTAAGGAAGCGCGTGATGTAAATTTTAATTTATTTAGATTTAAGTAAAAATCCATCCTTAGCCTGTTAAACAAAATTAACAGAACAAACTTTTGAGACATTCGGAGTAAAAACAGTGCCAAAAGAAAATTCATCTTCTCGGATTTCTGTAATAGAGGCGACAGAAAAACCATACAGGAGCAATAAATTCGCTATCGGATAAAGACGTTAGATTAGTCATCACTTACATATGTGTTACAAAATTAAAAGAGTTATACAGATTATTACAAAGAAATTGTCCTGTTCGCAAAGCTTTTAAAAATAAGTTTGTAAACATTTTTTGTTCTCAATTTTCTATTCTTTAAGTGGATGTAGGATGTTGTTAGATTTTCCTGTAAATAAATTATAAAAAAATCAATAATTCAGACTTTGTATTGCGGGATCCATAAACTCATTAAATAGTATAAGCCCTTATCTCTCTTCTGATTAGCGAAATAAGGATATAAATTGTCAATAGTCATTTTGTTACTTTGGATTTTTCCAAAAAAAAGTAGTTTAAGCCAAAACATTATGATTTAATATTGTTCTTGCAATAAAAAATCGACTTTAAAATTTTTAGGCAGATACAGAATAATCGATTTAAAATAAATTGAGTAGAATAAGTTCAATTGCGAACACAATATTATATGTTCTATAAAATTTTAAAGTTTCTATAAATTTTTATAACTTCAATACTTATAAACTAAATAAGTTTGGATTCTTGTAGTTGTAGTAGACTAACTTTTGCAAACTCTAAACAAATTCTAAGTTTCTATTTATAACCGTAAAAAGAGAAAATCATTTATGTCAAGTTAACGTCTTCTATGGGACAGCTTTAAGTTTATAGGTTTTTAATTACCGAATGCAGCAACCAAAGTTCTATATAAACACCAAGTTTCAATGTACAACGATTCAAAACTAGATTCATCAATGTTGAATAAGGCTGCCTATAAGGATTCATGTTATTTTTTCCTTTATTTAATTAATTTTAATTTTATTAATTTTTATTAATTTTTTAAATAAAATTATTTATCACAAATAACGTTATAGTTATTTTACCTTTTTAATATTTTAAACGTAATTTATTGTTCAAGCACAAGGTGTTTATATACAAAATTAAATTAATTTTTATTTTTCAATATTTCTCTAGATTGTTGGGTAGTTTCTCTAGGAAAAAATTAAATGTAAAAACAATTTAAAATTTTTTATAATATCCATTTACCGTTTATCACTTAAAATTTTTCTATAACAAAATTTCAAGTCATAATTTTTCCGTTAAACAAAAAAATCATCAGTTACAATTTTTTCAATAAAAATTTTTATCACTTATAATTTTCCTTTTAAATAATTTTATCAGTTATAATTTTTCCAAAATTATTGCGTCTAAATATAATAAGAAACATTAATATAGGAGAAGCAGGGTTAAAGATTAAACAATGATCGATTTTTGGAAAATACTGTTCAATAAAGGACCAATAGTCCTAGGGTAATGATTTAAATTGTACAGCAGCTTGCCAAAATTTGGTGTATAATACAACAACTTAAACAACAACAAACTGATCTATAGAATTTGAAATTTTTAATATTTTTATAACTATAACCACCAAATACAAAAAATAGAGAGTACCTATGAAAGTCTGTAGTATAGTTTTTGAGATCAGTACGCAAACATTTTTTCCGAAGAAATACATAATGCACAAACATTTTTTTAGTATACCGTACACAACGATTTTTGGCTGATAAACACCAACACTAAAATAACGTAATGATCTTTTTCTTAGCGTACTTTTGTGAACTTTTTGTATATGTGCAACAGTTTACGTGGTGAACTTTTAGGGATTGCGTTGTTTTTTAAAGAATTTTTTTTAGTTTTTACGTAGTTTCCTTTTCAGTATTTGCATTGTTTTCTTTACCGTACTTTTAAATGATTTTTAGCGTACAGTTTCATTGAACTGTTGGGTATTTTTTTAAGATCAGTTCACATGGTTAGAAAATTCACTAAAGTACGCAAACAAAAATAGATCAATTTGCTATTTTAGTGTTTGTGTTCATCAGCCAAAAATTTTTGTATACGATATTTGGTTTATGTACCCATACACAGAAGTTAAAAACAAGTTAAACTGTTGTATTCTTTGAACAGTACACTATGATAGCGCACTGTTTTTTTTCAGACCCTGCTTTAAATAAACGTTATGAATGTTTTGTTGTCATTACTTTCGTTGAAAACCGTCATTACTGGCTAGTTATTTGGTATGATCGGGAACGCTTTCGATGCAATAACATAATTAGCAAGTCGCGTTTTAGATAGTACTGGAGAGTTAGTATTTCATCTGTTATCATAAATAGTATTGGGTATAGGTCGTTAATTCACTAGGATTGTATTTATCTATACAAGTAAATGGCTACGCCACCCCGCATTTTATGCGGAGCCAATTCAATATTCCTTGCTATTTGCCAGGTAAGCGTGTTCATCTGAGGGTGTTTGTTAGAGTGTATATTTTAGTAGTGTGAAAATTGTGTCTAAGGTCATTTTTACCTGTTGGTTTATAATGTAACAGTGACAGTGAAGTTCTTGTTTTGTACATTTCCACATTTTCAGGAATGTGTAGTCTTCGTCCTTTTGTTCTAGGTAATAGTATTGCCATACATTCATCTATTTTCCATGATATCCTTCCGTGAGTGTCAAGGTGAAATGGATAGTTGTAGTCTCCCCCTTTTCGTTTCTTCGAGCATATGGGTTCTGTTTATTTGTTTTTAGGGTTCGTCCAGTTTGTCCTTTATAAGTATGTTTGCAGGTAAAAGTAAGTTTGTATACTGCACTGAAATAAAATTCATTTTTTTTTGTCGATATCTTGAGATTATGTCTCATATTCTTGCTGGTAATTAATGCTGTGAGTAAACCTTATTTGTGAAAAAGGTTGGTTAGGCTATATACCTTTTAACGTGGATGAAATTAAGCTCTTGCATTAAATCTACAACCGCCTAAAAGTATGCTATGAGCTTATTTATAATTTGTTATTAAAACAAAAAACTGAAAAAGTTTATGTTAAGGTGTTATAAGTTAACATTTCTGTTAAGAGTTAGTTATTATTAAACCAAAATCATTAACAGTAGATTAAGCAAATTTTATTATAATCATATAAAAGAGAGAACTGATTTAAATAAGACACTTTTGAAAATATCATTTTATTATGAATTCATTGCAAGTTTGCTTGTTAAAACACAAAGTACTTTTTAAGTTATATATTTATATACATATATATTTTATTTTAATTACTATCTTAACCTGCTGAAAATTAGCAAACCTCATATCCAACGATCTTTTTAATTGTTTTTACCCCAGTCCTCTATAATTGATGTTGCGGAAAAAACTCAGTTACAATAACGCACTTTATTCACATTTATGTAGAGACATAAAAGTGTAATTTAGTTAATGACAATTATAAAATTTAATTGCTTAAACAACACTTAATGAAAACAAGAGACATACAGCAATTTTTTTAGTAAAATTATGTATGTGACTACAAAGTAACCGAATAAAATTTTATTTAAACGAATGAATGATTAGTAGACCAGACGTCTTATCTTGTCAACAAAACAAAACAAATCATCAACAAACTGTACCGTTGATTTTAGAACAATTGGACAAACTTTAGAACAAATTGGAATATATAATTAGCGTAAAAATAATTAAAATTGATAGTTTAGCAGAAAAAGCTAAATCTGTCTAGTGAGGCAGTTTAAAATTTTTTAATTTATTTGTTATTTTTTATTATTTTATTTCTTTTGTAAACGAGACAACCACTAGGATTAAAGAAAGAACTTGGTAAAAAAGTTGGTATACATATGTATGTATGGCAAACTTTTATGCTACAATAATGTTTTATTATATTTACGATGATGGTAGATTTTTAATTAAATATAACACAACATTAGATAAACTCTGACACATTTACTTTTTATCAAAGCAGACCATTTGTTTGGTTTCATTTACTATATACTTTATTGCAATTCTCTGACGATCGGCTGAAATTTCATCTATATCCTATTAAAATTATTTCGAATTTTTTAGATGCCGTTTTTCTTGCTATGAAAATATAATACTACTGTAAATTAAGGTGTCAGGTGTTGTCTTACAGAAAGAATAATGAACTTTAAGAAAGAATCTACATGCTTCTGGATTATTTCAAATGCCTCTACGAAAAGGAAATGCGGAAATCTCACTATCGTGTTAAATTTTTTTCACTAACGTGAGCAACAGCAAACCCTTTTGTTTGATCACGTATAAGTGAAAAATGTTTTCTCTGTGCGCATGAACTATACTTTATATTATTTTTCCTATACAAAATTTAAGGTAAAATTCAGTGATGAACTATATGAGCAGTAGTAAAATGGCCATGTGGATATGCGTTTCCCCGCAGTAATATATGTCAAAAATATTTTAGAACAATAAATATTTTATGAGAGGATCACAAAATATCAATTTTTAAACAGATTTAGCACAAAATTACATAGATTAAGTTATACTTATATGTATACTTATATTTATATATATACTTATACTTAAATTTATACTAATATTTGTGCTTATAGATATAGACATACTTATACTTCTGCTTATACTTTTATTAATAATAGTATTAATACTATACTTAAATTCACTTAAATACTTACATTTATATTTACACTTGTTACTATACTTATATTATACTTATATATATAGTAATACATATACTTATGCTTATACTTGTCGTTATTCCTGTACTTATATTTATAATGATGTACTTATATTTATAATGATATTTATTTTTATACTTGTGACGATGTTTTCTTATGGATGGGGTATAACTCGCCGGTGTCCAGGATTCTTCACAATACAATTTCTTTAATATTTCGTAACCCTCGAGAAGAGAACGGAAAACCAAACTACTTTGTTAAAAATTCACTTTATTTACAATGAATTAACATTTGGATTAAAATTAAACTTAACATTTAATTAGAAATGCCACAGGGGAAAAACGCGCTTAACTTTTACGTCACTATTGTTCGTAGGCTATCACCTACAGTAATTCCTCTCGTTGGGATAAATTGGGTTACGTATTTGAGTATTGGCTAAGCGCCAGTAGCTCAGTGTATCAATTGGTTGACAGCGAGATTCCACCGAAAACAATTAACTCACTGCGTTCCAATTTCCTAACTACTGGTAAGTCTGTAATACGGGTTAATCAGAGGAGTCAGCGGGACACCAACAACAAGCTATATTTAGCCTCGTACAGTAACTCAGGGCAATAAATTATAAATACCGGAGCAACACCAAATATAAATGCCTTGCCCCTCCCCCCGGGGGGCACATTTATCGGTCTTTATAGAATACTCTACTATCTATACCTGTGCAACTGGGGGAAAAAGGGAGTCCAGTCCCCTGAAGTCAGACAGGGAGACAACTGGAAACTCCACTTTATTTCCACGGGGATCAGTAACCCGCAGAGTTCATTATTTGTCTCTTTAGACTTATAATAGTTCTCTGGCTGATCTTTGAGGTTGGGCCCTATATGGGAACATCGTGGTGGTTATGGTTTTGCGGCCTCATAACAGTATAATGGTTATTATGGTGGCCAGGATCATCTCACTGATAATGACACGCAAAGTGAATGATCCAGTCCAGTGAGCATGCTTGACATGTGTTCTGGACAGGAGTTGGAAAGTCTCCAACTCTTTAGCAAGGTGTGATGATTTGCAGACCTGTACTGAAATCATTAAAGTTGCAATTAGGTGGTTCTGTTGCTTAGAATTATGTCTTCGGCTATCTAGGACGAGCATGATGTTCCAAATTATGTATAGTGGTTTGTCCACCATCTGATTAAGACTACATAGGCAGGCGCGAATGTAAAACAAATCACACTCTGTCTTACCCCTCCTCGACACTTCCTAACTATTTGTTAGTTGTAGTACTTGTTAAACAAAATGGTCAGCAGGACACAACCAACAACTTTGTTTAGGTTTACTATTTAACTTTCGGTAATAAATTATAAACAGCGGGACACCACCGAATATAATCGTCTTATCTACTTTAGCTCTGCTCAAAGAATCCCTCTTCAATACAAACGGCTGCTCCTTTTCTAGTGATTTTCTGTTGTGGATTATAGTTGTAGTATTTGGTACTTATTATCCCTCATCGATGTATTTTTTTGGTGATGGGTTCGAGTTGGAGATAAAGATGGCATTGCTTAATACTACGAACTGTAATTATTCATGAACGTAAAAAAAATAAATATAAGTTCTAAATAATAATAATTTTAATAATAATAACAATAATATTCATAATAAAAAATAATAATACTAATAGTAATAATAATAACAAAAATAATATTTACTTCACTTGTTGCCGCAAAAACAAGGCACTCACCGGCTTTTTCCGTCACATACTTTTACTTATTTATATATTTATAATTCTACTTATACTTCTAATTATACATACAGTTATATCTTTAATTATACTCATACTAATAATTATATTTATACTTATATTCATATTTCTATTTGTACTTACAGTTATACTTATAATTACACTTATAAACTTATGATTGAGTATAGTAAAGACGGCTCTGTTTAAGAGAAGCTAATAGCGAATAATTTACATTCGTAGGCAATTATTTCACTTCATTTGGTTTTTCTATGTTTCTTTTTTT
Source organism: Trichopoda pennipes (assembly GCA_030448955.1). Lineage (NCBI taxonomy): Eukaryota > Metazoa > Arthropoda > Insecta > Diptera > Tachinidae > Trichopoda > Trichopoda pennipes. Next base: position 379,992 of record JASKUP010000007.1, on the reverse strand, counting down.
ATACATTTTTTCTTAAAAGTCTTTCGTTTATAAACTGCCACATTTCCTCTCTTAACTTTATTTATATAAATTCTAATAAATTATATTTTTTAAAAATATAACAAGTTAACCGCAACATTATTGTTTTAATTAAATCTTTTTACACTTTATTAATACATCCGTCCAATATTTGTTGCAAATCTATAACCACATATAAATGAAATAAACATTCATTTATACTTATTAGCTGGTCATACCCATAATTTACAACAAAAAATTATTACAATTGTCATTGCCGTTGTCATTCTTATTTTTATGGAACTAAAATGGTGTTTGGCATAGTTGTGGCAAATGTCATGGTAGATGTTGCATCCGAATTTGATGCTTTAACGCCCTCCGGCCAACTTTTCACACTTTTTAGCTGCTGACATATAAACAGCGTAACCGCAATAGCAACTGATGTTCCCAGCATGACGCCAACCAAAACATCTGACCAATGATGTTTATAATCCATCACACGACTCACAGCTACAAACCATGCCAATAGAGCGCACAACATTTGTAAAATCATCATGAAAAGACCAACATCTATTATTCTATGCTGTCTAAGAGTCTGGGAGAAACGTTGTAAGTAGAGGATAATGCAAATCATGCTATAAAATATATAGCTTGCATGACTACTGGGAAATGATTGATGTAACCTGTTGATCACTTGTTGGCTGATGAAGGGCATATTGTTGGTATTACATTCATAGTCCTGTATATAAATGCCATGGTTTTTAGGATTATCACAGGTGCTGCCATCCTGTTGACGATAGGGTTGACATACTTCGAAAAAGTAAGGCCTTAAACGGCCCAGTTTAATTTTACCCGTATACGTAAAGCAGGCCTGTAAGCCAAAGCCACATAGAAAAGGTATTAAATTGTGATGTAATTGAAGATATGCTGCAAAAAGTCCTTGATACTGAGCATCTGTTGCATGTCTCTTAACAAGTAAAAATAGCAAGCTTTCCCCACTTAATATAACAATTATTGGTATATGGAAACTTAGCACAGTTAACATTTTAAGATTTACAGTATCTGGGTGATATGGATATTTCAATGATTCATCATCACAAAAGAAGCCACGTTTTACTGGATCACCAAAGATTTTAAAGAAATTAAAAGCTACAATAAGCAATATCACTGCAATAACACATTCTGCTAATATACGGAAAATATAAGTTTTACTAAATTTATTCATTTCTTTAGTATCAAAAAAAATGTTTTCCGCGTCCGATTTTTAAAACTTCTGTTCAGTTTATTAATTTGCAACTATCAGTAAAGCATTCAGATTTATTTTTTTATAATATTTGTATTATTACTTTACCATATACAGTATTTTCAAAACCACAAACTATTATAATAAATTATTTTTATTTGTTCCGCCAGTATATGAAATATTGTTGTCGTTTCCTGCGGTGTAAACGTCATTGCTGGCTGTTAATTCATTATGAAACACGGGTGATGACATCATTATCAAGCCACGTTCTGGACTGACTGGCAAGTCAGTGTTCGGATTTAGGAAGTTCTTTCATTAGAGTCGTAATAAAATAAATAGTGATTAATTTGGGTTAGACGAAGTTTTTCTCTCTATCAATCTTCACATAATTATTCATGCTTTTTGCTGACAATTTTGCTAAATGACTAAATCATTTTATTTTTATTTGTTAACACTATTGTTGTTCTCTTCACAGCAGAATAGATTTGGACTATCATAATGATTGTTGTTTTTTCTTTTCTTAATAGATTTAAAAATTAAAATAAATAAGAACTTAAGCCAACCTTAAATTATGAATTTTCTTATTAATTGTTGCTGTTGGTTTCGGTAATACTTTTTCCAGATTTCTGTCAATTTTTTTCAGGAATCGAACTATACGAGTTGTTATACATGCTGTTTAATCAAACGAGTTCAAGATCAATTCAGGGACACCACAAGGATCCTTTCTTTCTTCTACTATATTTCTTATTTTTCTAAATCACCTTTTTGTAAAACTCCCAACCTGATATGCCCTTTCGCAGATGACACCACCATTTGACATTCGTATTTATGCAGTAATAGATCGAACCAGTTGGAGGTGGATTTCAAAATGAATCAGGATCGAGCAACAATCTGCAAATGGGGTCGTGTGAATACAGTCGATTTTAGTGCCCGTAACACTTAATGTTGCATGCTTATGCATAGATGTGTGTTCGTTAAAACTTACAACACCCAGAAAGTAAGTATTAACGAATTAGACACGAAAATTCAGTGCGATGTTCGATAGACTAAGCACATTTTTCAGGTTTCTAAAAAAGCTTTCAAGTGCCTCGTTTTTCTAAAGCAGTGTAAAATATACTTCACTCCATCGACTATTTATATCACCTTAATGTGCCCAAAAATGAACTACAACTCTCATGTATGGGGAGGCGCTCCAAAGTCTATTATTTAGTTGCACTATCGCTAATAGGAGAGTGTTAAGAGGTTCATTGAAGACAGTAGGGTGGCACACTCTATCATATCAATGCAATGTGTGTAGTATTTCACTGTTTTATCGTTACTACAATGATAAGTATTTCAATGAAATTAGGGAAACTGTTCCTTTTACTGGCGCATTTTTGCGTTTAACACTCTTTTCCTTGAAGGCCCATTCTATTTTTGGTTGACTGACCAATGAATCGTACTACACATTACAAGAAAAATTCGTTTTTTTAGCAGAAAAGTTCGTATGTGAAATAATCTTGCTCCCGAAATTTTTTTGTGTAACTTTCAGTGTAGAACAATTCAAGTCTAATGTCCAAAAATACTATTCCTTCTTTTCTACTCCCCATAACCTAAATTGCAAGATCTGATACAATGTATTGCATGAGTAGGGCTTATCCCCTGGGTGCTCGTTCAAAAAAAGGCCAATAAAATTTTTGGAAAAATTGAGTACAGTAAAATTTAAATTAGATTAACTTTTCTTCTGCAGTAAGGAATAGAGAACTAACTAATAAGTGAAGTGGTTTTAGCTATAAGAGACCCAGTGGAAAATTGTGTATTATTGATATGATAAATGAAACTGTACTAAAATAAAAAGATACTTTAATTTCCAAAATATGTTATTACGATTCATAAATTTACGGTTTTACAGCTTTATAGTTTTGTAAGAGACTTCCACAATTATGGGTTGTGAACAACCAGGTCACAAGAGCGGCAGGACAGCTAATTTCTAAAATAGAAATGATGTTTGTTTGTATGTACAAAAGTAAAAAGTTCTTACATATATTGTACGTAAATTATTAGTACTAACTGACATAAAACTGTTCCTCACATAAGGAGGGCATTAAAAACTGGCTGGCTTAAGGCTGGAGATAACAGGCAAATTCATACACGGCCCTTAAGAAAATTCGAGCTATCAAAACCAACTTAACCACCGAGTACTCAAGTCAACAGAATTATAAATAATTTTTGTAACAAATCTGCGTTTTAAAACTGATCTACGAGCAGAGAGCCATCAAATTTCAATTTTCTATCTATAATAGTTCTAAACCAGAGACTATATACATAAAATTGAAACACCTATGGGGATACCCCGTAATTTCTAATTTTATATTGTTAATAAAGCGCATTTAATAATACACGTTACGTATAAATATCAGTTTCTTGTCTAAAATACATTCATTTTCAATTTTATACTTGTTATAGCGGACGAGGAACTATACATTCTGTGTCATTTGCAAGTGTTTAACTAAAGCAGCTTAAAAGAGAGGGCCACATAACTCAATTTATGTCACATATGGGGGCTCTCATAAAAATTTTTAATTTAAAAATGTCGATGACGGTTCAAGAGTTATAGCTATATACATTAAATAACACTTTTAACTATATGGCTATAATGGTTCAAAAGAAAAGCATATAAATATTAAAAAACATCACCTAAAAATATACCCTTTAATTTGCAATGCTAGAAATCATACAAGTCAAATTACGCTTAGTTTTGGGACACCCTTTAATATTAATGTTTACGTTTTTATGTAAATTTTTTAATTGATTAAATGAGACTCTACTAGGGTTACGTTGAATATTACAATCATATGTGCCGCTTGGAGACACTCTTTAATTATCAAAAAAAAATAAAATTAAAATTTTTTTTAAATAACTAATAAGAATTATAAAACCGATTCAGAAATCGATTTAAAAATTTATAATTTGTTTCTTTTTTAAGTCGGTAAAAAAAGACATAAAACGGTAAAAGCTTTTTACAGTTCTCTCTTCCCTGAAAATACCTGATTTACCTAACGCAATTTTTGTCGTAAATAATTCTGATTTTCTTCTGCTGCCGCTCAAACGGACACCCAACCAAATAAATCAAATCTTTTAATAAAGAGAAAAACATCAATTGCAATATTGCATAAAATACGATTTAAAAAAAATTGGAAAAAAAAGAGAAAAAAGAGACGAAAAAAAATTAAAAATGGAATGAAATTTTATTTGTAAATCCTTAAACTGCTAGCAACGTCAACTGTAGCAACAACAATAAATAATCAACAGTCAACAACTTATGGCGGCTATAAAAATGCAACAATAAGTGTTACAACAACAGCTACTCGACAGGATACTTTTGCCATAAACTGAAGTGACAAATGATGCTGTTAAATGAGAGTTGATTGCATTTTTTCCTTTAACAAAGAACCAGTCAGCCAGGCAGCCTGTCAGCAAGCCACCCGGCAAACTTTATTTTTATTATTTATAAGCTAACATTTTAGCTTGTACAACAAGCAACTCCTAAAGAATAAAGCCGAAAAAGTCAAGTCACCTATAAGGCGCGGGCAATACAGCAACACAAACAATAATATCTATCGTACGAGTATAACAGAAGTGTTTATTAAATGTAACGCAAAATGTTGGCGTTACAAAAAAGGAATGAATAAAAACATGATGAACTGTAAAGAAAGGCACGTTTCATTCTTGTTTCCATTCACTGCTGAATAACATGCCCACCAACAATAAGGAAAGTTGCACGAAGACTACAAAAAAAAATATATAAAAATAAACTACGTGCGTCAGCTGCTACTCTCCTTAGTTCCAGGTACACAATGGTCGTAAATGATGAGAATGATGATGTTGCTGTTTTATAAGTCTGGTTGCAACTGTTGGTGACCATTCAAGTTTAAAATTCAAACACTGGTTTGCTTGTCACACATGACATTTAATAAACAGTCATCTAAATAAGAACAAAATGGCAAAAGTTGTAAGAAATAAAGACGAGAATAAATGGAATAAAAATCGTAATGCAAAGCAAGAATCTTGTTTTTTGAAGGCTAAAAAAATATTCAAGGCATGGGAAATGTATACCGTTTCGATTTGTTTAAATCCTATTAAATATGACGAACAATATAAAAATAATCTATTGAAAATTAAAATTAAGATGCAGCTAAGTGCATTAAATTTAACATTTGCCAGGACAAATTAAAGTTTTCTGAAATTGTCCTGATATCTTTTCAGATTTTCTTTCAAAGATTTAATATTGTTGCTTTTATTTGAAGCACAATTCAGCGTTTTATAAATCATCACAAAAAATTAAGGCGCCTTTTGTTTTTTTTTTACCACTGCTTAGGGGGCCCACCCGGGGGCACATTATAAGTCTTTATGGATCACACAACTATCTAGACTAGTGTCTTGCGGGGGTAAAAGGGAGCCCAGTCCCCTTAGGCTAGTAGGAGCCAACTGGAAAATCCACTATATTTCTACGGGAATCAGTAAAGCCCCAGAGTTCCGCTATTTGTCTCTTTAGGCATTTAGCTGTTCTTTGACTGATTATTGAGGTAGGAACTTCGGGAGTATCGTGGTGGCTGTGTATTTCGAGGCCCTCGTTGAAGTTTGTGGATCGGATCATTCACAATGAACACAATGAATGGTCCAGGTCCAGTGAGTATGAATGCCGTCGTGTTCTTAATTATATTAAGTTTCATGCGTTCTAGACCAGGAGTTGGATAGTCTCCAACTCTTCAGCAAGGAGTGAAGGCTGCGTGCTACTCCGGGCTTTTGAAGTTGCAACTAGGAGTGACCGGAGGATATACGTATCCGAAGGCCTTCTAGGGCGAGGATGGCGCTACATACCATCCACAGTGGTAATGGTCCACCATCTGATTAGGGCTCACGGCCGGATGTAAATCTTATCAAGTCACCGCTCAGGGGATGACCCCTACTCTTGCAATGCATTGTTTCAAAACTAAGAAAATAGATTATGCGGAGGTGGAAAGAGGGAGTAGTGTTTAGGGATATTCGATTTGTACTCTTCTATGTTGACATTGAAAGGAAAGACCTCTGGAGGGAGTTTACTTCACATACGGACTTTTCACCGGCTAATCATCTACCCTGTAGGCCAGTAGGTAGTGTACTAGCTTGCCAGTATGGGGGTTGTGGGTTCGATTCCCAACAAAGACCTTGGTTTTTTCACTACAAAAATATAAATTGACTGTCGGTGTCGCTGCTCAGCGATGAAGGCATAGCCACTGGTCGCTGTGCTGTCTCGTACGGCAGTTAATTTCCGACTATCCTTCTACTTTCACCACCTGTTTCATCTCTTCTCTATCCCTTTCCTAAAGAATGTAGCACGGTACTTAACTAAATAGGCATTGTTGCCTGAAGTGCTACTTCTCTTACAAAAAAAAATGGATTGGCTCTTAACGAAATACGTGCTAAAGGCAAAAACGTGCGAGTAACGGGAGCAAGTTTTCAAATTTCTCTATAACGCTTATCATTGTAGTAACGATAAAACAGTGAAATACATTGCGTTAATGCTCTAGAAAATCAATTAAGCTTTTGCCCCACTCCTGTTCGGGGTCGAGCAACTCCAATATATTTTAGGTTAGAGTTGTATTCCACTTTTTGACGTATATAGGTGATATATAGAGTGTTAAAAAACCGAGGTACTTGAAATCTTCTTAAGAGATCTGAAAAATATACGCACTGTATTTTCATGTCAAGAACATCACGAGCTTCCGATTCCATAATACTTATATCACCATAGCATAGTAACAGATGCACAGCATCAATACCGAATACATATCTATACGTAAGCATGCAACATTAAATCTGACGGGCATTAAAATTGACTCTATTCATACGATCCCATTTGGAGATTGTTGCAAGATTGTCTTAAACGTATCATTCATACTTTGGTGACAGAGATAAATAAGAAATAAGATTAAGTCTTACGGTATCTTCGACTTAATCTTGAACTCGTTTGATGAAATCCCATCTAAAGCAACTGGTATAGTGTAATTCCTGAAAAAAACTCTTTACAAATCTAGAGAAAGTATCACCGACACCAAAAGCAACAAATTTTGACATAAGCCTATCAAACGCCTTAGAGCTACGTAAAGCCACCACCTTATTTTCTCCGAAATAATGTATGGAGTTGCTCCATTGTTCTGTCAGGAAAGTCAGCAAGTTACCCGTATAGCGGCCTCTATGAAAACCATGTGATCGATCGGACTCCAGCTACCTTACAGAGTAAAATTAATTATACTTTTCATCACTTTGGAAAATGCAGAAAAAATTGCAATTGGACAATAATTTTCAGGGTTATTAGCCTCACTCTATTTGGGTATCAGCATAACATTAGCAGATTTCTTATACTTTGGAAAGTCATAGGCATGATACAACGTGAAAAGCACTGCTAGCCTCGAAAACCATGTTTAAAGACCAGTGCTGGAATCCCATCCGGCTCAGCAGACTTGTTGGTGTTGAAAGCTGCTAAAACCTTTTTAACCGCTCAAGTTCGAAAAAATATTTTTGGCTTAGTAACGGATACTCTGTCGATGTTGGGCGGTTGTTGAAATTATCACAAAAAAATTTAAGCGTTATTGGATTTACTTTTTTTAAAATGCTCTAACTATGTAGCACGTCATACGTAAATAGTGAAATGTGTTAATAGAGCGTAGGCTTCGAAATTTATTCTGAGAAGTGAATAATTTTTCTTTCTAAAACATTTCATTTACCTACCGCTATTCAAGCACAAATCTAAGATATTGTTACGTTTATTCCTTACAAACGTTTTGTTATACTGAGTTCTTCTACTGCAAAATAATAACACAGCACATTAGAGTTTTAATAGATCTTACGATGCTTGATAAAACATTATGTAGTTTCAACCAGTTTAAAGATGCTCGGGCATATTAATGCTCAAGTCATTCAATACGGAATTTGGATTTATGGCGTACATATGCCTTTGGTTGGAAAATGACTCGGAAATGTATTTAAGATTTGTTATCAATATAAGAAGGTGAGTGTGGGATACATAATCTATTTACTCTCGTAGATTTAAAAGAAACCGTAATACTTTGGGGTCATTACCTTTCCCGGATAAGGCTAATATTGAACAAGGACATATATTACGTTTCATGAAGGTCTTTGCTTGATTATACGGTAGTAAATCTGTTTGTATAAGGGTCAGCTAGTATCACAAATAGCTTAAGTTCTAAGTGTGAGAAATTTTTGGTATTTCAAGTGTGAATCTTTCCTTGTGAATGTTGGAACTGGAAAAAATATTGTGTTATAAATTAAATACAATTTTATGTCCGCCAAAATAATGATACGAAAAACTAAATCAGTTCAATTCGAAATATAATATATAACGCCATGTACATTTTTTTAACGTTTGAGAGTAAGTGAATTTGTGATGCATAAAAACCACAATCATGTCTGATGTGGATGCCTTAAAAAACTCTTTAATTCTTTATAATGCGTTATCTCTTTAATAGCCATATTTGTAATTTTGCAACAATAATTCAAACACCGACAATCATTTGTTAAATTTCTCATAGCCATTAGTAAATCCGTCACTAAATATCCTTTATTCTTTTTTTAACATGAAACTAATGATGAAGTCTAATGAAAAAAAAAAAATAAAGTCACGCAATAGAAGTTTTTTTGCAGAAAACCACTGAGAAATAAATAATAAACATTATCAACATGATGCACTTCCATAACATTCATTTAATATTTCACTGGCTGTGATAATACTCTGGAAGAAAGGCTTATGAACAGCCAAACATATATACAAATAGTAAGTCAGAAAAATATAAACGTTGACAGTTGTTATACGTGTTGCATTTTTCGTCAACACTCTGATGAATAGTAGTGGCCTTTATAATCTTCTTCTGTCCTGCTTTAAATTCTGACAAATGAAAGGCAAAAGAAAATGTCAACAAAATAGTGCTGAGACAGCAGAATATTGTTGTTAATGTGTTTGTTAAAATATTTAAATGGAAATTTGAAATGAATAAAAATATTTAATAGAGACGGGTAGTTTATATTATAAGATATCAATTAATTTTGTGTTAAATCTATCTAGTCATAATCTATCTCTATCTCTCATAATAAAAATATCAAGTCATAATACAAATATAATTTAGCGCAAAACTTTCTAGTTCGATTAATACACGGTGTGATTCAGAATTGTGTCGTAAACTTGAAGCTATAGAGGAAGCACTTTCAATTCCATCGGTAAGAGTAAGTTTTTGCTTAATTTTACTTCATCTATCATTTGTGATAAGGTAGCATAATTTTGTGATTAAAGGATCTGCCTCAAGAAAAAGGCTATAAGAATGAAATGGAATATTTTCGGTTACGGGTTTTTGATGATCCTTCAGAACATAACCATATCTTTAAAATATTCGTAAAGTATACCTAATAAAGCCTTGTTGTAAATACTAACCAGCTTCTATGATGAGCAGAGATTTTACTGGGATCATAGTTTCTTTTTATATCGTTGTAATATGATATGAAAAATATATATTTTGGCGTAAAACTTTCTATTTCGATAAATACACGCTACACAGCATGATTCAGAATAATGTCGCAAACGTGAAGCTATAGAAGAAGCACTTTAAAGTCCATCGAGTGTGAGAGGTTACTTAATTTTTAATCCATCTAACATTTGTGATCTGGTAGCATAATTTTGTGGTGCAAAAAGCCGCCTCAAGAAAAAGGAGATAAAAATTAAATGGCATAATTTCGTCAAACAAATTTTGTGGATTCTGCAGAACATGTCCTTAAAATATTCGTAACGTATGCTTAATTAAGCCTTGTCGAGAATATAAACAAAAAAAACTGCGAATGTCTGTGATGAGTACAGATTTGATTAATTCCGTGGTTCTTTATTATATCGTTATAATATGATATGAAAAATATATGTTCTGGTTCGATTACTACATAGTACATTGTGTAATTTGGAATAGTGTCGCAAACGTGAAGCTATAGATTAAGCAGTTTCAAGTCCATCGATAAGAGTGAGGATTACTTTAATTTTAAATTTATCTATCATTTGTGATCTGGTAGCATAATTTTGTGGTGAAAGAATTCGCCTGAAATAAAAGGAGATAAAAATGAAGTGGCACAATTTCGTCAAACAAATTTTGTAGATTCTGCAGAACATGTCCTTAAAATATTCGTAAAGTATACGTAATTAAGCCTTGTCGAGAATATAAACAAAAAAACTGCGAATGTCTGTGATGAGTACAGACTTAATCCAGTCGAAAATATTGTAAAACCCTTTAAAATAGACAGGAGGAGAAAAAGCAAAATATATCCATAAAAGATGTTGTCTGCATAAAAAAGAAGATCTTAAAATGCAGTACAGACAAACAACATTTAGATAGATTTTCGTTTTTTGTTGTTGTTATTAATTCTTCCTTCACATTTCGACTGAAAATCACCATCAGCTTAGCAGGCATTTAAGTTGAACTGTCACTGGTACACTCATCGCTGTTTATAAATTACGAAATGAAATAAAACAAAATAATTATTTTAAATGGCATTTTTTGTCATTTATTGTTGCTGCCAACAGCTATTGTTTGTTAAATGTCAAAAAAGGTGAGTTTTATTTTTATTCGATTTATGAACACCAAAACGAATGATAAGAGTAAGGAATCAAATTAAAGTCAAACTGTAGAAATTAAAAAATTTATTTAAGGTTGAAAATTTAAGGACATTAGAAAATAGTATAATAGTTTTTATAAAGGTATAGAATTTTGCCACTACTTTTGAAATTAGCAGCCAGCTGTCAAGTAATTTATTATTATGTTGCTTTGGCATTTCCACAGTCGTCAGTCTACTGAAGCTGCGAAACTGCGGAAATTGGGCCCACAATAAGATTGCGTTTGCTTCCAATATTCATTATCCAATTTTTTTAATGATTAGGCTTACTTCTGTTATATCCAGAAAAACTGATTACTTCGTGTGCTTTACGGACTGGTAGCTTCATTGGTTCGTACTTCTTTAAAAACATTACTACTCAGAAGCTTACATTTACTCAATGGTGACCGCTATAGAGCCATGAGTATTGATTTTTCGTTCATCAATTGAACCAAAAAAATATGCAGGAGCTGTGATTATAACAAGACGATACAACATTTCACACAGCTCTTGCCATAATTGATTTATTGACAGAAACAGCATAGTTTCACATTTCAAATTACTGAATTGGCCTCTAAGCCTATTTTCTCTGGGGATATATGGTCATTAATTTATGCCGATAAGTCCGAAATGATTGAACATTTATAGTACAACATTCGACATATTATACGATGTCCCGGCCAAGCGTGATGGTCTTATGCTAGTAATGCCAAAAGATTATCTTTCAAATAAAGTAAATTCTGTGCTTTAAGGAAAATCATGTTTATTTTATTCCATTTCAATGTTTTGTACCTTTACAAAAGCATGCATTTTACATTAAATTGTAAGAACCAGAAAGAGTAACATTTTTCAAGTGAAATTTTCAACTTTATTTCTTTCTTTCATCTGCTTAATGGATTTAAATCTAAATTACAAATTCAATTACGCCAACTAAAAAAAAACCATCAATAACAAAATAGTATCAATTCAAAATCTATAAATGAAGTTTTAACTAACTATTAAACCTTTACAAATATTTTATTTGATTTACCGTTTCCTTTACAGTTGCAGAATAAATTTTATTTTTCAACATTCAAAATATTCAAAGCCATAAAAATCGTAAAACAGTCATTAGATGTAAAAAAAAATACACTGAATAGTTTATGACAATCATGGTAAAAGTACCTTCATCAATAAAACAAACACTTCAATTATCAAATAAAGTACGAAACGCCTAACACTCACACACACACCCAAAGGCATATCCTTCACTATACTGGTAATGAAATAACGCAGTAATAGAAAACAAATAAATGGGAAAGCAAATACATGAGGAGGAATACATTTGGGTGTGTGTTAAAATACTGAAATTTAATTTAAATGTACGAGGTTAGTCAACAGAATTTGTGTTTGTTTTTTTTAATTAATAGTTTAACTATTTTCGTTGCCAAGTTAATGGTTAGCAAAATCCAATACCAAATAACGCAGATATGACGACTAAAAATCGAGAACAATGAAAAAATGAAAGAGTGTTGTCACACCTTCCTGTGAAAACTGTCTAAAAATTATAAAGAAGCTCATAGCATATCATAGCATACTTTTAGGAGATTGTAGATTCATTGCAAGAACTTAATTTCAATAACATTAACAAGTATTAAGTGGTTTTGATATGTTCCTACAGTTAATGAAATACTGGGTTGGCTTTCCTTTCGCTGGAAACCGTCGTTAATGGCTGATTTTTTGATACGACTGATGAGCACTACCGATGCGACGATATCATTATCAAGCCGTACTGGAGAGTTAGTATTATTAATAATGGGTTAAGGTAGTTTTATTTCATAAGGAAGGTTTCCATTTATATAGGTAAATTGCGGTGTTAATTTAACATTTCTGTCTGTAATCATCTGTTAGGTAAGTTAGAGGGTATTTTTCGTTTGTTAGAGTGTATAAGTAGTTTCAGTGATGTGAAAATTGTATCTGAGATCTTGTTTACCTGTTCGTGTATAATATCACTGTTAAGAGTTCTTGTTTTGTACATTTCCATGTTTTCAAGAGTGTCTAGTCTTTGTCCTTTTTTTCTAGCACGTGATAATGTCATACATTCATCTATTTCCCTTTATGCATGTTCGTGAATGGCAAGGTGCAATTCAAAGTTGGAGTCTCTCTTTCGTTTGTACGAAAGTATGAGTTCTGTAAATTTTGTTTTTAGTGTTCGTCCAGTTTGTCCTATAGAAGTATGCTACAGATACAAGTAAGACTGTATACTCCGCTGGTACTAATTGTATCGGTTATTTCTGTCGATGTCTTAAGATTATGTCTCAGAATGTGGCCAGTTTTCAATGCTGTGGGTAAACCTTCTTTGTGAAAAGGGTTAGTTAATCTATAAACCCCCGCTCCAGTGTCAATAAAAGTGTATCGTTTTGTTGTGCTAACTATCTTTTTGTTTTCTTTATTTCTGTTTCTGGAATTGTATTGTCTAAGCGTTTTGTCAATAGTAGCTTGAAGTCATTGTATTTAGCTATGCTGTAATTTGCGTCAAGTTCTTTGTTGTACTTATCTGGAGTTAGTGGGTTTTCCATATATCTAAATACTGCTAATTTATATATCAAGGGTGGTTTGAGGTAATGTGCGTAGTAGTGTCCGTGGTAGTTGGTTTTCTATAAATGTCAAAGATTAAACAGTCAGTTCCTCGTGTCACTGTAATGCCAAGATAATGCCTCTTTGTGTCTTTTCCTTTTTTGTGTTATGTTTGCAATGCCATTACAGTAAGTTCCTCGTGTCATTATGATGTCAAGATAATGCAGATTGTGACGAGCTCCTTGTTGTTATTATCTGGTGTAAGTGGGATTATCTTAACTCAGTGTATCGTATATCTAAATACTGCTACTTTATCTTGAGCAACGAAGTGATAAGATTTACATCTGCACCTGGCCGTAAGCCATAATCAGATGGTGGGTCATTACCACTGTGGATCGTATGTAGCGCCATCCTCGCCCCAGAAGGCCTTGCAACTTTAAAACCCAGAAGCAGGCCCCAGCGTTCACTCCTTGCTGAAGAGTTGAAGACTATCCAACTCCTGGTCCAGAACGCATAGACCTGGACCATTCATTGTGTTCATTGTGAATGATCCGACCCACAAACTCAAACGAGGGCCTCGAAACACACATCCACCACGATACTCCCGAAGGGCCTACCTCAATAATCAGTCAGAGAATAGCTAAATGTCTAAAGAGACAAATAGCGGAACTCTGGGTCTTTACTGATTCCTGTAGAAATAAAGTGGATTGTCCAGTTAGCTCCCGCTAGCCTTGAAGGGAACTGGGCTCCCTTTTACTCCCGCAAGACACAAGTCTAGATAGTTGTATGATGCATAAAGACTTAATATGCGCCCCCCGGGGGGGGGGGGGGTGGGGCTTTATCTTGTGCAGAGTGTTGCGAGGCAATGTGGATGGTAGTGACCGTAGTAGTTTGTTTTCTATAAATGTCAAAGGTTAAACAGTCAGTTCCTTGTGCCATTGTGATATCAAGATAATGCCAGTTTCTGTCTTTTTCTTTTTGCATTATGTTTGCAATGTCATTACGGTTTGTATCCATTAGATTTTGCTCAGCGTTGTTCTGTGCGAAGATGCACATAACGTCATCCACGCATCCGCTGTAAGGAGATACACTGCATTTTCCCATCAAAACTTTGGTTTGTGAGTGGCACCTGTCTTATCAAAACTGATTGATCATGATTTATTTTCATATTCCAACTCCTTAAAGATAACTGTTCTGATGAAGGATGTTGTTCATTCTGTTAGCATCTAATTATTTCTGTTTCATCTAAAATATTAACTTATGATTATAGGGAACGTACAAAAGAATATTTGTTTTAGTTTATTTTCAAATATTTGACTATAAATATAAAAATTAGGGGCCATTAAAGGTAAATTACGTCAAAAAGGGGAATACCCTTTAATTTTATAATCTGTTTTTGAAAAGCTTTCTTTTAATGGGAGCTATAGTGATATCAACTCTGCTAAGATTTCATAAAGATATCCATTACGGTTCAATAGACACCCAACTCTTACATTAGTTTATGGGGACACCCTTTAATTTGGAAAATTGTGGGCTTATGTAAGTGGGAGAAATCTGTAAGTAATGTCTTGGAATTAAAAAATATCAAAATCGAAAAACGACAGCGTTCTGGGGCAACAAAGTACAGCCGTAACCTTCCTATTTGGGAAGCCGACTTGAAGTGAATTAATTTTTATTTAAGAAACTGAGAAACTTCTTGCTTTACACATTCATACATATAAACATTCGTTATAGAAGGCACTTCAATCTCTATTTGTGTAGCAGCATTGTAAGCTTGTATATCGATTTTCAAATTAACACGGTCCAACAATTTGTACTCGTCATAAAACTGAAATTGCAATCGCTGCATATAATAATCAAGCATTTTTCTTCTACCTCTTTAATAAATAAACACACACACACACATACTTGCAACAATAAATTTACGAATGTATGTGTGTGGGTTTGTGTTTTAAAATTTTCATCAATTACATTTCTTATATAGTCGTATGTATGTGCAGTTGTGGTTGCAGTAATTTGTATTAGAAATGCAGTGTGTTTATTAAAGAACATATTTCAAAAAATATTTGCAATAAATTTTCAATGCTGAAAATTTACATTTTGGCAATTTCCAGTTGTTTGTTAAGTTTACTATTGCATATACAAATTTGAATAGTTGTTGCTAGTGCTTGTTCTCGTTAGTCAGTAACTGAGGACATTACCGGTACTGGTACTGTGCTGCTAGCTGCTGATGGTGCTGAGGATGTTATGCCACTGTTTTTATGCCACTTGTTACAACTACTATTGCCTAAAGTTTTTTTTTTTTTTTTGTTAAGAAGAGGATAACCTGCGGGTCTTTGCTAGGGCTTTTAAACATTTGTGAACAAAAATATGGCACATGGTAATACAACTTTTCACAATAAAATTTAAAAGAATGATGTAATTTTCTTAACTTTGTATGGAGTCTCAGAACCAGCACTGTTATTTGCCGCTATATTTCTTTACATCTAAAGTGAAAATAGAGCAATAAGAAACTCCTGCCTACCTTTGAACTGCGTGTTGTTTGGTGCTCTCATTTGGTCACCGGTATGTTGTGGTTAATTCGCGTTTCTTCCAAGGTTACGAGTAGATATAAAACTCGTCCATATCAGGAGTTCCAGCTTGTTTAAATTTAGTTAGGAATCAACTGAAAGTTGCCTGATGACAGCTGCAGTGTTTAGCAAGCAAGAAATTCATTATTCGTACACTATTGAAGTAAAATATTCAACATGTTAAAATATTTCTTTTTTTTTTAAATTATTTATTGTATCTTCTATAAAAAGAACTAACAATAAGTTTTAAAATCTTAAATTCTAAAAAAAAGTTACATTAGTCCCGACCATGTCAGAACTAACCTTTTGGGTAAAAAAAAAATTGACATTAAAAAAACAACAAAACAAATGTTTCTAAGATGTGTCATCTGTAGCATTGAGGATTAAAGCTGCGGTATCCCTCTTTTTAATCGGCTATGTCCACTATAATCCAAGATATTGCGAGCAAGGGGATTAGGATGGTCTTCGAGCTTCATCAAGTATTTGCCTGCGTATTTGATGATTTCTGTAGTCACCAGCGGTATGTCTAAGTCACAATGTATTTTTGAATTTCTGATGTACCGGAAGTTATCAACCGTAAAATTTTATTTTGCATACGTTGGATTCTATCCACGTTTGAAGCTGAGGCAGTGCCCCAAAGTTGGATTCCATAAGACCATATTGGTTTCAGAATACTCTTGTAAATTAGAAGTTTGCAATCTAGGCCAAGTCTCGAGTTCCTGCCAATGAGCCAGTGTAATATTAAAATACCAAAATTATTATTGTTGGTTGTGGTCAACCAAGATAAAATGGTCAATAAGAGAGTTATTATGAACTTTATTAAATACTACAATCTGTTTTCCCTTAATAGTAGATAATAGAGGAGAAACCTTAAACCGTAAGATATAATGTATAATAACCGCATGTTAGTATGCTGCTCTAATATAAAGGCTATCTCAACAACAGGAAGTTTGTTTTCTAAAAATATTAAAACAGTAAATTCAGATTACAATGATCTAAATTTTCATTGTATTACGAAGAGAAAAGTTCAGCAATTATGAATGAAAATCTGGCAAATCTCCACCACGATCACGCTGACGGATGTTGATTCTCAAAGTTCTTAATCACATTTTGGCAAAATGTACGTTCTATTTCGTTAATCACATCACAGAATTTAAGTCTTAAGGTTGAAATCGATTCGATTGGCTCCGTACAGATTCTGCCCCACAAAAAATAAGTGGTGTTAATTCACACGATTTGGCTGGTTACTTAACTGCCAATTGTCAGAAATTATGCAATCGGTAAATTTCATTTGCAATAATAGGGCAACATTGAGTTAATAGCATCTCGCGATAGCGTGATCCATTGACCGTTACCTGATTTCTAGCTTCCAGATCATATAGCGCACCATATAGTGACACGTTGAGCATACAAGGGCTTTCCAATAATCGCTCTAGGATTTTCAGAAACCCGAATGAGGCCATTTTACTTGTGATAAGTGAAAATGGACTTCGTCTGAGAACATAGTTTTTTCAGAAAACCCAGCCGGTTGTTCCTGAATCTACGGCAATGTGAGTGGTCGATCGGTTTTAATGTATCAGTTGAACCTGGTAAGGTCTAAAGTGAAAACATTTACAGTGTGTTGAGAACGTCGACGAATTAACATAGCCGATCTTCAATACCGTGGCTCACGGCTGCGATGTTTTCAGTTGAAACGAACACGTGTTGGTGTTCGCACATTTTGTATCGATCCTGTCCACTCAAATTCGTAATAGCGTTTTCAGTAAGAGTATTATATTGTTCGGAAATATCACAAATTTTACGAAATGTAACTTTATTTTTGGTGGTTCTCATTTCCATTGAGGATTTTAATTATTTTAATGCGATTTTCGTGCGAAATTGAATACATTGTAATATTTGCCAATGCATGGACTATAAATGTATCAAAAAACTGAATGTTACAACTATTATGTTGTTTGTGTGATCAAATTGAAAAACCTGATACATGTGCTTCAACAACATACATAGCTGAATGCGAGTGGCATTAATGAAGATAAGTGAGCTGAACTCTAAAACATTTTATGCTTTGCATTCGCCTTAAACAACTCCATCTTGTTGGATGGATTAATAAGTACAATCTAAATTTTCCTCTTACTCTGTTATAGTGTTGTAGTTGTGTTCTTTTCTTAGATTTCTTATTCTTGTGTAAAGGGTTGTTATATCTTATTTTAATTATGATATAACTAAATAATTATTATTAATATTTTTTAATTGCTTTTCATTTTCCCTACATTAGATAATTCAATGAGCATTCTATAAAAACAAACATCATAATGTCAATTGGACATTGATTAAAATATTGATTATTCTAAAAGTAACAGACACGAGTAAAATAGCTTCTTCCATTATCCTCGAAAATTTTATTTACATATTTTTATTATTTTAGTAGAGTAATTCGACTTAAGATCTTATTATGTATTTCTAAAAAAATAAACTTTCGCTTCATTTTGTTTGTGTCAGCAAGGGTAATACAAAAATAAGCAGATATTAAAGACGATAATAAAATATTTGTAAATTTTCTAAACAAATGTAAAACATTAAAGTGAAATGGTGTTACGGATTAGAAATTTGTGGAGCGTGGGTAATGAGTGAGGCCAATAACTCCAAAAATTACCACATAATTGTAATTTGTTCTGGACTTTCTAAAGTGATGGAAAGTATGAATAAATTTTATATTGTGAGGTTCTTGAAGTTCATCAGCTTATTTAGGGGCAGACAGTATGATTTCTGTAGAGGGCGTTTGATAGAGTGTGGCATGATGTACTTCTGTTAAAACTTGTTGCTTTTGGTGTCGGTAGTAATTTCTCCAGACACACATAATAAATAGTATTTAAGAATGAACTTAATGTCAAACAAACACTTCTGTTTACTTGTTGACATTTATGATCGTTATTTTCTGGCAAATTATTAAATATTTGAAAATCAGTTATCAATGCAATATATTAAATCATTGAAAAAATGTGTTAAGCAAGGCTCGTTAATAAAATTATTTTATATAGAGTGAAACCAGTCCTCAACTGCATCTACTGACTTCAGAAATATGTTGCTTTTGCTTATTTTTTTTGATGTCCGTGATAATTTCTCTAGATTTATATAAAGTTTTCTCAGGAATCACTCTATAAAAGTTGTTATAGATGGGATTTCGTCAAACGAGCTCAAAAAAAAATTCAGAGGTACTGCAAGGCTCCATTCTTTCTCCTATCTATTTCCTATTTTTCTAAATTACTTCCTTGTTAAACTTTCAACGCTATATTAGACAGTACCATTTGCCACTTGTATTCATTCAGTAAGAGACCAAACCGATTGAAAGTAGATTTCAAAAGGCAAAACATGAATGATACGCTCAACCCCGATTTTGCAACATTCAATCTCCGAATGAATATTGATTATAAAGCCCGTAAGACTCTATTTTGCATGCTTATGCATAGATGTGTGTTCGGAAATGATGATGCATCTGTTATTATATATAGGTAATATAAGTATTAAGGAATTGGAAGTTCTTGAAATTCTTAGCATAAAAATACAATGTGATGCTCGATGGACTTCTTGGGAAGCTCTCAAGTTCCTTGGTTTCTTAAAACTTCACGTCACTTCATTAGAAATTCGTACTATTTGTAGCACCTATATCCGTGGAAAAAATCAATACACCTTTGATTTCTGGGCCGGTGCTCCAGTTTATTTTGGAGTTGCTGGACCCCTTACAAGACAGGGCCATGAAGCTTATTGGACTCAGTAGGGTATCCAACATCATTGACATAATACGGGTCCCATTTCACGCTTTCATTATTAATACAATGGTAAATGCTCTACTGAAATTAGGGTACTTGTTCCCTACCCGTACATTTTTACGTTTAACATGCTCTTCGTTTAGAACCCTTACATTTGCGATTGATTGCCCGGTGAATCGCACTACGCATTACAGGGAAAATTCGTTTTATAGCAGAAAAGTTCGTATGTGAAATAAACTTCCTCCAGAAGTCTTTCCTGTCACTTTCAATGTAGGAAATTTCGAATCGGCTGCTCACAAACACTACAACCTCATTTTTCCTTCCCATAACTAAATTTCCTAGTACTGGCACAATGTATAATATAAGTAAGCATCATCCTCTGAATGCTGATCCAAGAAGCATAAAGAATAAGAATAAAGAAGAATAAAGTATTTGTTCACACAACTAAAGCAAAACTGAAGACAAGAATAGCATCCCAAAAGTATGATTTAAGAACCCTTGACTAGTTAGTCGAACAATGATGATACCCATTAAATACGATCCTAAAGTATTACAACTCAATTTACTTTGGCTGGGTTTTTTTTAGTACTTGTACCCTTACCTCCACTTTGCTTTTTCCATATAGCCATTGCTATCTTAAGATAGTATTTTTTTTGCTTTTATATATAATGAAAATATCACAACTAGATTTCCAATTTTTATGTTAGTTTTGTAGTTAAGTAGTGCTATGTGTAAAAACGCTGTTGCTAATTCATGCATAAACAAACAAATTGAACACGTATGAATAAATTGCTATTTACGTTTGTATGTATGTTTATGTAAATGTGTGAGTATTTTGTTTGAAAAGCGAATGTATGTATATTGCAAGGACCATGGTGACTTCCGTTTGCCATAATAAAGGCTAATAGATCAGCATACATGTATGCACATGCATACACATATGCTATCAAAGCAACAAATACTACAACAGATGTAAATGGTGTTAACAGGGATGGCAAGCGTAATTTGAAAAACTTTTATTTTCTGTTTCAAATTTTATATGTTTTAATCGAATTGTACGTTTTAGATGTTTTTAATCGAAATTTTTAAAGATATTATTTTAAAACATAACAATATTAAAAGATATTTATACTGCATTTTTAGATTATTTTATTTTTATTCTGCAACAGTTTTTTTCATGAATTCCTAATCAAAATAGCTTTAAAATAAACATAATAAGAACAGTTATTTAAAAATCTTTTCACGTTAGTTTACATGAATGTTTTAAAATCAAGCATAAATATAATCAAAATAAATTTAGAAAAATGTAGGTAACTGAAAACTATGCCGATTTTAAAAAACTTCTGTTTAATATATCACTGCTAGTTAAACACCTAATAAGTTATATAGTTAGGTTCATTTTAGTTGTAATTACCGAATTATTAAGGGTTCATGAGAACACATTAATAAAAAGAAGTACAAAGCAACAAATAGAAAAAGGTGGCCAGATTTTTTCATAGGAGTAGAATTTAGGCGTTTTATAACTCGCTTTTAAATAGAAATCGAAGATGCGAGCTTTATAACCTAAACGTTAAAAAAAACTAAAGCAACGTATTGTTTTATTTTATTTTTCATATAAAATAATTTAACTGGCGACTAAAATGTATCAAAAATAAATGAAAGAAAAACGACAAAAAATATAGCAAATATCATTTACAATTTCAGAAAATAGAAATATTAGCATCGTCAAAAAGTATTTTATAACCTTTATGCAACACTTAATCGAGGTCACGTACTCTAGATAGACATAAAGCAGCTGGCGAGTTATTTTACAATAATACCTAATAGCTAGTAGCCCATAACAGAGTAGACAATGACCAGGCTCTCTTGGGAATGCCGCTTTTAACCTGCAAGCAGTGACTTAGCTTCATGTTCTGCATTTTAGCTTACATCACAATATGAGCAAACTCGTATTTGTGGCTTTCATGCCTATAAAAAATTTTATTTCCAGCCTCGGTAACTAAATCAAAATAATGATAATTCTATTTGCAGCAAACGATTTGTGTAAAAGTTGTTTTAAAAGATGTTTTGATTGCTTTCTTTTTTTGTTGGTTGTAAAGAAGATATTATTTCTACGATAGCCTCTCTAATACGAGTGCAACAGAACTGCATAAATTTGTGTCTCTAGTAAGTAATCTAAAGAGCGAAAATATTCCAGCAAATTATCTTGCTCGGTCTAAGCAATTTAACCTCTTCCCATGCAGTCTCAATAGCTTTTTTTATTGCAAGATTCCTGGACTAGCTCTATAAATTTGGACTACTACTGAACTAAACAAATTGGCTTATTAAAATTGTAAGATTCATGTTATAAATTTTGTTAGGAAGATGATTTGTTTAAGATATGTGCTTGGATTTTACGACGGGGTTACGAAAAGAACACTGAAGATGGCAAACAGCCGAAACCGGTTTGTTCACAAACCAAATTTGACGAGAGTCGACGGAAAACCGTACCCAAATAAAAGTGATTTGTTTAAGCTTTAAAAGAAAAAAAATTATTAGTAAAATAAGTAAACAAATTTAAACTGCGCAGTTTTCTAAAGAAATCTTATCCACACAAGACAACAACAACATGCTTTTAAGAAATACCATGAAATAAACTTAACAATAGAAAACAAAAGTAATTAACATAGAACAAAAACAAAACACACAGCCAAGCAGTCGTATTCTCTAAATAATAACAACAATGTGGGGTGATATTAAACTAGAATATTCTTGTAAATGAGAGAACGGCTTAAAGCAACTATATAAGTAGCACTTGCTGGGCAAATGAATTAATTCAAGTTGAATCATCGTTAAGTAAAGACAACAAAGTTACCATCGTGTTTATTTTGTGTGTATTCAAAATAAATAAATCGTTTAATTTAATTTAAAACTCTAAAGTGCTGTACTATTATTCTGCATAAAAAATGCAATATAACAATTTGTTTGTTAAAAGGAATAGACGTAACAATATTTTCAATTATAAAAGCCAGAATTACAGGCAAATAAAACTATTTCAATATAAAAGTCAAGAAATTTGAACATTTTACCAAAAAAGTCCAAAGTATATTATTTACGCTTTGATTTTAAATAGTGCTAAAGAAGAAGTATAATGTTACCAACTGTCATGCTCCTGAGAATGACTTTCCTAAAGAGAGAGAGAGAGAGATAGAGAGAGGTATTTCGTTTGTAATAAAAAATACTGTAACGTGGGTATTTTTATTTGGTTATATGAAGCAATCAGTAATAAAAAATAGTTATCGCCAGTAAATTTGGCGTAAGGTTTATCATTATAACTTTGGCTATGGAACTATACAAAAAGAAGTTAAGTGGTCGTTTTAAACCTAATGATCACAATCATTATCAACAACATTTTCTTCATAATAATATGCTTACGAATAGAGTTTATTTAACCATGTATATGCTGTTAACAGCCAAGTTGGGCAACAATTTTTTATTTATTTTTCGGTTTGTTCATCTTCAGTTGCAGCTGTTTTGATTGTAGTTGTTTTTGGAAAACTAGCAAAATTCCGTTACTATTGCCAAAATGCAATTTCCTAATTTCTCTTAAGGGAAATGGGCTAAAAGTTGTCTAAAGTGTTGCTCAAATACTCAATGCATAATAGCAGCAACCATAAGGCAATGTACCAAGTCAAAAAATGAATGTTAAAACAAGCCGACAAATTTAAACGGACTTCATACAGCATTTTGATTTACATACAAAAAATTGTACATAACAAGTGCCAAAGGAGAGAAAAAAAGAATAACGTTTGGTGTGGTTAGGCATACATACATATTCTGCCACCACTGGGCCCTAATAATAGTGTTGGTTGCAATATTAATGACCTGCATCATCATCATCATCATACTCATAATGGCATTTACCAACCGACGCAATTGCCAGGCAGTCTGGTCAGTAGCACCCAATTTTAATGCTTAAGCTACAATGTTGTTAGTATTAACGTTTTGCTTTTTTATTTTTTTCGCTCCTAGTTTTACAGGCACTTTTCTCTAGAGTATATGCGTGAGTAAGCCTGTGTGCTTATATGTGGTGGCTGCAAGGCACAAGTGTTGCAAAAGTAAAAAACTTTAAAAATTATACAGATATGTACTATAAGCGGATGTGTTCTATTTTGTTGCTCCTACTTGCAAGCAAATGTATAAAACTGCTGTAATTTTACAATTTATGTGCGGTACAGTTACAATATTACAAATAGACGGGAGATTTAATAATTTATACGTGCATGTATATATGTGCTTAAACGTTGAAACTCCCAAATGAAACTGGCCCGGTCAGACACATTGATTATCTTATGGTTACACTTACAAGTCATACATATATATGTATATATATTCTTGGCAGCCAAATAAAGTAAAGGAAAATGCATTCACCAGTCTGGTAGCAAAACTAACACAAATTTTATTTTCAAGAATTTATTTATTATGGAAATAAGTATTTCAATATGGAATTGCGATGTACGGCTATAAAACAACAATAAAGTAAAACTCTATTTGGTTAGCTTTAAGCTAAAAAATTAAAAAATAAATAAGGTTAAGCTCGCTTTTTTGGAGTAATAAATTTTTTATATTCTTGATTCCTTTAAATCACATTCAACCTCTTGAAGTGTTACTTTTTATTAAAGGCTCCCAAAGCTACAGAAACAACAATTTCAACTCAGCTATAGAAGAAGAAAATGCTTTAACAGCTGATAGCTATGGCTTAATAATACCAAGGCGAATTTATTTATATAGTTATAGTTGTTAAGAATATTTTACTGGACACAGTAAAATGAACTGAAACTAAATGAATTCAGCATTGCTTTGATACAAAGGGTTTATTTTATTTTTTCTAAAACAAAATAAAGTAAAAAATTTTAAATAAAATGAATACAATTTTTTTTATTTGGGTACGGTTTTCCGTCGACCCTCAAAGACCGTACCCTCGAAAACAGTACCCAATTAAAAATAAATTAAAACCCGTCGGAATATTTACGCACATATCATTACAATTTTTATTGTAATATGAAGAGAAAAGTTGTGCAATTATGAATGAAAAATAATATCTGGCAAATGTCTACCACGACCACGGTGACAGATGTCGATTTTTACATCAAAGTTTTAAATCACTTTTTGGCAAATTTCGTTAGTCACATCACGGATTTTAAATTTGAAGGCTGAAATCGATTCTGCTCGGCTGCTTACAGATTCTGTCCCTAACATATCCGCACAAAAAATAATCCAGTGGTGTTAAATCACACGATTTGGCTGGCCACTTTGCTGCTGACTGAAAGAAAGAGGTAAGGAGTGACTTGTTGACAGACCACGATAAGTTCAGGTATTATTTGTCGTCTATAGAATAAACTTAGAGGAGGTTAAAATATTAGACAATATCATGAGACAGCGAGCAGCGCTAGTTGGCATTAGAAAGCCATTAATTTAGCCTAATCACAATTACTAAAAATTAAGCCAACTACTCTGACGAAGAAGAAAGTTGAGAACTATCCTTCTATTGATGGAAATTCTGCCTCATCACTGGGAAAAAATGAGGAGATTGGAAAAAGAACCAACATTTTCCCCTACATAATAAAAATAACATATTGTTACGTTTATACCTTTTATAAACGTTTTGTTGGGGGTCCTTATATCAAAATAAATAACACTAGTTTTTAGAATTTTTAAATTTATAACGATTTTATTTACTTTAACTACACAAACTTGGCACTACTGTAAAATTTACTCGAAATGCACGTCTTTGCTTGAAGAGGTTTAATTTTACACTGATTGATTATCCACTCAGACGTTTTCCTTTTTATACTTGTCCATTTAAAGTCTAGAAGATTTAAGAATCTTCTACTCCCTTTATATCGCATTTTGGTGTTGTATGTTGTTTATTCGATGTATAGGCGCGTGTATGTCTGTGTGTATAGTTGTTTTTGTTTTTATGCTGATAAGGTTTCTGTTTGGGGTTTATTTCAATACATTTGTTGTTGCTTTTGTAAAACAGGAGTTTCTTAGAAAACTACACCGATGGTAAGCAACATGTATGTTTGTTGTTGTAAAATTAGTTTTTGTGTTGCGCGTTTAGATGATAAACAGCATACATGTATTTTTTTTCTTGCTTGCCAGGCAGTTAGTAAAGAGCATATCAAATTGTAGATGTATAAACTTCTACGCATTTTGTAACCAGTAGTTCGCTTTATTGTTTAATTATTTTCTTTTAAAACTTAAGCAAGACACATTCGTAACAATATATTTTGGGTTCGTTCATCAGAAATTTAAAAAACCCAGCTCATTTAAAAGAAGCAGTCAGTGAGGAGCTCACTAACTCGATTTTTAAGAAATGACTCCGGTTAGGGCTTGCAATCTAGTCGATACGAATAATCAGGTGAATTATCAATCTCTCTCTCTCTCTCTTCTCCCCTCGGCTTCTATTCGTATTTCGTAACAATCGTAGTCCACAAGGGATCGGTTGGCGTAACCACATAAGCCGATCTATGGTGGCTGCTCTAATTAATCTAATCTACTGCTTTAATTCTTGGTGGTTTAATTGACGCCCTGTGGAATGTATATTATTCTACGAGCCCACGATTTACATTATGAATTTATTTATTGCAATTAGCGTTGTAAATTTTGGATCTGCGGATTGTGTTCAAAATGTTTATGTTTACTTTTCATAAATACTAAATCTTGATTGTTAAATAGAATAATAATTTTATATTTAAATATGTATTAATCGTTTTAACGGTCTTTTTAATTAAATTTCAACAATATATTTTTTCAATATTTCGCTTTCCTATGGAAAGCTTCTTCAGGAAATTAATTTTTTAATAACAAAAATTATTACCTAAAAAATAAAAAGGTGGAATATAAATAATAATCAAATAATAATTTTATTTTATGTTATTCCTACAAAATAACCGATCTTTGGTTTTTGTACTCAATAAATAATAGGTTAAGCTTATAGCAGAGTAGTTTTGAGAATTTTCTTTTAATGTATCCTGAGATCTTTCTCTCAAAATAAAAAAAAGTTGATCTGGATCTGCTCGGAAAAAGAATTAAATTGAAACAAATTCAAAAATTACATTTGAACTCAGTGAGAATTACTATTGTTATTTCCCGTCTTATCTGGCTGTTGTTGTTTTTGTGTTAATGGCGAGCGCTTTCGATGTGAAGACATCATTTTCAAGCCGTGATACAATTCGTGAGAACTTTTCTGCAACAGAAATGCATACAACATTATTCAATTGGATTTTGTGTCATATTAACAGCAATAGAGTGTATGATGATAAAACTAAGGGACTTGTTTCTTGTATAATCTTCCTAAAGAGCATATTCATTTGTTATCGATTAGCTTTTGGATTGGGCAACGTAAAAATATACTGAGTTAATACCGATTGCAAGTGACAAATACCACTCTTCGCAAGGTTCTTCTATCACTTTTTCTATATGTGAAATAAAACAAACTGTTTACAATCTTAAGTTATTTATAAAATCCCGTTTCTGTATATTTAGCAAAAAGTAACCAAAATCACGAACACGGAGCCGTTATTATGTAATGTACCTTATTGCTAAACTATGGGGCACAGTTTTCGAAGCTCTTTACACATAAAGCCATGACCGATTCACTGGTTTCTAAAGGTTTGTTTTCCTTATTTTAAATAGGTTTTAAAATAAAAAAAAAAGAGATTTAATATTCGTAAAAATATATATAGATAAATTTCTAGTACTTTTTTTGGTACTTTTTCAATGATGTGCCACAAAATTTCAAATCTCAGAAAATCCTGACTAAATAGATACATTTTTTACTTTATTCCATCATTATTTAAAGGAAAACTTTAAAGATTATTTCCTCTGAGCTTTAACAATTTGTTAAAAATTTAATAGCCTTTTTGATTGGCGCTTCCTTGTGAAAAAAATCCCTAAATTTATAGCTATTATTAAAGATTATGATTTTTAATAACCAACAATCAGATTAATCGTCTTAATTTACACCTGTCTCTGCTGATGATACGCCATCCTGTAGTCATCCCTTATATTGCCACCACACTTACCATGCCCACGGATGGTAACATGGTGCCTGATAGGAAGTCAGCTTCCACCAAAAAGGATATTATATCCAACCAAATACCACAGTATGAAATTTTTGTTATTTTGTTTTTTTCGCTTTTCAGTTATTCTGGCATAAACCGTACAAAAATTTTAAATATCGCCTCAAGCTATTTTTTCACACTCACTCATATAAACGCGTTTTTATGAGGAAAATTATTTTTTGTTTGCTAACTACGAGCATGTACGACTTTTATTCATAAATTCAACCATTTGTGGTATCGCGCTCTAATATTTATGCAAATATTTTTTATGCGAGTTGCTGTATTCGGTAAGCTGTGGCATGAGCATATGAGGAGTATTTTTATTGGAAAGTTATGATTATGACCAAAGCAAAATAAATAAAAAAAGCTTGGTGAGTTTTGAAAGTTTGTGCATGTTTTTATAAAATGTACGATGGAAGGAGTAATGATTATAGTAAGAATAAAACCCAGTGCGTAGTTCTCATAGAAACTGATGGATTTTTAAATTTACATAAAATAAATTTTGGGGTTGCTGTTTGTTGTTAGGCACTTATCTCACACCATCTAAATGCCTCAGTATGTAAGCGGTCAGCACACTAAATTTCTTGCTATTAGTGTTCAAAACAGCGCTATTGCTAGGCCTTTATGGTCTCCTGCAACATAATAGAAATGCGACAAGTTAGTGACGAATTCTCAAAATCAAATCCTTTTCTTGTTGCTAAAGAAACATTAGACACAATCATCGCAGAAGGCGAGGTCAATCGCTTAGAATCGCTTAAGGATTGGTATGGGTAAGAGAGGAGAAAACGTCCAAAGTACAAAAGTTGAGACTATAGTCGGCCTTATAAATTAGTCTTAGATATTATATCAAATCTCGAATAAATGTAGCTTACACGGGAGATGAGGAGAAAAGATTAGCTTGGTTACAGGCTTGGCTACAATTTTAATTGCCAATTGCCTACGGAAATAAAATGTTTTCACCATAATCGTGAACTGAGGAACACGGAAAGGCAAATGAAGAGCCCAATCTATTCAAATCAGTTTATTCCAATATTTCAGCTTCAGCAAATGACGGATAGATTGAACCATAAATCAGTTCTATCCAAAAAAAGGAAGTTTTCTTCCAACAATCGTTGCAGTAATGAAAATGATTGATTATCGCCCATAATTGAAAATCAATTATGGATTCCGTAAATATGTGTGAAGTGACCAGATTTCACTGATAGCAAAGGACTAAAAATATAACTTTAAAATAATTTTGTGGAGACAAAGAATGACCAGAAACGAAAATGTAATATGAATAATGAGTCTCCAACAATGAAAGGAAAAAAATCCACTCCCTTAGAGACCTATTATAGTTCTGAGCTATAAAGACATATGGAAATCTGTACGACATAAAACTGTAAATAATGTAAATAATGTATTCTTAACAAACGGTAACAGAAAAGGAAAGCTTAAAACACTATCTAAGCAAGAAAATATCAAGGGTTATGATAGCTCTTAAATGTATTCTATCTGGCTAAGATTGTAAGTTTTAATTCCTAAAAAGATGCTAGGAAAATGCTGAGATAAAAGAGTTTATTTTTTGTGTATATCCACCGCTTGCTGACGTAAGATTGCCACCACATATTATTAAGTACTAGAATGTTAACAATTCCGGCAGATTAGATACAAATAAGGACCAGTACCTGGCCATGTGGTCCTACCACTGGGTGAATACGATCCACCAAACCTGTTCCATACCCAAACTTTTAAATCATAGCCACCACATTACTTCCTGAAGGGTCTCAGCAATAATTGGAACAGAGTCGTAGCCCTGTGGGCCATAGTCAGCCTTCAATGGTCCAATTCTTACAGGCAACTGCTGCTGTTTTTTGCCCCAGAAGCTACATGCCAATGTGATAAGGTATTCACTAGAAGTGATTGCCTTCCGGGGAATTTAACAGCTGACACTTAGAAATTTCTACATAGGGAAATAAGATCTGCTAACCAGTGCTCAGATAAGTACGAAAAACGATACTCAAAATTCACTTACCGCCCGCCGCTGATGCTATACCAAATTCTTTTAAATAGGTTCAGGCCACATTCAGTAACGTTATTAAATTCTCACATACAACTGATAGTATTTAAGTTATTGTAACTCTGAAGGTTAAAAGAAAATTTATGAAACACTTCAACCTGAAAATTCTTTTATTAATTTGTTTGTTGGGTAAATATTTTTCATACTTTTGCTCATGTAACCATATCAGAATGTGTGCGTGTGTGTATATATGTATATGGTCATTATCACACCTAAAGTATGAACAAAAATATTTTCATAACTTAATTGCACCGACACAAACACACACACACACACACAAACACATATATAAATACTGGCTAATACGTAGTCTAAAATGCTTATTATTACATAACGGTTAACTAAGATTTAAATGATTAAAAAAGTACATATAACACCCAATAAATACGTTCTTGTAATATTTGCATTATTCCTTAATGTGGGCCTGGCAATGATGCTGATGCTGCTGATGCGGTTAATGCTGTTGAATTTATTTTTATATCATGAGTACACAAAATTTTATTCGGCTTGCGGCAAATAATTTTGGAAATTAAAAATGTTTACAAATATTGTGTGGAAAGGAAGAGCTTTAATTTGGATAATAATATTTTGCTTTTAAAATTAAAGCCTTACAATTTGAATAACAGCAATTGCAGATTCGGTAGCTTTAGATATAATGTGTGAGATTAGGATTATCGCTTTCCTCAGAGAAAATGTCAGACAGAGCCTTAGCTTCACCTAATAAAAAAGGTTTTCGCGATCGAAACGAATTCAATGCATTAGAAATTATGCTCTTGATGCCAGTGAAAAGAAAAGACCAAATTTGGCAAACTCTACTTGTTAAATTACTACATTAGTATACTGGAAGTACCTAGAAAGTACATTAGCATTTAATGGTTGCTGTAGATCTCACTTTAATATCGCTTTTCAAAAAACAAGAACCAGAGGCCTAATTCGGTATGGAACCTATAATCGTTCAAATGCCCTTTAAAGGTATGCGAGTTTTACAAATTTCGTTAACTTAGTTTCTTAACTTAAAACCAAGTTATGCGATATCTTTCAAATTACATTTTATATCGGACAATCTTTATTATGTTTCTATTTGAGAATATACCACATATAAATTTCCGGTTCATTCCGACAGATCGTTTGGTTTATATCAGTTAGCCGGCTGGCATCAGACATTATTCATGTTCTTGTCAGACAATGTGATATATAACAAACCTTTTACTTCTATGGTTAACTTGCTATCAACCAAACATCAAGATCGCTGCTAAGCATCTACTTTTGGTAAATTTTGGATTCGCTTTAAAATCCTTCGATACCGCATTCAACTAGCAATTACTACTACATTTATTTATTATTTATTTTTTTAAAGAGAAGTAGCACTTCAGGCACAATGCCTATTTAGTCATGCCTATTTAGTACATTCTTTAGTAAAGGGATAGAGAAGAGATGAAACAGGAGGTGAAAATAGAAGGATAGTCGGCAATTAACTGCCATATAAGACAGCACAGCGATCAGTGACTATGCCTTCATCGCTGAGCGGCCCAACCGACAGTCAATTTTTATTTTTGTAGTGAAAAAAACCAAGGTCTTCGTTGGGAATCGAACCCACAACACCCATACTGACAAGCTAGTACACTACCTACTAGCCTACAGGGGCACCTACAATAGTTATTTGCCTAAGGTTTGTAAAAGTTATTTCTATAGAGGTATTATTTGTAGAAATTTGAAATGAAGCACATTTATTGAATTGACATGAAAATAGCTTTATTCAAAAGATGGTCTGGTACTGGGATTATATTCTAAATATGACTTGTCGCATTTGTTTACTACGGCTGCCTTGGACGTAGTGGTCTCCACAAGTTAAATTTTCAATAACTTTTTTCAACACTTGTGGGTGTATATTGGCAATAATACAGCCAATGTTGTCGTCACAGTGGTCAATTGTTTCCTGCCTATTATGGTAGGCTAACGACTTCACATATCCTCACAAGTCTAGCAACACAAAATCACTGGATCTTAGCGGCCAATTCTTCCATTTATAATGTGAAACTATGATGTTACCAAACGTTTCCTTCAATAAATCAGTTCTAGCACGTGCTGTGGAATATAATGCGCTTTGAAATCATAGCTCCTGCATATCATGGTTGTTTAATTAATGAACGGAAAACTCAGTAACCATGGCTCTATAGCGGCCATCATTGACTGTAACGGACTAATCATTATACCAGACCATAAAGCACAGCCAGCAGTCCGTTTTGCTGGATGTAGCGGGGTCTCAATATAAACTTAAAGATTATCATCGCTTAACCGTTAAAACAAAAAAGACAGCACAGCGACCAATGACCAATGAGCAGCCCCACCGACAGTCAACTTTTATTTTTGTAGTGAAAAAACCAAGGTCTTCGTTGGGAGCCGAACTACAGAATATTATATGGTGAAGTAGTTTTATTAAATTAAAGCTCAGAGAACAACGCCATAGTCACCTAAAAAAATTACGCTATGTCACTTTGGAGGCATTCCTTATATTTTTGTTTTATTTGTAATTTTTTTTACTTGCTTTTATAGCGGCCACAAAAATACTTAATCTTAAACTGTCTTCGGTTTTTAGATCAAAAGTATGGCCACGTATCAAAACACCGTTTAAAGGTTGTTGCTATAGTGGACATAGTCTAAACATATACTCTGCAAATTCAATATCCAGCCATCCAAGATTGAAAAAATAAATTTTTGGTAGATAAAACTTCACTTTCGGCACATTTTAAATTTTCAGTACTTATTGTTAAAAAAGCTGTACTATATAGCAATACAATATGTGTGACAACTTTAAAAGTCCACCTTTTATGGTGCCAGAGAAAGAGGAATCTAAGAGACGTAAACATAAAAATAAGAAATTACGTGTTTATATTTTTGCACTTTTTTAACTTTTACATTTTGGTAAAGAGAGAATGGAATAAGAATGAAATCGGTTACTCCTGGCTATTATTTATATCCTTTCAAAACCCAGTTGTAGGTCATTGAGTCTCACCTTAAGTTTGTGCAAATTTACGTGTCATTAACACATCTTCTCCAAATACCTTTTATTCTTTTCTCCATTTTATGGTTGCGAAACACATCATTTTAAATGTTGGCAAATTAAGCCTTAAACCTTTAATTTTTTGTTTGCTTCATTTTTGTATTTTACGGCCTAAATTATGGAAAATTATAGAGCAAAAAAAAAATAAGATTAAAAACAAGGGTATGAATATACTAACAGGACACAGTAAAAGAAGATACAATGGCCATAACTTATGGTTAATTTTTTTTTACGGATTTTTTACGGTTTGCAAATATCCTATATTGTATTGATGGAGTGTAGTAACTTTTGCACACCTGATGCTGTCACGTTTACAGGTATTATCTACTAAATATTTTGTTGAGAGGCATAAAATACGAGTAGAAAACAAATGGTGAAAATAAAATAAAAATATCCATAACTAGGCCAGACTGTTAATGTTAGAGCGTAAGATGAATATCCAGGTTGTAAGGACAGGGGTGAGTAGGTTGGTTGTTCTGTTGATTTCAACTAGCAACATCTGTTGTTTGTTGTATGTAGATTAATATAAGGGAGGAACCACTGTTTTCTGTTTTATTAATTGGTACTTTTTTGCTTAGTATGCAATTGAGTTCTTTTGAGTTTTGAAATATGTATTTATACTCCATGGGTTTTGTGAGATTTGTTTTTATTCATTTTCGAAAGTGCCAGATTTATATTTAATATTACGGTTTAACCTAAATTTTGCACTTTTTTTCTCATCTTTTCTTTTTTTTTGTTGTTTTGTATGCTTTCTACTTAATTGTGATTAATTTGCATTTTAGCTTTGCCATTGGCTTAAATTTTAGCGATAGAACTTTAAATTGTAGAAAACAATAACAGATTAAATATTAATAAAATAAGGATTTTATTCAAAGAATTATATCTAATTTTAGTCCAATTTTTTGAGAATTGCTAGCAGCTTTATGAATAATATTGACGTCAATTTTAGCTATTTTATCAGAACAAATCAATAACTTTACCTGTCCTAATAGAAAAAAATTTTAGTGCCCAATCGCAGGATTATTACGACCTAAGAATAAGTGAAATTTTCAAAATCAATTTGTTGATTTCAATAAGGTGATTGTTGAGGTAGCTGTATACCACGACATCTGGTTGAAATCACATCTTGCCCGAATTTCTATAGTTAATATTTACGAACACAGAAAAATTGATCAACGTGCGATGATAAACACCATCTAGCGTAATTTTTTAAAAAATAAGAGTACATGATAACCCATCAGTGTTCTGCTATTCTTGAAATCTAATTTAAGTTAAATTTTTTGAGCATTTCTAGCAGCATTGCAAATAATATTGACGACAATTTTTGCTGCTTTATCAGCACAAATCAGTGACTTTAACGCGACATAAACGAAATAATCAAAAGTGTCCAATTGCACGATCATGGATACCTAATAACAGGTGCATTTCTCATAATTTACTTATTGCAAAATTTTGTTTTCAATAAGTCGATGGTTGCCGCCGCTGTATAGCGTGTAACGACATTTAGTTGAAACCACATTCCACCGGATTTTTATCCTTAATATTTACAAATACAAAAACATTGATAAGGGTGCGTTAATAAACAGCATCTACCATAACCAAATATCTGACTTATTTTTTTAAATTCAAAATTAGCCCATAAGCGTCCGAACACAAATAAATTCGGTATTTTTTAATTGTAAAGAAACGTGAACGGTTTTGTATGGATCGGGAAAAGCAAGGCAAAAGAAAGTCTCCTTGGTATACACAATTTTGCACCTGTGCAATACAACAATGAGTTCTCTACACTTCTAGATGTTAGTGGATACTTTTGATGGTGTTGTATCTTAAATTCTGCACCAACAGGCGTTTGAAAGCATGTAGGCCGAAATTGTGGCTCCAAATTTCCACATATTTTTTTTGCAATGGAATTTGATACTCCTGCCATATTTCTGTGTAGAGCGGCGTTATTCTTTTCAGTACGCACATTTCTTTAATGTATTAGTGCTATACCATCACTTGCATACGTGACATTATTAGCGTTAGCATCGGGCCGCGAAGCCTTAATCTGACCATAATCTTCCACTGGGCGTATTCAAAGAGTCCAGCTGTGCCCTAAAACGCATACACATTTATGTGCATACACTCCTTAGTCGCAATTTTCGACTCTTTCTTGCTGAAGAGTTAAAGACTATCCCCCTACTAGTCCACTGCATGCGCTAGCTAGGATTTTATATGTTAACTTTTTCTACGGAACTTTCCTTAAAGCCCAATAGAACCCCAGCCACCATGCTTTCCCGGCAGGCGAGTGGTTCTTCTGGTACCACTCTGTGGCTATAATGTCACTAGTCGAACTTCGAGAGTCCTTTGTCTCTTCTATTTTCGGGTTTCTGTTAGCCTAGGCAACTGGTGCCGCCTTTAACTCCCGGAAGACAAGTCAAGATGAGAAAAGATCAATTAAGACTACGAGCCTTCCGGGGAGAAGTATCATTTAAAAAGTATGAAATGAAATCTATTCATCACATCTATGATTAAGTTGTTTGTATAAATCATAAAATAGTCTATAAGATGTATGAATTGATAGCTGACTTTTAAAGTAAATTTGGATAATTTGGTGGCGTTGTTCAAGCATCAACATATTCATAATAATTTGATGGAGTAAACTGAGCACAAATATTGAAAACCGTGCGCATTATACTTAACTTTTATAATTCTTAAGTTCAATTCACTGTATCACACAAGCACACCAAACAACCACTTACCAAAGTAAAACATGTGTCGACTCAAATGATTTAGAACACTAATTAAATGGCACACTTTTAGTTATATATATATAGTTATAATAAGTTAGAAGGGTTAATTAGAACATGTAAAGTAGGTTTAAAAAGGTGCCACAAATAAAAGCAGATTCTGAATGATGAACTCAAAGTGGCAATAACTGCCTTTGTTATATTTCTTATTCTTCTGGCTGTTTTCAAGACGCCTGATTTCCAGCTGAATCCCCTAACAGCTGCTTAAAATAAACATATAAAGGGTTATAGGGCTTTACTTAACTATCCTGCCAGTTTTATAACACCACAATCCGATATGTTAAAACTTTCACCGTCTTAATGAAAAGAAACCTGTGTTAGCATTTTCACCAATAATTTGTCGATTGTTTTTTTTCTCGTAGAGTAGTATGGCCCACTTTAAAACTTTAAAATTTAAGTTCATTTAATGAAATAAAAGAAGTATTTGTTAAACAAAAACCTCTCAAGCTTCTTTGATTTTAATATATTCAACGTAGGTTGGCTGGTTGCTACTCATAAAATATCATTTTATCAGTCAGTATTCGTATTTTATATTTATAAAATCTCTGGGGTTAACATATGGCAGTCAGGATTTCGTATATTTTCTTTCTGTTATCTTTCATTCACCACAACTGAGCTATTTGGTTAGTCTTTGGTAAAGTGTTTTTTTTTTTTGTTTATTTTTGGTTTTATTCTTGCATTATAGTTTATTCTTTTATATTTCTTTATACTTTGACTGTCCATTCCATATAGTATTCTGTGCGTCACGGTCAAATAATAAATTGTTAAATTTTACCATACCACATAACGGCTAGATTTGGCAATACACAACTAGACATGTTTTTCTGTTCTTATTTTATTGTAACTATCATTATTATCGAGAAAATTTTGTAGAAAATTGTATTTGTTTTTCCTTGTATTTCAAAGAGATAAAGAAGTTATGCATATTTTAAACGTTTGGTAGGTTATATTAGTGTAATAAATGTTGCAAAAAATCTAAGAGTTAAAGAATTAAAGGAAACTATGAAAAGATTTTCATAATATGCCTTCTTGTATATGACAGCCACAACTGGCCCGGACGTAATGTAATCTGGAGTTCCAATTTTCGATGACTTTTTACATGTTAGGTCTTACATCGGCAATAACGCGTCGAAGGTTAGTTTCCATGTGATCAATTGTTTAGGCCTTATCAGCGTAGAGTAGTGACTTTACAATTCCTCACATGAAATAGTCTTGCGGAGTTTATAAATTTACTGCTCCAAAATGTGAAACTATGTGGTCACTAACAGTTTCCTTTAATAAATCAATTCTGACATGAGCTTTGTGGCATTTGCGCCGTCTTGTTGAAGTCACAGCTCCTGCTCATTATTGTTGTTCAATTAGATGTAACGGTGTCTCAATACACATTTGAGGACTTGCATCACTTCAAATATGGCAGTTTGTTTATTGACGTATGCATTCAAAAAAGAGTGAGTGACATCGGCAAATAAAATTCGTTTAGGAAAATCGAGATCAACGACAATATTGTCTTGTTAAAAATTGTGCAGAGTAAAAAGCCTTACACCAGTTTGTGACCTCACAGTATTAGTTAGAGATAATAGAAATATTTCCAGGCGATATGCTCCAGCCAAAATATTACTTTTTATCTGCAGGCCACCTACCCACTAACCAAACGACTAAGTGCGGAGGTTTCCCTTTATATACCCATTCGCCATTACGCACAGCTACGTACAGACAGGTATGCCATCTCCACGGCTGACGTGTTGTATCATCACGCAAAGATGAAGCTGTCACGCGAACTGCCGTTAAATTTAAATCTTAGTTCTAAATAAGGAAGACACAATGTAGAATAGCGAAAGCAAAATTAGAATACCGAAAACCAAACTTGAAATTCATTCATCTTAACTATGTATACTAATATAATAGGTAAAGAAATAAAACTCTAAGCATAATTATAAAATTCAAAGATAATATTATATGTTGTGTTGCTAAAAACGATCGCCTGGACTTTAAGTGTTACAGCATTACTGTGTTACTTCGGCAAGACATGAACTAAAGGATGTGTTGTTAAGTAATATGCGTCTGTAACTCGCCTATCCATTCAGACCACTTACCTATGGCTCCAGCATTAAATCTAGTTCAAAACTGTCTACCTATTTTTTCTAGCCACGTCCTATTATTCATGAGCATTCGTTTTATTTTCTAATAATATTTTTATAAATATGGCTCCGTATTCTACAGAGCATCTCTGTGCTACTTTGGTAAGACATGAACTAAATAAAGCGTTGTTAAGAACACATGCGTCTCGTACTCGCACATCCATTCAGACGTTGTGGCTTCAGCATAGACACCAGTTCAAAATTTTATGTCGCTTTTTCGTAAGGCTCCCCTTCTTTTATTATGCACAAACTGACGATCATCATCTGCACCAGACGACTTTACTAATTTTTCTAATGCGGTTACAGACAATTATTATTGTCTTTATTTCTGTAACACATAGACTACAAGAGGGTTTTTGCTGTTTTCTATTTAGTTAAGTTTTTAAGCACTTGCTGCAATAATTATTGCTACTCATGATCCTTTGGGTGTTGCACTCATTAACTAACGCTATAATCTATTTTACAACAAGCTCCAACTTTTATTAACACAACCACCACATTCGCTCAGCATGTATTAGCTAATTATATTTTTACTCCGTTTAAAAACACGTCTTTGCTCATCATGTGATAAGGTTTACATCTACACCGGCAGTGAGCCATAATCAGAGGGTGGCCATTACCACTGTGAATGGTATGCAGCGCCACTCTCGCCCTAGAAGGCCTTAGAATCCGTGCATTTTCCGGTCACTTCTAGTTGCAATTTTAAAAGATCGAAGTAGGTCGCAGCCTTTACTCCTTGCTTAAGAGTTGGAGACCATCTAACTACTGGTCCAGAACGCGTGAAGCTTAATATAATTAAGAACACGACGGCATTCATACTCACTGGACCTGAACCATTCATTGTCTTCATTTTGAATGATCCGACCCACAAACTATCACGGGGGCCTCGAAACCACAACCACCACGATACTCCCATATAGGGGCCAACCTCAATAACCAGCCAGAGAACAGCTAAATGTCTAAAGAGACAAATAGAGAACTCTGGATTGTGGATTGTCCAGATGACTCCTACTAGCCTTTAAGGGGCCTGGGCTCCCTTTACCGCGCAAGACACCAGTCTAGATGAAATAGTAGGCTCCAAAAAGACTATCATGTGCCGCCGGGGGGAACGAGTTTGCTCATGGTGGAGGTAAGTTTATTCACCTCCGTTCCACCACGCTCACACGGATAACATTAGCTTTTTGTTGTAACACATATTT
Organism: Trichopoda pennipes; assembly: GCA_030448955.1. Classification (NCBI taxonomy): domain Eukaryota; kingdom Metazoa; phylum Arthropoda; class Insecta; order Diptera; family Tachinidae; genus Trichopoda; species Trichopoda pennipes. Next base: position 340,842 of record JASKUP010000007.1, on the reverse strand, counting down.
GAAGAATCGCCTGACCTTATTTCTCGTAATAATATAATTTCTAAATCTAGACCAACAAACTCTTTCCCGGTTATTTTCCAGACAACACTATTCTTTATTAGTCTGACTGACTACGTGAAATTATTCATTAGAATGCAAATGTTACAAATCTGAGGAGAAACTGTATTCTCCTATATAGAGTACATGTTACCCTATTTATGAATTGTGCGATTGGTTATTCGAGACAGTTTAATCAATTAAAGACATTTAAAGATAAATCACAGCGATAAAACATAAAAAATTCGTTGTCACAATTTAAGTCGACATATAAAATAAAAGAAATATTAGTAATACTATTTTGTTATAATTTTTATAATAAAATAAGAAGTTATAACTGCATGTATCGTTGAGTAAATAAGGGAAAAAACAAACAAATAACAACGAAAGAATAATTATAATAAAAATACAATGAATGAATAAATGACAGGCTCGACGAATGACTACCTAAAATTTAAGTCAATCCATGAAGGAGTAAGTAAAATAATAAATGATTAAAAATACAACAGGATGTAAAAATAATCAGTATCTTCAAAGAATGAGTAAATATTTACCATGATCCTTTTCAGTTGCCTTGGAATGGTTCATTTATTTGGTTGATGTCACTTACGATGATGACGAAAATTATGATGATGATTACCAAGAGGTCATTGCTTGATATTCCCATTGGCATACAAGCCTGCATAACTTTTGACTTCACATGTTGTAGTCAATAATCAAGCTGTACAGCAACATAAACAACAACAACAACAACAACAATTTTCATAATATCTCTAATAGACTGTGCTAAAGTTGTCATTTCATTCAGAAAATATTACTACTACATTGACAAGGACTAAATAATGGTTCATATGCCCGCAAACACACACACACATACAACACCCACACATATATACAACAAACACACGCAACACACACGTACGCTTTGCCACATATCAAGTAAGAGCATTTTGGTTTTGTTATATGAAACAAATTGAAAATCGATAAACCCCCAAAAATGCCGGTTTAGTGGGTAAATTGGATTTGACAACAACAAAAACAATTGCCAACCAAACATAGAAAAAGGCAAATTTATAAAATTTTTGATATGAGTCAGGGCCTTTGTGTTAGGCTTTGTGAAAGAAAATTAATAGTAAGAAAAACTGTAATACGAGTGTTGTTCTCAAATTACCTTAATTGGTCTGAGAGTTATAAAAAACTCAATACTGTCAATATATTCTTAGACATAGTTTTACATGAAGTAGTTGCAGTATGTTGTCGAGCCCAACCTCATAAGTCTTTGCAAGATTTAGAACATTCTTGAGTGATGTTTAATGGTTCTTCTAATAGACGATCTAATATTGACTTTCGGCCATATAAGAGTTCCCTAATCATGGAAATCCCTCAGTTTTAACATTTTATTTAAAGAAAGAATTTTGTAAAATTTAAACACAGTGTTGCCGCATTTTTTAATATTCATTTAGTAACTCTAAGCCTGGTAACTCTAGTTTAGTCCTTGAACATCAATATAATACAATATTGTTCTAAAAATACTGACAATATAGTTTACACAAATAAAGTTATGTTATATTTTTTGATTTTAATAATACAGAAACATAGGTATAACCCAGCAAACAATTTTATAAGATCTCTTTCATTTTTTGTTTGGAATTGGAATTTAAACAAAAGTTAAAGAACGCGATTTAAGGGTTTTCTCATGTAATATGTGCGTTGAGTATTATTTTTAACAATCATCCAATCGTCAAATTTGATTTGTAAATAGACCGGTTTCGGCTGTGTGCAATCTTCAGTGTTCTTTTTTGCCCCCTTTTTTCTCATGCTTTTTTGGAAAAACCTCAATTTGATTTATAGTTTCCAAATGAAATCGGTGTATCGGTGTACGAGTGGATTACAAGTTCTTTCAAATATTATAAAAATTATTTTTTAGTCTGAGTTAAAACAAATCTAATGAAAACTAAAAATTCACTCTCTTTCTAACTAAATATTTCACTGGGCTGCTCCACCCAAATAAATGGACAATAACGTAGCTATGTTCGGACTATTGCAATGCATCACTGACGAGACTTCATCAAAAAGGGTAAATGTATGTACGAGCACCTTCTTCTATTACTTTCAAATATCAATATATTAATACGAAAATGAATTGTCCGAAAAATGTAAAATGTCACTTGGGACTTTTTTGTATTGTTTTTTTTTTTTGTTAATGCTTGTCTCTTGTTGTTGCTATAGTGAAATAAGCAGAAAAAAGGTTTAGAAAAATATATGCTTATAAATGATGTTGTTGCTTCAATACACAGGAGATTTTAATTGAGAAATATATAAAAAAACTAAATATAAAAATTTGAGATTTCAACAAGATTTTAAAGATTTTGTCGTTTAATTTTCAATCGAAAAAATATTAATAATTTAAGGAATTAAAATTTAAAATTAAAATTTAATTTTTTTTCATTAAGTATTGTTTGCAAATGGGTTTTTAAAGTTTAAATAAATTTTAAATTTAGATGAAATTGTTTAATTTTTTCTACTGGTACTTTTTTGACATCAAGTTTTAACTTTTTATTAAGGTACTTTTTTCATTAAAGTACTTTCAAAAATAATTATTTAAAATATTTTCATTAGTTTTTCGCAAAGTTGTACTTCTTAAGTTCACTTTTTTCTGGAATAAATGCATCATTTATTTAGTTTTAGCAAAAATTTGAACATATTTTTTTAAGCAGTTTGTCAAGAAGGATAACAGGTTTTATTTACTAAGTTTCATCAATAAGTAAGTTTTGTAAAAAACTGTTTCAAAAAAATTTTTAAAAATATTTAGTTAACAATTTTGTCTAAAAATGTCGTGTGAAATTTGGGTTATTTTTTAAACTTAGCAAAAAGTACTTTCTGTGAAATATTTTCCAAAGGGTACAATTATTTAAGTACTTTTTTGAAAGCCTCAAAACACTTTATAGAAATTGCAATTGAAAACTACTTTTTGTAGACACTGCTTAAAATATTTGTCTATATTTTTTGTAAAAACAAGCCGGGTAATGGTCTAAAAGTGTTGTTGGATAAATTGACTTTCGGTGAAAAGTTGTTGCAAAGAATATATCAAAATTTGTTTTAAGTACTTTTCCTAAAAGTCTCAAAACTAACTATGCTATTTATTTAGTTTTATAAAAAGTACTTATCCCAAAGGTTGCTTGTTTGTAATTCTTACATTTTTCCTGTGATAAATGTATTATTTATTTAGTTTTCTACAAATTTGTAAACATTTTTAGGCGCTTTTTCAAAAAGAATAACAGATTTAATTTATTTAGTTTTATCAAAAGTATATTTTGTAAAATTTTGTTTTAAAAAAATATTTAACAAATTTATTAAGTGTTTTTTCTAAAAGTATGATGCGATAAATGGTCTTTTTTGTATTTTAGCCAAAAAGTACTTTTTTGAAATATTGTTTCAAAAGGTACATAAAAATATTTTTCAAGTCCTTTTTCTAAGCGTCTCAAAATACTACATTAAAATTAAAACTGAAAGCTGCTTAACTACTTTTTGTTTTAGATACTAGTCCAAATATTTTTCTGTATTTTGTACACAAACTGGCTGATAATGGTACTTTTTTTGAAAATTCGCTATTTTTACGGCACTAAAAAATAGCATAGTTTATTAAAATAGTTTTATTAAAAACTTAGTTTTGTAAAAAGTTTTTTCCAAAAATATTTAGAAATATTAACTTAAGTATTTTGTCCAAAATTTCGTGGGATAATTGGGATATTTTTTTAAATTCATCAAAAAAGTAATTTTTGTAGAATGTTTTCCAAAAAGTACATAACAATATTATTTAGGTACTTTTTTAAAAGTCTCAAAACACTTTAAAAAAATTGCAATTGAAAACTACTTTTTGTTAAAGACACTACTCAAAATATTTGTCTATATTTTTTGTGAAAAAAAGCCGGATAATGTTACTTTTTTGGAAAATAAACACAGCAGTAACTTTTTGAGTTATACTTAAGTAAATATACAAAAAATTTTTTTCATCGAAATAAATTTTAATTTGTTTTTACATTGTTAATCCTAGATACTTTTTAGAAAAGTACTTTTGCGCAAGGTTTATTTCTCAAATGCTATTGTAGGAATTTTTGCCATTTCAGAAGAGAATACTTACAAGAGAGACTTTTTTAAATTACACTTACCTGCAAATATAAAGAAAAGAAAAATTATTAATTATTATTATATTTATATCCTTGTTATATAGTTAACATATAAATATTTAGCTTAATATTGCTGTTACAAAGTTTGATAAAGAAATAAATACACATTTTAATTTCTTCTGAATCTTCTAACGATATTGAATGCAATTCAAATATTGATATTCCTCAACCCTATTTTATAAATCTGTGTTGGCATTTTTGTTTCAAATATTGGCTGTCCAATATTAGTACTTTTGTACTATCAAATAATAGAGAGTTATTATTTTATGATACAATAGTTATTTTTTTATTTTTTTTTTTATTAAGAGAAGTAGCACTTCAAGCTACAATGCCTGTTTAGTCAAGTACCGTGCTACATTCTTTAGGAAAGGGAGAGAGAATGGATGAAACAGGTGGTGAAAGTAGAAGGATAGTCGGCAATTAACTGCCGTATAAGACAGCACATCGATCAGTGACTATGCCTTCATCGCTGAGCAGCCCAACCGACAGTCAATTTTTATTTTTGTAATGAAAAAACCAAGGTCTTCGTTGGGAATCGAACCCACAACACCCATACTGACAAGCTAGTACACTACCTATTAGCCTACAGGGGCACCTACAATAGTTATTTGCCTAAGGCTTGTAAAACTTATTTTTATAGAGGTATTATTTATAGAAATTTGAAATGAAGCACATTTATTGAATTGACATGAAAATAACTTTATTCAAAAGATGGCCTGGTACTGGGATTATATTCTAAATATGACTTCTGGCATTTGTTTACTACGGCTGCCTTGGACGTAGTCGTCTGCACAAGTTAAATTTTCAATAACTTTTTTCAACACTTGTGTGTGTATATTGGCAATAATACAGCCAATGTTTGTCGTCACAGTGGTCAATTGTTTCCTGCCTATTATGGTAGGCTAACGACTTCACATATCCTCACAAGTCTAGCGACACAAAATCGCTCGGTCTTAACGGACAGTTCGTCGATTTAATATGTGAAACTATTCTGTTACCAAACGTTTCCTTCAATAAATCAATTCTAGCACGTGCTGTGGAATATAATGCGACTTGAAATCATAGCTCCTGCATATCATGGTTGTTTAATTAATGAACGGAACAGTCAGTAACCATGGCTCTATAGCGGCCATCATTGAGTGTAGCGGACCATAAAGCACAGCCAGCAGTCCGTTTTGGTGGATGTAAAAGATTATCATCGCTTATCCATTGAAACAAAAAAGAGCTTCATCGCTAAGCAAAATTCGTTTATCAAAATAAGGATCAATGTCCATTTTGTTTTTGCCTCACTTGGCATAATTTGGAAGCATTGTTCAGGGTCATTCTGTTCATATTGAAATCACTTGACAGGTAATATCCGCAAGTTAAAAAAGTGTTGTCAACTTAAAGTTAAATAGCTCTATAAAACACATCCGATGTAAGCTAACATATCAAACTTTGTCACCAAACGACCTGACAAAGGCACGTCAAATATTTATGGAAAGCTTATAAATTAAATTAAAGAAATAAATATGTGTCTTCTAAATGAAAATAAGAGGTCCCGAAAATGAGATTTTTACCTTTCCTCCGTTTATGCTTTTTCAGTGTATTCTTTGACAAGGGTTTATTCTTTAAATAACGTAATATTGCCATTTCCCGTCCTAACTGGCTGGTCTGTACTCGATGACGAGCGCTTTCGATGCGAATGCATCATTTTCAAGCCGCGGCTATTTTAAAATTTAATAAATATAAAAATTTAGAATCCCATTTCGATAGATAACAAAACTGTATATCGTTTTGTTATTTACCAAACTTTTGTAAACAATTTTTTATCTAGGGATGCTATGAAGTTCAGGAAGCTTGAGTTTGCTTGCGGACATTTGTTTTAAATTTCCTAATTTGCAAGTGACAGGAAAAACCTCTGGAGGGAGTTTATGCTATATATAAACTGTTCTGCTATAAAACGAATTTTCCATATAATGCGTAGTGCGATTTAGCAACCAATCAACCTCAAATGGATGGGCCCTCAATATAAATCGGGTTAAAAACGTGCGAGTATGAGGAACTAGTTCCGTAATTTCATCAAAGCAATTATCATTGTAGTAACAATAAAACAATGAAAGGCAACCTGCTTTGCGTTGATGCTCTAGAGAATCAATAGAGTTATATACCCTACTGTCCCCAATGAGCCTTTTGGCTCTCTCTTGTTAGCAGTCAAGCAATTCCAAAATAGAGTTTGGAGCGTCAGCCCATGTATGACAGTTTTATTCCATTTTTCGATGAATTAGAAAACCGAGGCACTTTAAAGCTTTTTTGGACACCTGAAAAATATTTTTAGTCCATCGAACACCAAACAATATTTTCATGCCAAGAACATCAAGAGCTTCCGATTCCTTAATACTTATATGACCCAAAATAACAGATCGTTTTAGAACACACGCCTATGCGTAAGCATACAACATTGAGTCTTGCAGGCATCAAAATCGATTCTATTCACACGAACCCACTTAGAGATTGCTGCTAGTTCGTGATTGAGAGTATCATTCATATTTCGACTTTTGGAACCCACCTCCAACTGGTTCCGTCTATTTTTAATGAATACGAATGGCAAATGGTACTATCATCTGCGGAAAATTATCTAGGGGTGAAAATTTGGGAACAAAGTTCATTTAGAAATAGGGTAGGAGAAAAAAAGAAGCTTTGGGGAACCCTTGAATTACTCTTGAACTCGTTTGATCAAACGAATCCCTATTCGTATAGTGCGATTTCTGAAAAAACTCGATGTAAATATGAAAAAATTATCACCGACACTAAAAGCAACAAGTTTATGACGTAACTGCATCATGCCACACTATATCAAACGCCTTGAAATTATCTAGAGCCGCCATCTTACTTTCTCTTTTAGCAAATATGCTGTTTTACCCGACTTTTCTTTGACAAATCTCTGTGCGGGATTAAATGCTCTTTATTGACATGGTGCACACATAATTTTTAATGGCTTTGGCTGTATATATTCTTGAAGTTTTCTAGGCTAATTTGTTTATGTTGATTTTGTCTTATATTAAATTCCGATATATGATTTAAATTAGCAACTTCTTTGAGAACTCCGAAAAAATGTTTAGCCATTTTTATTCTTTTAATTCTTTGCACCTTATTTTGGTTAATCCATATAATCAACCAATAGTTGTTTACCTTTTAAAAAAGACAGTGTTGCCAAATCAAAAACATGACAGCCTAACAATATCCTTTAGTAACCATTCTCAACTTATTTGAGCACTCCGTGAAATAACAAAATAAAACAGATCTCAATACGTTTTACCAACAAATTGTATTTGTTTAATTATATTTAATTTATTTCATTTTAAGCAAACACTTACATACGCATTTTATTGCAGTGGCATCCAGCCGGAATACACAGACTTTAGAACTTTATTACATTTAATAAAACTCCACAAGAAACTGTTTTTTAAATTACTCCCAATCCTACATTTTATGGTCAAATATTTTAAATACGTAAAGGTACTTTATTTAAGTGTAAACTAGTTGTAGGTGTTTGTACATTAATGTATGTGTTTGTGTAAATAGTGTATTTTTATTTTTTGTACACTCCAATTAAAACGCACATCCGCATATTTGTTTATTACATTACAACTCAGCAATACACCATTATAAACCTTTTACACAGATATCTCCCAAAAAAAAGTGGTATAAAGCTTTTCAAACAGAAACACACATACATACGTATTTGTTTCGAAACTGGCAGTAAATTTCAATTTACACTTAAAGAAATAGTTTTGTAAATTTTTCCAAGGAAAAAGTCATAAAAAATTAACGACAGCACTTATATGTCTTAAAATCACTTCTTTATATAAAATAAATATAAAAAAACTTTAAACACAGGATACTCACATGTTAAGAGGTTTGAAAAACACTCAAACCCCAAGTTTTCAATATTGATAAAGATCAAATGTAAATAATATCAATAAAATATTTTATTCGAAAGATCAACGAAGCACATTCTGGATTTTCAATTTCAGTTCACGTTTGGAGCTGGTTTATCAGTTTAAAGTTCCCAGGATCAACTCATAAACAAATTTTTATGGCAAATAGTAACCCCTAGTCTAATCAACTAGTGTGACAGATAACTTTTTCGTAAGTTCTACCGGGCTAAAACAACACCCAATGTAACACCAGCACAATACCACAAAACGAATGTGGAGTGACCAAAAAGAACGTCCTGAAATTACTCGAACGCAACCATCTGGAATCATGCGCACAATCATATGATCATCGATCACGCGCAGGGTATTGTTTAAATGACTAACAGCCATTTCGGCGGGACAGCGCAAATCCGTTTCTTCCAATTACAAAGTGCCTTCACAAGTGCCAAGGATTTGTGACTATGATTGCTAATCAAGGTGCTAACAATACTGACGCGATTAACCATACATATATTGTTGTCTTCAGCAAAGTACAAAATATTAACACTGGAGATGGCTATACCTATGGAATAAGCTAATTTAGAATCTTTGGTTTAGGCACCATCACCACAATGAGCCTCATCACCAGGCAGATTACGGCCTCCTAAACCTGCTGTAGGTTCATAATGCCTTTCAGGCTAAGTATGTAAAAGAATAGATTTCGTTGTCTTAGTCACATACCAAAGAAATGACTTCTAAATGATACCAGTATTCCCTTTATATATATAATTCTACTGTAAGTGTGTTGTGACTGAACTCTTCCTAAGCGGCTGGACCGATTTGCATAAATTTTTTTGTATGCGTTTGGGTGACGCCCCGGGTGGTTTAGATCTACAATTCGGTCCAATTGGACAAAGGGGCGTGGTACCTCCCGTACAAACCACAAATTAAAAATCTATTATTTCTGCTCCTGGTAACGTATTTGAACAAAATTTAGTACATCGGATTGGTGTGCATTTCTTAAGTTCTGCTGCAAATATAGGCGGGATTTGATAAAGACGCGTGGTACCCCCCATAGTCATGTCACTGAAAAATTTTCTTTTGCATGCGGTTGCGTGCCACCTTGGATGGTTTACATTCACAAACCAGTAAGGCAGATGGTGCTGCAGTCGGTATCCAGGTTATTCAACTACACTGCAACTACACGACTGGATCGACTTGAATGAATTTTTGTGTATTCATTCATTCAATGCATTTATTTTTTTTGTGCGCTGTGTTTTAATATTATATGGTATCGCATTTACGTAAAAATTGAGCGTTGTTTACTTCAAAAATACACATACGCCATAAATTCGTCTCCAGCCGCCAACTGACTCCAACGTGCCTCGGCGAATGGCGTTGAAAGGCCCAAAGTAACATGGACTCGATTACTGCGCCGTGAAAACAGTCGTCGTGGCCATCGAGCTTATTTGTTTGCGTCTCTTTTTTGCGATCTCACATATTCGTTCTCAATAAACCAAATATAGCTGTTTCCCAGAAGTTTAAAATGGACACAAACCAGCACAAAATCAAACCTCCTGGCAACGAATTCCGAGCCCAATTTTTAGTAAGGAGATTTGTTCCTTCGCTTACTTCTAATAAATTTCGAGACTTGAAAATTATAAACGGCAATAAAAGTACCCTTTTTTCTAGGCAATTGAAGAAAATGTTGACATGCAATTCAATCTTAAATTTTTTTTCTTTGAACGGCCCCCTAAGTAAAGTCAACTTAGTCGCCACTTAATATAATGGAGTGCCTCTGTTTCACTGTCATTTTATTAAGGACCGAAAAATCAAAAGTTGCTTGTGTTTTTAATTGCTGCTGCCAATGTATTCTTTTACGTGACCGCAGCATTGCACTAATAGCCAAAGGTGAACAATCGCAACATACCAAGCAACGTAGTTTTAAATTTAGAAATTGCAATAAAAAAAGGGATGTATTCAATATTGGACATGTTCACAAATTTTAATGCTTTTGTTTTTCATCCTTCAAATAATTTCTGACGGAATTTTTGTTTTTATTTTTGTTGTTGTTATGCTTCTGACCTTTTCTTTTTCACCATCCGCATATTCATCATCAGTTCCATTGTAATGACAGTATTAGTTTCATTATTTAATTAAAAATTCGCTTTCCTTGTTATCTCCAAATTCTCAAATAATCTCCTTTTAAGTTTTATAGAAGTCCAGACTGTAATTGGTTTTGAGTTTAAACTAACTTCGTGGCAATCTGTAAATTGCCATTGTTCACCAATAGATCGTGATCGAAATTAGTTAGCCGTTTGCATGCTCACTTTTAATACGAAAGAAAATTTTAAGGGGCTTACATTAGGTCCCTAAGCGTAACTAGTAGGAGCAATTTAAAACATGTATTAGAAAGGAGCTTAAGTGAGTTAGCACATTTCCCCTTATATCTACAACAGTTTCCTATTACTTATTCTAGATGTTTCTAACCAACCCTATTTAAAACCACAAAGACCGGAATTAGCTAGCGGTTTCCATGCTCACCTTGGATACCGACATGAAAAAAAGGAACTAGAGAGATAGTGACACTTAGCAAAGGCCGACGTTAGCCCAATGAACATTTTAAGGGGAAATTTTAATCATGTATTAGAATTTTTGTAAGGTAGAAAGGGCTTGAGAGAATTAACACAGTCCTTCTTATACAATAGTTTATAGGTGAAATCTCCTTATAGAAATGGAACGTCCTAATACTAATTTTAGATACATCAGAACCACAAAGACCGAAATTAGCTGGAGTTTTCCATGCTCATCCAGTGAAAATTTTAAGGGGCTTATATTAGGTCCCTAAGCGTAACTTAATGGAGCAATTTGAATCTGTAAGGGAGAAAGAAGCTTAACAGCGTTATCATATTTCCGCTTATATCTACAACAGTTTGTGGGTAGAATCTCCTTACAGAAATGGAGACTCCTATCACCAATTCTAGGTGTTTCTAAACAACCCTATTTAAAACCATAATGAAATAAAATCTCTCACAGGAGAATGAGAAAGATGGAAAGTAAGAAAAAGTGACAGTTGATGACTTCGGGTCCTTAACTGAAGTTGCCTGCCCATTAAGCTATTAAAAGTGCACAAGTCTATAACACTGTCTAAAAAGTTTTAGGCGGACAAGGGCAGAATATTTTTAAATACAATCGGAGTCACATAGATAATTAAACAAAAATTTTGAAATAAAACAAAAAATTTTAATTAAGATTATTCATATCTTTATTACATTACGGACAGAAAAGTTCGATAATTATGAATGAAAAATGATATATGGCAAATGTCTACTACGACCATGCTGTCAGATGTCAGTTCTTTCATTAAAGATTTTAATAATTTTTTGGCGCAATGACGATCCTATTTCGTTAATCACAATCCGATTCGAGTGGCTCCGTATAAACTTTATCATTAACATAGCCCCACAAAAAATAATCCGGTGGTATTAAATCATACGATAGTCTGGCCACTTAACTACTGATTGTCGTGAAGTTGTGCGGTCGGGAAGTTTGGTTTGCAATAAATTGAACGCTTCGTTGGCTGTGTGACATGTGGCAAAGTCCTGTTGAAACTACAAATCATCTCGCGATAGCGCAATCCATTGAACATTACGGCATTTGCAGCCGAATATTAAAAAAAAACGGCCCAAACACGCCTAAAGACCACATAGCGCACCATACAGTGTCACGTTGAACTATGAGAGTTTTAGAAGCCCCAATGCGGTAATTTTGCTTATTGATATACTCTGATAAGTGAAAATGGTTTTCATCTGAAAAAATTATTTCTTCAGAAAATCCAGCCGGTTTTTGCAGAACGCAAATCTACGGCGGTGATAATGTTCGGTCTTCTTCAATTTCTGCATCAGTTGCATCTTGTAAGGCTTCAAAGTCAAATCCCTACGCAAAATTCGCCATGTGCTTTAACGCTGCGGTTGCAATGTTTTCATTTGAACAACGTAGTCGAACACGCACATTTTGTATGGAGTCGTTCGACTCAAATTTAGCGACCAAATTCTTAATAGCGATCTCAGAAGGACGATTACGTTGTCCAAAAGTAATACGAATTTTACGAAATGTATTTTTAACAGAGCCACCATTTTCACACTGAATTTTAATAATTTAATGCGCTTTTCGTGCGAAACTGAATTCATTGTAACAATTTCCGGTACCTCTACTACAAATACATCAAAAAACTAAATGTCAAAATTATCATGTTGTTGATGTTGTCACAACTAAGGAGCAAACATCTTGTTGAAAAACCCGATACAGGACTAAGCAACTTAACATTTGTATATCACCTTTAACTATAATGCCTAGTTAAATTTTAAGTAGAATGAGATAAGAATATATACTATCACCTTAATCTACATGAAGAGTGGGTAACTCAGCTTTCTGAATCCTTACAATCCTTATTTAAATACAGATATATTAAGAAATGTTGTAATTAAAAATGAATGACGATTGCTTACCTTAAATTTGATACACTTCTATAATTTTGTTAAGTGTATATGTCGTCAGTTTGTGCGTATTTCATTTTAAATATAACATTTGTTTTCTTGTTTATTCGAAATGTAAAATATATAACTCCAGCCATATATCACTTTATATATGTAATTTTTGTCCTGGGCATCGAAATGACTTTAACCAGACCGCACTTAACTTCACTTTGAAGTATACTTTTCGGTTGCATTCCCTTTTACGATTTTTGAATGCATTTGGACGATGATGACAAATGTGTGTTCAGTATTGGATTTTTTTTTAAGTTTTTCTTTTCAGTGCATGCATAAGTGAATTATAGTTGATGTACGTGTAGTGTTTGCATGCATGTGATTATTTATAAAAATGCCAAAAAAATATTAAAAAAAAATGTCTTGTCTTCTTTAAGTGAAAAATTTATTTTAATTCTCATAGATACCGTAGCAGGATAGATACACAGCTTTAAGTTGTATTTGTCATTTTACGAAGATGTGGCTTCTTCTTTGTAATTTTATTATTATTTTGTGTGTTTCTTTTTTTTTATTTAACCTACCTGATGGATGTATGTAAAAATCTTTAATGAGAAACTACTGAATAGTAGCCATTTAATAGCAACAAATAAAAACAAAGTGAATTCTTTAGCAAACAAAATTTAGCAGCCTAGAAAAACGAAAGAAATAAATTTTAATTGTTTCTTAACCGGAATTTTTTTAGACGTTGATCACATCCTTGACAGCACTTTTTGGTTTGACAACTCAATTGACTGCTGACAGCTGATGTGCTTGTTTTTGATTTACGTTCAAAGAGAGGTAAAACTCACCTAATTATATTAATTAATTGTATTACCTTCTTTTAGAAAGTGTCAGAGTGAAGGGAATAAATGGTGAAGAACTTCGATAGATAGTATAATTATTTTCTTTTTAAAGAGAACTAGCACTTCAGGCAACAATGCCTATTTAGTCAAGTACCGTGCTACATTCTTTAGGAAAGGGATAGAGAAGAGATGAAACAGGTGGTGAAAGTAGAAGGATAGTCGGAAATTAACTGCCGTATAAAGACAGCACAGCGACCAGTGACTATGCCTTCATCGCTGAGCAGCCCCACCGAGAGTCAATTTATTTTTGTAGTGAAAAAAAACCAAGGTCTTCGTTGGGAATCGAACTCACAACCTCCATACTAACAAGCTAGTACACTACCTACTAGCCTACAGGGGCACCTATGAATGAATGATTATAATGCACTTTATACTCTATTATAACAATACTTCTATAGCGCCTCTATTGAGTAGAGGTCTCTAGTTTTTAAATGGATGCAGGCATGTTACAATCTTTCCCGACTGTTTGATAGACAATTATGCAAATTTTTTTTTGGAATAACGCACCTTCTAACTTTAAATTTGATGCCTATGTGAAATATTTAATTAACTTGAAATGGATATCGATGCTATTAAATATGTAACGGAATTGTGCAAAATCGTACATTCGAAATCTCGAATATTCCATGACTCTGTAGCATAAAAAATACCATGCCGTTTGTGGGCTTTGACTGCCACAGTACTTTATAATTTATTTGCAGTAGAACTGTGATTGGAAGAGAATCCCAATAGATGGTCAAGTGGCAAGATCTAGAGAGCCAATTTACATAACCTGGTGCAGAATATCTATTGTGAAATAAACGGTAAGGCACGTAGCAAAGTCTCACTGAAACCACTTGTGGTTGGCTAACATATTGTTGTGGTTCATTCCTTTAATAAACGTTTAATTTATTGAGTTCGTTGATTGCAAAATAATCACACACTAAACGCTAAAATATTTTTAAATTAAATTACATGACCTTTTTATTTTTATACACACAAAAATACATGACGGTAAGTGTACAACTTTAAAACCTAAAAGCTGCTGTATCCAATTTTATGTCTTTACATAAACACGTTCAGAATTAAACTCCACCATTGCCCAATAGAGAGGGCTTTCGCATTCTGTTTAGAGCGGTTTAAGCAATTACTCGAAAATTTGAATTTAACGTGATCACATATAGATGACATTGTTATCATTATTCAACGTAGTTGTTTGTTTGAATGTGTATTTTCTTCTTTTGTGTTAGTTGTTTTTATTTTCTGATTGATAATCTTAGTTCATGAAATTTTACTGTACATGTTGTTCATAAGATTTCTTAAAATTTTTTTAATTTGTCAACAGGCAGGCACACTTTACTATTTTAGTGATAATAATCATTTTATAACTTAAACTAAGAATCTTTGTTTCAATATTATTTAATTCAGGCAAAAAGAAATTGCTAATTACCATCTTACATCACTTCCATATAACGTTAGTGGTCTACCTAATATTTTTCTCAGAGAAATATATAAAATCCATACTATACAGCGAAGTCCATGGGATTTATTAAGGCGTTCCGATTTTCATGCGGATCTCGCAAATTTCACGTGCCGCTTTATCGTGAAATTTATCTTATTACTTGCAATGATGCCCCCCGGGGACAAGTTATAAGTCTTTATGGATCCTACAACCATCCCGACTTGTGTCTTGCGGGGTAAAAGGGAGCCCAGTCGCCTTCAAGGCGAGTAGAAGCCAACTGAACAATCCTCTATATTTCCACGGGAATCAGTGAGCCCAGAGTTCCGCTATTTGTCTCTTTAGGCATTTAGCTGTTCTCTGACTGATTATTGAGGTAGGCCCTTCGGGAGTATCGTGGTGGCTGTGCATTTCGAGGCCCTCATTTGAGTTTGTGGGTCGGATCATTCACAATGAATACAATGAATGGCCCAGGTCCATTGAGTATGCCGTCGTGTTCTTAATTATATTAGGCTTCATACGTTCTGGACCAGGAGTGGGATAGTCTCCAGCTTTTCAGCCAGGAGTAGAGGTTTGCTGCTGCTTTGGAACCGCTGAAATTGCAACTAGGGATGACCTGTTGCTAGAATTAGTTCTCGGTTTCCTAGGGTGTGAATGACATTGCTTTTCATTCCCAGTAGTTTGACCTCCATCTGATTGCGGCTTACGACCAGGCGCAGAAGTAAATCTTATCAGGTAATTACTTGCAAAAGTATTTTAATGTAAACGAAGTAAAATAAAAAATAAAGCAAACTGAATAAATAACAACCCATTCAACATGAATAGTTTCAACAATCTGGCCACTATAAACTATTTAATTTTGAAAAATACTATTTCAATATTCCTTAGATGTCAGAAAAATTAGCGTCGGGAAACAGGTAACGGATGGGATATGAACTTAAGCAATAAAATCTGTTACAACATTTATAACTATTTGAGTTACGCTAAAGCAATTTTAGTTTGGTTTTGAATCGATACTAATGCTAATTTAATTTAGGAAGAGAGAGAGAGAGAGAGAGAGAGAGAAAGAGAGAGAGAGAGAGAGAAATAATCAAGAGGTTTTACTAAAAAAAATAAAACACAGAATTAGTTACTGTATGATATGCCCACAGAGTCATTGATTCGCATGTCTTTAAGAACGGTGGTGGGCAACATGTTAAGCCGACGGTTAATGTTATACGGGATGAATATAGAAGTTTTGCTGGCAATGTCAGTTAGGAGCATCTCACAAAGACCGCCAAACAAATAATTTATTCATAGAAATACAATACTTTAGCAGCTATTACTTTCACACATGTCAAGTCACATTCAGCAAGTTAATTGCACAATTTTAAGCACAATTGCTGGGAAAGATTTTCTAAAAATGAGACTTACAGATTGGGCCCTCTACACGAGAGCACTAATAGCATACACTTTTTTCCAATAAAAGCAGTTTCACTATACTGAAAACCTTAAAAAAACACCCTTTACACATATGCATGTAACAAACTTCCTTTATTACTTGCATGGACATTTTTCCATGTTGATCATCAAATAGTATTTTTGCTGATGTTTATTCTGTGTAGTATCAACATGTTTTGTTGATTTTGCAAAACTAAAAATACAAACAACTGACTACAAAAAATGTGTACTAAAGATAATAGCAAATCTCAACAATTATTATCAGAATACATTGTGCGAGTATGTGTATGGCTTGTCTATTTCTTATTTTCCGTGTGATGATGCATGCCACTTGCAATATGAAATATTTCTATCCCGTATTATGTTTTATGTAGAGATGCTACTTTACTACCAGATAAAATGCAAAATTTATTACTCGCACTTTAAATAACAACATTAAATAGATTTACATACATACATACGCACAACATTTAATGAGAAAAACCTCTTAATGTACAAAAAGTAACAGATGTTGAAAGAAACAAAATATTGTATTAGAATTGGTGTTGAGGTCATTAAGAAACTCACTTGAAATTTATTTTTAGACGTAGAACTTTAAATTGTTATTAATTGGATATCTTGTTGAGACGCAGGGCCTGGATGTGAAAGGCTCTGTAGCTCTTATTTGATAATTTTTTTATTACTTTTATTTTTATTCGACCTTTTTTAATTTAATTAAATATGAACTAATCTTTTAACGGTCTTTTAAATAATTTAACGATTTTTGAAAGAAAAAAAAAAAATAAAATCGTTAAATTATTTAAAAGACCGTTAAAAGATTAGTTCATATTTAAATAATTTTTTTATAGAATATGAAAGCTGTTTTTAAATTTACACAGTGTGCGGTTCGCTATTTTAAGTTTCTCACACTAAATTCTCATTTATTCTCTTCGACTATTCGTTTTAGTTCTTCCCCTATTTTATCCTTTTTCCATATCTTTCCTGTATAAAATTTTTAGATGGGTTTTTATTTTTCTGCTTTAGTCGTTTTATTATTCTTAAAAGCAGCTTAGTCAGTACTTCTGTAAGCGTAATGAAATGTGTCGTCAAGATAACGTTCGGTTTGCTTTCGTTGGTCTAATCGAGTACTTGTGCGTACTGAACAAAGCTCCTATTCCAAACGAAATTTACTTTTTTTCCAATATGTGCCTCGATTTTCCGACGGGGCTAAATTCACTTTTATTTGGGTACGGTTTTCCGTCAACCCTCGTCAAATTTGGTTTGCAAACAAACGGGTTTCGGCCGTTTGCCATCTTCAGTGTTATTTTCGTACTAGTTGCGTTCTATTGTCAGCTGTGTTTATATAGTTCGTCTTGTTCGTGTTTCCCTTCGTGTTATTGCGTTCGTCACTTTCTCTCTTTTTTGCCTGTATCTCTCTCTCCTTTTTCATTGGTCTCTTTTTACCTAATTTGTCGCTCCCTTTTCCATTCGTCTTTCTTCCTAACTAAATTCTTGTGAACCTACAGGGTTCTTTCTATGACATAATAATCTGTAATTGTACGTTTATAATGTTTTTTATTGCTTTGGTCTTGTGCACCTGCGTAACGTGTTTGTGTTGGTGTAATATTTGTTTTCTTGTAAAAATGTTTCAATGCTTCAAATATTGTGTCCGAAGCAGTATTTATTTGTTCATTTATTATTCGTCCGTCAAATGTTTTCTGTTTGTATATTTCCATGTTTTCTAATACATTTAGTCTCCTTCCTTTGTGCTGTGTATGAATCAGTTTAACCGTTGTTTTTATATATCCTGGTGTACATTTGTTGTTGAATATATGGTTCGCAAAATTTGTTTCTGGAGTTGATCTTGGTTCTCATAGTTTTTTGTTATAGTCTCTAATGTGTTCCCAAAATCTGGTCTTAATTTTTCGTCCTGTTTGCCCGATATAGTTATAATGGCATGTAAAAGTTAATTTATACACTCCTTGTTTGTCTAGTATATTTGTCTCGGTTGTTTTATTCTATAGTATTCTGCCTAGGTTGTTTCCTGTTCCGTATGCGGTATTGATGTTGTGTTCCCTAAATTTTGAATTTTTTTTCCTATTTCATACTTATTCTCTTGGTTATCCATTTTCATTTTCAATATGTAAAGTTCTTTTGATTTTAATTTTTTGAAACTCAATTTTGTAATATTTCTTTTTTAATTCTTATGCTGTTCAAATACCCTTTAATTTCTTCCGTAATTCTACCCAATCCTTAAATCGTTTGTACTTCATTTTAGACTCATTTTTATAATATTCTTTCAATTTTAGGCGATAATGTCCAGATACTGTTTTTCCATCTTTTGAAGGGAATATAAACTGTGACTCAAATTTAATTTTAATTTAGTGTGTTTTCGATATTCGAGTAGTGGCAACTCTGAAAAAAAATTCATAGCTAAGTGTAATTTTAGGATGTGGAGAACCCAAACAATTGTATTCAAAAGATGCCACAGTTTAAATGGAAATTTGGGCCGGAGGAGTAACTATTATCGCTACGAGATTTCTTTATAAAAAATAAACCACTTCTTTCTGCTAAAATTGGTGCAATCAACGCGGTTTATATGTGATGTGATCAGGACAGTGTTAAGTGTCCAACATCTAATAAAACAACTTTATAACTGCATATAACATTTCCTGGTCGTGTACTTAATGTCTAGTGAACAGAATTGGCTCCTTAAATCGTGTAAGTCAACGCTATTAGATTTCTGCTTATGAGATCATTTAAGGTTAGAGCTCTATGGCAACAAAGAAATTTTGAAAAAAGGGTGCGTGTTATTCCAATAAAAACCTGAAGATCTGTTGTCAGTGTGTTATACCAAATGTTACCTGACCCTTTAGACTTCACAATTTAATGAAGAAATAGCACACAAAAAATGTTTGCATATGCTGAATTAAATTTATTTAAATAAGTAATTAATTTAAGTATGTATTTAACAAAAGCATTGTCTTCTATTTAAACTAAATATAAAAGATGGTTTTTTAGAGGTATAACACTTTGAAATAAACAAACTTTGGAAAAAAAAACAATGATGAGCTTTTTTAAATTGACATGAAATTCACTTTTTGCGAGAGAAAATCTTCTGGCATTATAAATTAAATATTCCAAGGCTACCTCAGAATAGTCCAACGTGCAATTTTCAGTACATATTTTCAATATTTGCGGCCATATATTACCAATAATGCGGCGAATATTATCCTCCAAGGAGTTAATAATTTAGCGCTTAACGGAATAGATTAGCGACTTTAAATAGCCCACACAAAATAGTCTAGCGGCACTGAATTGCTTATTCTTGGAAGGTTAATTTCCGAACTGTGCAGTTATGAGATTACTGGAGGTGTTCTTTGATATATCAGTTATCGCACGAAATGTGTTATATGTTGTTGAAGCTATAGCTTCTAGATGTTCAACTGATGAATGAAAAAGTCAGTAAACATGGCTCTGTATCGGTCTCAATTGATATTCGAATATTTTTAAAAAAATATACACCAATAATTCTATCAGCACAACAAACAGTCAGTTTTTCTACATGTTACGATGCCTCAGCATACACTTGAGGATTGTCATCACTTGAAATACGGCAGTTTTGTGGCGTATTCATTCAAACCAAAGTGAGCTGCATAACTAAGCAAAGTTCGTTTATGAAAATTGTTATCAACAATCAATCTTTTATGGGGCACAAAGTTGTTGTCAGCTGCCAAACTAAACTAAACATAAATCACTTGGTCATAACTTTAAGTCAACTTAAAGTTTTATACCTATATAAAAACCCCCGATGTAAATGCTTTAATTAATTAATTAATCAAATAATTTTGTGGCCACATTTTATTTTCATTAACAACATAATTAAGTCAAAGAAAAATTTAATAAAATTTTAATCTGAAACAAACTTGAACACCCTCTAGTGTTCACTTCTGTGGCAGATTAACATTTTGAAAAACCCGCAACGTTATGTTATACTTTTCTATTCCTATTAATATTTTTTACAATATCTGTCATATTTATTTCCACTTCAACTCTATTTCTATCGGTTTTTTCAAGAAATAGTTTTTTTTTCAATTGTGACAACGCTAACAACATAATAGTTTTGACATTTAGTTTTTTGACTATTCGTAGTAGATGCATTGGTAACTGTTACACTGAAATGGCTATTAAGAATTTGGTTGATAAATTTGAGCCGTTAGGCGAACACGAAGGCGTTTTTGAACTGGTCGTTCAACTGAAAACATTGCAACCGTGAGCCGCAGTATCGAACCCGCTCCAAATTTGTCAACTCCTCGACATTCTCAACAATTGGGGTTATCCAAAACCACCACATCGCGAAATTTGCGTTAAGATTTGAATTTGAAGCCTTACAAGGGCTTACAATTCATTGAGGAACAGCCGGCTGGTTTTTCTGAAAAAATTATTTTTTCGGACGAAGCTCACTTTCACTTGTCAGGGCATGTCAGAAGTATAATCAAAGTGTCACTGTATGGTGCGCTATGGCGTCAGGAAGCGATTTGGGCCTTTTTTTTAAGATGAGGCTGGAAATGCAGTAACGGTCAATAGGTCACCCTATTGCGAGATGCTAACAACTCAATGTTTGCCTATTATTGACGACGTATATATTACTGATATGTGGTTACAACAGGGCGATGCCACATGCCACTCACCCGATGAAACGATCACTTTATTGCAAACCAAATTTCTCGATCGCATAATTTTACGATAATCAGTTAAACGGCCACACCAAACGATTATATTTTGTGGAGCTATGTCAATCGAATCGATTTTACCTTTAAAACTCATAATCCGTGATGTCATTAACGAAATAAAACCGTCGCTTTGCCAAAAAGCGATTAAAAACTTTGATGAAAGAATCTGCATTTGTTAGCGTGATAATGGTAAAATTTTCTCCTTGCAATACATGATATAATAATATAATTTGAATCATCTTAATCAAAATTTTTTGATGTATTAGAATAGACGACAAGCTGATTGTTGAAAACTCTTTAATTTATTTATCTTGCTAATGAATCTGTTTCTGTATTATATCTGTCTATTTCTATGCTATTTTTATATTATCTCTAATATATAACTATTGTGGTACCACTATTCCTTTTCTGTTTGTCTTATAATTCAGCCCTCGAAAATTGAATATATTTATCGTACTATTTTAATACATTTCTTATAATTGTTTTTTAATCCTTTATGTCTCCAATTATGCGTAACTAATGAGGTAAGAAATATTGTTTCCTGTACAAAATTTTTTACATTACACGAAGTCTTCTATTTCGCATTAAAAATAAAATGTACAAAAAGCGGCTTACATGTTAAAAAATTTATATTTTAGATTGGAATTGAAAGCTGTAAAAAAATTCTGAAATACACAATGAGAGAAGAGAGTATAGTTTTGCTGGAGACTGTGTGATACTAATGACTGTATTTAAAATGATTTAATCTAAAATTAATTTCTGATTACTTATTTCCTTAAAATATTTAACGCTGTTTATTACGAATATCTCCTTAAATAATATACAATTGCTGACGTTTTTAGATATCTCCCTTTAATACCATACCAGAGCAAATATTCCTTATTCTTTTTCAACCAATTTCGCCAACCCGTTTTGTTGACTGTTCTTGTTCTTCTTTCATTTAAATATGAAGTATAATGAAATGTCTATCCACAAAAAAATATGTAAAATCTTTATTCATATTTTCTAGTCTGCATATCGTTGGATTAATGAACGTCATTTATGCTTAAATCATACATGTCATTGGAAGTCGCTTTGCCAACGTTGGCAAAATATGCAAAAGAGAAAAAATATGTGTGTAACATTACAATTTTCCCTGCGTCATTCTTTTATTAATTGTTCGTGTTGAAATATTTGTGGTATTGTAATATTATGTCTGGGACATTGTTAGAATTTGGCTAACAAATGCCATAATTATTACAATGCAAAGGAGAAAAAGGAGAAAAAGTTAAAAGGAAAAGTTGTTAGATACACAGTGGGTTGGGATACGGTTTGTGTTTCATAAATATTATATTAGCATTTTTTCTTATATAATTAAACCGGGAATAACAGGATAAATGGTACAAAACAAGCTTAAGGAACATGAACGAATTTAAGCATTTTTTTGTATTTATTACCAAATTTAAAATTAAATGTTTTAGAAAATAACTCTGTATCAATTATCGAAAATAGGTTCTCTGATTTAATGCACCGACATTTCTAATATGAGAGCAATAAAGCAGTATGGCAAATCATTGCTATCACTAGTGCTTACGCTGGAATATTTCTACAATTGTTTTTGGAGCAACTGTCCATACATAAGACAATTTTGTTCAGGCAAAGAAAAAAGTTGAAGGAATATCATATGGATAAAGTTGTTCCTGTAGAAGCTTTCCATAGGAAAGCGAAATATCGAAAAGGAAAAAAAATATATATTGTTAATTTAATTTAAAAAGACCGTAAAAAAGAATAAGAGATATTTATTAAAGATAAAAAAAGGTCGATTAAAAAAACTACAAAAGTTGTTCTACTACTATATTCTAATAACGAGATGCCATTGAACAGCATATAGAATGGCGAGGCAATTTTTCCAAACCATGAAAAGTTTTATTGAATTTTCTTGACCGGTTGCTAAAGGGACTCCATTGAAAGTTATATTGAATTTTCTTGACCGTTTGCTAAAGGGACTCCAATTTGATATGTGCGTATATTCTCCGACGGGGTTTACTTTATTTGGGTACGATTTTACGTCAACCCGTGCCATTTTCAGTGTTCTCTCTATACTTCAAATTCTTAACATCTTTACCATTCGTCGTTGTAGATGAATCAACATGTTTAATTCAGTAATATTAGTCTTTTTTATAGAGGTATATAACTTTAAGTTGGCAGCAGCATTTCAAATGGTGGCAATTATGTCAACTGTTATGTTTAATTTGGCATTGCAACATTAATAGACGGTCCCCTGAACAACGCTTCCAAATTGTGCAAATTTAGCCCAAAACAAAATTATCATCAAATTCGATTTTCATAAGAGAATTTTGTTGAGTTATGAAACTCACTTTTGCTTGAACGAATGCGTCTATAAACGAAACTGCCATATTCGGAGTGATAATAATCCTCAAGTGGAAGTAGA
Source organism: Trichopoda pennipes (assembly GCA_030448955.1). Lineage (NCBI taxonomy): Eukaryota > Metazoa > Arthropoda > Insecta > Diptera > Tachinidae > Trichopoda > Trichopoda pennipes. The sequence goes on along the minus strand of JASKUP010000007.1, from coordinate 317,310 downwards.
GACAGCGTTACACAGAGAAGAACAGACTGTTTGGTGTGCTTTATGAGCTGGTGGAATCATTGTTTTGAGCTTCTTTAAAAACAATAATTTTTAGAGCGTTACCGTCAATGATGACCACTATAGAGCTACTGACTTTTTTGTGCATCAGTGGCACAACCATGATATGCACGATCTGTTAGTTTCAGGAAGACGGCGCGCAACATGGTACACAGCTCGTGACATGATTAATTTATTAGGGGAAAAGTTTGATGATCGAACAGTTTTACGTTACTAACCGCGATGTAATGCCGCCAGACTATGTGAAGTCGCTAGTCTACATAGAAAAGCCCGAAATATTTTACCACTTTAAGAAGTTATACGACAAAGCCGTATGGGGATTAAATTGAGTGCTTTTGGTTTTCTTGATTGCAACTTTATAAAAGGTTTTCAACTAAAGAGAAAGTCGTTAATCAACAGCGAAGTTATATTATGCTTGCAACTACGAAAGCTGTCTGAGTTCCAACAAATTTACACTAATTATTGCCTACAATTTCAACATGTCCCATCAAAGCTCTTAAACTGCCACTTTTTTTATAATCAGTGTACTTTTGTAAATTATTATATGAGCCCTTAAACCCTTGTATGAGCCCTAAAGTCTTAGGGTATTCACCTGATCTCAATTAATTGTTTTTGTTATGAAATTAAACTATTTTAAAATTGTAAGTCCAATTGGATAAACAAATACAGCTGTTGTATCCAAGAACTGAACAGGAAAGTTAACTAGAATTAAACAAAAACTTAAACCGACTTTAAAAGGTGTGTAGTGCCAAGTAGAATTAAAATGACATTCAGTGATGGAGAAATGAACAAACATTAATAACAAAGTGAAAGTGGAATAGCGCAGAGAAGTAACTTAAAGTTTAAAACAAAAATAATTCAGCTAAAACTCTACCAAAACTTAGCAATAATTTCACTAGACCATAAGCTAAATTAAACTGCAACGAAATTAAAATTCAATAAAAACTAAACACCTGGACCATAATTAAAGCTAATTGATTTACAGCGTAAATAAAATAATAATCTGTACTTAAACTTAATAGACCTTAATGCAAATATGCTGTGTTATGCTATGCCACTACAGTTCTTGAATATGCATCAATAATTTAAGTAAAATAAGGCTACTACAACGACAAATCTTTAGTACAATCTACATATGTATATAATTTCCGTAAAGTTTTATTTGTTTTTCCAGAATTTTCTAAAGCCACCAATTGGTATACATATAGTGCTAACCGCGGCGATGAACCTAACGAAGCCGGATTTTTTATTTTTGCGAACTGCCAACTTGTTTACCTGCCTAACCCTCCGGGGGCTCATATATATGGTCTTTATAGAACTTCGACTATCTAGACACAGTGCAACTGGGGGAAAAAGGGAGCCCAGTCCCCTGAAGTCAGCAGGGGTACAACTGGAAACTCCACTTTATTTCCACGGGAATCAGTAAGCTCGCAAAGTTCATTATTTATCTCTTTAGACATTTAATAGTTCTCTGGCTGATTATTGAGGTTGCCCCCTATATGGGAGTATCGTGGTGGTTCTGGTTTCGCAGCCCCACAACAGTATAATGGTGGCCAGGATCATCTCACTATTAATGACACGCTAAACGAATGATCCAGTCCAGTGAGTATGCTAGACATGTATTCTGGACAGGAGTTGGAAAGTCTCCAACTCTTAAGCAAGGAGTGATGATTTGCAGCCCTGCTCTGGAATCATCGAAGTTGCAACTAGAAAGTTCTGTTGCATAGAATTATGGCTTCGGCTTTCTAGGACGAGCATAACGTTCCAAATTATGCAGTGGTTCGATCCACCATCTGATTAAGGCTTCATGGCCAGGCGCGGATGTAAATCTAATCACACGTTGTTTACCTGCCTGATGAGTTTGTCTTTCGATAACTTTTTTAGGCCAGTAGTCAGCGTAGAAAGCTGAAAATTGGCGCATTTATAAAACAAATCACAAGGAAGAACCTAGCGTAGTTGAGTTTTTAATACTCGGTCTTAAGGCTGGGGCAAGTGACAAAAACCAATTTTGACATTTTACAATTTTTTACAATATTTTTTTTTTAAGCTTTCCGGAACTTTTGGAAGGCGCTACTTACTACTTTTGATATTCGGTCTGAAGGCTGCGTGGAGTGGTAAAAGTCATTTTTTAGAAGTTACAGTTTTTACATCTTTCTCATTCCTCATTTGTTTGCCATTCCAGAACCTTCTCCAGCCATCAGTCGGTGTAGAAAGCTGAAAATTGTCATATTTATAGTACTAACCGCGACAAACAACCCAACGAAGACGTAGCTGGATTTTTTGTATTTGCATTTACTGAAATACAAAATTTTTTAGGCCTGATTATGCCTGCCATATATATATATACTACAAAGTCCTATATATAAATTTGTTTAATAAACCACACTAAACTTCAAAAATTTGTTGTTAATCAAGCCTTGCTTTTATTTAAAAGAAAAACATATAGTGATGCCTGTCATGGATAGGCTTATATGCTAGTGAAAGTATAAACTTTTATTTAAATATTTGTTAGTCGCACGGATTTAGTTACTTAACTTTTAACACAAATATAATTGAGCGAATTTTGATCCAAAACATAGTAAGAAATACACTAAGTGAACCATAACCTAACTAGAATTGGTCTAAAACTAAAATAAAAGTATAAGTTATAATAACGATAATGATGTCACAACATCGAAAGCGCTCACCGATCACACCAAACTAACAGCCAGCAATGACGGTTGCACTGAAAGGAGTGACACCAGTATGAACTATATATAAACTTAATGGAGCTGAGTCTAAATATGATGTGCAATGCGTTGCCATTATAGTCTTTGAATATGTATCAATAATTCCACTAATTAATTTAAGTCTATTAAGGCTACACATGTTAAGTACAATAAACGTAAAATTTTTATATTTTTTTAGTCGCACGGTTTTAGTATCACAACTAACGAAAAATTTTGAACCAGTTTAAAGGCCCAACTATAATATACATAAGCTGGCTTAAGCTAATGTCAAAAATTGAACGAAAAGTTTGTCAAATGCTTAAACAAGTCATTGAAAACTTTTAGGTGGCTTTAATGTACTTACATGAATATAGAAATTATTATGCACAGTTGCATATTTGTTTTATTCGTACTTATGCAAAAAAATAATTTCTTTCTATATAATAGTGTTTAATAATCATATTTTGTATACTTGATTTGGCCCAAAAGTACTTAAAAAAATGCAACTGTGTGCATCATTAAATTTATAAGTAACAAAAAGTTACATTTTGTTGCAAATTGTGTGTTAAAAAATGTCTAAAGGCTGTTAAGTTATTAAACTCCAAGGTTGAGTCTAGTTTTTTAACGTTACTCGTAAGTAACGAGTACTACAAAATAAAGATTCACATTGTAAAAAAGTAAAAAATATTCAATATAAATGCTTATACTGGCGGTGTGCAGTGAAGCTTTTCAAAAACATCATAGGCTGCAGTAGTGCCCATTCCACTGCCTGATAGAGCTTCCATCCTCTTAAATTCCTTGTAGAAACATTCCCGTAGTAACTTCCATCTGTGTTTGTACTCTGCGACTTTATATAATTCATAGCAGTATGAAAATGAAAAACGCAAACAAAATTCTTCAAGGTATTATCACTTTTACTGCATTTTTCTGCTATTTCTTTCCATGCTCGTTCCTTTGAATTTTTCGTTATAATAAAACTCATCTCTTTTGTCATATAAGCAATTTTTTCTTTGTACGTTTTCTATTAAATTGAAATAAAATATTTTTTCGCTTTTGTCTTCCATTGGAATAAACAACATTCCATTGGAATAATATATCTAGAACACAAAGCAAAATCATATTTTTCCGTACGGAATATGCGGAATATGTACTTTGCTTAAGCAATTGACATTAAAAGAAGCTTGAAGAAAAGTTTTATTGTTTTGCCACATATGATTTTTAGGTATTTGCAAAGTTGCTTAAGTTGCTTTAAGCCAGCATATGCATAATATAGTTGGGTCTTAAGTTTCTACATTTTAATTTCTAAATTAAAAAAAAATCAGAGATATTAAGTAAGTGATTATTATTATTCGATCTTTTTTTTTTCTTAAATATATAAATATATTATTAAGATTAATATTTATATATTTAAGAAATAAATTTAACACATATATTTTCAATATTTCGCTTTCCTTTGGAAAGCTTCTTCAGCAAATTAATTTTTTAATTTTTTTTTTGTTAAAAATTTTTGTTTTTAAAAAATTAATTTCCTGAAGAAGCGAAATATTGAAAATATATGTGATAAATTTATTTAAAAAGACCATTATTAAGATTAATACTTATATAAATATTAATTATGATAATATTATACGAAGAACTATAAACTTATAATTATAATAAAAACCAAACATAATTTTAAAAATTTTTCTTTCGATTGGCAAATATCGAACTTAAACAAGCATTGACCCAGGTAGGCTCTCTGTAACAAATTGTATACCAGTCCCAAACCTTAAATTTAAAAATTTAATTTCTTCATCTATCAGTCGCCGCAATAAGAATTAAAATCGATTTATATATATATTATTTTTTTAGAAATATCAACAGCAAACAACAATTATTTTAATCCCCTACAGACATGACAAAAATGGCAACAAATATAAAGACGATCTATTAACGACAGAAAGAAAATACAAATAAAAATGTTAAAAAAAATATATCAACAAAATTTATGTCACAAGAATCGAAGAGAAATACAGGCAACCTTAAATAACAAAAAAATGGTCATGAAAATTAACAATCACTGGGAAACAGTCAAATGTTTTACAAAAAATTCCCAAATGTATGCTACAAATTTTATGAGATTTTGATATGCAGTCAAACCACTACTAATACGAATATTTTATTTTTACCTTTTTGTTTCACAAATCTTTGCTAGCACAAAAAAGAGAAAACACAAAGAGAGAGAGAGAGAGAGAGAGAGAGAGTGAGTTTAAGCATATTCAACTACATGCAATTCTATATTTTTTTATAGAACATTTACATTTTCCACGTACGCGTACGCGTACGTATGAATTTTGGAACATAATCTATGTATGCAAATATAAGATTTTACTAAATGTATAGCTGCCATTGTCATGGTCACTATTAGAAGTTCATGTATTTCGATTTTTTGTTTTAGTTAAATTTTGTATTAACATTAGAAAAAAGAATTAAATGCCGTGTTGTTGTTTGTTGTTTTAAAATTTTGTGTCAGTATTAAAACGTTCAACTAGTTGTAATTCTGTTTTCCCTGTTCTCCTATAAGTTTGTTCAGTATTTGAACGGAAGAGGGAATATGGGTATTATATTTTTAGTTAAATGCCGTTTACTTTATTTCAAGTTAAAGAAAAGATTTTACAATTGCATTTGGGAATTTAAAGAATTATTGCTTTATAACTAAATGCAGATGCACTAACGAACAAAGGGCTTAAGGCAAAAACTTCTAAAGCTGATTATATATTTATAAATAAGAGACTGGCTTTTACGGTTAGCGATTTTTACATTTAACAATAGGAAATCTCGAACTGTGTAGCAAAAAAAATATATAAAATGTAAAAAATTTAAAGAAGATTTGTGGATTTTAAATAGAAAGTATAATGGAGAGACTTAAAATAAAACAATAAAAATATTGACAAAAAAAAAAAAAGAATAAACAATTGTAAGTAATTAATATAATAATATTTTTTTTTCTGCATTGTGCTAGAACTAGGAAATTAGGTTATGGGGAGGAGGAAAGAGGAAGTAGTCTTTGTGACAGGAAAGACCTCTGGAAGGAGTTTATTCCACATACGAATTGTTCTACTAAAAAACGAATTTTCCCTGCAATGCGTAACTAGAATTCACCGGAAAATTAATCAGAAATGGGTAAATGTAAAAACTTGCGCGTAATCGGAAAAAGTTACTTAATTTCATTACAGCACTTACCAGCGTAATAACGATAAAACAGTGTAATACTATAGAGTTGTTTACCCTAGAGCCCCAAGCAGCGTTTTGGTCCTCTCTTTCACGTAGTCGAACAACTTCAAAACACACTTTCGGGCAACATGAGATTTGTATTCTATTTTTGGATTGGTGCATGTGGTATTAATAGTACAAATATCGGATGGAGTTAAGCATCTTTTATACCGGTATAGACAACCGAGGCACTTGAAAGCTCCTTTAAAGAGTTGTATTTCATTTTTGAACAGATATAGGTGCTATAAATAGTAGGAAGATTAGAAGGAGTGAAGTATATTTATGATAAGATTTACATCAATTACATCAGCCATAACCTGACGGTAGATCATACCACTGTGGATAAATTGTAGCATCACCAGCGCCCCAGGAAGCCTTCAGATATGTCTATCCTCCAGTCACTCCTGGCTGCAACTCCGAGAGTTCGGAGCAGGCCACAGTCCTCACTCCTTGCTGAAGAGTTGGAGACTGTCCAACTCCCAGTTCAGAACAGATGAAAGCTTAATAAAATTTCAGAACACAATCACAAGCATGCTCACTGAATCCGGACCATTCATTGTGTTTATTGTGAATGATCTGATACACACAACTCGAACGATGGCCGTGAGGTTGAGGTTGGCCGACGCTACTGTACGGCCAACTTCAATAATCAGTCAGAGAACAGCTAAAATGCTAAAGAGACAAATGGCTGAACTCTGGGGTTTATTGATCCGGTTGAAATAAAGTGGTATTGTCAAGTTAACTCCTGCTAGCCTTTTAGGGGACTGGGGCTCCCTTTTCCCCCCCGGTGACTCATGTAATAACAGTGAGATTCTGTCAAAACATATCAATGTGCCCTTGGGGGAGAAGGAGTGAAATATATTACACCGTTTTAAAATACCGAGACACTTCTTTAGAAACCTGTACAATGTGCTTCGTTCATTGAACATCGCACTGGATTTTCATGCCAAGAAGATCAACAGCTTCCAATTCTTTAATACTTATACCCCCATTATAACAGATGCAGCATAATTTAATATGCGTAGGCATGCAACATTAAGTTTTGCGGGCATTAAAATGGAATGGAATATATTCTTGCAATCCCATTCGGATATTGTTGTGAGATCGCGACTAAGCGTAAATTTAAAATATTGGAACCCACTTCCAACTGGTTCGGTCTATTATTGATTGAGTACGAAGGATAAATGGTGCTGTCATCTGCCAAAGAGCATATAGATGTTGAAATTTTTACTAAGAAGGTCATCTGAAATAATAAGAAAAAGGGTAAAAGAAAGAACGAGTCTTGTGGTACCTCTGAATTCATCTTGAACTCGTTTGATAAAATTCCATCTACAACAGCTCGTATACTGCGATTCCTTAGAAAACTCTATATAAATCTGAAAAAATTATTACCGACATCAAAACCAACAAGCAAAATCAACATATTGCTGGAGTCAGTAGGTTCAGTTGAGGATTGGTTTCACTTTATATACAATAATGTTATTAATGGTTACTCGTTTAGGTATAAACGAGCCTTGTTGAACGCAATTTTTTTATGATATAATTTATTACCTTGATGACTGATTTTCAAATATTTAACAATTAATATAAGGATCATAATTGACAAAAAGTAAACAGAACTGTTCGTTTGTCATTAAGTTAATTTTTAAATACTCTTTATTATGTGGTCTACATTTTGTTAAAATTTATTAATTCTTTTTATAGTTTTCGGAAATCTAAAACAAAGTTGATGTGAAGAAGGAATTTAATTTTGGATTTTAGGTTAATTCTATATAATTCATTAAAAGTCAGGGCCATTAATGCTGATAATACTTTTACTCATTTTCTCACGCTCATACATAAATACAAATATTCTTGAAAACAATAACCCAATGTTATTACGAAATTAAATTATATTTTTAAAACTAAATCTGGTTGTCTGCCGTTTGTGTTCTGCATTTCCTTATCACAAATTTTACTTTTATTCGTCAATAATTTTCACTCACATTTTTTGGTTGAACCATAATCTACAATTGCCGCTATGCACTTATTGACATGAATATAAATATCAATATTTATGGCCAATAACTTATGGATGGCAATAAAGAGTGGGCAATAAAAAGACAACGAAAAAGACAGGCAAAGAAAAATAAATAAATAAAAATAAATTTATTCTATCGAAATGTGTGGTGGTTAAAAGTGAAGCTTCACAAAATATTTATTGAGAATCTGAATCAAAATATATGATGATATTATTTCACTTTTATTAGATTTTGCTGTGACTTTTTCATATAAAACACATAAAATAAAGAAAATATAAATGTGAAATATTTGCATAGAGAGAGTGTGTTTAAGTTTAGCACCAAATGAAAATGGCGCCAATATCTTCACCATATCTCCTTATGGTTGTGATTTAAAAAATCGCAATTACTGAGTTATGGCAATCAAAATACATAGCAAGCTGTACTGTCAACTTCCCCCCGGGGGCACATTATAGTCTTTTTGGAACCTACTATTCCATTTAGATTTGTGTCTTGCGGGGTAAAAGGGAGCCCAGGCCCCTCAAAGGCTAGTAGGAGTCACCTGGACAATCCACATATTTCCACGGGAAATCAGTTGCCCCAGAGTACAATATTTGCTCTCTTTAGACAAAAAATGTGCTCTGACTGGTTATTGAGGTTGGCCCCTATATGGGAGTATCGTGGTGGTTGTGGTTTCGGACCCTCGTGAGAGTTTGTGGGTCGGACCATTCAAATTAACACAATGAATGGTTCAGGTCCAGTGAGTATGAATGCTGGCGTGTTCTTGATAAATAAGAGCTTTATGCGTTCTGGACCAGGAGTTGGAAAGTCTCCAACTCCTCAGCAAGGAGTGAGGGCACGGCCTACTCCGGACTTTCTAAATTGCTACTAGAAGTGACTGGAGGATATACGTATCTGAAGGCCTTCTAGGGCGTAGTTGGTGTCCAATCAACTAAGTGGTTTAACTACCATCTGATTATGACCTCGCGGTCGGTGCAGATGTAAAACAAATCACACATTGTACTGTCAACTAGCCTTGAAGGTCATGTGACTTAATACCTTTAGATTATCTCGAAACACGATAGAAACACTCGAAGTCACTGGTTGATGCTGATAAAACAACAACTATTCACGCCCCTGAGCCGAAAATTGTTATTCGTGGTTTACGTGTTCGAAAAATTGAGCTTCCTCTATAGCAAAGTTATATAATATAAAGAGTTTTTCAACAAGAAGTTTACTTTCTAAAACAAAATAAAATAATACATTTAGAATAAGATGATTCAAATATTTATTGTATTACAAAGAAAGAAAAGTTCGGCAATTATGAATGAAAAGTTTTAATCACTTTTTACATAATGACGGTCTTATTACGTTAATCGCATCACGGATTTTCAGATTTAAGGCTGACATCGTTTTGATTGGCTCCGTATAGACTCTCTTCTTCACTAGACTCCACAGAAAATTAAAACAGCTGTGTTAAATCACACGATCCAGCTGACCACTTAACTGCTGATTGTTGTGAAATTATGCGATCGGGAAATTTGGTTTGCAATAAATTGACCACTTCACTGGCTGTGTGAAATGTGGCATCGTCCTTTTGAAGCCACCTGCCAGTGATATACAATTCGTCAATAATAGGTCAAAATTGATTTGTTGGCATCTCGTGATAGCGTGTTCCATTGACCGTTACCGCCAACGCCAGCTTCATCTTCGAAAACAGTAGTCCAATCACACCTAAGGCTTCTCATTAATTGCTCTTGGATTTTCAGAAGTTCAAATGCGGCAATTTTGCATGTTGACATACTCTGACAAGGGAAAATGGGTTTATTGTGAAAAAATGTTTTTTTCAGAAAAATCATTCGGTCGTTTCTGAATGAACTGAGCGAATATACGGCGATATACATAATCGTTCGGCTTCAATTCCTGCACCAGTTGAACCTTGTAAGGATTCAAATCAAGTTCTTACCCAAAAATCGCCATGTGGTAGTTTTGGATAACTCCAATTGTTGACAACGTCGAGGAATTGACAAATATGAATATGGTTTAAGACTGTGGCTCACGACGGTGATGTTTTCAGTTAAAGCATCCGGTTGAACACGCGTTGGTATTCGTACATTTTGTATCGAGCCTGTCGACTCAGACTTAACGACCAAATTCTTAACAGTGGTCTTAGAAGGACGGTTACGTTGTCCAAAAATAATACTCTACGAAATGTAACTTTAATAGAACCACCATATTTATAGTGGATTTTAATTGTTTTAATGCGCTTTTCGTGCGAAATTTGTGTTAGTGTTGCCACAATTAAAAAACATTTTTCTTGTTGAATTTAATTTCACACGAACATTGCATTAGAATAACTAAAATCTACTATGAAAATGGTGGTTCTCTTAATGTCATAAAATTGTGAGACACCGCTATTAAGAATTTGGTCGTTAAATTTGAGTCGGCAGGCTCAATACAAAATTTGCAAACATAAACGCGTGTTCGACCGGATCGATCAACTGAAAACATCGCAGCCATAAGCCACAGTGCTGAAGCAGATCCAAAAGGTGCCCCTGTAGGCTAGTAGTATAGGAGTTGTGGGTTCGATTCCCAACGAAGACCTTGGTTTTTTTTCACTACAAAAATAAAAATTGACTGTCGGTGGGGCTGCTCAGCGATGAAGGCATAGTCATTGGTCGCTGTGCTGTCTTTATACGGCAGTTAATTTCCGACTATCCTTCTACTTTCACCACCTTTTTCATCCCTTCTCTATCCCTTTCCTGAAGAATCTAGCATGGTACTTGACAAAAAAAAAAAAACAAAAAAAAAAGATCCAAATTTCTTAATATCTCGACGTTATCAACGATTGGGGTTATCAAAAACCACCATATTGCGAATTTTGCCTAAAGATTTGACCATTTTCTCTTGTCAGGGCATGTCCCAAAGTAATTGTTGAGAAGCCTTTGCATGCTCATCGTGTCACGGTATGGTGCACTATGTGGTCTGGAGCCGTGATTAGGCCGTGTTTTTCGAAGATGAGGCTGGAAATTAGGTAAGGGTTAATAGATTACACTATCGCGAGATGTTAACAACTAAATTTTGGAATATTATTGACGACATGGACACAATTGACATGTTGTGTCAATAAGACGGTGCCACATGTCACACAACCAATGAAAACCAACATTTATTGCAAACCAAATTTTTCGATGACATAATTTCACGACAAGCAAAAATTAAGGGGCCAGCCAGATCATGTAATTTTAAACAACTGGATTATTTTTTGTGGGGCTATTTTAAGGACAGAGTTTATACGGATCCAATCGAATCTACTTCAGTCTTAAAACTTAAAATCCATGATGTCATTAACGAGACAGAACCGCCATTTTGCCAAAAAGTGATTAAAAGCTTTGATGAAAGAATTGACATCTGTCGGCGTGATCATGGGGGACATTTGCCAGGTATCACTACAAATTTGAATCATCTCAATCTAAATTTTTCGCTTTAGTTTGTTTTGTTTAAGAAAACAAGCTTCTTATTTTAAAACCCCTTATTTGATATCTTTCAATTTAGTTTAATTTTTAAACAATTTTACAGCTTATTTAATTTATCCTTTTTCCTTAACATCACCTCGACAATAGCGAAAAAACATTGATTTTAGTTTTAACGCTTTTCATCTTTTGTAGAAGTAAATTTTGAATTATAACCATTTAAAATGCTGTTAAACAGTAATTAACTTGCCATAAATCTTGAACGCACTTTAACATTCATTAAGGAGCTGTCCAACTACCCGTCTGCATATACATTTCTGCTGTGCTGTCTAAATGTTGCTGTTTTTGTTTTTTTTTTTTTTTTTCTATAAATTATTATTTGTTCTCTAAATTATGCTGGTTTTATATTAACAATGTGACAACGACAGCAACAACAATATTCATACGATTTACATAATTATGCTGAATACATATTTAAATAATTTCTGTTGTAGAAAATTTCTGTGCTAAAAAGCTAAAATTGCAACTTTGACCGTTGGTCAATGTCATTTCTTGTCTGGTATTTTTTTCATGTACACCATATGTGTGTGGTTTTATGTGTGCGTGTGTGTGTATGTGTTTAACTGCATTTATATTTGCAAGTTAAAAATAATGTGGTTGTATATCAAAATTTATGTACTTTTTTATGTATTACAACTGTCATTATGTTTGTGTACTTATGTGAGTTGTGGGGACTAGATTGAAAAGTTATACTGATGCAAAATTCTGAAAATAACACTGAGATAAATGCGAAAAGTTTTAATTCCTTAATGGCTGCATTTAGCATGTCTCCGTAAAATAATATCTAGTGTGAACGACTTCTTCCGAATCGACTTTTAATGACTGCGTTATGTGTTATGATAATTTCAGCAATCAGAGTAACTTATTGAAAAAATTATATGTGAAAATAAAGCTATGAAGTTTTTGGCAACTCTAGTTTTATTGACATGAATGTAAAGTAGAAATATAGGAATTAAAAATAGAGTATAATGTCGGGAAATTGCCCATTTCTAGCACTTCGGCAGACGTCCACTCTTTCCAAAAAAATTCAAAGCACATTTTGCAAAAACGCTTTGCTTATTTCGTCATCTCCCAAAGAATCAACTCTTTGTGACTTGTTCTAATAAAGACGGTCTTTCAAATAACCAAAAAGCAAAATAATACTCCAGGGCCAAATCATTCAATCATAAACGAGGGGACCAACTGACCTCATCAAATCGAGAAAATACACAACCAGGAAATTTGTCATGTAATAACTAAATTATTTAGGTGGCTGTGATGTGGCTCGTGGCGCCGTGTTTCTAAAACCAAAGGTCGCTAATATCAACATTAGCCAGTAGCGGTCACAGAAAATTGGTCATCATGGTTTGGTAGCATAGAAAATTCACAGGGATGGCATTTCCTCGCTTATTTTTGAAAATATACAGGCAGATAAAGTCACTTTCTTTGGATGTAATAAAGTTTTTCAAGGACTGTTGGTAGATTTTGTGAGCTCTTTATGCGACAATTTGGTTTTTTATATAATCGCCTAATTGAAAATGAGTCTCATCACTACTGATGATTTTGTTGAAAGATAGATGCGTTGCTATCGTTCAGTTTTTTTTAAATAGCCAATTCACAAAAGTTCGGTCGGCTTTAATTCTTGATGGAATTGAACTTTATAAGCGTGAAGATGAAGATTTAATTTTGCGCAAAGTGTCCATTTTACATTTAGTTTCTACCGTAAAATTGTTTTTAACGTAATGATGCGAACAGCCGCTGTACAACAAAGTGTTGACAATGACCCTGGAACATTAACTCGTTGCAGTTCCCAGCAATTATACATCAGCGAAATTTCACGGTAATGAAATTTAGTTGGTTCAAGAATTTAAAACTATCGATCATTGTTTGCGCCGAATGAACTGAACGAAAACCGAAAACGAACGAAATAATCAGACTCATTTTCAATTAATAAAGAAACAATATTGTCGCGTATAGGGCTCACAAAATTCACAATCAAGCATGAAAAAACTATGACAAACAAAGGAAGCCACTAAAGGTGTGACTTGTGGTCAGGCGGCATTATAAACTCGTGTAAACTCGTGTTTTTTTTTCAAAAATGCGCACGGAAACGGAGTCATCGTGAATTCTCTGCACTTCTAAAGTATGATGACCAATTTTTTGTGGCCAAAATTGGCTAATGTTGACATACATCAGTGACCTTTGGTTTCAATAAGACGGCGTCACAAACATCCCAGTTTTGCATGAGATATTTCCCAAATTCCTAAGTTTAGTGATGCCAGGTTTTTTTATTAAATGCAACTGAATTATCTTTTCTTAAGGTATTTGTAAGACCGGAGTTTCATGGAAAATACACAAACACCATTGCAAATATGCTTCAATATTTTGTAAAAAGAGAGAACGTCTGCCGACTTGCTAATGGTGGACATTAACTCGACATCATATTTCAATAATAATTCGGATATTTCTACTTTACGCGGGTTTTGGTTTTATTTTTTTTTTCGGCATGAGAATGAAAATTTATTATTTTTCATATTAATTCAACTGACTATGACAATGTCATTCGTTTCCAGTTGGGTCTTAGTTGTGTTCTTTGTAGTTGAATATGAAACTGATTCAAAGGAACATACTTAAATATTGTTCTCAGCCTGTAAATGATTTAAATTTTTGTTTAAGCTCAAGTTCTCGTTCACTACTATATTGCCTTACTGTACAATATATAAGTTAAATTAAATTTTAACTCTCGTTTTGTTCTCATTCTAGTTTAAGGTAAACGATTTTTCTCTGTGTTTCTAAATATTTCATCCGATACATTTATCGCAAATAAACTTTTGTTCTCACAGTATTGTACGTATGAAAATTTCTAACCATGAGTTAAATATGACTTGGTTGGCTTAATATTAATGTTGTTAAAAAATGACATGCGTGTGTGTGTGTCTGTGTGTATTTTAAAAAATATATGGCTTCCATATTTAAAAGGAGATATTAGGAGGAGACTTAATTCTGAAAATCTAAAAGAAAAGTACGTTTTAGACAATATAACTAAAAAAATATGTGTATATAATTTTGTCTCAAAATAGTTGGTGGGTTATAGTAAGAACAAGTATGATCCGAGCTATGGTGATAAGATCAAGGCTATTGGTGTGACAAATTTTGCATAGACTAACTAATAGCATATTCAGGTTAGACAGCAAGCAGTGTGTTAGCCCAATTGCTTGCATCAATCTCAATCGATTCATATTAGCTGCTAGAATGTTGAGGGCAGAAAGAAAAGAAACGTCGAAAAGGGGTAAGGAATAAAACCTACAAAGCTGCAAATTAAATGTTATATGTAAGAAAATGATTCTGGCAGCTTAAGACCAAGTACTCCCAATCATTATGCTCTGGGAGCCAAGAATAAAAACGTTGCTTTAAGTTTTTTAAAAGACGCCGAGGCAAATATAATGCATTTTAATAATTATTCCTATAGCATGGATAGCAATTTTGAAGACTGCTATAACCATGTGTACCATCATCCCTACAATCACGTATGTGGGTACTTTAAACTATATATCTAATTTTAGTCAACGCACTATATTGCACCGTTAATGCATCGCCCATCGATGGAGAGATAATCTCAGAGGCAATGTCTGTTGCTGTCATAAAATAAAGTTTCAGATTTTATAAGCATTAAGTCAGCGATTAGATAGCCACGTAATGTGACGTGTCCCTTATGTGTACCTCTTAAGATCTTCGCTTTTATTATTTAAAGAATTCAAACTTTTTGCGATATTGTTATGAAGATGATTTATTAAGTTTTAAAAGAAAATAATTATTAGAAAAAAAAAAAAAAAACGAAGCGACCCACTGTATATTTTATGAACAGCGTAGCTTTCCAAGACATCTTATACACACAAGACAACAACGAAATGCTTTTTAGGAATTCTACCAAATAAGTAAACAACAGAAAATAAAAGCAACTAACACACAACAAAACAAAACATATAACCAAGCACGCTCCTACACTGAATGATAATAACAAAAACAATATGAGGCGCAGTTAAAGTATAATTTTCTTGTATGTGCGAGAACCTCTTAAAACTACTAAAGCGCAGCAAATGAATTAATTCAAATTGAGTCATCAGCGATTAAAGACAACAAAGTTACCATTGTATTTACTTTATGTGTATTGAAAGTAAATAAATCATTTAAATTAACTTAACACTCTAAATTTCTGTGCTATTATTTTGCAATAAAATAACACAATATAACACAACATTTATTAAAAGGAACAAACGTGAAAGTATTTTTTAAGTTGGAACTGTGCTAATAAGAGACGTAGAAGCTACACGAATACGAAGCTTCATATCATTCATTCAATGACAGCATATGTTACTGTGTATCTCGTGAATGAGTGGTGGTGTTTAAAGCTGGCCCTGCACCATATATAGGGTCCGCAATCTAACGTTTTTTTTCAACTAGTGCTTATTTCGTGAATGGCAACACTTAGCTCTTAGTTTTATCCTTCTGCTAAACGAATGTGGTTGTGTATACACTTGAATAACGCTGGGAAATATTGCGAAATTACTTTGAAAATCATGGTAATGTTGCAGAATGTTTGCGAAAATTGCGTACGGATTTTGGAAGAAGAGAAACACCGTCAGCTTCATATGTTCGTTATCTTTTGAAAAAATTGAAAGAAACTGGTATCCTCAACCGATAAACCAAAGCGTGAAAAGCCAAAAACAGTGCGTACATCCATGAGAATATTGCTGCTGTCGCAGAAAGTGTGCGCGAAGCGCCATCAATTTTAACAATTCAACATTTCAGAGACATCATCATTGAGACGAATTTTGCATAAAGACCTTGGTATGACGCCATACAAAGTCCAATTGGTTCAGGAGTTTATAACATTAAAAAAAAAAATTAATTGAATTAATATTTATGGATATAAGATCGTTAACACTCTATTTAGAAGAAAAGCATAGAGGTATTAAGTTGTTTGGAGATGTAAATGAAATGCTGTTATTTCTTTTGGTGTAAAGCGTTATGGCTGGCTGTTTGTTCGATATGATTGGCAAATGCTCTCATTATCAAGTGTCATCACATCAAAAACCCTCGCCGATCATACCGAACAAACACCGAAAGAAATGACAACAACAGAGAACTTATTTACTGTTACATCTGAAAGAAAGAAGTAAGTCGTTGAGCGAAAAACTAAAACAAGAAAAAAAGCAGAATGAGCAGAGGATATGTGAACCTTGTTGAAAAAGAAACCTTTGTTATTGTCTTTACAGATTGTTTAAGTATTTAATATATCACCTCGTAAACGAGGTTTGTGCCAAATAGTGAAAGTTTCCAAAAAGATTTGCGGTGTTCCTCGTAGACAAAAATCTTGACAGCCATGTAAGCGTCTTTTCCAAAGCTCCATTCTGTATCACAAGTTTAAAGCTAAACCAATAGTAGGTTTCTCTTGGTTTCTTCCTTTTTTATTTATTTGCATAGCTTCGAGAAAATTTAAGTCTATCGAGAATATAAGAAGGACTATCAGGTAAACTGTAGCGAAGATCTGGCAGGATCGCCATGTAGCGAGGATAAATCAAAAATCAAAAGAATTGTTTATTTGTCTTTATAAGTTTATTCCTGAGCTCCTCAATTAGAGCTCGAAGAAATGTTTATTGTTTATTAACAATTTTGATTATGATTGCTTTATTCTTAATTTCTACAGCTTATATACTAACAATGAAAATATTCTAGATTTTAGGTTTTCATAAAATACTGTACAATGACATGAATGTATTTAGTGTAACCATTAACAAAACTGACCTACAATTATAGAGAAACTCAGCGTCATCAAAAATACTTCCGCATGAAGTGTCCCCATTAATGCCCATGCATAATATAGTAACAACAATACAGTATAATTAAATTATGCTGATGATCAATAAATTGGTTACTATAAGTTATTCGATAATATTTATTAATACAAATGTATTGGCAATTAAGGTCTCTTTGTTTCTCTACTTATGTGTCAATTATGTCAATTGGTTAATCACACTACACCTCCACTTTTTATAAGAATGTTCATATAACGTGAGTTCTATGGACATTCTTTTACAATTATGTTAAATATTTATTTATATGATATAATTCTTTAAATGTTACTATAATTTTAATTGTGAATAATTTATTTATGATATATCTTAAGTCTATTTTTATGAACTATTTGTTCTTTGTTATTTTTCTTATCAACTATTGTTACATTATTTCTTAAATCTATTTTCTTAATTTTAAATGGACCATTATATTGATTATCTAACTTATGACCTGAATTATTCTTAAGTAAAACTAAATCTCCTAATTTAAAATTATTATCTAATATACTCCTATCGTAATTTTGTTTTTGCTTTAACTTATTTCTATCTAATAGTAATCGAGCTCTCTTAAAAGCTATTTCTAATCTATACTTTGCTTCCTTGGCATAGTCTTCCATATTGTATAATGGAGAAATTTTGTCTAGTTCAGTGAATTGCGAAAATGTATTTGGACATTTTGTGAAAATTAATTCATAAGGGCAGTAACCATGTACCGTTGATGGTGTTGTATTGAAACAATATGTGAAATATTTTAACCATTCATCCCAGTCGGTTCTATCTATTGATATATATGAACGTATATATTCATTGAAAGTTCTATGACTTCTTTCCACTGTACCTAATGTTTGATGATGGTGAGCTGTTGAATTTAATTTCCCAATTTTCAGCAATTCACATAATTCCGTTAGTATTGAATTCTTATATTCTGTTCCCATGTCCGATATGAACGTCTTCATTGGACCAAAGGTCAGTACAAAATTTTCAAAAATTGCCCTGGCTATGGTTTTCGCGTTTTTATCCGGTATAGCAATAGTTACCAAGTATTTCGTCAAATCACATACTATGGTGATTGCATACTCATTTCCCCGTACGGATTTTGGGAATGGCCCTATTGTATCTACGTATACCGTATCAAATGCCCTTATAGGCGTTGGCGTGACTGTCAAGGGACATTTCAAGTGTCTAGTCGTTTTCGCCGTTTGACACTTGTGACAAGTTTTAACATATTTAGTAATATCTCTTGTCATGTTCTTCCAGTAGTAATACCTCTCAATTCTCCGAATTGTTCGATATACTCCACAATGTCCTCCTTCTATAGGATCATCGTGATATCGCAGCATTATATCAAGAATTGCCTTAGCATTCTTATTATCAATTTGGGTCACCTTATTTAGTAGCGCTACTTTTATATTAGTCAATTTCCTATTGCCCATATCTTTAAAATCATTTACTGAGATAAATTCAAAAATTTTCTCACTAGGTGCCACTTGTAATTTTCCAATTTTATGTTTATTGGCCACTTCTTCGAGCCTTGGGAAAAATTGTTCTAAATCAAAATTCCCATTAATAAACAAATCATCTATTCTTAGGTTTGCCATTATAGATTTTCCTCGTTTAATGTAACAACGAATTGGAGTAATCTTTAATTTATTAAATTTTCTAACATCAGAATTATTAATTGGCATATATATTTTGGGCTTTTCTTCATCATTATCATTATTATTCTCCGAATGCTGTTTAATTGTTATATTACTATCTGTATTACGCCTTTGTATTGAAGATCTGGTTGTTACTTTTAAAATTGACTTCGTCTTTGAACTAATCTCTTTTAAGTCCGCTATCGTTATTCTAGATAGCGCGTCTGCGACATAATTGTCCTTTCCCTTAAGATATTCTACAGTAAAATCATATTATTCTAACGTTTCCTTTAATTGATTAGCAAACGATTTTTATTTTTATCTCTATATTAATTACGTTTGTGTTTCCATATTTATTTCCATGACTGTTTTTGTTAACTACTGTTAGCTTTTGTTAACTTTATAGTTAGACAATTTAATAAAGAATTTACAGAAATTAATATAGTTTTAGCAGTTATTATATACTAGTGAGTTTTACAAATGATTTCAGGCTTGATACTTTAAAAGCATTTCATTTTCTCTTAGACTTATATTTCTATGATTATATATATATATAACTATTATAGATTTTTATTATTAAAAATAATTTTATAATTATTTGTTTATTATTTCAAAAGAAAGATTCATAATTGTTTTTTTTTTTTTTTTGTTTTGTAAAACTTGATTGTACAATTTCTAATTTTGCTTTATATATAGCGACAATTGTTTAGAGTAGAACGTAAAAAAATCTTCATTTATTTAATAAAAATTTGTTGCTGTTTAAATAAAATTTTTTTTTTGTATATATAAATATCCATAACTTATCAGAAATTAAGCACGTGCATCACGGCTGCAGCCCGTCGGTTGAAGGTCCCTAGGCATAATAACAACACGCTTGGCATGGATGGTGCACAAGCTGCTATCCTCGACCATTCTTGAAGAAGTTTCACAGAGCTCCATTAAAACGCCAGCAGCAGATTGTAAACGTTATTTCGTTTCCAAATCGAGCGCAATTTCACGCGCTAAACGTTCCAAGGGTAATTTGCGGTAACGGTGAGGTTTTTTAACACCGCCGGTGCAACGTACCGATTTACGGGAAGCTGTGGTGGCTTTTTGCCCGCGAGAGGTTTTACCACCAGTTGATTTATGAAACATATCTATAGTATGAGTCATTTCTTTTAATTTATAATTTGTTTCTTTTGCCCCGTTTTAATATATAAAATTAGAAAGGACATTTTGCCTCGAGCGGTTAACGCTTACAGGCCCTAAGCGTGCAAACAAGTCGCACTGCTAAAATTTATTTATTATTATTTTTTTTTTTTTTTGTGTTTTCCTCAGGCGGATCCTTCTTCATTATATGTCCGCTTATACCTGCTATTGCCTTTTGGCCAGGCGGATCTTCCTTTCCAAATTACTTTTTGCCTTTTGGCCAGGCGGATCTTCCAAATTACTTTTTGCCTTTTGGCCAGGCGGATCTTCTTTTCCATTTCTTCTCTTGCCTCCTTAGGTGCTTATTATTTTTGCACTCTAAGGATCTGGCAGGATCGCCATGTAGCGAAGATCTGGCAGGATCGCCATGTAGCGAGGATAAATCAAAAATCAAAAGAATTGTTTATTTGTCTTTATAAGTTTATTCCTGAGCTCCTCAATTAGAGCTCGAAGAAATGTTTATTGTTTATTAACAATTTTGATTATGATTGCTTTATTCTTAATTTCTACAGCTTATATACTAACAATGAAAATATTCTAGATTTTAGGTTTTCATAAAATACTGTACAATGACATGAATGTATTTAGTGTAACCATTAACAAAACTGACCTACAATTATAGAGAAACTCAGCGTCATCAAAAATACTTCCGCATGAAGTGTCCCCATTAATGCCCATGCATAATATAGTAACAACAATACAGTATAATTAAATTATGCTGATGATCAATAAATTGGTTACTATAAGTTATTCGATAATATTTATTAATACAAATGTATTGGCAATTAAGGTCTCTTTGTTTCTCTACTTATGTGTCAATTATGTCAATTGGTTAATCACACTACAAAACGTTTGTTAATTATTTTAAAGAAATGAATACAATGAAACTATTGTTTTAGTTCATCCCAAGAGCTAAGGATTAGTGGAAGTGACAATGAAGTTTTGATACTTTGTTTAAAAGGTAACAAAAACGCTTTAATTTTAACTTTACACAATTAACAGGTAAACTATAATACAATTACACTTTGTATGGCAGATGCCAATTGCAATGTCTCCGTGCCCTGGTTATGCACATTAAGAAAGGAAGGACATACATAATTTTAAGGCTCTATGAGTTAAAATATTCTAGGTATACGATAGAAATTTTTAGCTTTGTATGGAAAATGCCATGATCACTTTTAAAATATGGTAGAAATATTTGAATACGTGCGGCGCCCACTTTTATAGTCGTGTAAAACTTTTCAATACTTTATATATTACAGTCCTCGTACAGTAAGCGTTACTAAGTTTTTACTTTTAATTGAAGTTAACATGTTCAGTGTTCTAATCCAAAGCGTTATTTACCAAGCCATTCGCATAATAAAGGACTCTAAGATTCTAGAGAATGTTAAATAATTAAATTTTTATGGAATATTAGTATATTTTACCGAGGATCGCTAGAAATCTGTTCAGAAAATTGTACAAAAGAACCACTTTCGTTTCTAATAGAATTTCATTCTCCAATATTTCAATTTTTATACTTTACCCTAATAGCTTTTTCTTTGCAAGACTTTGTTATGTAGTTGCTATAGATTTTAATAAAAACCAATTATCTTCCCTTTCCCGATTTTTTAATATGCTCGCATTGAAGAATTAAAGTCAAAATTGTAAGCGCGTGGGGAATGTAAAAAAATGTAAAACCTAAAAACAATTTGATGTCCTGCTAAATTATAGGAAGTTGATAGTAGATACAATTTATTACATTTAGTGAAAATATGTTTACGCCATGTAGTTAAAATAATAATGGATAAGAGTCCGTTTATGATGGTGCTTTTTTTTTGCAATCTGCTGGTACTTTATAAACGAGTGGAGAACAATATAAATAGTTGTGGTTAGAAATACTGCTTGTGTTAGTTTGAATTTTAGGGGAGTTTTTGGGCGGCCAGTATATAATAGAGAATAGCCAAAAAATTAAAAAAAAAATACTTTTTGACTTGACTATAAAATATTTAAAAACATTATAATGGAGTATATAATCTCACATACATACGTAGGATTTTAAATATAAATAATTAACACATAGTGGCCTTAGTAACATTGGCGGCCATCACCGCATGTTGTTAATGAGATGTCGCATACATTTATGCCTGACTGGCTGATGAATACGACACATACCATAAATCTATATATATATATATATATATATATATATATATATATATATATATATTTGGAATATATATTCTCTTAATCGCAGTTAGTATAAAGGACCATTTTATATTATTTTTTATGTTTTTGTTATTTTATTGTTTGGTTGGTTGCAATAATGAGCCTGAGGAGGAGGATTACATTGTTGCTGTGCGAGCGAATGCATTTAAGCATTTATAACATATGACAGAAACACTCTGTATTATTCTCGTTATAATATCTATAATATGAATAATATTAAACAATGAAAAAAAAAATCTTTTGGTTATTTTTCATAACCATTTGTTAGAACATTTTTAGTTTTGACTAACAAAAGCGGCTATAAAATTCACATAAAGAAAACTAAATTGAAATTGAACTAAAAAATATTTGAATGTTTAAAGAGAAGAAACTGCTATTTTTTGGTTAAAATAGAATTTTTCTTAAATAAATCTTCTTATATTTATAAAAAATGGTAAATTTTAAAAACTGTACAACTCTTGCTAAACAACACAGTTGTTTGAAAACGTTTTATTGTGAAAATAATTCGATAGCTCATGAACTGCTCAAGATATCGTAGTGACGACAAGTAGAGGTACTCCTGAGTAAACCTGAGGAATATTGAGCTTCTAGGATAAAGACAGATTCTGGGTGTGCCCAAAAATTTGGGTATCTCGGGTATTAAATTTTTTTAAAAATCTCACGAAAAAATTATTTATTATTCATATGTTAAGAGTTTTTAAACCTAAGTAGATCTGAAAAATATCTGCAAAAAAAATTTTTATTCACGAACCAGTACTCAAGGGATGACCCCTACTCATGCAATGCAAACTGTACAAAAATTAGGAAATTTGGTTATGGGGAGGATGAAAGAGGGGGTAGTGTTTATGGACATTCGATTTGAGTTTTCCTATATTAAAAATGTGAGGAAAGACCTCTAGAGCAAGTGCATTCCACATACAAAACGCTCTACTAAAAAACAAATTTTTCCTGTAATGCCTAGTACGATTCATTGGCTAATCAACCATAAATGGATGCGTTCTTAACGAAAATCTAGTTAAACGCAAAAACTTGCGACACTGAATTTTCATATCAAGAACATCAAGAGATTTCGACTCCTTAATACTTATATCGCGCATAGTAATAGATGCAACACCATTTCCGAACACAGACCTATGCATAAGCATACAACATTGAGTCTAACGCGCATTAAAATCGACTGCATTCACACGATACCTGAGAAAACGCGATATAAATATTAAGAAATTGTCACCGACACCAACAGCAACAAGTTTTGACAGAAGTGCATAATGCCAGAATCTATGAAACGCCTTAGAAATATCTTTCAGGGTTGTTATCTCCAACCTTTTGGGGGTACAACGTGCTAAAAAGGAATGCTAATGGATGCGGTCCTGCCTGTCTTGTAACCTGGTCGTTCAGATCCGATAATTGTGAAATGATTTCTTTTACTGTGTGCGAAAATCGGGTTACAAAAATTTTTTTTTTAAATTTTTATACGACCTTAAAATTTAGACAGAACTTTTGTTTAAATAAAATCCTCTCATGAATCCTGCTAATTTATTAATAATATTATTAAAGCAAAAGTATTGGAATAATGAGCGTCAATTTAGTTGTTTTGTTTATTTATTTATACAGTTGGTATTCCACAAAATTAAGAATAAAAAGATGGACCCAAAACTAAATTTAAAACGCAAGCGGTCAGAAAATTGAAGTGAAGAGAATAGCGTAAGTGCTTTTATGGTAAATTTGTTGTTTTAAGACGGTAAGCTTCCTTTATTGCTATTTCAGATGCTGCCAAATGAGTTCATAAAAGAAAGAGTTAAAGACAAAGAAAATAAAAACAAAGAGACCAACAACACATAGAAAAAAGTTTAAATGGAAGCCGTAGCAAGATAAATTATTAAATTATAATTTTTCATGAGCCATATGCCAATTACTTGATAATACGATGGCATAAATTTTTTAGTTTTAGTAATATGAGTTCAACGCACTCTTGGCCAGTTGAAGACACAATGGGCAGCAATAAAAATGCGTTCATGAAAGCAATTCGCCGAAGAAGTTTGGCAACGCAGACTACACGTATAAAGTGTATAAACGCAACATTCAGGGAGTAAAATCATTTTTGTTTTTTATAATATTGTGCCAAATCCTCGCCAAATTTTTTAGTTTTTAAGGGACTCCTATCAATTGCACCAATTACTCCAGGGAAGTTTGTAATTATTTTTATAACTCGTTTGCATTCTAATTGCATTATAATTTCTTTGGAATATCTTGCAAGGGCACGAGAAACCTTTGTATAAACCTGCTGACCGTAGTTTCCTTTAGAATGAATGAGGGTCACCCATGTCATTCTATAACTACGCATACATATATTATAGCGTTATAAATATTAGTTCACAAAGAATTCAACATACTTTTGTCTAAAACTTGCACTTTTGGGGAATTTCCGCACTCTCTACGGTCTATAGATATAGCGGTTTTCCCCAAATTTGAACTTTTTTGACTGTTTCTTTATTAAACCGAGAAAATGGGATGAATGTTTCTTGTAAGTTGTTGCTTGCCACTACATGACAGGTGGTCAATCGTCTCTAACAAAACAATCAGGACTCAAATCGGTACCTTAAAATACCTAAATTTAATTTTTACGAATTTTTCTGATCGAATCGAAAACCAAATGTTAACATATCATTCATTTACATTTCTATATAATAATTATACTTATTTGACCTTTATAATATTTTTTAGTAGTTTATTATTATTTATTTAATAAAAAATTTTAAAACTTTATTTTTTATTATTATTCAATATTGGCATTTTCAGTGTAAAAAAAAAAATATAATAATAATACAAATAATATTGAATAATAATAAAAAATAAAGTTTTAAAATTTTTTATTAAATAAATAATTATTATTTAATTAATAATAAACTACTGAGAAACTAGTTTCTTTAATGAATTAACGAATTTAAAAATAGATTTTAACAAGGACCGAAGCAATTTTTATTTTCACAAATAGCTTTAAAAACAGGAACTTTTTTATAAATATATTTTTATTCAATTTTGCTTAAAATAAGCTTTTCAAAGCCTTTTACGTTTTTATGATAACTTTAAAGCTTAAAGTTTAATTAAATAAATTATAAGAACTAACATTTTTAATCTAAAAACTCTCAACCACTGGCCTCTTTAAATTTTTTTTTTCGCAGATTTGCAAAAAACATATTCTTGCCAAAAATATTTTATAAAGTGTTAATACAACTAAATGTTCTAAGCAGGTGTTAAACTCATTTTGTATACAAAAATTATATGAATATTTGCATATATTCATAGTCTGGCAGTTCCATGTTCTTTTTATTGTTTTTGGAAAAACGAGCAAATAGAATATTGAAAAAATATACTTTTGCCAAAATAACCAAAAAGAAAAACCTTTTTATCTACTTTTTCTTTCTTTCCTCAAAGTAAAATACGGATGATGGGATTGAGAAAAATTTCTAAAATATAAAAATAAAGTTGTACAAAATTTGTGAAATGTTATGGATTCCAGGTTTTATTTTTTGCTTTTATTTGCTGCTTTAACTCAATAATCTACAACTGATGCTGGTATTAGCCAGCAGTGGATGTTAATATTGTTATAAAATTCTATATAAAAAAACTCGAAATTTTCGATTAAAGAAAATATGAGTAAGAGACTGATTACAACAGAAGAAATATCAACGATTTAAAACTACTATAAGCAAGGTATCGAACTTACAATCGAACCGAAAATGTATAACTAAATCTAGCAATTACTAATTTTTTTTAACTGTAACTTTGTCAGGAAGAAAGATAAAACACAGACAGGCTATTTACATAGGCAACAGAGTTACACTTTGCTATTCACCTAGAGAACTTCATAAAAAAGCCGGCTAAAATGGGATTTAAACATATAATTCAGATTGATAGGAGGAAATAGTTTAAGAATTATGGAATAAACGGGTTTTACTGTAAAAAACAACACAATCGACAACCATCAGTAGAGAAGCACGCCCGGTGCTCACGTTGATCGCCATTAGCCATTTTTCTTTATGGTAATCACTTTAGAAAGTGGATTCGATCATTCCAAAGGATAGAATGATCGAATCCCACCGTCGTTACATGTATCACCGGGGGAAAACAGGAGCCTAGTCCCCTGAAGGCTAGCAAGGATTCAACTGGAAGCTCCACGTTATTTCCACGGAAATCGGTAAGCCCCAGAATTCAGCTTTTTGGTGTTTTAGCCTCTGATTATTAAGGTTGGCCCTTCGGGAGTTCGTGATGATTGTGGTTTCGCGGCCATCATGAATTTGATTAACGGACCGGGATCATCCCACCTTTACTCAGAATATTGGGTAAATGATCCGGATCCAGTGAACATGCTTGTCATGTGTTCTGGACCAGGAGTTGGATAGTCTCCAACACTTCAACAAGGAGTGCGAGTTGGTGGTCATACTTCGAAACCTCCGAAATTGCAACTAGGAATGACCTGTTGGTAGAAATTAGTCTTCGGCTTCCTAGGGCGCGGCGCACTCATCATATCGCCCTAGTGGCTTGACCGTCGTCAAGTTATGGCATACATACGCTAGTTACCGACGTAAATCTTACCACGCACCATCAACATACGGCAGGAATTTTCAAAAACTGTGATTACAAAACCTATAATTTTCCATTCTTATCAAAACATTGCTGTTAGTATCATTTCGAATTTGCTAACATTTTGCTCTAATAGTGAAAAATCTATGCTGTCTCTTCTAAATATTTAAGACATAAAAACAATCGACTCAATCTCATTGCAAGCTAGCTACTGTGGGTGGTCACATTGCTATATATATTTAAATATAAGGAAACTTTTTGCAAAATCTTATGTTGTCCCTGGGTTAATCTACGATTGTGAACTTTTTGCAGGATGTGAATATACTAGTAAAAGAAAGCTAAACATCTTATACAAAAATATGATTAGATATGTTCACAGATCGAGAAGATATGATCATGTTTCTCAATTTTCTTCGAAGCTATGTGGAGTATCATGTAACACTCTTTAATATCTGTGTACTTTACACTATTCTCTTGTATATCCTTGCAATATCCTTCCTGAAGCAAAATAATTTAATAGCATTGCAACAGGCTTTGGACTGTTTTTAAACAGTACTCGTACCATTATATAATTAATTTATAGTTGACTTAGTGTGAATATGTATACTTTAAAGATAAGATTGTTTCTTGTTGTGCAGGCTTTGAATATTAATAAATAAATCAATATTAATTTATTACATTTAATCTACGTTAATTGGTACTAGATTCCTTTAAAAATAAATATATTACGTTACTCTCATAAAATATTTATTAATCAAAAAATATATTTGAAATGTATTACTGTGGCGGAGAGCATAGCCATATGCCTCATTTAGCTCATCAGTGGATTTTACCCCAAATTTTGTATAGAAAGTCATATATCTCAAGTCAAATTGATTAATTGAGGGTTTTCATTAAACCTATACAGCAAGAATACAACAAAACTCAAAAACACTTCTGTACAAAAACACAGTAAACATTTCGAAAACAAAAACATTTTTTATTTTCAATTTTTATTATATTTTCTTAAGTCTTTGAAAACACAAATAGATGTTAATAACAGTGATTACAGAACGATAGTCTAATGAAAATTGAATATATAAACAGTCGTGGTACATTTGAAAAATCTTTCGATATTGCTGGCTGTAATATTCACCAAGAGACTAAATCAATGCAACAATATCTTCGTCAACTAAGTAGTATGAGAGAAGACCACTGCCTTAGAATCTAACAGAAGACTAATGCGTACTATCGATTGTATTTGCTGCAGGCACAAGTATCAATGCAAAATCAATCACATTTCATATTTGCCAGAAAAAAAAGGTAGATCCGCCGGCGTAGTGTGTACTGTAACAAGACGATATGCCGGTTTTCAATAAGAAGTATTTTTTCTAAAACAAAATAAAATAAAAAATGTTGATTAAATGATTAAAATTTTCACTGTATTACGAAGAGAAAAGTTCGGAAATTATCAATGAATAATGATACCAGGCAAATGCCCACCACGACCACACTGACAGAAGTCGATTCTTTCATCAAAGTTTTTAATCACTTTTTGACGAAATTGCGGATTTTAAGTTTTAAGACTGAAAGTAAGTTCGATTGGCTCCATTTGGACTCTATGCTTAACATAGTCCCACAAAGAATAACCCAATGGTGATAAATTACACGATCTGGATCGGTAAGTCTAGTTTGCAATCAATTTATCGTTTCATTGACGGTATAATGTGTGGCAACGTCCTGTTGAAACTGCATGTTACTGATATCCACGTCATCAATAATAGACCAAAAATGGGTTTTTAGCATCTCGCTATAGCGTGATCCATTGAATGTTACCACATTCCAGCTAAATCTTCGAAATAAAAATGGCTCAATCACGCTTTCAACCACATAGAGCGTCACACAGTGACACGTTGAGCATGCAAGGTCTTCTTAATAATCGCTTTAGGATTTCCAGAAGCCCAAATGCGGCAATTTTTCGTCTGAAAAAATTATTTTTTTTAGAAAAAACAGTCGATTGTTTTTGATTGAATTCAGAAAATCAACGACGATGTGAATGATCGGTCGGCTTTAAATCCTTCACGTAAGGCTTCAAAGTTAAATACTTACGCAAAATTTGTGTTGGTTTTGGATAACCCTAATTGTTAAGAAAGTCGAGAAACTCACAAGGTTTGATCTACTTCAACACTGTGGCTTACAGCTGCGATGTTTTTTAGCATATTTTGTATCAAGCCTGTTGACTCTAATTTAGCAACCAAATCCTCAGTAGCGATCTCAGAAGGACGATTATGTTGTCCGAAAATATTACGAAATATAACATTAACAGAACCACTATTTCCATAGTAAATTTTAATTAGTTTAGTGTGATTTTCGTGCGAAACTTAATTGATTTTAACAATTGCCAACGCATCTACTACAAATACCTTGCTGATGTTGTCATAATTGAAAAACAAACTTCTTGCTGAAAAACTCGATACTTATTCTGCAGGTGTTATTCGTCGCTCTTAAATTTAAAATCAGAAAAGTTTAGAACAGCTTAGCACTTACACAATTAACAACAAGTTATACAAATAATGCAACATTGTTCTTTTTTAAATACATGTTTTTAATGTTTTTAATACTTCAAACAAAATGAAGCTCATATGCAAAATGGGTATTTTTCTTATGACTTTTACTTTCGTTACTATTAATATTCTAATACTTTTTTGCAACAGCCATGGCAACATCTGTTAAAGATTAATTTTTTGCTCTTTTTGCAAAGTTGTTTAATAAAACCTTCCTTTAACAATCTTTTTGTATTTTATTTGTAGCTTTCTTTACTTTTTGTTTACAATGTTATTTTACACTTAACCTATTTAGTCGCAGCAATGTTGCAAGCAGAAAGTACAACAACATTATAAAAATTATAGTGCATACTTGTGATAACATGTACAACTAAATACTGTAAATATATGTATATATAGAGAGTTTTTCAACAAGATGTGTGTTTTTTAATTGCGGTAACACCAACAACGTGATAGTTTTGAGTTTTAGTTCTTTGATGTCTTCATGGTAGATGCATTGGCAATTGTTATAATAATTTCAATCGCAATTAAAATAATCAAAATCCACTAGGAAAATGGTGATTCTGTTGAAGTTACATTTCGTAAAATTTGTGGTACTTTTGGGTAACATAATCGTCCAGAGACTCGTGTTTGACCGGGTCGTTCAACTAAAAAGATCGAAGCCGTGAGTCGCAGTGTAGAAGTAGATTCCTCGACGTTCTCAACAATTGGGGTTATCTAAAACCACTACGTGGTAAATTTTGCGTAAGGATTTGCCTTTAAAGTCCTACAAGGTTCAACTGTTGCTGGAAATAATGCCGAAAGACCAATCAACACACCGTAGATTCGCTCAGTTACGGCTGGTGTTTCTGAAAAAACATTTTTTCAAACGAAACCAAGGTACGCCAATAAGTAAAATTGCCCCATTGGGCTTCTGAAGATCCTAGAGCGATTATTGAGTAGCCTTTGTATGCTCAACGTGTCAGTCTATGGTGTGCATGGTAACCTGGAGGCGTGTGGGATCATTTTTTCCAAAGATGCGGCTGAAAATGCGGTAACAGTCAATGGCCACAACTCAATTTTGGCCTATTAGTGACGAAGTGGATATTACTTACATGTGGTTTCAATAGGACGGTGCTATATCTCACACAGCCAAGGAAACTATCAATTTATTACAAACCATATTTCCTGATCGCATAAGGCTAGCTGGGCCCATGATCGTGCGATTTAACACTGCTGGATTATTTTTTATGCGGCTATGCTGAGGACTGAATCTATAAGGAATCGATCGAATTGAAACGATTTTAGCCTTAGAACTCAAAGTCCGTTATGTGGTTAACGAAATAGGGCCGCCACTTTGCCAAAAAATGATTAAAAACTTTGATGAAAAAATCGACATCTTTCCGCATGGTCAGATGCATGCCAGATATCATTTATCATTCGTAATTCCTGCATAGATTCGTAATACAATACAAATATTCGAATCATCTTAATCTAAATTTTGTTTTACATTGTTTTGGAAAATAAACTTCTTATTGAAAAACCCTTTACATATAAACTTATTTATATGTATATGTGCACAATATGTATAGTGTTAATTTTTTAATGTAAAATTTGTTAAAAGTATAAAAATATATATTTTTTGTCGTTGTGAAAGTATCATACCACTCGACATTTGAAAGTGCTCATATGAACATGTACGTTGAAAGTTATAAAGTGCTCTTGAAAAATATATGCTCACATATAAATATATATAAAATCCTTTTTAAGCATACCTGACCAATATGGCTTTCACTTTTATTAATCTTAAAAATGATCTGAAGCATAAAGAATTAGATCTTAATTAGATGAAAATAGAGGATGTTTCTAAGAGCACCAAGAGAAATGTAAATTATTAATTAAAAAAATAGGGTAGAAAAAAAGAGTGAACCGTATAGTTATAATTATACTTCAACATATGAATGTATGAATGCCAGAAAATTAATAATAACTAGATATTTAAATCTTTTTCTTTTATTGCATAAACGAACTTTAATATTTTACAGCCTTTTGATATATTAAATCCTGCTATTAGATTTTAAGAAAATACCCCTTAATTCTAATGTCAAATTTTTCGCCCCACAAAAAAATTCTTAAATTCTAATACCAATATTAAATGTATATATACATAAACAAATTCATATACCAATACATTGATAAATTTATACTTAAATATAAATAGACATAAATCATGTATACAGATGACGCAGGTTCATTATGATTACATTATATTGTTCATAATATGTGTATGATTACATATGGATGTGTAATGTAGATTCCAATACATATAATAAGAATTGCATGTGTAAAATACTGCTGGGGAAAGTATATGAATGTTAAAGTATTTTATTTTTATTAAATCATAATAAAAAATTCATGATTTTCATTTTTGCCACACCAGCAGCAGTTTGAATAAGAATAGAAATTTTAAAAAAATTCCTCATAATAAAAAATAAGTTCAATACAAAAAACATTTACTTATTTTATGTTTCTGTAACTAAAGTGAGAAATTTCTAACATAGAATTAAAATAATCATCTTGTTTTATACAGCGTGAAACACAGTTAATTAATTTAAATTTTTCTTATGAAGTAATGGAAGTTGATCATCTCTAGCTGACCCCCTGTCAAATAAAACAGCAATTATTCTTTAAAATATTTCTCACCTTACTTATATAAATAAAATGTTAGTTACTTGTTTGGTCTTAAAAAATGACTGGAAAGCTTTGTCATCGATACAGGGAATGGGTTGGCAGACTGTTAGCGAGGTGAAAGAATTTTAGTACTTATATTAATCTGTAGCACTAAGATATCGATCACAGATATCTCTGGGGAGGGAGGACGAATTTAGCATCAACACAACTTTTTATGTCTTAATGGATAGCCCACGCCAGCGAAGTTCCCATTTACGCTAATCTTATGCGTTGTCATTTTTCCTTTCAGTGAAAACCGTTGTTACTGGCTTTTTATTTTATACGACCGGAAATAGGAATGACAAAAGTATTTATTTTTTTTTTAAAGACAACAATGCATATTTGGTCAAGCACCGTGCTACATTCTTTAGGAAAGGGATAAAAGGGAGATGAGACAGGTGGTGAAAGTAGAAGGATAGTTGCGGAAACTAACTGCCGTATAAGACAGCACAGTGAAGATGCCTTCACCACTGACAGTTAATTTTTATTTTTGTAGTGAAAAAAAACCAAGGTCTTTGTTGGGAATCGAACCTACAACCCTCAGTCTTATAAGCTAGTACACTACCTACTAGCCTACAGGGGCACCTTTACTTAATACTAAAATATGACTAGGCTACTGTTTCCATATTTGCAGTAAGAAAAGTGTACGCAAAATATTGAATACAGTTGGTGTTTGCACCACTAATAAATGTGGTGTGTGAACAGAATAAAAGGAAAAAATTATAACACTTATGTTGAGCAGTTGCTGTAGACCTATTTGTTGCATAACAGATGATGACAACGAGTCAAGATTTCAAATCCATATAGCAGTCAGAGCTGAGTTGTTGAAAATGGTCTGGTTGCCTAAATACCAAAAATGGATTCCGATTTCCCGAGTATATCGTGAATAAAAAAGCATCGTTGCATCAAAACTTGTCGAATAGTGGGAATTTTAAGATTTGCTTAAGTTTCTATATGCCATGTTAAGTAAACAATTTAACAAAGAATAGGAAATAAAAGACGAGAGAAAATTAAAAATGCTATTGCAGAGAAAAAAATAAGCCATGATTGCTATTAAAAGGACAACAGAATAAACCCGAGTATTTATACTATCTTTATTTTTCCATAATGAATCAAGTGTTTACTACTTATTACGTTCAGATTAGTCAGACACAACACTGCATATAGTAGAAACAAACAGTAAGTAACGACGGTTTTCAACCAAAGAAATTACAAGAATAGGAATTATGGTCAGATTATTGTTTTTCCTTCGTAAATTATCGATAGATTATAGTAGTGTTCAGGGAGATCGAACTAAAGGAGTACTGAAGACCCTTTAATACTTCTGTAACTATAAAATGTGTCTAAAAAAAAATTGAAGTAAAAAAAGAAAGGTGAAAGGTTTTATAAATGAAATATAACTAAAGGATCATTTATTTAACCATTTTCATTTTAATGCGAGTGTCTAATTGTAATTTGCAAATTCAAAAAGATTTTGTACGTAATACGTTGGGCCCTAAGTTCCCATGAAGCTTTTGGAAACCCTAAACATTTAAGGCAAATATTTTTTTGTTCTTTTTATTTTGTAGTTATATTTTATCCCTTTTTGTGCTTATATTGCACAAACAAAAATTTCTACTCTATTCATAGTAGCTTTCACTTAAGCAATTTCGACTGTTTTTTGCGAACTAAAAAAAGTGATATAAAATTTTTCTATTTTGTGATACAGCCGTTCAATGTCACATTAGTCGTTATGCTATATTCTGTATCATTATAAATATTCAAGGATGTGTTTTAACTCGCATAACAAATGAATGTTTGAAAGATATTTTTTTGTGTTTGCTTTCATTTGCCAAAAATAAAAACAAAAGTTACAAAAATGAAAAGTAAAGACATGAGAAATCCTTCCCTTCATCTCTATACTCGTATTGCTTTCGTGATGCGTCCGTCTGCTGTTAACGCTTTTGTGTTAAAGCATGCATGTCCTTTTGTTTTCTAATATTTATGTTGCTGTGCCAAGTAAAAAAAGAAATGAAAAGATACACATGAGAAAACGAGTGTTTGTCATAAACGTTTTCACACATGAGTTGGTTAAAAAATTATGAGGGTCGTTTACGTTTTCAAGCAAAAACTAAACTTTCCTTTTTTTTAATCCATCATCATTTTTGCCTTAACATATTTTCGTTATGCTAAGTAATCTCTTAATAAAAAATGTCGTTTCACAAAGAAATCTTGCAATGAGAGAAGGTAACAATTTAAATTACCTACAGGAAAGCAAACATTACGGTCGTGAACATTAAAGATGAAAAAATTTTAACGAAAATTGTTAAAAGAAGTTTTCTAATAATAATTTTATTTTTTATAATATTGGATTTTTATGGCAACACCAACGACATGATGATAGTTTTGTTACTTTAGTTTTTTGGCGCATTCTTAGTAGATGTATTGGCAACTGTCCCAATAAATTTAATTTTGTATGAAAATCGCATTAAAATAATTAAAATCCACTATTAATATGGTAGTTCTGCGAAAGTTACATTTCGTAAAATTTGTGATATTTTCGGATGACATGAATTCGGTAGTTAAATTTAAGTCAACTGACTCGATACAAAATGTTAGAACACAACTACGTGTTCGGCCGGGTCGTTCAACTGAAAACATCGCAGCCGTGAGCCACAGTATTGAAGCAAATACAAATTTGTAAATTCCTCGACGTTCTCAACAATTGGGTTTTCGTGATAAGATTTACATCTGCACCAGGCCTTGGGAGAATAAAAAGCAACGTCATTCACGTCCTAGGAAGCCGAAGATTTATTCTAGCAACAGGTCTTTCCTAGTTGCAATTTCAGCGGTTCCAGAGCAGGGCTGCAAACCACTACTTCTTGCTGAAGAGTTGAAGACTATATATGGCGACCATAAATCAGTGCTTTGGGGCCGCAAAACCACAACCACCACGATACTCCCCAAGGGCCAATCTCAATAATCTGTCAGAGAAACAGCTAAAAGTCTAAAGAGACAATTAGCGGAAACTCTGGGGCTTACTGATTCCCTTGGAAATAACGTTGAGCTTTCCAGTTGACTCCTGCTGCCTTCAGGGGACTGGACTCCCTTATACCCACAGCAGCACAGGTCTAGGTAGTCAAGTATTCTATACAGACCGATAAATGTGCACCCGGAGGGGTTTATCTGAAACCACCGCAGGACGAATTTTACATAAGGATTTGTCTTTGAAGTCTTACAATGTTCATATGCCATTTTCACATGGCAAAATTGCTGCATTTGGGCTCCTAAAAATCCTAGAGAGATTATTGGGAAGCATTTGCATGTTCAACGTGGCACTATGTGGTATAGTACGTATACTGGAGAATCGATTGGTATTTTACGCGATATAAAATATTAAAACATTTCTTTTCATAGACAAATTTTGAACAGAAATTTTTTTTAATCTGTTATCCTTTTTTACTTACAGTAAGAATACAGGGAAGATGATTGAGTTCTACCTCTTGACAAAGCATATTAAAAAAAAATTATTTGAAAAAAATTAGATTCTCTGTTTTCTGTAAAAACTAAGTTTGCTGGTACAAATATTTTAAACAGAAATATTTTTTTAAAACAAAACGAATATTTTAAAGAGTTATGTAAATATCTCTTCTTAAGCTACTTTCCAAGTTGTATTATAATTGTTTTTCCTTTGATATAACAACACTGGCCTAATGCAAATACATAAATAGTACCAAAAATTAATTATTTTTCGACTTCAATAGAAAATTTATTTTATTGTGAAGGACATTATGGTGAAATGTAATGCTGATCAGCAAGATAATATAAAAATAAATAGAATCTGCCATCACAAAAATGCAAATTTTCCTTGCAACGTTTTATATTTTTTGTAAAATGTTTGTCCACTTTTATACTCGTATTTAGCATTGGTGGGACATGACACTAAAAGCAGAAGAAGCAACTAAAACTAATTAAATTTCTCTATCATTTGAAATAAGAAAAGTTTTAGGCGAACAAAATTTGAAAAAAGAAAACTTAAAACGACATCTACTGCCAATGACTATAAATGAGCAAATGTTCGGAGAATAAAATGTAAAGTGTCAGGTATAAAGCAGGCATTTATTGAATATATAAAATGCTACACCAACATTTCTAACATTTGCTTATATTAAAGAATTATTATTATACCAAAGTATATTAATAATTGTGATACGCATAAAACCTTATCAGCATCCTTCTTATCTATTTGGACAATTATGTAGAAGAAATAAAAAGTGAAAAAGTGGACATTTAATTCTCTACAAAAGTTATCATTAATCATAACGCCGAGTACTAAACAAAGTAAGACTAAGAACCCGAAAAATTAAGGCCCAATTGCAATTTATTTTGCACTTTCAAAGGTGATGGAAAGTATGATTAATTTTATTTTGTAAGCTACCTGTAGTCCAACAGCTTGCTTAGCGACATACAGTACAGTTTTAGTAGGGAGCGCTCTATAGGTGATAGCTAGCTTTCATTTGGGAAAAATGATGGAACACTATACATCAATTTGGAGAAAGTAAAATGTTAGTTCTACATATTTCCCAGTCATTTGATAGAGTTAAAACTCTTGCCTTTTTTATAAGTAATAACTTCTCCAGATTTACATCGAATCGCGCTATACGAGTTGTTATAGAAGGGATTTTTTCAAAAGAGCTCAAGTTTAATTTAGGAGTACCGCAAGGCTTCGTTCTTTCTCCTACCCAATTTCTTATTTTTATAAAGGACCTTCTCTGTCAAATTGCCAACCCTATACAGTAGCATTTGCTATTCGTATTCACTCAGTCATATACCGAATCAATTGGAAGTGGGATCCAAAAACGCGCAACACGAATGATATGCTCAATCACAATCTTGCAAAAATCTCTGCATAGAGTCGATTTCAACGCCCCTAAGACTGAATGTTTGATGTTAACGCATAGATGTGTGTTCGGAAATGCTGCTACATCTGTTAATAGGGGTGATATTAGTGTTAATGAATTGGAAGCTCTTGATTATTGTTTTATTATTGGCAGTAAAGTATCCAACTCTATTGATTCACTAGAGCATCCACGCAATGTGGATCGTATTTTACAGTTTTATCATAATTACAATGGTAAGTGCTCGAACGAAATTAGGGAACTTGTTCCCGTTAATCACACGGTTTTGCATTTAATACGCTATTTGTTGAAAGCCCATCTATTTGTAGTTGATTGGCCGGTGAATCGCACTACGCATTACAGGGAAAATTCGTTTTTTAGCAGAGTAGTTGGTATGTGGAATAAACTTCCTCCGGAGGTCTTTCCTGTCACATTTAATTTACAAAAACTCAAATCGAATGTCCCCATAAACTAATTTCTTAGTCCTGACACAATACATTGCATGAGTAGGTGTTATCCCTTGAGCGCTTAAATCTTTGTATTAAAGCTGTATCACCATTAACTAATCGACTAAAAATTCGGAAAGTTTTAAAAACAATCTGAAAGGAGCAAAAGCCTTTAATTTTTAGATTTAATTATTTTAATTGATCGTATCACCTTCAATAAATTAATTTTTAGCGTCGTGTTATAAAGAAACCAAATTTTATGGACACTTAATATTTTGTCTAATATTCGTTAGTTTAACATGAACTAGGAAAATGAAATTGTTGAAAGACAAATCGTCTAAGGAAGTAGACGATAGCGAATATCAAAATTTTTATTTGCGTTTTATGCACACAAATATTTATGATGTTTGATATAAGAAAATTTTTAAAAACTGAAAACGTTGAAATCTTGTTATTGTGATGAGCATTTAGAGAGCTTTGTATTCGTCCGTCTAGAACATTTTTTATTATTTAAAATAGCATGCCAATTAATTAAACATAAAATGGGGTTATTGGCGTTTTGTTTGTTTTTCACACAGCGAGATTCAACGACAACCAAAAAAAAAAAAAACAATAAAAAAAACAAAAAAAGAAGAGTATTAAAAGAAGAAGAAGAAGAGTAAGCCAAAAGGCTTACCACTTTACTTAGAACCCAATTGTTTTTGAGATAAATACTAAACATGTAAAGTTTAGTATAAATGATAAATGATTATATTAGTATTAACTTATTCGAAAGTTATCAATAAATTTCAAAGTTTTCTTTAATAACGCCTAAGAACGTTAGCTATTATTTTACCATTTTTTTTCAATATTAGTCCTAAAAAAAATTAATATTATATAAAATAAAATTTAATAATTTTGATTTAATCAGTCAGTCACGAAAAAAGTGGTCACTCAGGGACAAATTTTTTTTAGAAACAAATTGGTCAGTCAGGGACAACTTTTTTTTTTTAGAATAAAATTTGTCAGTCAGGGACATTTTTTTTTTTTAGAAAAAAATTTGTCAGTCAGGGACAATTTTTTTTTTTAGAAAAAAATTTGTCAGTCAGGGACAATTTTTTTTTTTAGAAAAAATTTTGTCAGTCAGGGACAATTTTTTTTTTAGAAAAAATTTTGTCAGTCAGGGACAATTTTTTTTTTGTAGAAAAAAATTTGTCAGTCAGGGACAATTTTTTTTTAGAAAAAAATTTGTCAGTCAGGGACAATTTTTTTTTAGGAAAAAATTTGTCAGTCAGGTACAATTTTTTTTTTTAGAAAAAAATTTGTCAGTCAGGGACAATTTTTTTTTTAGAAAAAAATTTGTCAGTCAGGGACAATTTTTTTTTTAGAAAAAAATTTGTCAGTCAGGGACAATTTTTTTTTTAGAAAAAAATTTGTCAGTCAGGACAGTTAAATGTTCCTAAATCAATTAAGTGAATCTACTTACGGCATACGAATGGTCCGCTGGCATCAGTCCCTACATACCAGTTAAACCTTTTAAGGCTTCAAAGTAAAATTCGTATGCGAAATTCGCCGTGTGGTGGTTTTGGATAGTCCGAATTGTTGGGAATGTCAAGGAATTGACACATTTGGATCAATTTCGCAAATTTTGTGTGGAGTCTGTCAACTAAAATTTAACCGCTAGGTAGTTAATAGCAGTCTCAGAAGGACGACTATGTTTTCCGAAAATATTACGAATTTTAGCAAATGTAACTTTAACACGACCACAATTTTCAGAGTGGGCTTTAGCTATTGTAGTGATATTTTTGTGCGAAATTGAATGCATTGTAACAATCGCCAATGCATCCACTACGAATACGTGGAAAAACTAAATGTCAGCACTATCATATTTTTGGTGTTGTCACAACTTATATACAAACTTCTTGTTGAAGACCCCAATATTTACTAAGAGAATAAGAGACCTTTTTTTAATAAAATATGTTTTTTCTTTGTGAAACAAACTATTGCTTAAAACACAAAATTTGTTTTACTTGCTGTAGGGCAATAAAACAATAGAAGAAATATAGAATATTATAAAAAAAAAACTTAAAAAAATTTTGTTCCTTTATGTCCTTTATTGAAGGATATTCTAAAAGTAAAGGAGGTTTGAAATAAATTAATGTCGAAAAAAATATATTTGAATATTTCTTTTGAATTAGTGGCATCTACTTCCTTTGAAAAAAATAAATAAAACTCTTTTTCTACTTTCAACTGAAATAAATCTTGGGAATTTTTGTTGTTTTTGTTTTAAACTCGTGAAATTCATGTTACTCTAAAATGAAATAAAAACTAAAAATAGAAAGAAAAAAATTCAATGAATGAGGTAAAATTAACATGTTTTTTGGTGAAAACGTGTTGGTCAGAAAAAGCTTAAATTAAATTTTAATAAAAAGGGGCTGTTTACTACAACAGCTGGTGTGCTATTATATTACTACACTCAATTATAAAATAGTACTATACTCTTAAATATTATTTACTCGTATTTAATGTTTTATATTTTTTTATAAGTTCATTTATTACAAAAATATAGAAATATCAATCATTTTCTTCAATGTTTTAATTTTAAATAGCATTTTATTAACAAAACGAAATTGTGTATTGATATATGGCTTGTTGTTAAAAAACTAATTGAAAAAGGGGGAAATAACGTTTAGAATTCAAACAGTCTTTCGTTTTGATAAAATATTCCATTCTTTAGCAAACAATAACTTGAATTGAAGTATGTACTTGTATTAAAGTTTATTGAAACTCTAAGCAATTTATATTCAACATATTTGGTACAGAGACAGACGTCTTAAACAGCTGACGCAGTTCTAAAGTATTTATAATAGAGTTGGTCTACCCCTAAAGAAATTTGATGTAGGTACGCCAAAAAACAAAAATTCATTTAAATTTTTAAAACATGCGAAACAAAAGTACCCTTGATAGACTAAGTATGTACAATTTTCGTTTAAAGGTACTTTTTTAATAATAGATGACACGAAAATATCCACAGAGAAAAGATTATAACACTATGTAAACTCGTCTCAACTTGGCCCTCAAGTTGTGGCTGCAGTTTATTAACACTCTACAATACTGTTTAGCGCAGCACAGTCATTTTCTTATATTTGATATACTTTTGTAATTGAAAATAGCGAAGTTTATCTAAGGTTTCTATTAAAAAGTTTTTTAAAGGCAGTTACGCACTTATTACTAGTTTAACTGTATTCCTTTGGTACTTTAGAAAATGGTATAAAAAAGAACTCCTTTTTAAAATACTTTTATAGTTGAAAGTAACTAAATTTATCGAAGATTTATGTTCAATATTTATTTAAAGAGTACTAATTATGATTTTAACGGTACTTCTTTGGTAATTTTGGAAACGATATTAAAAAGAACTCACTTCCTAATCTCTTAAATTCTCTTATAAGTGATAGTAACGAAATTTATCTATTATATTAAAGAATTTGTTAAAAGACAGTTAAATGCTAATTATAATTTTAACCGTACACTTGGGTACTTCTGAAAATAGTATTAAAAAGAAGTCCATTTATTTATAAAAAAGCATTTTGGGAACGGGTTTAATAATGCCAATAATAATTTAAAAATACTTTTTAAAAAAAAATTTGTTTAGGGAAATAAATAAACAACAAATACAATAACTGAATATTTGTAATCCGGAAAAGTATTCTTATTTTAGAAAATAGTTGTAGCAAATATTTAAATATTTAAAAGAAAAATATTGAATTAAAAGTCTTGGTACTTTTCAACAGTTGCTGAAGGGAAAAGGAGCTCGTTTAAAAATTTTATATATTTATATTTTAATATTTCTGAAAACAGCTAAAGTACTAGTTGACGAGGCTATTTGAAAAAAAAGTTTAAGTGTTTTTCTTGTATAATTTAAAAAAAATTTTTGGTACTATTCAACAATTGGTGAAGGGAAAAGGAGCGCATTTAACATTTTTTTTAATTTTGTATTTTCAATATTTCCAATAAGTAACCAAATTCTAGTTGGCAAAGCTACTTCAAACAAATGTTTAAATAGTTTTCTTATATAGATGCGTTCGTTTCTACCCTACAACACATTTTCGTCCCCTGCTTAATAACAATTATCCCATTTCTGTCATAAATTTTAGTACTGGTGAATGTATAAAAATTTTCTATTAAGGAAACACATTTATCAAATACAACTTACGTTGGCTTTGCAAAGAATTTGACTATAATTTTTACATAAAAGACAATTGAGCCCTTTTTTAAAACACATTTTGGCACGCAGTCAAGGAAAAGCAAAAAACTAAGATAACTTAAATTATAGAACAATATTTTGCAAACATTAAATCACGCA
Organism: Trichopoda pennipes; assembly: GCA_030448955.1. NCBI lineage: Eukaryota > Metazoa > Arthropoda > Insecta > Diptera > Tachinidae > Trichopoda > Trichopoda pennipes. The sequence continues at coordinate 275,392 of JASKUP010000007.1, read as the reverse complement.
CTACTTAGCTGCAAAAAATTTAAAATAAAAAAAAATTGCACAGAAAAGGGGAATATTATTTGTCAGACACAAACCTTTAAAATAAAAGTTTATTAAAAAAAAGCATCTTTGCCTTAATAACATGACTTAAAAATAAGGGCTGTAAAAGGATCAGCGTAAATATTTTAACAAGGTACCACGATTAAGGGAAGAAAAGCGTTTGTTTTTTAACTGCAAAAGGTGCATGAGGGGTTTTAAGTAGAGCTAAGAACAAGAAGCTTATTAGGCGTCATTGCAACATGCTTAACAAATTCATGCATAAAAATGTCCTTGATGCTAAAATATGTAAAAATGTTTGAAAAGATTATTAGGGTGATAACACGAAAAACATCAAACTTTTTGAAACTTCTCTTTAAAATATAAATTTTGATTATAGTTTTCTCTATTATAAAGGGTTTTCCAACAAGAAGTTTGTTTTCTAAAACAAAAAATTAAGATTAAGATGATTCTAATTTTTATTACATTACGAACGAAAAATGTTATCCGGCAAATTTAACCATGCTGACACATGTTGATTATTTCATTAATGTTTTTAATCACTTTTTTGCAAAATGGCGATCCTATTTCGTTAATCATACAACGGATGTTGAGTTCTAAAGCTGAAATCGATTAGATTGCACCACAAAAAATAATCCAATGGTGTTAAATCACACGATTTGGCTGGCCGATCTGTAAATTTCGTTTGCTATATTGAATACATTGTAACAATAGCCAATGCATTTACTACGAACATGTCAAAATTACCATGTATTTGGTATTGCCGCTACTGAAAAACAAATTTCTTGTTGAAAAACCCATTAAATAAATATTTTCTTAATAAAATGAATAATAACAAAATAACGTTTCAAAAAAATTCTGTGTGTATTCGTGTATAATTAAAATAATATGATGTAAACATTTTAGTTTTTGTCTACTGCTTTAAAAGCTGTAAGACTGTTTTATTTTTTCTTAAATTTTCGACTTCACAGTGGGGTACGAAAAATATAGTATTACGATGTTTTCCTAAGTTTTAAAAGAAAATAGTTATCAGTAAAAAGAAGTAAACTGCATAGTTTTCTAAGAAATCCTATACACACAAGACAAAAACTACATGTTTAAAAGAAATTCTATCAAATAAGATAAACAACAAAGACCACCAACATAGAAAAAAAACAAAACACCAGCCAAAACGATGTATAAGACGATGTATAAGGTACTTCACTATATCTGCTCTTCGTACGTGAACGTGATAAAATTTACATCAGTGCCTAGCTGTGTGGGTGATATGTAGCGTGCAGACCCACACCCAACAGGTCAGTCCTAGTGGCACGTAGCAGGGCCGCTACCATCACTCCTTGCTCAAGAGTTGAAGACATTCTAACTCCTGGTCCAAAACACATGACGTAGCATGCTCACTGGATCCGGATCATTCACCCTGCGTTCTTGGTCAAAAGTAAATGATCCTGGCCCCTTAATCGTTTTATGAGGGCCTGCGAAAGCACAAGCATTACGATACTCCCCGAAGGCCCAACCTCAATAATAAGTCAGAGCACAACAACAGCTGAACTCTGGGGCCAACTGATTCGCGTGGAAATAAAATAGATGTTGTCCAGTTGGCTCCTGTTAACATTTAGCGGACTGAACTCTCTTTTACCCCCAGATAACACATGTTTTAGTAGTGAGATTCGATTAAGACATATCAATGTGCCCCTAGAGGGGAACCGATCTTCGTACATGCGTGATAAGATTTACATTTGCACCTGGCTGTAAGCCTTAATCCTAGTGGTCAAACCACTAGGAATGAAAAGCAACGTCATTCTCGCCCTAGGAAGCCGAAGACTAATTCTAGCGGTTCCGAAGCAGGGTCGCAAACCACTACTCCTTGCTGAAGAGTTGGAGACTATCCAACTTCTACTCCAAAGCACATGACTAGCATGCTCACTGGATCCGGATCATTCATCCGTTGTTCTCAGTAAAGGTGAGATGATCCTGGTCCCCTAATCAAATTCATGAGGGGCCGCGAAACACACAGCCACCACAATACTTCCGAATGACCAACCTCAATAATTAGTCAGAGAAACAGCTGAAAGGCTAAAGAGACAACTAGCGGAACTCTGGGGCTTACTGATTCCCGTGGAAGTAACGTGGAGCTTCCAGTTGACTCCCTGCTGTCTTCAGGGGACTGGGCTCCCTTATACCCCCGAACGACACAAGTCTAGATGGTTAAGTGATCCATAAAGACTAATAAATGTGCCCCCGGGGGGAACCGATTTCGTACTATTTATACTACCTCTACTACCGCCCCTAAATATATTTTAGAGTTGCTCTGCCACGTACAAGAGTGGGCCAATAGACCCTTTGGGACAGTGGCATATTCAATTCTATTGATTCTCTAGAGCATCGACGCAACGTGGCTTGTATTCATTGTTAGTACAATGGTAAGTGCTCTTATAAAATTAGGGAATTTTTTACCATTATTCATACGTTTCTTACCCATCCATTTGTGGTTAATTGGCCGTCGAATCACACTGCACATTACAGAGATAATTCTTTTTTTAGCAGAACGGTTTGTATGTGGAATAAACTCCCTACATCGGTCGTTCCTGTCGCTTTCAAACACTATCTCCTCATTGCTCCTCCCCATAAGCTAATATCCTAGTTCTGGCACAATGCATTGCATGAGTAGGGGTCATCCCCTGAGTGCTGGTCCAAAAAAAAACCAACAAAAAATTTCATCAGCTCCTCTTGTTTAACTTAATTTATTTAAGGATCATATCAACCTCAATTGCAATATTTGAAGTGATTGAATGAAGTGAAAATGCACAATATCGCAAAAACGAAGATTTATTTAAAAGAATCTCTTTGTTGACTAGCCTTTTCTCGCGTAGACATGCATATTTAAAATAATTTATGCTGTGTCAGTTCATATTGACAATAAATTAATTAAATTATACTTTTATATTGCTTAATTTCTTTTAAGGCCAAATTTTATTTCGAGGTTCTTAAATAAATGGCGTTAAGATAAGTAGAAGGCTTAATATAGCTAGATTCTTTTAGTGCTGCAAAATAGTACAGGTAAACAAATTTGTTAGCAAATATAAACCACCCTAATATCTATTTATAAAATAACGCCCATCCAAAACTTCACGCCTTTTATTTCTCATACTTCCATACGCTAAGTTATCTCTTAGTAAAAGCACAAAGCGTATATTTTCAAAATGACTGCCTGTTATTTTTTATATTATTTTTGCACAGAATAATAAAATTATAAATTTTTTTATTGTTAAACATCTATTTAAAAAGCGTTATTTATGAGTCTAATAAAAGAAGTACAATGAATTTAAGCTTTTGAAAGCCAAAACAAATGAAAAGAAAAAATAATTTTATGCAAAACATAATCTAATAAATATTTATTTTTCTATATTCATATGCATTTTTGTTTTCGGCATTTATTTTATTATTTAACTTAACTTTTTCAATAAATAATCCGTGTGTGTGTGTGTGTGTGTGTCAGTAAAGCAGAAACCGAATATATTTAATAACTATGCGATAACATTCGAGGGGCTGCTGCGAGGTTTGCCATTTATATTTTATTTATTAAAATTATCTATTTAATTTGCATGAGCATATAAAATATGCACAAATATGCTAAAAACTTATTTTTTTTGTTTAGAAAAAATAGAAAACTACAGCCAGAACTGAGGTGATTTGTGAAGGGTGTTTTTATAGACGTATAGAACTTTGAAATGGAATAAAATAAAGATGAATTTTGTAGACATACCTTATAAGAAACCTAATCTTCTGGCATTATAATTTAAATATGACTTCTGAAATGTGACCTCAACGGCGGAACTTTGACATGGTCTACTCTAGAGATCTAAATTTTTATGACTTCTTTTTTTAAATTTGTGGCTACACATCGCAAATTATGCAGAGAATATTGTCCTCCAAGTGTCACCATAGACTACTGACTTCTTATATCGCCACAAAAAATAGTCTAGCGGGTCTAACACATTAAACTATTTGGTTAACCAACGTTTCTTTTAATAAATCAATTGTGTCACATGTTGAGTGACATGTTACATCGTTTTGTTGAAATCACAGCTCCTACGCATAATGGTTTTCCAATTCGCGAACGAAAGAGTCAGTAATTTTGGCTCTATAGCGGTCAACAGTCAATGTAGAGTCTAACCAGCATATTATTTAAAGATATACGGATTAGTTATTCTACCAGCGCTCAAAGCACACCAAACAGTCAATTTTTCTAAACATACACTTAAGCATTATTATCACTCCAAATACAACAGTGTTTATTATTAAAGTATCCATTAAAACAAAAGTGAGCTTCATCGCTAAACTAAATTCGCTTATGAAAATCAGGATCAACTGTAATTTTGGCGAGTGCTTAATGCATAAAGTTTTATAAAAAATTATTACTTTTAAATAAATAAATTTAAAAAAAAATAAATTTTAGGTGCCCCTGTAGGTAGTGTACTAGCTTGTCAGTATGGGGTGTGGGTTCGATTCCCAACGAAGGCCTTGTTTTTTTTTCACTACAAAAATAAAAATTGACTGCCGGTGGGGCTGCTCAGCGATGAAGGCATAGTTACTGGTCGCTGTGCTTAATTTCCGACTGTTTCATCTCTTCTCTATCCCTTTCCTAAAGTGCTACTTCTCTTTATAAAAAAAAAATTCAGCCGGTTGTGATGGATCGTGAAGAAGTAAGATTAAAATTTTTAGTAAATTCAAAACTTTTTCAGGAGAGAAACTAAATATTAAATTAAATTAATGAATTATTCAAACGAGGACATATTGATTACAGACAGAAACTTCAACTGTACAGTACATCATGCATCGCACCTAGGTTATATGGACTACCAAAGACTCACAAAGAAGACATGCCAATGAGACCAATATCTTCGTCAATGAGTGTACCATGTTACAAAATGGCGAAATACCTGGGGAACATTATTCGACACTTAATCTCACCAGACCTGAACATAAAGAATTCCTTCGAACTGAAGAATAAATTAAAACACATCACACTGGAAGATAACGACATACTAGTCTTATTTGACGCAATTTCAATGTTCACCAACATACCTACATACTTAGCCATTAGAATAATCATGACACAGTGGGACAAAGTTGCACAACATACCAACATACCCAAAACCCAATTCCTCAAAATGCTACAATTTTGTTTAAAGGCCAATAATTACTTCACTTACAATTACAATATTTACACACAAACATTTGGCATGCTAATGGGGAACCCATTAGCACTCTCCATGGCAGACATTGTATTAGACAACATAATACAACAGACTATTGACAATCTGAAGATTAGAGATATACAATTCAAATTCTTGACAAAATACGTTGATGACATTTTTGCAATTGTTAAAAAACAGGACGTGGACACTATTTTGAGTGAACTGAACAACCAACACAACAAACTACAGTTTACTGTAGAAATAGAAACAGATAATAACATTCCCTTCTTAGAATTAAGAATACGGAAATCAGAGAACAAACTCCTTTTTGACTGGTACACAAAACCAACATCTTCAGGCCGAATACTCAATTACAATTCATTCCAACCATATAAAACTAAAATTAACACGGCATATAGCCTAATAAACAAAATAATAGACCTTAGCGATAAGTATTTCTTGGACAATAACATTAACAAATTAGAAGAAATATTACAGCAAAGCAACTACCCTCTAAAACAATAAGAACACTTATAAATAAGAAAATTGACTCCATCAGATCCATAAAAAACATGAATAAGACAACAATAGACAATTCCAACATTGACAAAAAATACATTAGCGTAATTTGCGTTGAAAACATTACCGATAACAAATCCCTTAGGAAAATAATTTCAGACAACAACGTTACCTTTACACACAAATCGAATAACACACTAAAACACTTCTTCAAACACGCCAAGGACAGAATTAAAAAGAGGGACATGTGTAACGTTGTATACGAAATTCCGTGTAAAGGCACAGCTGGCCAACAATGTTACCAAGTTTACATCGGACAGACGAAACGATCACTTCAGACAAGAATAAATGAACACGAAACAGACATAAAAAAGAAGAAGACCACTACGGGCATTGCACAACATATGTTAGAACACACACACACACCAGATTTTGAAAGAACACGAATAACAGACATAGAGAGTAAACAAAACAGACGCTTAATATTAGAAAGTTTGAGAATAAGACAGAAAGGTAACAGAACAATGAACACTAAGGAGGACATGGACAAGATCAGCAATAGTTATAATTTAATTTTATAGTACTAAGGTTTGTGTTATATTTTATTAGATATGTAATTAAATATTAATTAAATATTATTATTGATTAATGATGTTTTTAGAATAAATAAAAGTACATACTCCCTGAAGAAGCCGGGAAATACCGGCGAAACGTAGGAGGAAAAAAGATTTGAATTTGTTTTAATCTTACTCTAATGATCGACCAGTATAGCCGAGTTAATAGGACAACACAACAGGAATTAAATTAAACATTTAATCACCGAAAAAGAAAATGAAGTTAGCATTTCCGCAGTTAACGCTCGAACGATATCCTAAAAAATTCTTATTTTATTACATGTTTTGTTTATAATTTAAATAGCTGATAGTTCCAAAACGATAACATAAAGACGTGCCATTTACTTTTATGCACACAAATATACGATGGTAGCTTTATCAAAAGCTGCTGTATCAACTTTTGTGTCTCCACTTGATCACGTTCACAATTAAACTGACTATTGCCCAAGAGAGAGGGAGAGAGAGTCCTAATATTCTGTTTTGAACTGCTCTAGCATTTACTAAAAAACTTTAATTTGCCCTTGTGATAATAGATAACACTTTTATCATTATTCAGTATATGTGTTTGGTTGTTCCTTGTAGTTGTTTTTAATTTCTGATTGTTAATCTTAGTTCATGGAATTTGACTGTGACATGTTGTTGTTATTGTTATTTGTTTATAAGATTTCTTAAAAACTTCTTTGTTTGACACAATAGGTAATTTTACTTTACTTTTTTTTTAGTGATACAATTATCACTTTTTAACATAAATTTTTTTTTGTCAAAATTTGAATTTTGGTAATTTTTTGTTTAAAATAAAAATACTTGGAGAAATTAAAAAATGGATTGATGAATTTTTCTACAACAAATTTCTTTTAAAACACGTCACCAGTGGAAATGTTTCAATAAAATTTTTTACCAATCATAATTTTTATTAAAAAAAATTTATATTATTCATAATTTGTCTATAGAAAATTGTATAGGTGCCCGAAATTTCTACGAGTATGTTTTATAACAATGGGTTAAAAAAAAATAAAATAAAATTTACTAACGTGTTTTTCACATTTATGACATTATTTTTTGCAGCGTATTGGATGGAGACTTAAGGCCCAACTATATTATGCATATACTGGCTTAAGGCAACTTAAGCTACTGTGCAAATACCTAATAATCCTAATAATAATATGTGGCAAACTATAATGTACTTAACAAAACTTTTCGTCATATATCATTTGCTTAAGCAAAGTACGAAACTGATCGCACATTCCGTACGGAAACAGCTGATTTTGCATTGTGTTATATTTAGATACATTAGTAAACTAACTTCAATGGAGGGTAAAAAATATTTTATCTGAATTTAGTAGAAAATGTACATAGAAAAAATAGTTTATATGTAAAAAGAGACGCGTTTTATTATAACGGCAATTCAAAGGAACGAGGGCCTTTAAACATTTTATTTTCTTTTCCATTTTTTTAACACACAATTTGCAATAAAATTTAATTTTTTATTGTTTATAAATTCAATGAAGCACATAGTTGCATTTTTAGTACTTTTGGCCGAAATAATACATACAGCGATATATGTGTAATTTTTCTTACATAATTTTCTTAAAACTATTAACAAAAAATTATAATTTTGTATAAGTATATTTGTATATTGTATATTGTATATTTAAGTATACAAATATACTTAAATGTATATTTAAGTATACAAAATATACAAAATATGATTATTAAACGACTTTTTGCTAATAAATTTTATTTATTTAGAACGAAATTATTTTTTTGCAGGAGTACGAATAAAACAAATGTGCAACTCTGCATTATAATTTCTATATTCATGTAAGTACAGTAAAGCCACGTAAAAGTTTTCAATGATTCGCTTAAGCATTTGACAGAGTTTTCGTTCTACTTTTGACATTAGCATAAGCCAGCTTATGCATACTATAGTTGGGCCTTAAAAATTTACACAGAGTGTACTGCTAGTTTGCTATAAGAGTATGTATCGTTATTTTTTGTGACGGAAGCCATTATATGTGAGTCCAATTAGCACTAGTTAGATTTATTTTTTATATAAAAAAAAAAATTGGATAGCCTATAGAAAATAATGATTAAGATTTAGTACAAAGTTAATATATTTTATTTGTTAATGTCATCTTTACAAGTTATACAACATAGAAAAACATTATAAAATTTGGTGCTGCCTTAGACTTAAGTATATCAAAAACCAAAAAGAAAAAAGAGAGCTGCTTAAAAATTATAAACAACCGATGATGTTTTCATTTTGACATTTCGAACTTCAAGACAGCAATAAAAAGCCATGTTATTTTTGCTATAGCAGCCAATACAAACAAAAAAAAAGTTGCACGGATGGCACTATCTATGAAAATAAATGCACCTTGAGGTAGTTATTTTTGTAAAGATTATATTATATTAAAAATTCTCTTGCTTGGTTTAAGCTGCCATTTTATTTTCATTTATATTTCTGTTCCCTTTTACATATTTGACTAACTGATCAAATTCTATTATATCAATAATTTATATATATCCACTGAGTTTAGTTGTTGTTAGTACGAGAATTTTATATAGACTCATGTTAATGTTAAAACTGATTATTTTTAGTTTTGTTTTATAAATGATGGAAAATGTTAAAATGATTTACAACATGTATTTTACACTATTGTTTACATAAATTATGTAAATATCGAATTAAACATTTTACATGCAAGCTTAGGAGTTTTTGTTTTTGTTTCTTATATTTTGTAATATATTTTTTTGTGTTATAATGCCGTACTTAATGCAATCATTCATTTACATTTATTGTATATACCAACAAATATTTTTGAATATAACACAATACGGAAATAGTACATACACTTGTAAAAAATACACTCTTCTTTAGGTGTAAGCGAATGAGAATTTAAGGTACGAAACTGTTACATTAAAATAGCAATAACCAATATTTACTGGAACAATTGGAATATGAAATGAAAATTATTAGAAAAAATAATATGCAGAATATAAAAATAAACTTAAATTTACATTTATTTGGGGAAGTCTTAAAAGTTACCTAAATGTTTGAATAATTTATATGTATTAGAGACATCATTTATTTAAATAAATAAACGATAAATAAAAACTCAACCGTGGCATTAAAAATTAATCTCATTTCCCTTAACCTTTAGTTACTTTGGATGATACTCCAATTTATCCTGTAGTGAAATACATCTTCTATAAAAATTTCAATAATCTGTCGATTGCAGCTACAAAGATGGCGGACACTGACAGACGGCTGGATATTATAGCGTAAACAGTAAAAATTAATTTTTGTTATATATGTACGAAACCCTATAAATCAATATAACTTGTCAATTCCCCCGGGGGCACATTATATGGTCTTTATAGAACTTCGACTATCTAGATCTGTGCAACTGGGGGAAAAAAGGGAGTCCTGTCCCCTGAAGGCAGCAGGGGTCAACTGGGAGCTCCACGTTATTTCCACGGGAATCAGTAGCCCGCAGAGTTTCCGCTATTTGTCTCTTTAGGCATTTAGCTGTTTCTCTGACTGATTATTGAGGTTGGCCCTTCGGGAGTATCGTGGTGGTTGTGGTTTCGCGGCCTCTTAACAGCAGGTCAGTTTTCTATGGTGGCCAGGTTTATGTTTTTTTGCTAAAATTAGTCTTCGGCTTCCTAGGGCGCGAATGGTCAAAGTGGTTTGACCACCATCTGATTATGGCTCCATGGCCAGACGCAGATGTAAACCTTATCATGTAATAACTTGTCAATTCCCACCCGGGGGCACATTTATCGGTCTTTATAGAATACTTGACTATCTAGACCTAGGGGTATAAGGGAGCCCAGTCCCTTGAAGGCAAGCAGGGAGTCAACTGGAACCTTATTTCCACGGGAATCAGTAAGCCCAAGAGTTTCCGCTAATTGTGTCTTTAGACTTTTAGCTGTTTCTCTGACTAATTATTGAGGTGGGACCTTCGGGAGTATCGTGGTGGTTGTGGTTTTGCGGCCGTAAGCATGAACTGATCTTATCGGCGTGGATCATCTCGCCTTTAATAACACCAACAGGTGAATGACTCCGGATCCAGTGAGCATGCTAGTCATGTGCTCTGGACCAGGAGTTGGATAGTCTCCAGCTCTTCAGCAAGGAGTATTCATTTGCAACCCTGCTTTGGAACCGCTGAAATTGCAACTAGGAACGACCTATTGCTATAATTAGTCCTCGGCTTCCTAGAGCGTGAATGATGTTGCTTTTCATTCCCAGTGGTTTGTAGGCTTACAGCCAGGTGCAGATGTAAATCTTATCACCAAATAACTCGTCATTTTTTAGTGATACATATGGGAAGTAGACCTCGTGACTATATCTATACGTGGATACCTGATCAAATATTTCAATGCATATGATAGTTATTTAGTCAATAATGGAATAATTTGCTTGACATACTATTTAATAAAGAAACTAAAGTAATGGAGTCTAAAACCGGAAAAAAGCTTCTATATATTCTCCAACCTAAGGTATATAAGTAAAGGGGTAAAGAATATTGATCATAAGTAGGCAGTTTGTTAAGGTGTTAATACTTGCAAAATTTAGTAAAGTAAATATTTTATTAATGCTGACATAATTTTTTGTACTTTAAAAAATCAAACCTTAGAAGAAATTCGTAATTGAGTATTTTACCACGTGGATAAATTTAAGGTTAGGAAGTATTTTATTATCATAATGGAAATTGATAGAAGAAATAAAATGCAGAATATAAAAACAAACTTAAATTTACATTAAAAATTAATATCATTTCCTTTAACCTTTAGTTACTTTGAATAATACTCCAATTTATTTATATAGGGTATTTTTACAGAGGTATAAAAATATATTGAATGCAGTACAACAAAGATGAATTTTTTTAAAATTGCACGATATTTACTTTATTTGAATGAAAATCTTCTGGCATTGTAATTTAAATATGACTTCTAGCATATGAACACCACGACTGCCTCGGACGTAGCGTAATCTGGAGGTTAAATTTTCGATGAATATTTGCAAAATTTGTGCCCGGACATTGGCAATAGAGCCGAGAAAACTTCCTTCTAAGTAAATCGTTGCGAGTTTATCGGCGTAGAATCTCAACTTCACAGTATCTCCACAGGATGTAGTTTGCGGCGTTAAATCATACGTTAAATCGAGGTGAATTTATGAGTCAGTTCAAAAATTAAACTATGTGGTTGCCGACGTTCATTAAATCAATTGTTTCAGGCCATGTACGACATCTTGGTCTGTCTGGTTGAAACCACAACTTCTGTTCATTATGGTTGTATTTACAACAGATGAAGGAAAAAGTTAGTAATAATGAATCTATAGCGATCACCATTGCCTGTGTAGTTTTAACTAGCATCGTTTTTAAACTAGTACGGACCAATGATTCCACCGGCCCATACAGCATACAGTTTATGCTTGGTGATTATCGTTATTCCAACTACGGCAGTTTTGTCTTCTGATGTATTCATTTTAACAAAATTCACTTATGAATATCGCGATCAACGGAAATTTTGTTTTAGAACAAGTCACCGTCTCTGCGCTATGCTAGGGGATCATATGGTTTCTACTCTTGTACGAGTTGCATTTCGTAAGCAGGCAAATCAAGAGCATTTCAAAAAATCTTCCATAAAGTATATGAATACATATCCACTTACTGGGTGTGGTGGCGGATCGACTGCAACTAAACTAAACATAAATCATTGGAGCAACTGGAGACATGGCCTCCAATTTAAAAAAATGTCGTCTACAAAAACCCCCTGTATAAATAAATTTTTTTTTTATTTATGTTGAGCATACTAATCTGCATGATGATGAATATTCCATCATACAGCTTTTAAACTATTTTTAAAATTTTATTATAACAGAAGTTTTTAAAATTTTATCTTTTCTGTCCTATCTATCCTGAGAGTGGAGAGATTTAATTCACATAAAAATTAAAATGCAAATATAAAAAGGATACTCATAATTTTTAAAGCATTTTTCGACCATCTTCTTAATCGTTTTATTTACATAACAAATGTAGGATATTGTTATTGACACACATACTTTTCATAGCTATCACATAGTACATGCAAAATACACATAATTGAACATTTTGGCTAAAATATAGTTCAACATGTATGAGCTTAAATGGTCCGGCATTACTAATATATGCGGCTATGTATTAAAGTGTGTAAATAAATATATAAACATTTATGCATTTTGTATGCATGTGTGCATGTGTATTTGTGGATGCATGTGTATTTGAATATTGGCTCATTTAATATGCACTACAGTGAATTTTGGTTTTGATGTAAATACATGTCGATAGTAAATTATAATACACCAGTACACAAAACAGTTTGGCTATAAATTATTAATGTTAAAAAGAGCACCAACAAAATGACACCACTGAACTGTTAAGTTTGGAAAACTAAGTTTTCAGAAACAAGTTTTTATGGGAGGTGCTAAGTCTAGTGGTATAATTTTTAGGTATTTTCAACTTACTTGATAAAGTCATTAGCACAAAATTTATTTTTTAACGATATGATTAGGAGTGGCTACTCCACTTCTCCTGATCTATTCTATTTTAAATTAAACTAGGGCTATTGATAAAAAGGTAGTTTCACTCGCAATATTTTAAGAGTTATAGTTCACTACTTTCACCGTGACTGATATTCAGTTTTAAGGAAAAATCCATGCCGACTCGTAATACTATGAGGACTTTTCATTACTCCGTTTATCAGACTCTTAGCCCATTGTGACTTAGAGAACTCACCATTGCTTCTACACATGCTAGACAGATAATATTGCATTTTTATGGAAAGTGTTACGTCCACTTTTCCAATAGAACTTCGGAAATAAGTAAAGGTGAAACATGCTATAAATTGTGTTCACGATGGTTGGAAAACGCCACGCATAATATAAGAACCTTTGCTATAATTGTGTTAAAAATTTGCACCCTTTAAATAAAGTTGAAGTAATATAAAAGGCTTTTATTTGGGTACGGTTTTCCGTCGACCCTCGTCAAATTTGATTTGTGAACAAACCGGTTGCGGCTGTTTGCCATCTTCAGTGTTCTTTTCGTACTAGTTGCGTTCTATTGTCAGTTGTGTTTATATAGTTCGTGTCTCCCTTCGTGTTATTGCGTTCGTCACTTTCTGTCTTGTTTGCCTGCATCTCTCTCTCCTTTTTTGTTTGTCTCTTTTTACCTAATTTGTCGCTCCCTTTTTTCTAAATAAATCCTTTTACGATCATGATTGTTGTCCGTTTTTGTTTATGTGTGAACCTATTGTATATAAAAAGGCTTATTTCCTGAAAATACTTACATCTGCACCTGGCCGTAGGCCTTAATCAGATGATGGTCAAACCACTGGGAAGGAAATGCAACGTCATTGACGCCCTAGGAAGCCGAAGACTAATTCTAGCAACAAGTCTTTCCTAATTGCAATTTCAGCGGTTCCAAAGAAGGGTTGCAAACCACTACTCCTTGCTAAAAAGCTGGAGACTATCCAACTCCTGGTCCAGAACACATGACTAGCATACTAACTGGATTATTCACTCGTTGGTGCGATTAAAGGCGAGATGATCTTGGCCATCATAATCAGTTTATGCTTGGGGCCGCAAAACCATAACAACCATGATACTCCCGAAGGGCCAACCTCAATAATCAGTCAGAGAACAGCGAAAAGGCTAAAAAGACAATTAGCGGAACTCTGGGGCTTACTGATTCCCATGGAAATAATGTGGAGCTTCCAGTTGACTCCCTGCTTGCCTTCAGGGGACTGGGATCACTTATACCCCCAGCAGTACAGGTCTAGATAGCTAAGTATTCTATAAAAACCGACAAATGTTTCCCCGGGGGGGAATTATTTCACCTAATTTTGAATCTATTTAGAATACTTAAAATAATTTAATCGCTGCAAGCTTAATGAAGTTTTAGTTAGAAGTTAAGTAGTTTATTATTTACTTTAAATAGAAAATGCCACGCCCCAAAAACTTAATCTTAGTAATATTGTGGTTAAAATTCGCAATTTGTTTCTGATATAAAATTTTAAGTCTATAATTGTATCAATAAATCCAATAATATCGTAAATCACGATTTGAAATTGAAATTCTTAAATTTATTGTAATCGACACAAAGCTTAAATAGAACTTGAATTAGATATTAGGAAATATGCTAAAAATAAACTTTGTATTGGCTTACCATGCCTTGATTGGACTTATATTAAACTTAAACATGCATCTAAAAAGCAAGTAACTTGTAAAGGGTTTTTCAACAAGATGTGTGTTTTCTAAAATAATATAAAATAAAAAATTTATATTAAGTTATTCAAATTTTTAATGTATTATGAAGAGAAAAGTTCGGCAATTATGAATGAAAAATTATAGCTCGTAAGTGTCCACTACGGCCACGATGACAGATATCGAAGCTGTCATCAAAGTTTTTAATTACTTTTTGGCAAAATATCGCTCCTATTTCCTTAATCATCATGGATTTTGAGTTTTAAGGCTGAAATCTATTCGAGTGCTCCATGTAGACTCTGTCCTACACATGGGCCCATAAAAACTAATCCAATGGTGTCAAATTCCACAATCCGGTTGGCCACTTAACCCCTGATTGTCGTGAAATTATGCAATCGGAAAACTTTGTTTGATTTCATTGACTGTGGAACATGTGACACCGTCCTGTTGAAACCACATGTCAGGGATAGCAACGTGGGCCAAAATTGAATTGTTAGCAGCTCGCGATAGCGTGATCAATTGACCGAATTTCTAGCCTCATCAAAAAAAAAAAACGGCCCAATCACGGTTGAGCAGCGACATAACCCCAGTTTTTCCGAACATCGATTTTCATGCAAAATTGAATTCATTGCAACAGTTGCCAATGCACCTTCTACGAACACTTCGAAAAACTAAATGTCAAAACTATCATTTTGCTGGTGTTGCCACATTTGAAAAACAAACTTCTTGTTGACCCGATGCTAAGTTTAACAATCATTTTTTAGTTATGAGGTTACTTCTTACGTTATATGGAAAATGCCATGCCCACTGTTCCAATTGTATCCTAATTCTATATTCTAAAGCTATAGAATAATTATTATGGAAGTATCAATGCCCAATTTTTACGACATACATGCAGTTATTTCTACAAAATTTTAAGAATCTTTCGATTGTATTTCAAGAAATATGTATTACTGATGTCGGTGTGTAGCTATATTTTTCAAGCAAACAAGCTTTTAAGCAGAAGCACATTAAACAACTTGTGTGTATGTGTGTGTGTGTGTGTGCTATAATTTAAATTATGAACTTCAACGCTATACTAAAATTTGTTTACTGGCAAAATTGGGAATATGGTCCATTTAAAACTACACTTTCCTATACATAAGAGTGTCGTCCAAAAATCCTGAATAAATGCATATTAGTCCATTAATGTGTATGTTTAACCACACATGAATGTACATCCTTTAACACATACATCATCAATAAACTTAAGATTCACCATTTTGATATTCACTTATGTTTATGCTAATATCCTACATGTTGTTATTGTTAGCTTGCTATACAAAAGCATTCTATAATAGTTTTGTGCATGTTGTGTATTTGTGTTAGTGTATATTTTGTATACTCATACATGAAATGTTGTTTCATGCAGAAATGTGTTGGCATAAACGCTTTCATTTATACTTATGTAAAATCAATGATGAAGTTTTATATACGAATAATGTTCTCTATGACAATTTATCAATGAATGTATGAATAAACGAATGCATTTTGTTTAATACAGCGTTTTTGTGGTCTGATCGTTTTGTGTATTGAAGTGAGTCAATACACCAGAAAGGTACGACTGAAAATTGTTTAGAAAAATTTTTAATTAATAAATTTCTAAAGATTTTATTTTTAACATTCAGTAAGCGTGGAAAATTTGTTTGTTATTTTAAATATTCATTTTAAATGTAAAAAAATTAATCGGTTATCTGTTATGTAGAGATTATTGAAAACTAAATAGTTGTCGAATTAAGAGCGCGAGACAAAAGACGAACTTTACTGTAAAACGTTTATTGAATGAATAAATTTTAATCTAATTTACAATAGTGACATTTAAGACTTTTGACAACTATTACAAAGGTGTGTGGATTGTAAAAGATAATAATTAGCAAGGTACTACTAACATACTCCTCCTCAATCCAAAAACTTTACTAAAAACAAATATGTTTAAATAATTTTTCTAAATTTACATAAATAATTTAAAAAGTGATGTCCATCATATTACAAAATTTTAAATGTTTTACTTTTGCTAAGCATTTAGTAAACAAATCAGCAATATTTTCATTTGTACTAACATACTGGATATTAATTTCCTCTGATTCAAACATCTATGTGCTTGCTTCTCTTATGTGCGACAGGGTTTTGTAGAAGAAACATGGCACTCTGGTTGTCACACATAATTGTTGTTGTTGTTTTTGTGTAATTTGCAAGGCCGATTTTAGATAAAATGTTTCTATGAAATACTACATCTTTGGTTCCTTGGCACATTGCCACATATTCGGCTTCCATAGAACTTAGAGACACAATACTCTGCTTCCTGCATTCCCAAGATATTGGCCCACCAGCCAAAAACAGAACGAAACCACTATACGACTTACGATCATTTTGATCTGATCCCCAGTCAGCATTTGTGTAGCAAACTAAACCCTTTGGATTTTGTTTTAGATATCTTAGGATATGTTTGGCCGCTAAAAAATGTTCCTTTTCGGGATGCGTGTTAAATTGTGAAAGCTTCGACACTGTATGCGCAATATCCGGACGAGATATGACAGCAAGGTACATCAATGAACCGATGAGAGATTGATAATCCTTTGTTTTATACCCACTGCAACCTTCTTTTGTACATTTTTCCAAAATAGTACCTGCAGCTAGAGGAGTGCTTGATGGCTTACAGTCTGCCATATTCCATTGTTGAAGTAACTCCCTCGTATATTTACTTTGATGAATTTTAATTGAGCCTCTTAGGCCATCCCTTTCTACTTCCATTCCTTGTACTTTCAGACGAGCAAACAAACTTTGCCAAATCCCTTTTACTACTACCAATACTTTATT
Organism: Trichopoda pennipes; assembly: GCA_030448955.1. Taxonomy (NCBI): domain Eukaryota; kingdom Metazoa; phylum Arthropoda; class Insecta; order Diptera; family Tachinidae; genus Trichopoda; species Trichopoda pennipes. Next base: position 257,921 of record JASKUP010000007.1, on the reverse strand, counting down.
ATCTGGTCAATATTTTATTTCTCTAAACTTTATTGTCTGCACTTCATTTACGTTTTTAAATCTGAATATAATGGCAAAGAATATGCAAAGACTTTTGAATACTTAGAATTTATTTTTATAACAAAATATTTTCTTGTTTTTGAATTAATCAACATTGAATAATTGATTTCTGCAAAAACAAATGTTTTTGTTTTTAAATGTTTGTTGAATAAGGAAGGAGGCAGAGGAAAAATAGTATGTTTCTAAGAAAGTCTCATCAGTCGTATCACTTTAGTTGTGATTTAGGTGATTTAAATCACTTAGTTTACTCAATGACGCATGTTATTATTGGTTTTGATTTCCCCCCGATTAATTTTTCTTTAACTTTGCTTAAACGCTTATTTAGCTTGACTAAGTGAATAATTGTATTCGAACAAAAATTCAACTTACACTGCATTAAAAATTTACCCGAATATGGAGTTGCTTCATGTGGTTTTTTGTACAGCTGTAACAGTTTAACGTTTTTAATTGGCCATTTTATTAGCTGTTAAGAAAAGTATGCTTAGTTTGGTTTACCATTTAACCATGAATAGACTAACGCCTGAACAATGCTTGTGCAAATTGGGCCTACAACCAAGTTGCCGACTTTCATAAGAGAATTTTGTTTAGCGATAATAATAAACAAAACTGCCATATTTCCAGTAATAATAATCCTCAAAAGTATATTGAGACACTGTTACATCTAGAAAAACTAATTTTTTTGGTGTGTTGTATGGATTAGTGGAACCATTGGACGCACGTCTTTCAAAATATAATGACTTTTCGTTCATCACTTCAACCACCAGTTTGTGCAGGAGCTAGGAACTCTACAAGAAGGCGCAACATGTCACACAGCTCACACCACAACTAATTAATGAATGAAAATATTTGGTAACCGCATGGTTTAAGATAATTCAAATTTTTATTGCATTACGAAGAGAAAAGTTCAACAGTTATAAATGAAAATTGATTTCGGGTAAATATATACCGCGACCTTGCTGACAGATGGCGAATCTTTCATAATTACTTTTTGACAAAATGGCGGTCCTATATCATTAATCAAATCAAGGATTTTGAGCTTTGAGGCTGAAATCGATTCAAATGGGTCCGTGTAGACTCTGTCCCTAACATAGCCTCACAAAAGATAATTCAGTTGTGTTAAATGGTTGTGTGATATGGTTGACCACTTAACCGCTGATTGTCGTAAAATTATACGACTGGGAAGTTTGGTTTACAATAAATTTATCGTTTCATTAGCTTGTGACGTGTGGTACTGTCCAATTGAAACCGCATGTCAGTGATATCCAGGTCTTTAATAATAAGACAAAATTTAATTATTAGCATCTCGTAATAGCATGATCCATTGGGCGTTAGCACATTTGCATCCTCATTTTTGAATAAAAAACGTCCTAGACCACATAGCGCACAATACAGTGACACCTTGAGTATGCAAAAACTTTTCACAAACAGTCGGTCGAAAATTTTTAAAAGCCCAAATGGGACAATTTTGCTAGTTGACATATCCTGACAATCGAAAATGGGATTCGTCGGGCTTCGTCTGAAAAAGTTATTTTTTCAGAAACAACAGCCGGTTATTTCTGAATGAATTAAACCAATCTACGATCATGTGAATAGTTGGTTGTGGTTAATTCGTGCACCAGTTGAACCTTGTTAGGCTTCGAGGTTAAATTCTCACGCAAATTCGCTATGTGGTGGTTTTGGTGAATCCCAATTTTTGAACGTCGAAAAATTGTCAAATTTGCATCTGCTTCAAGGCTGTGGCTAGTGGCTGCGATTTGTTTAGTTGAAAGTCCCGGTCAAACAAGCATTTGTGTTCGCTCCTTTTGTGTCAAGTCTGTCGAATCAAATTTAACAACCAAATTCTTATTAGCGGCTTCATAAGGACGATTATATTGTCAAAATGCCAAAAGTATAATGTTGTTGAAAAATCTGATAGTCTTGTGGCCGTAAGATTTTTAGGGAATTATCACAAGTCGGCTCAGCTTTGGATTTAATAAAACTCAAATCACAAGAATAAATCCGCTTTTCTTCTTTTGAAGGAGACAGTTATCTTAGCAGCTTTTATAAAAAGAGGAGGGGGTACATTATTATTAATAATAATTTTGATGTGTTATAATATTATAGGGCAGGATTTAGTGCTTCAAATTGCAGTGTAGTCAGAATAACAAGTTTAAAGACTGCTTTATGAACTTACAATGTAGACCCATTAATACTGATTTGATGTTATTAATTAATATTATTTTTTATTGTTTATTAACACACATGTATATAACAAACCTTTATAACCATGGAAATTATAAAAATCACTTTTATTTGAATAATTGTCTAGAATAGTTAGATTTCACAGTGTTTTTCTTTTAAGTAAAGTTGCATATACAATTATTTTCCAGGTTTCGTTACTTTATTGTTATTATTTCCTTTTACGCTTAAAAATAAATTAAATGCAATAAATAAAATAACGAAAACAAAAACAACATAAATATTACAACTATAAAATGTTTGAGAAAAAAAAGAAATATATCCAACAAAAAAAGAAAAAAAAGAACAAAAAATAAGAGAAAATAGAACACCATTTTTAATTCAAGCAATTTGTAAGAAAACAACTCGTGCCATCATACCTTCTCTCCCTCTCAACCCCCTTTTAATTTCTTCAACAAAGCCAACATTTTCTTTCTGGAACAACAGCCATAAAAATTACTAAAACCTTAATTTTCCTTTTATGTTATTATTGTTGAAATGATAAAATACAAAAACAATTGCAAGCCCTTCTTCATTTCATTCTTGATAGGAATTTAACAATTTTCTACACCTCGAAATTTTGTTTCTGGATGTGGATTAAACAATAGTCAAATATATTCACAAACAAAATCACCTCTTTTTATTTTATTTTTTTTTTTGCCTGGCTTGAAAGGCAGTTGAACTCGTTTATGATGCGTGCAGGAATGAATTTATATTATTATTGCCACATATAAAATTTAAATTAAAATTTACGTTTTACTCAAAGCAATAATTTGTTGCTTTTGTTTAGAAACAGACACAAAAATCCTCTTCCTTATACTTTGGGATTTCTAGCAAATTTACCTTCAACTATAATCTGCCGTATATATTTTACAACAACTAGCACTGCCAAAAAAGGCTTTGAAGAAATGTTTTTCTATAAAGCAGTAAATACTTTAAATTTGGTTTCTCTATGTCCTAAACAATAAAAAATATTCTGGCAAGAAACATGAAGTTGATTGAGATAAGTTCTTTTAAAAAAATTTCTCACAACTGGTAGAGTCTAGTTTTGGTTCGATAAATAATTTTGCTTCTCAAATTTTCGACTACGACCAAATGCTGGGAAGTGTTAATAAATAAACACCATGAAATCTGTGCTACTGTACTTAACGTTCTAGATAAATTAATTGATTCTAGTGAAATCTATACACTGCTATAGCAGCAAAGAGCTCAAAGAAGAAATAGTTTTGTTAGATCCCTTCCCCTTTGAGGGGTGTGGACAAATTTCAGAATTATTTAGCCCAGAATTATATTTTTCAGGGCGTGAAATGTTTGTGAGTTGTTAACAAAAAATCAGGTTTTGAAACGGCCTCAGAGAAAATTATTCAGCGGCGTTAAATCACAAGAAAGAGGAGGTCATTTGACATCACATAATTGAGATATTACGCATCCGCGAAATGTACAATATATATGCAATGCGTGGTAAGATTTATGCCGGTACCTAGCATACCGACGGTCGTTAAACCACTGGGGTGGTATGATGCATGCGCCCGCACCCTAGGAAGTCGATGACATAATTCTAGCAACAGGTCATTCGTAGTTGCAATTTCCGAGGTTTCAGAGCAGAGCTGCCAACACCCACTCGTTGCTGAAGAGTTGGAGACTATCCAACTTCTTGTCCAGAATACATGGCAAGCATGCTCGCTGGATCCGGATCATTCACCCAATGTTCTGAGTAGAGGCGAGATGATTCTGGCCCCTTAATCTAATTAATGGGGGCCGCGAACCCACAACCACCACGATGCTCCCGAAGGGCCAACCTCAATAATCAGACAGAAAATAGCTAAATGGCTAAAAAGTTCAAAAGCTGAACTCTGGGGCTTAATGATTCCCGTGGAAATAACGTGGAGTTTCCAGTTTGACTACCCTTCAGGGGACTGGGCTCCCTTTTTCCCAAGCTCACACATGTAATGACGGTGAGAATCCGTATAGACGTATAAATGTGCAATAACAGAATTATTTGGGTGGCTGTGTGGCTTGTGGCATTGCCGTGCTGAAACCTAAGGTCACTGACATCAACATTAGTCAATTGTGGCCACAGAAAATTGGTATTTGACGAGTTAATGTTCGACGAGTTAATATTGCAGGCTAATTTTCAACACTTTGTTGTGCAGCGCTTATGTTTACATCACTACGACCACTACCAGCATATTGGTTTAGTCTATTGTTAGCAACAATACTATCAGCCTCGAATTTAGTGAATAGTGCACAGCTTAGAAGGAGCTTAATTGCGAGAAAAAGCTACTCGAATTTTATGAATTAAATTTTTTTTCTCAAGACTGAAACTTTCCTGGCTTTAAATTTCCCAACATTTTACTAAATAAATATTAATGTAAGACAGTTGAATTTTTAACATGTAAGCATTAGATGAACAATTTACTTTCTAATCTTATATGTGTATCCATTCCGAAGAGGTCTATATAAGAGTATTGCTGCAATTTAACACAAACCAAAAAAGTTTCGAAATGGGGCAGGTTATTTGAGAACATAATTATTTTTAAGTAGATCAGCTAATTGCCAATTGATCTCAGGGTAGAATTTCGCGATTTATTATTTTGGAATCCATGGCATTAAAAATAATAATTTGACATAAAGTAGTAAATATGTCGATTTATTATTTTGGTTTATAATGTATGTCAAATAAAAATATTAAAATGTATTTAGAAAGTAAAATAAAAAAATAAAATAACGCGCTTCCACTTTCCGTTTATTTCGCTTACGGTGTCGTCCTCAACTAACTGCTTGTTTAGTTATTAGTCGTTGTGATGAGCAGTGGTAGTGAAAATTTTTGTTTTTTCTCTTTCCTACAGATATTGCATATATGTATATGAATAATACTATTCCAAACCTGTTATCGATCAAATCTACGGTTATTTCGCGGTTTTTCTACACCGAAACCTTGATCTTAAATAGCGCTGTTTTGGTGAACCAACAAATTAAAAAAAAGTTATCGTCTTTTCTCAAAGATATCCAGTAAAGCATGTGCAAACTTTAGCAAAAATTTAATTAGAAGACGCTTACTGCGAAGTTTCACATAGTAGTATATAAATAATAAGTCAGATATTTTTGCTTGTGGAGTTTTAATCGATATATGAGAAGAGATATAAGAGAAGAGCAAGTGGATATCGCATTATCATATGGATTAGTAAAACAGGAGGCCGACCTGTTTTAAAGGTTTTTTAACAAAATACACTATAAATGTAAAAGACTTGACTTAATTCATCCTCTAATTTTTTAAACAGTTGCATTTGCTATTCGTAGTCATTCAGGAAAAGGCTCTTATGAATACCGTTAAATTAAGTACGGTTACTTAATCTAAAATCTTATAATCGCAATATTGTATGCCATGAATTCGAAGGGTGATGTCTACAGAATCAAACACATTTCTAACTCTTAACAAACAACACTTAAATACCTTGGGGCTAAGATATAGTGCAAAAGGACTTCCATTCCAATATATCGCATATTTTAGAATGAAAGCCAAATTGAACTCTTATTTATTAGTGGAATTTTTAAAGTCTATTTTAAAACTTCGATTGCAGGCAGGAGAGGGTGATTAAGCTTATCAGTTTTATTAGAGGATACAATAATAGTGACCTTTTCAGTTCATTTGAAGAATACTGTTCTGCTCCGTCTAACATTTGCAAATACTATTCCGTCCATTACCGCTTGCTTTTATTTTTTCCTAATTTTGGCATAATGTATTGCATATATAGAGGTCATTCCTAGAAATGGTAAAATAGAAAAAAGGTTTGATTTTTAAACGCAATGTTTCCAGTGTGGAGCCCTCAGTTTTCATAAAACGTTTTACTGCAGAGAGTAGATTACAATAATGTCTTGATTAATAATAAATAATCGATTTAGCATGAGTTATTAGTAAAAAAGGACGAAGACTAGACATCCTTGAAAACAAGGAAAACTAAAAACAAAAACTTTTAACAGGGACATTATAAACGAACAGGTAAACATGACCACAGGCAAAATTTTCACACCATTAAAACTACTCATACACTCTAGCAGACGAAAAACACCCTCAAGCAGACACATTTACCTGGATAATAATAAAATTTAAGGAAATATTAGATGGCATGTGGGGGGTAATCTACCTACATGTGTATACACGACCCTAATGAAAGAACTATATAAACCTGAACGAACACTGATTCACCAGTACGGTCCAGAACAAGGCTTGACAATGATAAAGGGTTCGCAATCTAACGTTTTTTTTTTTTTCAACAAGTGCTGATTTCGTGAATGGTAACACTTAGCTCATGCTTGATTTGACAGATAATTAGTTTTATCCTTCCGCTGAAACAATATGGTTGTGTATACGCTTAAACAATGCTGGGAAATATTGCGACATTACTTTGAAAATCATGGTAATGCTGCAGAATGTGTGCGAAAATTGCGTACGGATTTTGCAAAAAGAGAAGCACCGTCAGCTCCGTATGTTCATTATCTTGTGAAAAAAGTGAAAGAAACTGGCAACATCATCGATAAACCAAAGCGTGAAAAGCCAAAAACAGTGCGTACACCCGAGAATATTGTTGCTGTGGCAGAAAGTGTGCATAAAGCGTCATCAACTCACCGTTGTTCCCAACAATTGGACATTTCAGAGACATCATTGAGACGAATTTTGCATAAAGACCTTGATATGACGCCATACAAAGTCCAATTGGTTTAGGAGTTTATCGCATTTAAAACAACAAAAAAAAAGGTTTTTGGCGGACCCGGAAAGCGCACGCTGGCTACATATAGCAAACAGTCAGTAGCAACAGTTTACACCGAAGAAAATGAAAACCTAATCGAAAGATCTCAATCTCCTCTAATGAAAATAATAACAGCTTAAAATTAGAATTCCATCTTATAAAAAGACAAAATGTTATTTCACTTAAAACTCCAACCCTGATTTTACGTAACAGAAAGTAAAGGAACAGCAGTCATGTATGTATGTGTAGCTTTGAATATGCACAGAAATTCTGACAGCAACAACAATTGTTACTTGTTTTCAGACTTATTTATAACAAATTTTAAAGTTCGCTAGAAAATTAAATGCTATAAATTATCCAATAGTAATTTCAGTTTCATTTTTGGGATTCAAACTTCTTTACACCACTAAATGTCTTTTAAGATCTGCCAGGTAAATGTTGATGCCATTTGTTACGGTTTGTGTCAAAAACAACAACAATACTTTTAAATTGATTTCATTGAAATTAAAACTGGCGTACACACATATACATAGCCACAAGCAAAAACTAAAGGTGGAAAGAAATAAATTGATGATGAGGATAACTGAAAAGTGGGGTTGTTGAGCAGAAGATAAGGTTATGATTCTTTAATAATTTTTTATGTACTTAAGGCTTTTATTTATCGCAGCTTTTTATTAAATTATAGATAAGTGTGCGGATTTTGGTAAGAATGAAAACAGTCAGTTAATAATAACAAATAACGTGTCTTTTCGTGTGCATTTTTTGTCTTTGTATTTGTCAGCAGAACGCACTTCTGAAAAGCCTTTGAAATTTACAAAAATAAAGAGTGTGTCCAGACATCACTTATGATATTTTTATACAATTTAAAAAAGTGTTATAAGAGTATAGTTCCCGGTAACAGAAATACTTAAAAAAATTAAATTGAAAATCAAAAGGGTGTTTCCTCAGCTAACGTTTTTGACTTATATGGTACTATCATCGGCTATTTTTGTCAGCAGAGAAAAATTGAAAATAAAAACTTATCACAACTGGCGAATTAATTTGATGTACGTGAACTTATAACACCAAAAATTTTCATTAATTTTTAAGCCCGCGCCATCTGCCTTAATGCTTAAGTATAATCCGTTCACCACCGATTGGTTCCATTAAAGTTTTATGTCATATTCAATGACATTTGAATGTTGGCAAACATATTGAAATGAATTTAAACATAATTTCTACCATTTTCAAACACTAATAAAAATATATTTTAATTAGCTGCAACGAGTTTCTTCGCCACTAACTAAAATAGATGTTAAGGAAAGACATTACAGATAAAGTTATTTCATTTTTAATAATCTTATTGATTTCATCACTACGAAGAAATTGCAAAATTGCAGCGTTTCTTTTCAATTAAATTCCTTCTGTTACGTAAACAAATAAATCAGTTGGTTTTCGATGCGTCAGCTAGCCATATAAAGCTGCCCAAGTGCGAAGCATGGATTTCAATTTCCTTTTACACACTTTCAACAGTTGGCCTTGTACTTTATTGATAGTCATTGCGAAAGTAAGTCGCACCAGGAACTGTAAACATTTGAATTCAACATTACATCTTCACCTTTGAATTTTCCACGATTGTTAACCGTTTTCTTGACTGAGAGTCTAGGGCAAAGTCGTGGAGGATTTTTGTTTCAAAGAATAAGTGATGCCAATTTTCATTGAAAGAACGTATGTTTTCATGCCTGGTTAATTTAGTGAGCACAAGAATTTAGTTGAAAAGTTGACAAATTCATCTTGATTCGGCAAAGTATCGGTGAACTTAAATGTTGTCGTTTTGTCGGGTACTCCAATCTGAATGGTGAAATTGATATCGATATTTTTGGCCACTAATGTAGCACTCGTATTAAGTCACTGACGACTTTTGTAGTACATTGTAGTGTGTAATGCTTCAGGTGTAATGCTACAGGTGCCCCTGTAGGCTAGTAGGTAGTGTACTAGCTTACAAGACTGGGGGTTGTGGGTTCGATTCCCAGCAAAGAGATTGGTTTTTTCACAACAAATAAAAAATGACTGTCGGTGAGGCTGTTTAGTGATGAAGGCATGGTCACTGTCCTGTCTTATACGGCAGTTAATTTCTATAATTATCCACCCGTCTCTCATCTCTTCTCCATCCCTTTCCTAAAAAAAGAATGTAGCACGGTACTTGACTAAATAGGCATTGTTGCCTGAAGTGCCACTTCTCTTTTAAAAAGAAAAGAAGTAATGCTTGAAAAAACTTTTTGTACCAATTCGTCTATACTTTTTATGGTCATACACAAGTTTGCTGCCAAGTTTGCTGTCTATTCACAGACGGATACAAATGTAAATATTTTTTCTCTCGGACCAGTACTTAGGGGATGACTCCTTCTCATGCAATTCCTTGTACCAAAACTAGAAACTTACATTATGGGGAGTAGGAAAGTACGTGTAGGGTCTGTGGACATTCGATTTGTATTTTCCTACTTTGAAAGTGACAGGAAAGACTAAAAAATGAATTTTCCCTGTAATGCATAGTGCTATTCACACATAGAAAAATTAAATTGTCGTTTCACCATTTGAACAATCCCTGCGCTTCCACTAATAAATCAAAACAAAAATTAGCCAAATGGGTATAGTCATTCTCGAGTTTCACAGAGACTCATCTACAGCAACCCATTTTTAGATATATAGATAAATGCTTGAAGAGTAAATTATATAACGGCTGAATTGCTACTTAACAAGGAGTTAGTTTACGATATGTGCTTGGATTTTCTTAGTTTACAGTTTGCAAGTGAAAGTCACTTTTGGGCCACTTTCAGCAAAATCAATTTCATGGTTACTTTTTAACATAAACGCACCACCGCATATAATTGTGTCAAAAATATTGCATTTTGTTTGTCTGATATTCTTCTTTTATCGACTTAACAAATCCAATAACAATAAAGATAAGGGATTATAAAGATTATCAAAATAAAAATAACTTTAATACGTTAAATGAAACAAATTTTCAATTAAATTTGCAGTTACTGGGGTGTCCTCTACAACTTTTCTCTTTTTCATAATAAATATTATTTTTAGTTTTTATTATCCCTATCATCATGCTCCGTTAGCATTGTTACGCTTTTGTTCATAATTATTTAAATATTTTTTTCTTGCTCTTTTTTTATACTTTTTTATTTTATGATCAACTTATATTAACGAGTCTTCTGCGAACAAACATATAAAAAAATATTTTTAGTAATTGTGTTGCTAAGAGTTTATTTTATTTATTTTAGTTTGTTTTTTATTAAAATTATTTTATAAAATTTATAATCTTAGTTTATGAGCTTTGCAGTTAGTATAAGCTTAATTGAAGCAAAAGTATGTGTATGCTTTAAGGTATGAGAAAAGAGTATGAAATAATTTTACATTGAAAAAATAGTAAAGGAATAATGTTTTTCATCTACGGCAGATACGCACTACGTTGAAGGTGAATTAAAAGTATGTAAACTGTTATAGTAGTAAATGCATATATAAAGGGTCCGCCAGATAACTTTTTTTTTTGGAATTAAATGCTTTAAACAAAACTACTGAATATTTTTTCAAATTTTTTTTTATTTGAAAGTACAATCCTTCCGGTTAATAATGGAAAATAATTTCATTCAAATGGCCTTTAAAGCGTCAATTGTCTCTAGCTTGTCGGCGTAACACTTATCTTTGACGGCACCCCACAAATAATAGTCCAACGGTCTCAAATCGCAGCTCCGAGGTGGCCAAACGATATCAGCTCTGCGACTGATAATGCGATTTTTAAAAAGAGGGCGCAAAACATCGAGTGTAGCTTCGGCAATGTGGCACGTAGCGCCGTCCTGTTGAAACTAAATGTTGGCAATATCCTCCTCTTAAATTTTTGTGAACAAAAATTCGTTCAACGTGGCCCGATAACGATCGCCATTAACTGTAACGGCCACTCCTTGCTTATTTTCAAAGAAAAAAGGCCCAGTAATGCCTCTGGACCAAAATCCGCACCAAACAGTGACTCGTTTTGGATGCGTCGGCTTTTCAATGTATGCGTACGGGTTTTCTGTGCCCCAAATGCGACAATTTTGCTTGTTTACATACTCGCCAAGATCAAAATGAACTTCATCTGAAAAGATTATTTTTGTTTTACAAAACCGGCATCTTCTGTAAGTCGATCGCAGGCCCACTTGGCGAAGCGAAAACTCAGTGGATGCTCACTTGGCTTCAACTCCTAAACCAATTGGACTTTGTATGGCGTCACACCACAGTCTTTAAGCAAAATTCGTCCCAATGATGTCTCTGAAAGGTTCAATTTTTGAGAACGACGGTAAATTGATGGTAATGGCGCTTCACAGCAGCAATATTCTCGAGTGTACGCACTGTTTTTGGCTTCTCACGCTTTGGTTTATCGATGAGGATGCCAGTTTCTTTTACTTTTTCACAAGATAACGAACATACTGACGTGAAGGTGTTTCTCTTCTTCCAAAACCCGTACGCAATTTTCGCACACATTCCGCAACATTACCATGATTTTCAAAGTAATGTCGCAGAGTTGTTCAACCGTTTACACAACCATATTCGTTCAACGGATGGATAAAAGTAATTATCTATCAAATCAAACTATGTTTGATAATTACGTGAGTTGGCTGACCCTTTAAGTTCTAAAATAGATCCTCTATCGACTACCTTATGTGCCATACTCAACTGGTTCAATATTTTTACTGCGAATTGATTCTTGTTAACTTGGCATCACAGAGCTTAGCATTTACTTTTTAGTGAGGTTTCTGTTGGCAGTGACAAGTCATTCTCAATCTAATGCCAGGCGACATTGCTGATACACACGTGTAACATTTTGAAAACCAGTCAACTTTGTCTGTGTGTACTTGCATTTTTTTACATTTTCATATTTTTAGAATCAGCTTCATTGCGGTATTCTATTTACCAATAGTAGCTATTGTAGCCTGGATGAATGCACATTCTAAGTACTTGGCAATCTTTACAATGGTTGTTCTTTAAAAATTTTCAGCGGTTCGATCAATCTTAGTAACAGTGCCATCGCCTATTAAACTATCATTTCTTTCGTAATTTCCTTACCAGTCTGCTGACCCTGTAATTTCAGTGGTTTTGGGGAAAATAAATCCACCTATGAAGCTTTTTAATCATAAACGAAACTCTTTATTCAAATTGTTATCCAACACATATCCTCTGTTCGCCCAACATAGCTCCATGCTAGATACGTATTTTATTTAAATAGTCTAAATCAATGCTCCGATTTATAAAGATGCACGAGAGCCTAACAAACGTAATTTTTGAAATGGTTTACACAACAAAACAATATATCGCACAACCGGTAAAAGCCGGTGAATTAAACATAAATAAGAAGCGGAAATATTCCATCGTTAACCTTAAATAAAGACTTAAATTGATGATGGATTTTTATGCTGCAGAAAGAAATAATGATACGGCTCTCTATGTCAAAATCAAACTAGGCACTTTTTAACGTATCCTGACAAATAAAAGACCACGCAACCTTGTAATGTACGAACCGGCTAAGTAATAAGTACGACAAGCAGAAATAAAGTGCATAGAATATTAAGAAAGAACTCTTCTGTACGTGTCTAATTTGTGACACTAAGTAGTGTTATCTGATTTTAAGATGATTAAATTTATTAAGTTCATGGGATTTGTTCACCAGTTAATGAAATTATCATTTCCTTCGGTATAATCCGTCATTGGCTTTTTGTTCAGTATGATCGTCGAGCACTTTCGATGTGATGACAGTTTTCTAGACTGTACTAGATAATCAGTGCTCGGATTTAGGTAGTGCTTTTGTTAGGATCGTATCTATTGATATCGGTAGTTTTCCCGTCATCTAGCATTTTATGCGGGTTTGATTACTATCCAAAAGAAAAACTCCTGTTTCAAGATAGAGAAAAAATCAAGCAAATTTATGATACTTTGTTCTGAAGTGAAGGGTACTTCAGTAAGGGTGTTCTGCATCAAACGTGACAAGTGGTAGTCAGAGTGGCAAGGTTTGGGCTATAAGGCGAGTGAAGCGCCACTTTTCATCCATTGTTTTCCAAAAAGTTTTCAAACGATTTTACAAAACATGACCGATCGATGTTATGACGGAAGATTATGGTCTAGTGTTATCGACCTTTCATTGATTTCCCTTTTTAAACGAATCAGTCGTCGCCGGTACTGGTCCTGTGTAATAATAATAAAAAAACTCTTCTGTTCCTACCAAATACGTTGCATTACCTTGGCGTTGTGGATATTCACCTTCAGCATTAATTTGGCTAGTTCCGCAACATTACCTAGTTTCTTACAACTATTTTAACACCAGGACAAAAATATTATTATATCGTGGTGTAGTTTCTAGTGTAGTTTATTTTTGGAAAGACTCTACATCTTTCATTTCCTGCTCCCCACAATGCTTGAAACTATACATTACCTATAGTTTGAACAACTTACCCGCAAATTTTGTTTTTTTATTAAACAAAAATCAACTTACCCGCAAATTTTGTGCTCTAAACGTCATATTTTTACTAAAACTGCGAAACATATTTTTTAGACACAAAATTCTATATAATTATAGTGATTGAAAAAATGAGCATTTACACTTTGGCACCTATCGAATACTGAATTATAATGATAGATGTTTACCCTCCAAAATACATATTTGCTATTATTGATAGAAACCATAAGAGATAGTAATGTTATATATATTTTCCTAATCCAGATTGTGTACTTATATACCCAATACATTAAGTAAATGGAAAAAGGATTCTCAAAATGCTGGTAAAACCGTTTAATATATTATGTGCCTCATTTGGACGCTGCAAAGACGCAAGCTTGTATGTCTAGGCTAAAAGATAAAGCTCAGGGTAATTTGAGAGATGACAGCTTCATAAACAAATGAAGGTGGCTAAGAAATGAGTAGCAAGGCAAAAGGTCTTTTCGTTTGTTAATCTGAAAGAAATCACAATGGATCTGGTAAATTTTGAGTAACGGTACCTTTAATATACGCAACCAATAATAAGTGTAATTGCTCAAGTTTGCAGAATCTATAAATACATGTCATAAGTCGCCTTGCAGTCTATCAGAATTTTAAATGTTTCTTTAAATATCAAAAATTTTCCATAAATTTTAAAATTAAAAATTATAATGTTATAATCTAGAAGTTTTTTTTTTAATATATGTTCCAATGCTTTAAATTTATAATACTAAATAACAAATAAATAAATAAACAACTTTAAAATTGTTATAAATACACTTTTATTTTATTTCTTTTAAGAGAGTGGAGCTAAAATTCACATTTGTGAAAATTGACGGGTTAAAGATATTTTCACTTTTAATCATCTTAGCGGTTGCAAAAGACTTACTTTCAGTATTTCCATTTTCATTTTATAACTTTTTGAAATTACTCCTTTCTTTAACACTAAAGAAAATAATAAAAAAAAATAAACGTACAAACATAATGGAGATTTTCGTGCAATTTTACAATTACAATTTTCATGCTATTAACGGACTAATTGCACTTAAAAAGTTGAAATATTGCAGAAAGAAAAACAACAATAAAAAAACGACAACATAAAGACAAAGACTGACTACATACACATGCTGAATATTTCATTTACTTCAACTCACACTGCTGCCACAGCTAGAGAACAAAAAAGCAGAGAATTAAAAGGACAAAATATTCAAAATATTTTAAAATTTAGTTTGGGTTAAAGAAAAATTAAAGTTAATGTCAATTAAATAAATATTTCAAAGTTAAGAAAATAACTTTTTCGAAACTTGTCGATTTGAAATTAAGTCTTCTTTATGCGACTTAACTTTTTTATTTTCAATACCTTTTCTTCGCTGCAACTTTCATCATCTTTATTTGTTATTTCGGGCCAAAAAAGCAATTTAGTATTTTTCTTCATTTACCTTGCACCCACCCGTTAAAGTTGAAACTTTTTTTGAATGAGGAATGGTATAAACGAAACCAAAAGAGAGTTAAAAAGTAACAACAATAAAATATGTAAAAAAATAAAACTTTAATGCATGGAGTTGGTTAAGGGAGCATAACTTGTTCATTTCGTGATTTCATTATTCTGTCGTATTAATTTTTCCTCTTGCCTAAAATTACATTAAAATAAATTCAGCTGGTCTGTTGAAAAGTTTTTCACGTTTTTTTGTTTTTTTTTTGGTTCTTTTTGTAAAGTACGAGCTTATTAAACAAAATTGGCAAAAACATAAACTAATTCAAAGACCAAATGAGATACTGAAGCAATGTATAGGAAAACTTGCATAAAGTTTTGTTTAAATTAAAAAAGAAGTTAATTTTATAATACCGAAAAATAAGTTTAATTGTTCGAAAACATCTGCCGTATAACAGTTAGAAATCTTGTTTCTTAAAAGAAGCATGATTCAGTGTTATATATTGTAAAAGCATTTTTCACAACAAATAACATTTTTAAGCAAAAATAAAATAAATTTTTCTAAACTAGTTATAATAATATAATTAACAATTAATCGCTTTGCGATAGAACTTATTGTCAACCGAACTGTCATACTGCGCTAACTTTTTGAGATTTATATAATTCCAGTTGTTTACCGGTAATTTATACTACTTTGTTTTGCCGCCATTTTGGTAAACATTAGTCTTGACAGCTCATCTTTATCAGGCGTGAAGTAGGCACGAGGCAAATTTATTATGAACAAATATTCAACGTGTTTTGATCGTTAAAACATTTTATCAAAATCAATAATCGATTACTGTGACTATGAGAAAGTTAGGTGAATTTTTGGGGAAACAACCTCCTAACAAAACGTACTATTTATCGTGTAGTGAATGATTTCGCATGTAATAGACCCAAGAATGGACCATAATGTACTACAAGATCCATTAAAAACGTTACTGCTGCTCAAGGGAGTGTTCAAAACAATCCATCAACCTCAATTCGACGCCGTGCTCAGGAGCTTGGTTTCCAAAAAACAACTCTGGTCACAATTTTGCACACAGATTTGAATTTGTTTCTATATAAGATTCAGGTGACATAAACCATTCTTCTTCCATGAGACCATTTACTCCGCCGTAAATATACCAGTAGGATATTACAGCTCGCGCTTAACAATCCCGATTTTTACAAAAAAAATCATAATTAGAGACGAGGTAAATTTTCATTTAAATGGATATGTGAATAAAAAGAATAGTCGGTTTTGGGGAATGGAAAACCTTCAAACTATTCAAACAGTCACCCTTGCATTCATTAAAAGTTACAATTGTTTGCAATTTGGTCACGAGGAATCATTGGACCTTACCTCTTTGAAAATGAAAACCGCGGACTTCTCTTTGTAGGGATATCTGTAAAGCAATGTTTATGCAAACAAACCGGAAACGCTTGAGTGAATCAAACAATATATTCGTGACAAAATTAATGAAATACCGCGTAAAGTGTGTGAGAATACAATAAAAAATATGCTCGGAAGAGTTCGCATTTGTAAGGCTAAAAGAAGCGGACATTTATCTGATATTGTATTCCATACATAATTGCTGACATTAAATGAAAAATTTATCGATATAACATACATTCTCTTTCATATAATCAAAAATTATAAACCGGCGGATACCCTTTAAAAAAGCTTAAATTTTTATATAAATATGATCCGAGTTGGATTCTTAAAAAATGTGCTATGGCACTGGCAAAACCTCTTACAATAATCTTCAAAATATCATTGAAATGTGGTAATTTTCCTATTCTTTTATTCCTTTTTATTCCATTATTATAGGAATAGGAATATCTTAGGAACTACAGAGGTATTGCTGAGCTTAGCGCTATACCTAAACTTGTTGCTGGTCACCTTTCCCATCAATTAACATCAATATTGGTTCCAGGTCAGCATTGTTTTAGAAGGAGTTGTTCAACTGTTACCAATTTCTTGAAATTAGCAACGGTAATTAATCGGGGATTTGTGTAACGAAAACAAACTGCTGCTATTTACACATACTTTAGTAAGGCATTTAAAAATATCAACCACAAGCTTCTTATAGGCACTCTTGACCGTATGGGATTCTAAAACAACTGCGTTATGAAGATTAATTCAAGTCTATCAAACAGAGCTCAAAATGCTCGTTTTACTACGCTTACTTCCGAAGTAATGTTTGTTTCATGTGGTGTTGCCGCAGGGTATCCATCTGGGTCCTTTTTTATTTTCCTTACTTATTAATGATTTACAAAAAGCCATTAAATACTCAAACGTTTTGTTATATGCAGAGGACGAGAAGATATTTCGAACATACAATCGTCGCGCTGATCATATCCGCCGGCAAAAGCAGTTGTATTTAGTCACTGGTGTAATATTAACCTTATGTAGTGAAATCTTAAAAAGTGCAAATTCAGGTGTTTCTTCCGAAGGTTACGAACTTGACAAACTGAATGTAGTTTCAGATCTTGGTATTATATTGGATGGTTAATTAATTTTATGTCAATTGCAGTGCCAAACCTTTTAGTGTAATAATCGCTTAATGCAAGCTAACATTTCGCCTAGCAATTTTGAACTGAATATTTAGTTCATCGGTTCTATCGGATTTTTCAACAACAAGTTTGTTTATCAGTTGTGGTAATACTAACAACATGATAGTTTTGACATTTAGTTTTTTGACGTATTTGTAAAACATGCATTAGCAATTCATACAATGAATTCAGTTTGGCACGATAATCGCATTAAAATAATTAAAATCCACTATGAAAGTTAAATTGTGTAAAATTCGTGATATTTTCGTTCCGAAACCGCTATTAAGAATTTGGTCATTAAATTTGAGCCAAGAGTCTCTATGCAAAATGTGCGGGTCGTTCAACTAAAAACATTGCAGCTGTGAGCTACAGTGTTGAAGCAGATCCAAATTTGTCAATTTCTCGACGTTCTAAACCATTGGGGTAATCCAAACCACCACTTGACAAATTTTACGTAAGGATTTGATTTTGAAGCCTTACAGCGTTCAACTGGTGCAGGAATTGGAGCCTATCGACCAATCACATCGCCGCAGATTCGTTCAGTTCATTCAAGAACAAGAAAGCGGCTGGTTTTTCTGAAAAAATTTTTGAAATTTTTTTAGACGGAGGCCATTTTCACGTGTCAATTGTCACATTTGGGCTTCTGAAACCTCCTAGAGCGATTATTGAAGAGCCTTTGCATGCTCAATGTGTCACTGTATGGTGCGCTATGTGGTCTGTTTTTGGCCTATTATTGACAACGTGGATATCACTGACTGGATGGTACCACATGTCACCAAGATACGATCAATTAATTGCAAACAAAATTTCCTTATCGCACAATTTCACTACAGTCAGAAGTTAATTGGCCGTCCAGATTGTGTGATTTAACACAACTAGTTTTTTTTTGTGCGGATATTTTAATGATGGAGTCTGCAGGTAGCCAATCGAATCGATTTGAACCTTAAAGCTTAAAATTAGCGATGTGACTAACAAAATAGCACCGCCATTTTGCCAAAAAGTGGTTAAAAATTTTGATAAAAAAATCGACATCTGTCAGCGTGGTTGTGGTGAACATTTGCCAGATATCATTTTTCATTTATAGTTGCCAAAATTTTCTCTTCGTAATACAATCAAAATTTAAATTTTTAATTTTAGGAAAAATTTTCTTATGGAAGAACCCGCATACATAGAAATTCTTCGTATAGGAAGCCGCTTTCTCTAAAGGATGTAAAAGAAAATGCGACTTAATTCTTACTTAAACATGTTTTTTTGGAAAAAGTTACTTTTTCGCATAAAAATTACTGCTTTCCATAAAAAATATTTTTACCTCGAAACACTTTGCGCAGAAAAAAGTCACATTTCTTCACCAAAGTATCAATTTTCGCACAAAACTCTACTTATCAGAAAATAAATAATTTTTATCTTTCAAAAAATTTTTTAATTCCTCAAAAATAATATTTAGAAATATTTTCTTTTTGGGAAAAAATATATGGTTTTGGTTTAGGAGACTCTTTCGTTTCAATTAAAAAAATTAAATTTTAAATAAAATGAGAACCTTCTGTTTAAAGGTTCTTTTTCTACCAAAGCACTTGATTCAAAAATCTTTTCTTAACAAAATATTTTTTTTTTATTTAAACAAAAGTATTTTTAATAAAACATTTTAACCATAATTCTCATTTAAAAAAACGTTCTCAAAATGACTTATTCGCATGGTATGACTAAAACCTCAAAAATCTTTTTGTTTCTCCATGAATTTATTTGTTAAAAATTTTTTTTTGTGTTCAAAAACCAATTTGTATTAAATTTTATATACAAATAAAAACACATTTATTTTTATTTCTCTATTAACATATAAAAAAAAATATTTTTTTAAACAAGAAAAAAAACAGAAATAAAGTTTTTTTTCATAGAGAAAAACATAATTTTGTTGGACATTTTAATTTAAAATTGTCAATTGGTTTTGTACAAAATAACAATGTGTATAAATGTACGCTTAAGTGTAGGAATGTGTGTGTTTGTATTTGTATGGGTTTCATTTGAGGGTTCGAATGTATCTAAAAATTTCATTTAGATTGTTGCATGTATATAGCTTAGGGTGGCCCTTGAAAAAAGTAAGATATTGTCCACCTAATTCGTGAATTTTGGTAAAAAATTATCCTGAAAAAATTTCATGTGAATCCATTAAAATTACGACGTACCACAAGACCGTCCAAATTTGGGAAAACCCAAAAATTATTAGTCCAAAACTATAGATGTGACAAAAAAAAAATTAAAAGAGTCAATTGTTATGAAGTCTTCAACATATTCCTATATATAATAGTTTACAAAATAAATACGAAAATGTACAAAACTATCAAAAGGTTAAAAATTGGAAAGGTAAACTATTACCAGCCTTAACAGGAAGTGAAAAAGTGTTTAGCTTACCAACAATTGTTGTGTTTATTCCTTTTAATAAATGTTTTGTTATTTTAAGTTCTTTTATTGCAAAATAATTAAATTAAACGATTTATTAACCTTCAATACACACAAAACAAATACGATGGCAACTTTGTTGTATTTATTTACTGAAGACTCAGCTTAAATTATATCATTTGCTCAGCAAGTGGTTCTAATATAGTTGCTTTAAGCGGTTTTAGTACATACAAGAATATTCTATCGCAACATCAAGCCATGTTGTTGTTGTTTTTCTCATTCAGTTTAGATGCCTGCTTGGGCTGTGTGTTTTGTTTTGTTCTATTTTATTCGTTTTTGTTTTCTGTTGTTTCGTTCATTTCGTGGAATTTCTTAAAAGCATGTTGTTTTTGTCTTGTATATATAAGATTTCTAAGTCAACTATGCAGCTTTTGAAACACACAATAGGTCATTTCGTTAATTTTTTTTAAAGATATATATATTCTTTAAAAAATTGAACAAATCGTCTCTATAAAAATATATAGGAAAAAGTTACAAATGTTAAAAATTTTGAAAACTTCATTAATTATAGATTTCTTGTTAACAATTTTTTATTAAAACAATATTCTTGAACTTATAACCACCGATTCACATAAAATTTTTTTAAGATGATTTTTTTTTACTAAAATTCACGATTTAAATTTTTCAATTTAATTTATCTGTTTATAAATAAAATTAAAACCTACGAAATATTATTTATAAATATTACAACGACACATATTTAGCAAAGTGGGACTGAGTGTAAAAAAAATCTGAAAAATTCGCCATACAGCTAAGGATCACCCTAATATAGTTACATAGTATTATTTAATAAATATTACTATGTACAAAATAAAACCAAAAATATTTTTGGGAAATATATCTGATACAAATAAAATAGGGTGCTACCAAGCCAGAATGTTGTACATTTTAAATTCAATTCTTAAATTATTTACACAAATTTTCTTCCATAATTTCTTATTATAAATTATGAAAATTTATATATGTATGTAAAATTGACTGTTATGAGTTGCCTTAATTTTCCTAATTTTGTTGGCAGTGTAGCCACAAAAAATAAATCCTCAACTTCACCCTCCACATGTGGTTGTTACTAAAAATTACGTTAACACAAATACAAAGTATTAGTTTTTGTTTAATATGCGGAGAAAATTTGAACAGGAAAGCTGGTATGTTAAAAAATGCAAAAACAGGTATAGGAAAACAAGATGGACAAGCTGTATAAATTAGAAGTTCAATAAAAATTAACACACTGATATCTTGAATTCTAAGAATCATAAGAGGAGTCATGAAATTGTTTACAGTATGACAAAACCTAGCTGAAACATTAAATTTAGAGTATGGATGGTGTGTCATCGGTTGCACTTCTATAACCAGCTTCGAAATTAAATGCCACTGACAGACATCATCAGGAATAAATTTGTCAATTATTTAAGGAGAAACGGTTACATACAATCCAAAGTGAAGACTGTTGCCGATAACATAAGAATACAAAGAACTAAATGAAAGAACTTTAATTTTTTTATTAAAGCTTTAATATTTTGCATCAGTATACACAAAACTAAAGAGTTTTTTAAATGTAAAATATTTTATTATTTCGAAAACACTACTAAATAAAGTATTTGATTTCATGAGAATTTGTGTATTAAATTTTGCCAAATGAATAAATTTTTGAAAAGTTAACTTCTGCTTGAATATTTTTGTAACAATAGTGTACATGTATAAAGAAAATAGGAAGTTTTATAACACTTAAAATTACTATTTTATCACAAAACAAACCAGTTCTGGTATTTTGTACAAATAGTGAAATTTTGTGACAAAATTGATTTGTGATTTATTTGTTTTCTATTTTTTACAAACAAACTCATCCGTCTAAACTCTTTAGGTTTGCGGGACAAAAATCAAAGTCCTAAAAATATCTAAGAGTTTTCCAATGTAAATTACTAGACTTCATACTGAAAATACATTCTTTTTCTTAAAGTTTAAGATATTTCCAGCAAATTTTTATACCTAGTTGGGAAGCAATTGTATTTCAGCTGGAATATTCTGCTCCCTAAAACATATAATACAACCCAGAGACAAATTTTTCTCCATATGCTAGGAGATATGGAGAAAATTTCTTATTCAATAGTGTTAAAGTTTGTTAACTGGTCATACAACAATAAGCAAGCAATAGGCTATACCATAATATATCAGGTTCTTCAACAAGAAGTTTGTATTGCAATTGTGGCAACACCATCAACATGAAAGTTTTAACATTTTGTTTTTTTTTAATGTATTTGTAGTAAATGCATTGGCAATTGTTACAATGAATTCAATTTGGCACTATAATCGCATTAAAATAATTAAAATCCACTATCAAAATGGTGGTTCTGACAAAGATACATTCGTAAAATTTCTTTTAAAGAGAAGTAGCACTTCAGGCAACAATGCCTACTTAGTTAAAACCATGCTACATTCTTTAGGAAAGGGATAGAGAAAAGATGCGACAGATGGTAAAAGCAGAAGGATAGTTGCGGAAATTAACTGCCGTATAAGACAGCTCAATGACCAGTGACTATGCCTTCATCACTGGGCAACCCCACCGACAGTAAATTTTTATTTGTAGTGAAAAAAACCAAGGTCTTTGTTGGGAATCGAACACACGGCCCCCAGTCATGTAAGCTAGCACACTACCTACTAACCTACAGGGGCACGTGATATTTTCGAACAACTGAGATCACTCTATACAAAATGTGCGGGTCATTCAGCTGATAGTATCGCAGTCGTGAGCTACAGCATTGAAGTATACCCAAATTTGTCAATTCCTCAACGTTCTCAATAATTTTGGGGTTATATAAAACCACCATATAGCGAAGTTTGTATAAGGTGCACGAATTGAAGCCGAACGACCATTCACATCGCCGTAGATTCGATTAATTCAGGCTAGTTATTAATTTTTTCATTTGAAGCCCATTTTCACTAATGAGGGTATGTCACGAAGCAAAATTACCACATTTGGGCTGCTAAAAAAAGTAGAGCGATTATTGAAAAGCCTTAGCATGCACAACGTGTCATTGTATGCTGCGCCATATAGTCTGAAGGTGTGATTTAGCTTGATTGGTTTTTTTTTCGAAGAAGTGGCTGGAAAAACGATAGCGGTGAATGGATCACACTATCGCGAGATGCCAACAATTCAATTTTGGCCTATTAATGGCGACGTAGATATCACTGACATGTGGTTTCAACAAGACGGTGTCGCATGTCACACGGCCAATGAAACGATCAATTTATTGCAAACCAAATTTCCCAATTGCATAATTTCACGACAATCAGCAGTTAAGTGGCCAGCCAGATCGTGTCATTTAACACCACTGGATTACTTTTTGTTTTGTTAATGTTAACGACTATGTGTCTATGCAGAGTCAATCGCATCGATTTTAGCCTTAAAACTCAAAATCCGTGATGTGATTAATGAAATAGAAACGCCATTTTCCTAAAAACTGATTTAATACTTTAATCAAAGAATCGACATTTGTCAGTATGATCGTGGTGGATTTTTGCAAGATATCAGCTGTCATTAATAACTGCAGTACATTTCTTTTCGTAATACAATAATAATTTGAAACATCTTAACTAATTTTTTTTAGACAACAAACTTCTTGTTGAATACCCCTATATAATTTGCACCAATAAATGTGCATTCTTTTTGTAACTTAATATTTAAATACTTCTCATATGAAAATCATATAGTCCTATTGTGTGGCACAGGGTTAAAATTTAGTTTTTGCTGCATAAGTGACTTTTTGTGATATAAATAAATTTATTTGACATTACTGGCTTTT
Organism: Trichopoda pennipes; assembly: GCA_030448955.1. Classification (NCBI taxonomy): domain Eukaryota; kingdom Metazoa; phylum Arthropoda; class Insecta; order Diptera; family Tachinidae; genus Trichopoda; species Trichopoda pennipes. The sequence goes on along the minus strand of JASKUP010000007.1, from coordinate 234,140 downwards.
TGAAACATAATTAAATGTTTGTGAATTTTTTTTTTACTTTTGGCGTTATTGTTTATTATTTTAATGCTAGTGACCTTTTGCGTTATAACTGACTGAGCCTATTTGTTTTATAAGTGACTACTGGAGCTTTCTGCTTCCGAAGAAAGGAAAAATATAATCAAGCGGTAAGGTTTTCTCTACATGGTAGGTGAACAAAATTTCCTATTCAATAGTTTCAATTTTTGTTAACTGGCTGTTTATGAAAAGGAATAATTGGGCTATATTACAAAATCTATTCAACCAGTTGCTTTTTTGATGATAATGCTCGTTATTTATTAGAGTCATACGACACAGAATGAGCCAAAAATTTAATTTTTGCTAAATACATGACTCTGTGTGATATAAAATTTTTTTTGTAACATAAGTACCTTTTTGTGACAAGTGGTTTTTTGTCACACAAGTGCATTTTTCGTAACATAATAAAATTTGTACTTTAAAATAAATGATTTGTAATTCGTTGGTAAATTTTTCTAATGTTAGTAATTGTTTCTGAAATAACTTATTGTTTGTGCCATAATTGATTATTTTTTTTATAAGTGACTTTTGACTGGCTTTGTGTAACATAGTTAAATTTTTTTGTGACATATTTTGCTTTAAAATGAGTGAATTTATCTGTGAATTTTTCTAATAGTAGTTCCTTTTTGTGGTATAATTGACTGTTTGTGATGTAAGCAACTATTTGTTTTATAAGTGATTATTTCTGACATATGTAACATTTTGTGACGTAAGTTAATCAGTGTGACATTACTGACGTTTTGTAAAATAAATACATTTTTGTGGCAATTTTTTGTTTTAAATTGAGTGACTTTTAGCTTCATTGGTGAATTTCTCTAATGATATTGACTTTTGTGTTATAAGTTACTTTTGCAACATAAGTAACTTTTTATGACAAGTGGCTTTTTGCCACACAAGTGTATTTTCCGTAACATAATAAAATTTGTACTTTAAAATAAGTCATTTTTAACTCGCTGGTGAATTTTTCTAGTGTTAGTAATTTTTTGTGGAAATGTTATTGTTTGTGCCATAATTGATTACTTTTTTTATAAGTAAGTTTTAGTAACATAAGTGACTTTTGTGACATAAGTTCATTTGAGTGCCATACTGGGTTTTTGTAACGTAATTAAATTTATTTCGTGAAATTTTTTGCTTTAAAATGAGTAATACTTAGCTTCATTTGTGAATTTTTTCTAATATTAGTTATAGTATAACTGACTATTTGTAATATATTCAACTATTTGTTTTATAATTGATTATTTCTGATATATGTGACATTTTGTGACGTAAGTGATGTAAGTTAATCCGTGTGACATTACTGACTTTTTGTAAAATAAATACATTTTTGTGGCATTTTTTTGTTTTAAAATAAGTGACCTTTATCGTCATTGGTGAAAATCTCTAATGATATTGACTTTTGTGACATAAGTAACTTTTTCTGACATAGGTGATATTTTTGATATATCATTGATTTTGTGTGAAATTATTAAGTTTTTGTGATGTACTTAGGTTTTTGTGATATTTTTTTGCTCTAAAATAAGTTTATTGGTGAATATTGCTAATTGTAGTGGCATTTTTTGCTATAAGTGACCTTATGTTATAAATAAAAATATTTGTGACATAACTAAGTTTTTGTGACATAATGACTTTTTTGATACACAATTAATTTTGTGTGGCATTATTAACTTGAAATTTTTGTGACATTTTTAGCTTTAAAATATTGGTGAATTTTACTCATGATAGCTACTTTTTATGCTGTAAGTGCTCATTTGTTATATAAATAAGTGTTTGTGACATAAATTACTTTTTTTGACATAAGTGACTTTTTTGATACATAATTGATTTTGTGTGGCAATACTAACTTTTTGTAACGAAATTAAATTTTTGTGACATTTTTAGCTCTAAAATAAGTTCACGATGATAGTGACACTCTATGCTATAAGTGACTTTTTTTTATTTAAGTGAGTATTTGTGACTTAAGTAATATTTGATGACATAACTGACTTTTTTGATGTACAATTGATATTGGGTGGCATTATTAACTTTTTGTGACGTGATAAAATTTTTGTGACTTTTTTTGGTTTTCTGACATTCTTTATTATTTTTTTTATTGTTGAATGTGACTTTTTTACAAGTTTGACCAAAAAGAAGCTAATGCTTTTGAAAAAGTTTTTACGTTAAAAATAATTTGAAAATTTCATGCCTTTTATTCTATTCTAAAGTGATACTTCAAATAAAATTATTCTGACCTGCTTTGACGTATATTTCTAGTTGCTGAGTTATGTTGCTGTTATTATTTTATTTATTTGCAACTAACTGTTTGATAAAGTTTAGATTTTCATGTGCTTTTATAGATATTATTGCTCTCTGTGTTATCTTTACGTTTCAAGTAGACTGTTATGTTGCACGAGTACTTTTATGCTTCTGTTTTGAAACTAATGGCGAAAAGAAATAGAATTAAAAAATTTGTTTGTTAATTATTAAAAAGAAATTAAAACAGCAGTTGAGTTTTAAGATTCGCTTTCAACTCATTGCGTTATAATGTCAAACTAACTTCAAGTGATTTGCATTGTGTGAAACAATTTTGAGTTATAATTTGGATAGTTCAAATATTTTCTTTTGTTTTATTCCTTCACTTAAATACACATTAATTTGTTTAACCTATTCAAAAAAATTTCCTAACTTTTTTTCTTCGAAAACATTTAAAACAATTTTGGTATTTTTATACTTTGAACTTTTCAAAATATTTTTTCTGTTTGTTACGTGCAACACGTCAGGTGCAATAGTAGCTGAGAGACAGCATCCACGGCCAAAAGCAAAAATGTATCATAATTTGCTTCAAAAGCTTTGTGCCAAACGAAAATGAACTCACACATTAATAAACATTTTTTTTCACATCAAGCAAATGCTACAGCCACTAACAATAGAAGAATAAAAAGGATGTTACCTTTTTTAGCAAAAGAATTTTTGCAAATGGCGTCAAAAGTTTACAACGCGTGAAACGCAATGTGTTTTTGCATCAACACCCAACTTAAAGTAATAAAAAATTTCTTAAGAAAAAAATACTTTTTATATTATTTTCTTATACCCCCAGAAAAAAGTGTAAAAATAACAAAATTATTTTTTATTTTAAATAAAAGTAACGAAAAATATTTAAACCAAGTGTAATATGCCTGAAGCACATCTGTGAGTTCTTATTCTTCTTCTTCTTTGGGAACATTAAAAATATACACAATCAAAATAAGAAAAATAAAAACAAAATTGAATCATTTGTGTTCAGTTTTCCACAGTTTTTCTCCAGTCGTGTTTTTACCTTACATCTGAAGTGATAAAGGGAATCTTTAAGGAAATAAAGTATATTTTAAGTGCCAAAAAAAAAAAAAATAAATATTTGGGAAAATTCTTTGCGAGTAATTGTGCATTACTTCATTCAAATTTAAGATATTTTAAATATTTTATCGGAAATCAACTTAAGTTGTGTTCACACTTAATAGTAGTGTAACTCTACTTCGTATACTTAAAATCGAAATTAGTGCCAGTTCGTTTCTAGATCAGCTCTTCTATATCAGTACAGGGTAATTTCATTTAGAATGTCTACGAGGCTGTTTTATATCAGCATAGGGTTATTTTAAATAAAGTGTCCACGAGGCTCTTTATATCAGCACAAGCTTATTTTAATTAGAGTGTCTACGAGGCTTTTCTTTATCAGTGGAAGGTTATTTCAATTAGAGTGTCTACCAGACGAGACTCCTTTACATCAGTATAGGGTTACTTCAACGAGTCTATGAGGCTCCTATATATCACCACAGAAATTAGAATGCCTACGCGGCTCCTCTACATCAGTGCAGGATTATTTCAATTAGAGTGTCTACGAGGCTCTTCTATATCAGTACAGGATCATTTCAATTTGAATGTATACGAGGCTCTTCTTTATCAGTACACAGTTTTTTTAATTAGAGTGTGTGCGAGACCCCTCTATGTCAGTACAGGGTTATTTCAATTCGACTGTCTATGAGGCCACTCTATATCAGTACAGGGTTATTTCAATTAGATCGTCTACGAGGCTCTTCTACATCAGTACGTTGGTGGATTGTCCTAATGAGAGTGACATTTTATGCTATAACTGACCTTCTGCTATATAATAAGCATTTGTGATATAAGCTTTTGCACGAAGAACAAAAATATTAAAGAGTGCCCCATAAAGTGACGTGATTTTAAATCTTATTTTTTAATTTAGTTTTTCAGGGGCAGGAGATAGACATTTAGTATTTACGCTGAGTATTCTATAACAATTGAAAAACAAATTTTAAATTAGAGGGTGTATCCATAGAGGCCATTATTTTGGCAAACATGCTTTTAAATTTTACACTATTACACGCAGAGGCATCAATATGCATAGAATATTTGCTACAGGGACATGTAAAAAGAATTATTCAAGAGAAAAAAGTCAAAAGGTGCACTGATTCTAAAGTTATTTATGCATATATGACTTTAGAAGCTTTCGCAAATATATATATTAACACTTCAAATATTTATTAATACTTCATAGCTAAAAAGAAAGTTAAATTAAAAGTTTTCCCAAAAGCAGCTGTGAATGCTTATTTTAAATTTATCCATCGAATTTAGATATTGTAATATAATATAATGTAATATAATATATTGTAATAATTGTAATTTCAGAAGCTAGGCAACCTTCTAGCTGTCATAGAATGTAAGAATAAAAACAAACGTGTTGATCATAAGAATAAAATGAATTCAATAAAGAGTTACTTAGAATTGTAAGCTTGAACTGAGCACACGTTGTTTTTACTTCGATTAATATTGTGTAGATATACAACAGTACTCGTAGGCATATATGCATGTATCAGGTGATTCAACAAGAAGTTTGTTTTTTAATTGTAGCAACAAGAACAACATGATAGTTTTCACATTTATTTTTTTGATGTATTTGTAGTAGATACATCAATGTTACAATGAATTCAATTTCGAGCGAAAATCTCTTTAAAATTATTAAATGGTGATTCTGTAAAATGGTGATTCTGAGACCACTATACAGAATTTCGTTGTTAAATTTAAGTCGACAGGTCGATACGAATCCAAATTTGTCAATTCCTCGACGTTCTCAATAATTGGGGTTACTCAAAACCGCCACATGGCAAATTTTTAGTAAGGATTTGACTTTGAAGCCTTTCAAGGTTTCAGACAATGCCCATTTGCACTACCCAGGGCATGCCAGCAGGTAAAATTTCCGCATTTAGGCTTCTGAAAATCCTAGAGCGATTATTGAGAAGCCTTTGCATGCTGAACGTGTCATTGCATGATGCGCTATGTGGTCTGGAGCCGTGATTCGACCGCTTTTTTTCGAAGTTACGGCTGGAAACGTAGAACCGGTCCATGAATCACGCTATCACAAGATGCTAACAAATAATTTTAGCCTATTATTAAAGACATGGTTGTCACTGACATGTGGTTTTAACAGGACGATGTCACATGTTACACAGCCAATAAAACGATTAACTTATTCAAAGATAAATTTCTCGATCGCATAATTTCACGATAACCATTAATTAAGCAGCCAGCCAGATCGTGTGATTTAATACCACTGGATTATTTTTTAAGGTAATTTTAAGGACAAAATCTATACGGGGCCAATAAAATCGATGTCAGCCTTAAAACTCCAAATACGTGATGTGATTAGCGAAATAGGACCGCCATTTTGCGAAAAAAATGATTAAAAACTTTGATGAAAGAATTGACATCTGTTAGCGTGGTCGTGATGGACATTTGCCACGTAACATTTTTTATTAATAGTTGTCGAAATTTTTTCTTTGTAATGCAATAAAAATTTAAATCCTCTTAATCTAAATTTGTTGTTTTATGTTTTCGACAACAAACTTAATGTTGAAAAATCTTTTATATATGTATGTGTCCGTATTCGTTATAAGATTTAAAAATATAAAATTAAATATAGAAAATTAAAGGTTAGATCAGACATAATACAAAAGCCTTCTTTTATGAAACGGAATAGATTTTTTAGTGAAGTTTTTCTATAGACAGGCAACGTTTTAGCTATTTTATAAAACCTATCACAGATTAAGTCAAAAGAACTGCTAAGGTGATCCATATATTGTACAGATCCTTTCGATTCCTAGTTTAGCGCATAGTAAACAGTTTTATTTTTCATTTTGATTTAAATCTTATATGAGTAGTAATGCCGTTAAGGCTCAAGTGGCGTTTTATAAAAAAGAGATTTATTTAAGAAAATACTTTAACGGTTTAGCTTATTTGGATAAGCATTTACAGTTTTGCTTTAGTATCTTTTCTTACAATATTTGGGGCGTTATAGTAATTTATTTTATAATTTGTTGATGTTTCTGTTTTTCTTCTAGCTGCGATGACTGTTTTGGCCTTTGGTGTTATTTTTAAATATTTTATGAGTATAACCTCCACTGAATCGTGTTTTTAATATTTTTAATCTTAATTGTAATTTCAGCTTTATTGAAAAGAAAAAATTAAAAAAAGAAGAAAAATTAATTTAACTGAAGAAGAATAAGAACAAAAACAAATTTCGCTGATGAGTAAAAATTGTTTGTAAATGCTATTTAAAATGTTGATTCTATTAGCTTTACAAAAAGCCTTAGCAGTTTCTTGTTTGGAAAGAAGACCATTAAATGCTTTAAAATAAGAGGATTTTTTTAAAGATTTTTGTTTTCAAAGAAAATATAAACAATAATAACAAGCGACAAATCACAACACCAACAAGATTATAGTGATTTAATTATATATTTAAGACAAATAGACTACATGGCTGCCTAAATTTAAACTAACTACTCTGCATACTATAGTTGTAATAATCCGCCCCAGCCCAGGGGGATAGAAACATAATAAATATTTTTTTTATCACTTGTTTTTTTTTTTGCTGAGAATTTATAAAAATGTTAATATACGTTATAAATCTTTTCATATTCAATTTAACTTGCCCACTGGTCTGGTAGACTTTTTTTTATTTATTGCTGCAATTTAAATAATTTCTTTTTTTAGTCCTTGTCATTTTCAGTCGTATTTATAATCTGCCTTTAAAGTCGCAATTGAAAATTGCAATTAAGTTTTACTTTTTCTTTTTAACAATTTTCTTTGGAGGACTGTTATGAGGGGTGGCAGCTTATTATTACTGTGTTTTGCTGGAAAAATCAAATTATACTTACCGCACAATGACTTTGTAATGAAAAGAAATTTAGCGTTAAGAACCCAAAAAGGAGGGTATAAACAAAATTATGTCAGCAAATTACTTTCAGTCGTGCACACTTACCTAAAATGACATAAAAAAATTACAGAAAAATGATTAAGTATTTTTTTTTAATATTTTTTTGTTAAATTAAATTAAAATTGTGAAATGAATTTTATTGAGTAGCAAAGATAAGAAAAGTTAGAAAAAAACGTAATAGTTAACATTGTATTTTTTTATAATTTTGTATTCGTTATTAATTTTGAAGATTAAATGTTAATTAATTAAATAGTTTTCCCACGGAAAATGAAAAAAAATGAAAAATTTAATATAAGTTGGATAAAATAACAAAACGATTTTTAATTATCTCCCAAAAACTTAGCAAAGAAATACAAAAAAAAAATAAAATTCATATTTAGTTACTAGAATAACTCCCGCCTCACCCCCCACCACCCCCTTTTTTTAAATAAAATTAGGCTAGAACAATTAAATTCCCAAACGCCTGAACTTAAGTAAAAAAAAATTTTCATAAGAGTAGCATATAAAAATGAAATTGAATAATTAATAACAACATTTATTAAAGTAATTAAAATATTAATTGAATTTGAATTTATCCTCAACCAATTATTTTTTAAAATAAAAATCATCCATCATTTTTTCTGTGTATAACTGAAGTCGAATTTAAATATAATTTTAATTAAACTAAACCAATATAAAAATTTACAAAGAAATAAAACTTAATGGGGATAAAACACCATTTATTTAACCTGAAGGATGCCGTTTTAGAATAAAACTAGAGCAAAGAAAAATAAATTTGATAAGGGCTTAAAGAGAAAAACGAAAACGGTCTAAAGTGTAACCAAACTGAAGACAAATGCAATAGAAGTATTAAAGTTCAATTGTCTTCATGGGCGCTGTGTGGCATGTGTACATGGGCACTCTAAAAAACTCACACTTGTAGCAATCAGTACCAATGTATATCCTGCAAACTAAGCGAATATACAGGGTGTTATATTTCAAGTGTAGATGTGCACAGACATTTGCCTGCTCATAAGCATTCCAACCTGGACAATGCACAACGATTAAGTTGTAAGTACGAGTAATCTTATAAATGTTTTACGCAATGTGATTAAATACAACCGCGCTAATACTCGCTATGTTTACCGTGCTTCATATTCTGTCTGGGAAAATAATTTAACAATATTTTGGCAGATATCTTAATTATTCAAGCATAGAAGCAAGCTGAGCAACTACCACCCTAAACAATAAAGTTTTTAAGCCGAACCATTGGCAAAACAAAAACTATTGTTATATTACACCTTAATACAGCATTTCGTGATAAGATTTATATCTGCGCCTGGCCGTAAGTCTTAATCAGATGCTAGTCAAACCACTAGGAATGAAAAGCAACGTCAATTCTAGCAACAGCTTGCAATTTCAGCAGTTCTAGAGCAGGGTTGCAAACCACTACTCCTTGCTGAAGAGCTGGAGACTATCCAACTCCTGGTCCAGAACGCATGAAGCTTAATTTAATTAAGAACATGACGGCATTCATACTCACTGGAGCTAAACCATTCAATGTGTTCATTTTTTAACGATCCGACCAACAAACTCTAACGAGGGACACACAGCCACCACAATATTCCTGAAGGGCCTACCTCAATAATCAGTCAGAGAACAGCTAAAAGTCTAAAGAGACAATTAGCGGAACTCTGGGGCTTTACTGATTCTCGCGGAAATATAGTGGATTTTCCAGTTGTCTCCTTGCTAACCTAAGGGGACTGGGCTCCATTTTCCCTCCGCAAGACACAAGTCTAAATGGTTGTGTGATCCATAAAGACTTAAAAACGTGCCTCCGGGGGGACCTTAAAACAGCAATAAGAAAACCACAATCGACTTGGAAGTTAAAAATAGCTGCAATAAACCAGAAAAGCCGGAAAAAAACTAAGTCTCTTCGACAAAGGAATTGTAGTTTTTATTTTCTTACGATATAAATCCTTTGTTCGAAAGAATCTTTTATATCCATGATATAATGAAAATATTCTTAGTGACGTTTTTTAGGCTGTTAATTTGTTGCCGTGGGACCTGCTCAGCGCCCGCTAGATGACGCCAGGGTTCCCATGCCGCTTATAATGCAATATTGACCAAAAAGCGCAAACTTAACAAAATAGGAATAGAATTCAACTAAACGAATACAATATTTGTCATCTAGAGCTCCCCTTATCTTTCATAATTCAGATGAGTTTTTTTGTTGGTTGAAATCTTCTATTCCTCTAAACTTTATCGAGATTCAATACATCTTTTTTAATGTCTTTATTGAAACAAAAATAGATAAATCTTAATTAAATTACATGGGCTTGAATCCCATTATCTCTACTTGCATTCGTTCGTATACTTCGAAATAATAGAAAACATAAAAATTTGCAAAGGCCAAAATATTTAACTCCAGGGCTGCGTACATTTCTTTGTTAGCTCCACATGTCATTTATCAACAAACCCTGCTTGTGTTTGCGTATCAAAACATAAGAAACTAAATTAAATGAATCTTCACCATTGCCAGCCTTTACTTAAGGGGTTTTCAGCTTCACTTTAGAGTATATAGACTTACATGTACCTTATACAGCACAAACTGGACGAACACTAAAAACAATATTTACAGAACACATACGCTTGTACAAACGAAAAGGAGAAGATTCCAACTTTGCATTACACCTTGACACTTGCGGACATCCACAAAGCGAAATAGGTGAATGTATTACACCTAGCAAAAACAGACGAAGAGTAGACATTCTTGAAAGCATGGAACTCTACAAAACAAGAACTTTTAACAGTGACATTATAAATAAAAATAAAACGCGGCTTCAGACACAGTTTTCACGTCACCAATAATAATTTTCACACATTTTAATAAACCGACAACACCTTCAGATGGACATACTTACTTCACGGACAATAGTGGGCGGAAATATTTAATTAGCCCCGCATAAAATGCTAGATGGCGGGAAAATTTACCTACATGAATGGATACGATCCTAGTAAACCGACTTAACCCAAAATTATTTATACTAACAGACTTAATACTACCTCTCTGGTACTTCGCCCCAGGGGCATATAAATATGGTCTTTATAGAATATTTCACTATCTAGACACAGTTCAACTGGGGAAAAAGGGAGCCCAGTCCCCTGAAGTCAGATAGGGAGACAACTGGAAGCTCTACTTTATTTCCACGGAGATCAGTGAGCCGCAGAGATCATTATTTGTCTCTTTAGACTTATAATAGTTCTCTGACTGATCATTGAGGTTGGCCCCTATATGGGAGTATGGTGGTGATTGTGGTTTTGCGGTCCCATAAGGGATTTATGAAAATTATGGTGGCCAGGATCATTTCACTTCTAATGACACGCAAAGTGAATGATCCAGTCCACTGAGCATGCTTGACATGTGTTCTGGACAGGAGTTAGAAAGTCTCCAACTCTTTAACAAGGTGTGATGGTTTGCAGCCCTGTCCTGGAATCATTAAAGTTGCAACTAGGTGGTAATGTTGCTTAGAATTATGCCTTCGGCTATCTAGGACGCATGTATGACCTTCAAAATTATACTATAGTGGTTTGTCCACCACCTGATAAAGGCTACATAGCCAGGTGTGGATGTAAAACAAATCACATTCTCTCTGGTACTTCTCCTTCGGAGGCACGCAGTCTTGATATATCCCTTTCTTCGTCTTGACATGTACCTTCGGAGGTAAAATGTGGCTCCAGTCGCTTTAGCTAGCAGGACCCCGAAATCGGAAGAGACCAGTAGACTTATAGAAATATACTGGTATCACGGGAACCAATTGTGCGGAAGTCTGCGGTTATTGGTTATTGGCGAGGCCCAATAACCGACGGAGCATCGAGGTGGCTGTGGTTTAATCGGGCTTTGAAGAAAATTCCTAAGAGATGTTAACGTAGAAAAATTTAGCTTGCAACAAGACTAGGAGTGTTGGCACGGTCTGCTACCGTGCATTCGAAAATTATGGCTAAGGCGTATATTCAGCTATGTGTGTATACATCTTAGGACGCAGGTAGACGCTCTGGAAACATCCACTGTAAGACTATTGTCAGATTAAGCCCATGTGTTAACGCTAATCTTATCTGTTACTATCCCGTATTATCTAAAATACAGTTGTATAACGATGTCTTCGCATCTAAAGCGCTCATCGATCGTACCAAATAACCAGCAAGCAACAATGATTTTCAACGAATGCAATGAAAACAGTATTTCCTCAACTGGCTGAACAATTCCAAACAACTTAATATGTGTTTAAGGAGAGTCCGGTTTTTAGAAAATTATATTTGTTAAAGTCACTGTGAAATCGCCATTATTTTTTATTCCAAATTTCAAATATTTTGCCAATTTATTTATTTATATAATTTTTTTTTTTGTAGTCTCTACTTATAATGTGACTCATATTCTATAACGTTCCAACTGTTTTATTCACTTTTTTGTTGTCTGTATGAAATTCAGTATTGTGTTCTTTTTATTTAACTCCTACTATTTCAAATTAAATGATCTGTAAATAACGACCTTTCAATATGAATATTTGAAATAATAAAGAAAAAAATTAATGACTATTTTTGTTGTTATTGTTATTTTGTTTCTGTTTAATTTTTTCTAAACTTGTGGATGGTGGCTGTCGTTGGTTTTATGTAAATAAACTTAATATTTTTATGACCATTAATATCACATTTTTTACAGTAAAAATAAGCAGGCAGTTATAGAAACAAAAGCTGGTAATATAAAAAAATTTTGTATCCTTTTTTCGTAATTATTCGCCAAATTCTTTAGACAAATCAACAGGAAAATTTGACTTTCTAAAATTCTTATATCTTGTATTATAATTATAATATAAATTTAATTATTTATATTCTAAGGAAGCAACTTCATTTAGGATAATTACGTCCACTTGACATTTTCTGCTTTACCTTTTGAAGTTTTGTCACGCTCTGTTAGTATTCATGCAAGTGATTTTGGGAGTTAGTATGTCAATTTGCTTTTTTCTCTAATTGAGTTGTTTTCTCCTCATTAATTTTAGTATCTTTTGTATATTTGGCTATTTTGTCATAACTATGACTACATATTAATCTATACACCATTGAGTTCACCGGTGTATATTTAAAGTCTTGTATCTGTATGACGGCTTCCATTTAAAACAGCATTTAGCATTTAAGTCCTTTACAAGAGACATTTCATTGAAGAGTAATTATTTGCAAATCAAATTAAACGTTTAAATCATATTTTTATAATTAGAAGTAATAAGTAGTTATTGTTTAATAAGAGGCAGTCGATTTAAAAAAGACGTGTGTAAAAAAGTCGTAAATTTGTTACGTAATTAAGTTCAACGTTAGGCCAAAAAATATTTTATTTAAAACTACACTTCGAAAATTTATAATAATAATTCCTGTATAAAACGTTTGGAAAAATTTTATATCATTGCACATATATTCTTTTCTCGTTTTATCTTTAATTATATTTTTTTTTTGTGTAATTATTATGGAATTAATTAAGTTTAGATTAATAATTGAAAAAAATATCTCAGCAGCAAATTAAAAAATTAATCTGCCAAGTTGCGAGTGTAAAATAGACTCTTGCGTACGATTTTTAGGATACCCTTTATTTACAATTTTTTAATTCTTTTACATACTTTGGGTAAATTTAAAATAACCATATATTTTGGGGCACTTTTAACTTAAATTCGTTATACTTGCTTCTAACGCCAGCAAGCAATAACAACTTTGTGTAAATTTATATCCAGTCTATAACGGTTTAAAAAAAAACTTATATGTTAAATCATGAACGCCTTTTGTTTCATAGTATTTTAAATTTTTATACTTAATCTAATAGAAAACATGCATGGAAATTTCAGCATTCCGCTTGTAACGGCTTAAATATGAGGGACAAATTTGTCAAAACTATGGGTTCTATGGAAACACCTTTTATTTCTTGAAATAATAATTTACACTTATTATTATAGTAGGCTTTAATTCTGAATGTCTATGGCAAATGAAAAAATACATCCACTTAGCACACATAAAAGTACTAAAACCTTAGGTGCCTGACAAAAATAACTAAGCGTACACCTTATTGCCGATATAGGGTTGCAAATCCTGGACAAATTCGTCGAAAAATAGACTAGCTCTAAACCAGCTGCGGCGATTATATTTTGGCATATGTAAGTTATACACCAGCAGATAAAATCAGTCGGTATGTAACGGTTTGAAATAAGGCCACATATGTAAAAATAATATTACTATAGGAATGCCCTTGTTTTCATGGTATTTTAAAATTTCTTACTTATTCTTAAAGAAAAGAAATCGGTATAATGGAAATTTCAGCATTCAGTTTATAACGGCTTAAAAGTAAGAGATATATTTGTTAAAATCATGACTTCTATGGAAACACCTTTTTATTTTTTAAGTAATTATTCATACTTATTATTGTAGCAGGTATATTTGCATAGACTTTATATAAATTGTGAATGAATAGCAATTGCAAAACATATGTCCGTATGGTACGTTGAAATTACCTCACCATAGGCACACCTTATATACTTAATATTTTTCTACGTGGTCTTATAGAGCATATAAAAGTTATAAAACTTTGAACGCCTGGCAAAAATAATTTAATGATTGCGTTATTGCTGCTTTACGGTCGCAAACGTTGGAAAAACTCATCGAAAATTAGACTAGGTCTGAATCAGTTGTGGCGGTCATGTGGCAGAAGTCGGTTTTAAATTTTACACCAGAGGATAATAATTTTAAAAAAGAAAACATCATATAAATTAAAAATTCATCTTTTTTTACTCAAATTCGAAGTTATAAAAAATTAGACTTTTTAAGGATAAAAAATATATATGTATATTTAGCAGACTTGGACTTTTAACTTAAGTTTAGGGTATACAAAATAGATTTATATATTTTGTTTGCGACCAAAAATTAATTTGTCAATTTGTCTGTTTTTTTTTTAATAATTTTATATTGTTACGTTTATACCTTTTATAAACGTTTTGTTGTGGGTTCTTTATTGCAAAATAAATAAACCCGATTTTTGAGTTTTTAAACTAATTAAAAGTTTATTTACTTTAACTACTACAAAACAATTTATTTAAGATGCACGTCTTTACTTCACGAGGTTTATTTTTACACTAATTCACTATCCACTCAGACGCTGCCTTTTAATATTAGTCCACTAGAAGTCTATAAAAATTAAGAAACTTTTAGTTCCTTTGTATCACATTTTATTGTTGTTATGTTATTCATTCAATGTATAGCCGCCTGTATATCTTTGTGTATTTTTGTTTTTATTTTTATGCTGATAACGTTTCTTCCTGGAATTTATTTTAAGATAGCTGTTGTTGTCTTGTGTACATAAGTTTTCTTAGAAAACCACGCAGTTGGTAAACAGCATATCTGATTGCTGTTGTTTTGCTTTATAAAATTTCTACGCAGTTTGTAACTAGAAATTCGTTGTTGTCTTGCGGGCATAAGTTTTCTTAGCAAGCCACGCTGTTAGTAAACAGCATACTAAACTTAATTAAGACACATCCGTAATAATATATTTGATTATGAGATTTTAAACTCTTTTTGCACTTTTAATTCTGTAGCCAAACCAAACTAGACAGATAAAAAAAAAACTTTAAGACTTAATTTTCTAGTTAAATCTATTGTTTGTGTTTAGTCATTTATGCAAAATATTTAGTATAATTTTATTCTATTGTTGTCTGAAATCCATACACATGCGACAATACAAAAACAGACACCTACGAACATATCCACAAAACACGTGTATTTTGCATGAATGTGTCGCAATAATATTGTTGTAGTTGTTTATATCCTTCAGGGAATTTTCAATTTATGTTTGTCACTAAAATCATGTTGAACAAAAAGCGATGCAATTGTTTATTTGGATATATATATATATATATATATATATATATATATATATATATATATATATATATATATATATATATTTTTTTTTTTTTTTTTTAAATGCGAAAATGAAGTATGAGAGGCACAAAATCAAGTTAGCTTTATGGTTTACAGACGTTTTTCTTTTTCATTCTCTTTTAGACTTCTTTTCCCCTTTTTGACAAAAATTTTCCAATTCTTCTTCTGCTGTTTAATAAGTGTTATGCCTGCATATGTGAGTTAAATGCTTACTACATGTCACTGTGTAGATATTTTTGTGAATTGTGTCCTCTATTCATTATTTTACGATTGAAGTTTCCTATTTCCGGTTGTTTGGGTACACTTTTACATTTACAATTGTTATTGTTTATGAAACCCTCTTATATAGCATTGCATCTCTTCATTTTTTTTATTTATTCGGTTTGTGTGGTAGTGTGTGTTTGTGGGTCAGTGTATAAATATTAAGTGGTGTGCCTACCGACGACTCTAGAAAAAGATGTATTTCCTGTTTCATTACTAGTCGTTCTTGCTTTGTGAATATCGTATTTATCTTGTGAAACATGTGTAAGCATGAAATAGTTGCACCGGTCCAAGAAAAAAACTAAAAATCAAGACAAATGAAGCGTGTTTTTCCTTAACAAGCTAATTTTACTTTTACTACCCAAGACCTTGGTTTTATTGTGCATTTTACTGAAATACTATTGAAAGCCGGACATTTATTTATTTTGTTTCGCTTTAATTAACTGTAAAGTATTAAATTTAGAGCAAAAATAAAAATAAGTCTAAATATAATATTCAGAAACAATAATATTGCGAAAGAGATAACTAATCACAATATAATCTTGAAAATTAAATACCTAGACGCTGCCCCAAGTTTTTGTTAACCGCTCTATCAATAAGATTCAACTAGTTCAAGGTTATTGCTACAGAAATATATCATCACAAATCAGCTGACAGCAATAGAAAGCTCTTCTGTATAAATATTTTGCCATTCATAATTTCAAGAAAATTTTGCCAGTCATAATTTTTCTTTGGGAAACTTCTGCGTGATAAATTTACTTTAGAAAAATTCTGCCGATGCTATTTTTTCTTTTGCTGAATTCTGCCCAAAAAAAATTTTTCTTTAGGAAAATTTAGTCAGTGATAATAATTGTTAAGGGGAATTCTGCCAGTGATAATTTTTCTTCATGGTAATTTTCCCAGCGATTTTTCTGTGGAAAATTCTACGAGTGGTAATATTTCTATAGAAAATTGTGGTGGTGATAATTTGTCTATGGAAAATTCAGTCAGTAATAATTGTTCTATGAAAAACTCTGCCGTTAATATTTCTTCTACGGCGGGCTCTGCCAGTTATATATTAAGCCATACTAAAATATATTTAAATGTACAAAGATATATTAAATTATAATGAAGCATACAAAAACATACTAAAATGCATGTTAAAGTATACTAAAATATATCAAAATATATTAAAATATACTTAAATAAATCAGCATGAACTAAAATATACTAAATTATACTGAAATGCTGTAAAATAGACTGAAATATGTTAAAATATACTAAAATATATTTAGATATACTAAATATCTAATACTAAAATATATTTAGATAGAGTATATATACCAAAAAACAAAATGTTGCTAAGCGCAAATTTCGAGAACAGCTGAGCCGATTTCGTTAATTTTTTTTATATTTCTTTATGTACGAGGATGGTTCTAATGGACAGAAAAATTTTAAAAATTTGCTGAGAAAGTATAAAAACAACACTTTGTCTATACGCTCATACAAAAGACACGTAAAAATATGTATATTTGATTCGCGGATGAAGTACAAAAATAATATGTGCGACGATTTTTTGTTTAATATGCGCAATAGAACAGGGAATCTGAGTTTACAAATATGTAAAGAAATTTACAATCAAGCATTGATTTCCATTGAGGAAATATGCTTGACGATGTCAAACAAACCATTATGTTAATTAAGGATAGCCCAATGCACTGTGCTTTCCATCAAGAGTTAGAACGTGAAAAATCGTGCGATCTCAATACTTTGAAAAAATCGTTTTAAATAAAACTTTCACTATTGAATGAAGGACAGAAGTATGTAAATGATACTCTTATGAAAGTAATAAATGCTGGAACTGGATGTACGCTTCTGGTGGTGCAAGAAAAACTTTTTTGGACACTTTAATATAGCCAAGAATTCCCTACAAAAGCTCTAGCTCTTGCTTCGTCAGGCATTGCAGCAATTTGCTAGAATTCGTTCGAATAGCCCATTCAGCTCTTAAATTGCCATTGAATATGCAAGGCAACGAACCTCCAACCTGCAACATTTCCAAGAATTCAGCAATGGCAAAGGTTTTGCAGCAATGTAAACTAATAGTGTGGCATAAATGCACAATGGCACATAAAAAAATTTTTGAAGCTTTAGATAGAACTTTAAAAGATCAACGGAACAAACGAAACCAAATTAGTGGTACAATGATTTTATTGTCAGGAGATTTTTGCCAAACATTGCCAGTGGTTCCACGTTCAACGCAAGCTCATGTGGAATCACTTCAAGGTATTACATTTAAACAAAAATATGCGTGTTATGTTTTAAATCAATCTGGAGACATGTTCTCTAAACAACTCATTGATATTGGTAATGGCAAACTTTTTGGCTGCATCAACTTTCCTGATAGTTTTTGTCAATTAACGCAATCAAAAAATTAATTTATTTATAAAGTGTTTCGAAATATTGCTGAAAATTCGTATTCCATGATTGGTTGAGCGAAAGAGCTATACTGGCTGCTAAAAACACTGATGTAAATGTCAAAATTCAAGATGGCATTCCTGGCGAAATGATGACATATAAATCAGTTGATATGGCAACTAATAAAGATGATATCGTGAACTATCCACAATCTTCAAGTGAAGGTTGGATCTGTATTTATAATGTTGCGAAATATTAACCAACCGAAACTTTGTAATGGCGCACGATTAACGATAAAAAATTTAATGAATAACATAATAGAAGCAATCGTATTGAATATTAAAAGTATTTAAAGTGATACGCAGTTTGCCGGGCCTGCTAGTACTAATATATATTAAATTATGCAAAAATATACTAAAATATATATTAAAATATACAAAAATGTATTGAAATTTACTTAAATATATTCAAATATACTTAAAAAAATATATTAAATTATACTGAAATATAGTAAAAAAATAATGTAATATACCAAAATATACTAAAATATATATTAGAGTATACTAAAACATATTTGAATATAATAAATTATTTAAAAAAAGTATAATAAAAATATAATAAAATATGTTGAAAATAAAACCAAATATATTAAAATATACTATTTACTAAAATATATTTAATTATACTGAAATATACTAACGTTTATCGAAATATACTAAATACATGTTAAAATATGCTAAAATATTTAAGTAAAATACTAAAATATTCTAAAAATATTTTTATTTTCAAAAATTAGTTATTGTATCTTCTATAAAAAGAACTAACAATAAGTTTTAAAATCTTAAATTCTAAAAAAAAGTTACATTAGTCCCGACCATGTCAGAACTAACCTTTTGGGTAAAAAACATTGACATTAAAAAAAAACAAAACAAATATTTCTAAGATGTGGTATCTGTAGCATTGAGGATTAAAGCTGCGGTATCCCTCTTTTTTAACCGGCTATGTCCACTATAATCCAAGATATTGCGAGCAAGGGGATTAGGATGGTCTTCAAGCTTCATTAAGTATTTGCCTGCGTATTTGATGATTTCTGTAGTCACCAGCGGTATGTTTAAATCACAATGTAATAATTTCTGATGTACCATGGAGCGGAAGTTATTAATCGTAAAATTTTATTCTGTCCACGTTGAATTCTATCCAAATTTGAAGCTGAGGCAGTGCCCCAAAGTTGGATTCCGTAAGACCATATTGGTTTCAAAATACCTTTGTAAATTAGAAATTTACAATCTAGGCTAAGTTTCGAGTTCCTGCCAATGAGCCAATGTAATTCTGTTAGCTTAAGTTTCATTTGTGTTAGCTTTGAGTCAATATGATGTTTCCATGTAAGGCGACGATCAAGTTGTATACCAAGATATCTCACATAACTATGGTGAGGAACAATGTGATTATTGATTCGAACGGGTGAACAATTATCTCTTCGCAGGGTGAAGCTCACATGAATGCACTTTTGAACGTTCATTTTAATTCTCCATAATTTCAACCACAACTCCAAATGAGTTATATGTTGCTGAAGATTTATAGAGGCTGGATAGGAGTTTTCGTGCGAACTTAGACACGCTGTATCATCAGCAAACGTAGAAATGTGGACAGTTTCACTTACAGGCATATCGCAGGTATATATCAAATATAAAACTGGTCCAAGAATGCTACCTTGTGGTACTCCTGAGGAAATTGGTTTGGATAAATTAACGAAGTCCCCTTCAACAACAGAAAATTTTCGTCCAATTATGTATAATAATTAATATAATAAAATATTTTAAAATGTTAAAAATTTACTAAAATGTATATCAAAATATACTAAAGTATATTTAGTTTTAGTAAATATTTAAACTAAATATATTGTAGATATACTAAAATATATTAAATTGTAAAAAAATATACTGAAATATTAAAGTATACCAAAATATACACTAAAATATATTTAAATATGCTGCTATTGGTAATTTTTTTAAAGAGAAATTCTGCCAGTGATAATTTTTCTATGACGAAATGCTGCCAGTAATAATTTTTTATTGAGATATACAGCCAGCGATAAATTTTCTATAGAGAAATTTTTATAGAAGAATTCTGCCACTGATAGTTTTCTATATACAAGCTCTGGCAGTAATCTTTTTTCTATCAAAGATTGTAACAGACATAATAATTCTATTGAAAAATTCTGCGGGTGATAATTACTCTATAAAAAAATTGTTCTATACACAAATTGTAACTGGTGTACATATATAAGTTGTCTATAAGAAATTTATAATTCTTATTTGTAGAAAAATTACCGAATATATTCGGCGTCAAAATAAATTATATAAAATCACTTTTAGAATTTCAAAGAGTAATAATCTTCTACGAATAAATTTTTGCAGGGATTCTTTTTCGATAGAAAAATTCTCACAGTAATAAGTTGCTTATAAAAAAATTTTGACAAGGATATTTTTTCTGATAAAAAATTTGGCTAGTGATATCTTTTCTACACTAAAAATAAGCCAGTGGGATTTTTTTATACAGAAAAAATTATGTGTGTGCTATTTTTTGAACAAGGAATTTTTGTTTTAAGAAAATTTCTCATAGTTGTGTTTACTGTACAGAAAAATGTCTAGCAGTGAGACGTTATTTTTGAAAATAATAATTTTCCTATAGAAAAAGGCTCATGGCGATTATCTTTCTAGAAAAAAAAAAACCGGAGACTAATACTTTTTGTTGGCAAGGTTTTTACAAAAAAACTCCAATAGTGTTACTGGAATTAATATCTTTTTCAAACTTAAAATATTTATTGATAACTTACATCAAATAAATTTAATTATATTTTAATTATAGATCTAGTGGTTTGGCATTGAATCTTACAAAACAACCACTTATCAATTTTGTATCGTTTTAATTTAATTAATTAAAATGTCATGATTTTCTTCTCTGTTAACTGAAATAAACCATAACACTTTATGAACTTTTTATGTATTTGCATTGAATTTTATTTTTGTCCAAGCAATTCGGTTTTAACCCTTTAAAAGCACGAGTAATAAATAAGCAAGAAATATACAAATTTTATACCGTCAACTGTGATTTAATTAATTTTTACGCACAACCTCAAGCATCAGCAAATTTTTAAAAAATAAAAGCGCAAGTACACACAACACGCAATGGAACACTCGCACAGTTACACACACGAACAAATAGACTCTTTGAAATTACTTTGTAAGTAAGTTTGTACGATTGCTTGAATGTGTTAGTAGGAGTTTTGCATATAAATTTGTTATGATGGTATTGAGTATAACCAAAAACACCAAACCAAAGCATTCAACCCTGTTAAAAATAACTGGACTGGAAAATTAAATCGAGTATAATTTCTTATTTCACTTCTAACTACTGCCATTGCTATTTTTGCATCTCCTGCCATTTTTATTTTACATTCTCTACTAATACCAATACAAATTCTATTTTGTACACTCATGCACAGACATTTATTTAAAGTTTTTCTTTTTATTTTTGTTTGATAAACTTTTGGATTTACAATTTCTTTCTGTTGTTGTAGTTTGTGCGACAAATTTAGAACATTTAAAAATGAACACTGAACTAAAATCGGTGTGGCAAAATGAGAAAATAATTGGTGACAAAGATTTTTTTCGGTTTGAAGGAAATATCATTAACCAACATTGCTTTCATTTTGTTTGCCAAATTCAAATTATAAAATTTCTTTAAATATTTTAGAAAAAGTTTAGGAATTTAAATAAAAACAACAAAAAGAAATTATTCAAAGAAATTTAATTATTTCTAATATAAAATGGCAGCTACCAACATTATAAAAATAGTTACGTGACTGCAAGCTTGTGGCTGCTGCTATATTGAATTTAAATATATATGCAATGGCTAATGGTTACGTGACGTTAATAAATTAACTTTGACGTTATCTGTAATTACCAATATAAAAGAGAGATTGCGTCAACCAGAATACCTAAATAATAGGTGGGCAAATTTGAGGTTAAGAAATGAATTGACAGTATTTTTGAAAAATTCATTTTTACTGATTTTAATAAAAAGTAGAAATATAGGATTTGATAATAAAATATGACCTCGCGGAAATGTCCACTCTTTTTACAAAATTTTGAAGCATATTATGCTACAAAGCTTTGTGTCGTCAATGCAGTGTTCATTTTTATATTGCAAAGCCTTAGTTGTTTACAGGTTGTTTATATAAACCAAAAGTTGTCATCACCAAACCGAGAGATGCAATAATTAAAATATTTGGGTGGCTGTGTGACTTGTGGTGCTATGTTGGTGAAACCAAAGGTCACTCATATCAACATTAGTCAATTGTGGCCACAATAAATTGATTACACTTTTTGTTAGCGCAGAGAAACCACGATAACGGCTTTATTAAATTACATATATAGATCGCTGAAAGAACCTGATTAGGAGTAAAGGCTGCTGGAAATTTAAAAGGTAATGCAGTGAATTTTTACCATTTTGATGGTAAATTTTTACACTTAATGTTCTTCCCTCAAGAGTTTGAGCATACAGTTCAATTCTTGAAATTTATTCATTTGGCAGAATTTTACTTCTTAAACTCAAACTTGTTCTTCCTTCATAAGAGCACAGTGTGTTACTGGTGAGATATTCTTACCGGAATGCATGATTCTGGCATAGTTTATTGTATCTGGTAAACATTTTTAATATTCAGCCACAAATGTTAGGAAATTTCTACAATTATAATTGGTTCCTTATTTTACTAAATAAATGTCAAAAAATGAGATTTAAATTCTTAATATTTAAACATTTGACAGAAAATTTAGTTTCTAATAATCAAAGTAGCCCAGCCGTTATGAAAATTTGACAGGAAATTACATCGATTGTATACCAATATTCTTAATCCTTAACGTACAGTAACAAATATTATGTGTAGAAAATTTTGATAACAAAAATTGTATGAAGCGAATAACGATAACAAAAATTTTATGTAGAAAATATCGATAACCAAAATTATATTAATAAAAACTATTAGGCTATTCGTTAAGAAAAGTGCCGATGAACACTTTTAATAAAAAAAGTTTGATAAGAGATTCCTAATAAAATTTTTCTATATCAAGAATTTTCAAAGAGATTTTAAATGTTAAGAATTTCCTTTTTGAAAATATTTAGTAAAAATTTTCTATGTAAAATATCGATGACAAAATTTTTATATAGACATGTATATAAAGTTTCGACAGAAAATTTCGACAGTAATAGTTTTCCGTGTAAAATTTCGATCCTAAAAATTTTCAGCAGTGATCTAAAAGTCTATATAGGGAGATCGATATCAACCATGTGGAAAACATCTGCATTAAAAATTTACTTTACTAAATATTTTGATTAAAAATTGTCTATGTAAAATATCCATGACACATTTTTGTATAGATTTGCATCCAAATTTTCGACACTAATAGCTTTTCGTGTAAAATATGGACCTTAAAAAATTTAGGCAGTAACCAGAAAATTCATAGAAGGGAATCTGTGTTCTTTGGAAGCGATTCGTATTAAAAATTTACTTTACTAAATATCAGCATAGTAAATTCGTCTTGTGAAGCTCGATACAAATATTAACATCGATAAATCTCTATACAAAAGTACAGTCGATGTTGATATATCAAATTTTGTGGAAAATATTTTCCTAGCGAAAGTTATTTAAAGGAATTAAAGAGTATTACAATAAAGGTCGACAGCTTCTAGCATGTTATTAATGTAATAAAAAATGTTTTTTAGGATGGCTGCTAGAAACGAAGCATTAATTACACTGCAAAACAAAAAAATATTTTTTGAATGTTTCTTACACTAAGTTAGTGAATTTCTACTAAATTTGGGGTGATAAAAACGAAATTAACAATGAAAAATTTTTATTAGCTCTGGTTTTTGAGATACACAGTACTTAATCTTAAAGAGTACGTGAAAAGTGAAAGTACATAAAACAATATTGTTATGTTTCTGTTAGACTATTTTAAGTACAAAATTGATAAAAAAAACATTATTCTTAGTGTTTTGACAAATAAAAGCAGTTTGCACCACCACAATTCAATTAAATCAATCCGATGCATTGCAAGATCGCTGTCGTTTAGCTTGTGTTTTATAAAACACTTCTGGAGCATCCCTACACACAAACCAGCAGTAGTCTGCAATCATTGTTTGATTCCAACGGCCCTGATATCTCTGTTCCATTAAGGCAATCTTTTGATGGACTCTTTCACCATGTTCGTCACTTACAGCTCCACAGTTTTGTGGGAAGAAATTAAGATGAGAGTGAAGAAAATAAATTTTTAAGGACATGTTGCATCCAAGTTGGTGGTAAGCTTGAAGAAGCTCTTTAACTAATGCTGTAAAGTTATTATCTCTTTTCTTACTTAAAAACCCATGTATAACTCCCTTAAAGGCTTCCCAGGCTTTTTTTACATTTCCTGTTAAAATCATGTTAAAAGTAGGATCATTTACGATTTCACGGCTTTGAGGCCTAATAAAGATGCCTTCCTTGACTTTTGCATCACTTAGTCTGGGAAACTTTGCTTTCAAGTATTTAAAAGCTTGTCCTTCCTGGTCCATGGCCTCGACAAAGTTTTTCATTAGTCCCAACTTAATATGTAATGGGGGAAGGAGAACATCCTTAGGATCATTCGGTTTTAGGTCTCATGTAGGCCAGTTCACTTTTTTATAGTGAGATTTTCTATCCCGACTGCCCCACAGACGCAAAAAACAACAATACTTGGTGAACCCTAATTGCATTCCTAGGAGTTCAGATCACCACAGATTTGCCACTTGTGTTGTTCATATTTGATTGATTGGAGAAGTGTTTTCATATTTATATAGGAATAGAAGGTAGCTGATTTCCATTATGCAAAAGTACAGCTTTTAAGCTTAGTTTTGAAGATGGAGTGTGATCCAAATTCAGGCAGCTCATCAAACCATTAACATCAGAACAAACTTCGAGGATTTCTTTCTTCTCAAAAAAAGAAAGCAAATCTTTTTGACGCTGTCTGTGCTGAGATATTTTCACATCATATTTTAGAAGATCCAACTGTTGTCGTCTTGAACCTAAAAGCTCAGCCTTTTCCTTAGACAAGACAAGATCTCTTATAAGGTCGCTCAGCTCTACTTGACAAATTCTGTGCGGATCACTAGACCTATCGCTTAACTCAAAATCAGGGTCATAAGATGTAGAAAGATCGGTTGCACCTTCTACACAGTCAAACTAGTGAAAGAAATTAATATTTGCAACCAACAAAATATGCAACCAACGCATATTCGACCGGGTCCTTCAACTAAAAATATCGTAGCTGTTACGCGTAAAGTAAAGAACCTACCGAATATAACCTTAACGAAACTCTCTTTTATTAGTTTTGCCGCTTCAGAGGGTTTCTTTTTGTTATTACATTTTTATATAATTGATAGTGGGACAGTAGATGAAGCCCAATGACAATTAACATCACCTTTTATTCGCTCTTTTCATTCAGGAATAATCCCTCTAGCGCGCGAGACATATCACTGTATGGCGCACTATGTAGTCTGGGAATGCAGTAATGGTCAATGGCTCACGTTATCGTGAGATGCTAACACCTAAATTTTGGGCTATTATTGACAGTATGGATGTCACTGATATGTGGTTTTAACAGGACGGTGCCATATATTGCACAGCCCATAAAACGATCATTTTATTGCAAGCCAAATTTCCCGATTGCATAATTTCACGATAATTAGTAGTTAAGTGGCCAGCCTGATTATATGATTTAAAACTACTGTATTACTTTTTGTAGGGCTATGTTAAGGACAAAATTTATACGGAGCTAATCGAATCGATGTCATTATCCGTGATATGGTATACGAAGTAGAACCGTCATTTTGTCAAAAAGTGTTTAAAATTTTTGATGAAAGCGTGTACATGTTGGACATTTGCCAGATATCATTTTTCATCCATAATTGCCGAACTTTTCTCTATGTAAAAGAGTAAAAATTTAGTGAAACATTTTAATCTGAGTTTTTTGTTTTATTTTCTTTTAGAATATATTTGTTTTTTGTCCTGAAATCCTTTATCACTTTGGTTATTTTTCAAATATTTATCATTGTCCATAATATTGTTTACTGTTGGTAATTTGTTAATGCCTAAAAGAGTGCTACACTTATCAGCTTTCAAAATACAAAAGCAGATGTAATCGCATTTAACTCACAGCTGCTTAAAAGTAAATTTAAAAATTTTACATAAATATATTGCAGGGCACAACAAACACTTTTTAAATCAAAATAGAATTTTTTTTTTTTGGTACGATCTTATAAAAAATATAAAAATATAAAAATAATACATAAAATAGCTTCACTTACAAATGTACATAATGACAAATGACCAACATTTCTGTAGCAAAATTTTGTAAAACATGTGACAATTTCTATAAAATAACAGGTGTGGTTAAAAAACAAAAAAATGGGGGAAAAGTATTTAAACTAAAATCAAGGCAAACATTGTTGTAATCAAATTTAAGGCATATTTTAAGGGGCTATATAAAACTCATTTAGAGAAGCATGCACATAGACGTTTTTTTGCATTAGTTTTGTTATTCTCTAGAGAAAACACTTTCGACAATATTCAATTGAAAAATGTAGAAAAGTTTACAAATTTGGAAAAGAGTTGGCACATCTAAAATAAGTACGAGTAAAAACTGAAAATTCTGGTAAAGCTCTGACCGTAAAATTTTTCATGTTTTATATTAAGTTTTGTTTAAGGTTACCTTTGAAAAAGTTTCACTTGGCAGTTATAACCATATGCTATTTGCTATTGGATTTTTTGTTAACATTCTTCAAAGGCAAAGTAAAGGCAGCGGTGTGCATGAGGGGCCACATATAGTAAAAGTTTTCTACATTTATATAATGCTATTAAAATAAAATATTTTTAGTGATTAAAATAAATATCATGTTTCTCTATTTTACATTTAGTATTTTTTATTAAACTCATTCATACAAATGCATGAATACACAATATATACAAATAGGTTTTTTGCTTTAGTTGCTTTCTTTTCAACAATTTGCATTCAAATAAGATGAACAACCACCACGCACACTTGCCTCAGATACTCACAAGCGAATTGCTGTTGATACACTGATATAAACATGGGTTAACAAGCTATCAATAGTCCATAGGTATTTTATACGATAAATATCTCATTAACAAATTGATGAGTGCGTAGACAGAAATATTTAGATTTTCTTAAATATTTTTCAGCGACTATTTATGTTATGGGATCAAATAACCATGATTATGATAATGCCCTCACTAGTACTGATAAGTGATCTGCTATTTTTTTTCAAGAATTTAAAATTCTTCCACCCATCCGTGCATATTTTCTTAGGGGATAAATATGCAATGTGTATTATATGATCTTATTCTTTACACCCAATAAACTGCTTCAAGTTATTCTTCTAGTAAAATTTAAAAATGTTATTTTTATCTCCATATTTCTTATAAATATGTGCTTATGCTGTGCAAGTAAACAAATTACAGCGATTTGATTTATGATCATTCGGTATGATTCTAATTTAATATCTTAGAGAAATTAATAAATGACACTTGACACTTATGGACACACACCAGGGGAAATAGGTGAATGTGTGACATTACTACAATGTAGGAAAAAAGTACAAGAACTACACATTCTTGAAAACAAGTAAATTTCTAAAACAATAACTTTGGACAGTCACATTATAAACGAACGAGGTAAACAATACCTCACAATAATTGTCACACTACTGAAAGTACTTATACACTCTCACCTACGGATAATACAAGGCGGAAAAATTAAATTAGACTCGCATAAAATGCCAGATGGCGGAACAATTTACCTGCTTGAATGCAAACAATCTTAGAAAAGGAACGACCTTAACCTAACAGTATAAATAATAACTTTCCAGGCCCCCCCTGGCATACATTTTTAAGTCTTTATGGAGCACACAACCATCTAGACTTGTATCTTGCGGGGGTAAAAGGGAGCCAAGACCCCTTAGGCTAGCAAGGAGCCAACTGAAAAATCCGCTATATTTCCACGGGAACCAGCAAGCCCCAGAGTTGCGCTAATTTTCTTTTAAGCCTTTTAGCTATTCTCTGACTGATAATTGAGGTAGGTCCTTCGGGAGTATCGTGGTGGCTGTGTGTTTAGAGGCTCTTGTTTGAGTTTGTAGGTCGGATCATTCACAATGAACACGATGAATGGTCCAGGGAGTATGAATGTCGTCGTGTTCTTAATTATATTAAGCTTCATGCGTTCTGGACCAGGAGTTGGATAGTCTCCAGCTCTTCATCAAGGAGTAGTGGTTTGCAATCCTATTTTGGATTCGCTGAAATTGCAACTAGGGATGATCTGTTGCTAGAATTAGTCATCGGCTTCCTAGGGTGTGAATGACGTTGTTCTTCATTCCCAGTGGCTTGACCACCATCTGATTACGGTTTACGGGCAGGCGCAGATGTAAATCTTATCGCGAAATAACTTTCAAGTACTATCTACAAGGCAATGATGTGATCGCATTTAAAGCGCTCGCCTATCGTACTACACAAACAGCCAGTAACGACAGTTTTCCAGGAAAGGAATGAAAATAGTATTTCGTTTACTGGCGGAACAAATCCAAACAATTTAATACCTTGTTTAGGGAACCATTTAAAGTTATCTATACAAAAATCACTTTTTCAACCAAATATAAGTGATCACGGATTTTGTATCCTTTTCTTAATTTAAGGTTTATGTAAGAAACAAAAAGCGATATAAAGTTTTATATAAGTAAATTAATTTTTCAATAAAAAATATGGGTTCACAGATTTTGGTGCTATTCCCGATTTAAGGTTTATGTAAGGAGCTTGAAGCCTATACGAAAATTATTTTTTAGCGAAAAATATAAATGATCACATACGTTGGTTTTTTTCTCGGTTTGAAGCTTATTTAGCAAATTAAAAATTATTTCATATTTATATTCATTAAATATGCGTTGTTATCGTGCGAAAAAAGCAAATACAACGATGGGTATTATGCATAATTCCCTTAATTTTATATCTCAAGAACGTCACAAATTAAATTTATTCTGGATAAATATTTATAGTTAATTAACCTTTTTAACATGTTATAAATATATTTTCTTCCAGCGCAAGGTGTTTATATAAAAATTATGTAATTAAAAAGAGAATATGCCACCCAAAGGTGTGGCGAAGTATCAAAAGCAAAAGTAAAAATTGACTTAATTTTGAATAAAGTCCTAATATATGAAGAAGTATTATTTATAAAATTTATTCTGCATATTATTTTAAATATGCGTAATTTTCGTGGAAGAACAAAAATGCAAGGATGGTTTTTCTGGTTCTTTTTAATTTCAATATCAATATCATAGTAAAATTAATACACTACAATTACTTTTATCTATTTTAAAATGTGGGACCAAGTTTAAAACTAGAATTGGGCCAGCCAAGAGTCGAATCCCAGCCCAATAAAGACCCACAATCTATATATGTATAAGATTGGATTTAAAAATTTTACTGTAAAAATCTCCACCAACTTCTATTTCAGCTGGGGTGTCATCATTAAAATTGGTATCTACCAGATGCCAGGTTCCTAAACTTATCCATAATGGATGGGGTTATTGATACAGTATACGGTTTATGGGAAAATCTTGGAATACTAACAAGCATATTTTTAAATTTAGTTGACAATATGTTTGGTGTTATACATCCATCGTCCCTCATCACATAAACTTACACGGTTAGCACAATTATTTTTTGTAGCGATGTTGGTAGTCGATATAGTTATTGCTAGAAATCGTCGCAGACTGGCAACAGGTGAAATGTTCAAGTTTTTCAAAATTCTGTCGGAGCTATGTAAGACGGAATGGTGCTTAACGCCACACTTCTGGCAATGAATTTTGCCTGTACGTTTATTTATTAAGTAGTTTATTGCCAGACAATTGATGCAATAGTACAACTTAACTGCAGTTGTTGATTTTAGTACCAAGTTCATTCTTTAAACGTTTTGCAGTTTTTCAATTTATGAACTGTCTGACAAATACTGCTATCAAAATTCCTCTTGGGGTATATACTTCTAAGTCGGGATGCTTTGGGCTGTACATTGGGTTGACATTCTGATCGATTTAATTGTTTTGTTCGTTGGCTGTGTGGTACCCTTATCGACATACATAAGCAAAGTATGTGTGCAAAGGTTTTGTTGGGAAGTAAATTAGTTAGTTTCGTACATAAGGAATAGGTCAGTATGTTAATGATAACGGATTCGGTTAAATACTAGCCGTCAACCAAGCTAGATTTAACTACTATCCAAATTGTGCTCAGACCGTTTTTATTGAATTCGGACAAGTGTTAAGAGTAAGTATGTAAGTGTATTAGTATTTCGCGAGTTGCGATTAAATTAATAAGTGGGTAGGATTAAAAAATTTTGTTATTACACGTGTGATAGTTCCTGTCGATGTACGCAAGTCAAGTACTCTGTTTCCTTCATCAAATCCAGTCTGTCTGGTATAGGCGAACTTGGTAAAAAATGACCTGGGATTAAAGGATTGAGGTCTTGTGGATTTTCGCTTGACGGGCTTAAGGGTCTTGAGTTGAGGCATTCTTAAATTCTTGTCAGAAGTGTAGTAAATTTTTGAAGCTGTGTTTTATGGCATTCAGCTTTTTTGGGGTGCTTCTCATAAACCACCCACCCGTGTGGTGCTCCTGGGGTTGTAAAATTTCACAGCCGAAAGCACTCCCTTTTATTTGCCCAATAAGTACCTGCTGCTTTTTCCTTAACAACTGACAAAATTAGTTGCGCAGACAAAATTAGTTGTACTGTCATTTATTCAGCGACAGGACATCCCCATAAAGCCTTAGGTTCAAAGGTCTGATCGAGGTTCTTCAAACAAAAACATTTGCTTTGATATTAAAGTTAATAATGGCAAAAATTGTAAAATAACAAGCGGCATTTGGCTTAATTCGTTTAAACAATCTATTTCTAAGACCAAAAACAATCTACTAAAACCTCCGTTTTTCTCACTGTATTAACAAATAAAAACAAATGCAATGATAGTTACGAATAATAAAAGTACAATCGCATATATTCAACTGTATACGAAATTGCATCAAAAGCTTTACAGAAAAAGTGAACAAGCTTTTAACTGTACATAAAACTACCATAAAATATACATAAATGCACTAACCAACACACACATACGAATACAAATTTTAAAATACTTTTATACATTTATTCATTTTAAGCACTCACAGACACACACATATGTATATAAACCCAGATGCATATATAGTCACAAAAAGACTTGAACACTTAAAAGGATTTAAACAAATTTGCACGTAACATGTACTGAATTGTTAAATACAAAAAACAAAAACAAAACAACAGCAGCAACAGCAATAAACCTGAATGAAATAAAAGTTTAGGTTTTTTATTTTCTATTTTTAATTTAAAAAAATAGAGCAAGCCAAAGGAAGGAAAGGGAAGGGTAATATAGAATAAGAAAAAAGCAAATGAAATACATAGAATGAAACTTTTTATGTTTTAAATAAAACTTAAATGTGAATGTGTAAAGTTTTTCTTTTGTTTGTGTGAGTTATAATATAGACAAAATGCATTTCTATATTTATAAATAAAAACACAACTATGAATGTATTAATGTGTAGGTGTATGCCATACTTAAGCATTGGCATACAGTTATTATTTTATTATTTATTTTTGCTGTTGTATTTCTTTTTTGCCAAATGAGACCAGAGAAAAGTGCATCATACTGATTATTACAAAGCAACTGGCGCAGTTAGTGCATTTTCCCTTAAAAGAGTTGTTGTAGTGTGGCTGATGCAATACGATTTTGTTTCAAGGGTGACTTACTTCTACTAACTGCCAAAGTTTTAAATATAAATAAAATAATAATAACAGTTTTTCGTTTAATTTTTAGTAGAAGAAATAGTTCGTTACTGCCTTTAAGAAAGGATTTCTATTAAGGTAACAAAATTCTCCTTGAATCATTCATAACAAATCACATAGCTAAGTAACTAAGTAATACATGAAAACAGTTAAGTGTATATCATCGAAAGATAGATGCCTCGATTTGACTTAATTTTTGTTTCTACAACCAACCTCAAAAAAGGAAAAAAAACTCAATTACTTCTAAGCCAATTTTGATTTCTTTCTTGGTTGAAAGGCGATGTTTACAGATTGATTCCATTTAAACGAAAGTTTAAATTATTCTCTTCTAGATAAGAATCCATCTACATTTAAAATTGCACTAAAATCTGTAAAGTCTATAACAATTTTTACGTCTGTACTAAACATCCCCGGGAGATGCTCGCAGTCTTCCCCATCTTGCCATGTGTTCTTGGGGTTAAAAGGCAGCACCAATCGCCTGGGCTAGTAGGAGCCTAGAACTGTAAGAGGCATAGGACTCTCAGGGTCCCACCAGTCACTTTGTATACACATACGGGTTTTATGGGAACCAGTTGCCCGCAAGGCTACGGCCCTATTCTAGTTATTGCTGAGGCCCAACGCAGGCTTAACATCCAATGTCCTAGTTTGTGCATGCAACAAAACATGGAGTTGGATAATTTACTAATCTCTAGCAAGGAGTTAGGGCACGGCCCTGCTATCGTCCACTCGAAAATTGCTACTAAGGCATGTATACGTTTTAGGATACTGTTGGGTGTTCTTCCTACAGACCACTCTTACATTAGGGGCAAACGGCCAGGAGCTGACCTAAAAGTTATCACATAGATGTCTTTATTAATTAGTAATGGAAACCCATGTACATATTTTATAAAGTTTTTATCACTATTGCTTCCAATTGGCACACTTTTTTAGTATTAAAAAAGGGATCCCCATAGGTTCTTTAAACTGAATTCAAACTGAGTTTTTTGCAAAAATTATTTTAATAAATTAAATAATAAATAACCATTTAGGGATTTTAAGACTGACTTATGATATGTAGTTTTATAGAATCCATTAATATTTAAGAAATTATGTTAAAGAAGACATGCAGAATAGAAAAGATATTTTAAGTTTATTTTTGTCATAATTTTACAATTTAATAATTTGAAATCTCTGAATTTTCACAATAATTTAAATATTTTGTTGTTATTTTTCGCCTGATTTTTTAAGGTTTTTAAGGCACATAGAAATTGTAGGCTGTACTTCAACTGTTAGAAACACACATTTTTGGCTACCGTATTCATTTTAACGTTTTTAATAGTCAGTGGTTGGCGGTATTCGGCGGAACAAATGTGTTTTTGACGACATAAAGGAAGCATATAAGTACCTTGGCTTTATGAAATATTGCCAGAGATACTTTACTACATGTCTCTTATGTCCCCTCACAACCGGAGGCCACAAAGTCTTGATGGATCTCTTCCCCATCTTGACGTATGCCTTCGGCAGTAAAAGGCGTCACCAGCCTCCTGGGCTTTCGAAGTCCGACCAGTGATTTATAAGACGCACACTTATACCACGGAAGTTCTCTGCAAGACTGGAGCCCTGTTCTGTTCATTGGTAAGGTCCGTCGGAGAGAAAATGGCGTCTCTGGTTTAATAAACATCTAATATCCTAGCTTGCGCATGCATTAGGACTATTAGTTGGATAATTTCCAGCTTTTCAGCAAGGAGTGGGTGCACGGCCCTGCTACCATGCACTCGAAAATTTTTAGTAAGGCGTGTATGAACCTAGTGTATACAAGTCTTAGGATATGGTTCAAATTAAGGTCTCGCGGCCAGGTGCTGACGTTAATCTTTTCATGTATCTGTCTTCTATGATACCCTTCTCACAGCGAAAAACAAATGTTACTCTCATGAAATCAGGGAATTTTTAATGAAAACTACAATTTTGTGCCTGTAATCTGTTCTTCGTCAATATAGCTTTCCTTTATCGTTGATTGCGCATTATTTGGTTTTTTTATCTGAACAGTTCGCATGTAGAACCAACTTAATACAAAACTCTTTGGTACCACTTTCAGTATGCAACAACTTAAATCAAATGACCACGAAGGAGGATGAATGCTTCTTCCCACAACATGAATTCCTAGTTCAGGCACTATACGTTATATTAGCAGGTTCAACCACTTGTTGCCTTCTATTAAAACAAAAACATACTTTTTGGATGCATCTGATGATGGGCAGTCAGATTTGATTCTCAGAATTAAAAAAGCGAAAATGTATTAATTTATTCAATAAGTCAGAATCAAATAACTAACTTGCATAGTATTGTGATAGAATGATTCTTTAGCATTTATTTGGTATTTCAAAACATATATATTTTTAATTATATCACTTAAAAGGAATCAAGGTTTTTTTGACTGTTTCTCAATATATAATGTGGTTTAGAAAATGTCAAAACTATAATGTGATTTTTTCAGAAGATTATCAAAATACGCTGCTAGTTACTTCGTTTCAAATAAATAAATAATAAATAAATAAAATTTTTCTTTTAGCAAAAGTTACAGTTTTCACGAGTGTGTTTTTTTTTGTTCAAGAAACATCTTATAATTTCTATAAAAATCCTTTAACTGCTTCCTGAAACTCCTTAAAGGAAGTTTGCATTTACTATACAGAATGCTGTTCCTCTAATTTGTTGTATTTCAAAACTTTTTTTTTAGCAAAAGTTACAGTTTTCACAAATGTTTTTGTTTTCTTTTTCCAAGAAACGTCCAATAAATTGTACCAAAATCCTTTAACTATATCCTGATTCTCCAAAAGCAAAGCTTAAATTCTTTACCGAATGCTTTTCCTCTCTAATAGTTCTTTTCTTTTCATTTCTTTTTTTTTTAATTTATTATTTCTTTCATCATAATCTACATTTTCTTTTAATGGTATTGGTTTAAAGTCCTTTTGCTGTCCTATTATTGTTGTTTTTACAATCTTCAAAGTTTGTTTACTTTAATGTCATTTTCATCTCCTTATGAGCTGATGACTCCTTTTTTCACAATTCTCTATTTTTTATTATTCCTTTAGCATTATCTGAAGTGCTTTGCTTTTGTCTTTTATTTTATCGGTGCGTCCATATTCTAGTCTTGGTTGGATTTTGTGCTATTTTTTTTATTGTTTGTCAGCTCTGCAACACCGATTCTTTTTCAATTTAGATTTTCTTTGTTTATTCTTTATTTGGTGGTACAGTGCGAGCTAAAAAATTTTCGGGGACTTAAGGAAGACATAGATTTTTTCTAAACTTTAAATTATTTAATTTAAGCTTTAAAATTAATAGAAATCATATCGCACTATTTTCGTTACTATTATGTTTTTGTATTTACTGACGTTGACAATTTACTTATTTTATATTTTTTACTTAAAGGTTTTTGTTTTAATTGTTTTTAGTGTCTCTTGTTTACTAAATATGCTCAGTAATTAAATAGGTCATTCACGGTTTAACACTTTTGTCTCTGGCGAGACTTGCTTTCAAGATCTGCGGCCTAGAAAAGAGACAAACGTTTAACCAGAGCAACCACATAATGTTTCTAGATAAATTTATTCACACTCCTTGAGTTCTTCCCGGAGGAACATTGATATGTTTTGACGGAATCTCACCATCATTACATGTGTCAATGGGGGTAAAAGGGAGCCAAGTTAAGGCTAGCAGGAGCCAATTGGACAATTCCACTATATTTCCACGGGAATTAGTAAAGTCCCAAAGTTCACCTATTTGTCTTTTTAGCCTTTTTGCTGTTCTCTGACTGATTATTGAGGTTGGCCCTTCGGAAGTATCGTGGTGGTTTCGAGGCTCTCATTTGAGTTGTGTGGGTCGGATCATTCAGATTGCTCACTATGAGTGGTCCAGATCCAGTGCCATGAGTGCAGTTGTCTTCTTAAATTTTATTGAGCTTCATGCTCTTCTGGACCAGGAGTTGGATAGCCTCGAATTTTTCAGCAAGGAGTGAGGACTGCGGCCTGCTCCGCGCTTTTAAAGTTTCAACTAGGAGTGTCTGGAGGATGTATCTGAATCTGAAGGCCTTCTAGGGCGAGGATGACACCACATTTCATCCACCGTCTGGTTATGGCTTACACAGCTAGGTACAGCTGAACAATATCCCCAAATAACAAAAGCTAAAGAAAAAGGAGAAAAACTGCAGCTGATTAATACCTAAAAGTATGTATTTAGAATGTGGTCCATTGATAATTACTTAAACTTGTTTATATCGATTTTGTCAACAAGAAGTTCGTTTTTCAATTATTATGTCGTAGCTGTAAGTGTTGAAGCAGGTCCAAGTTTATCAATTCCTCGACGTTCTTTCTTGCCATAGATTCGCTCAACTTTTGCAGGATCAGCTGACTGAAGCCTATTTTATGTGTCAGGATATGTCAACAAGCAAAATTGCACATTTGGCATTCGGGGCGCCACATAGTGTAAAGGTTACTGCATGGTGCCCTTTGTGGTCTAGAAGCGTGACTGTGCCGTTTTTTTTTTTTGAAGATAAGGCTAGAAATGTGGTAACGATGCTAACAACTTAATTTTGGCATATTATTATTGACGAAATGGATTTCACTTATGTGTGGTCCCTCCAGGGTGGGGGGGGGTAGAAAATCTCACCGTCATTACATGTGTCAACGGGAATAAAATGGAGCACAGTCCCCTTAAAGGCTAGCAGGAGCGAACTGTACAATTCCACTTTATTTCCACGGGAATCAGTAAAGCCCCAGTGTTCATCTTTTTTTTGTATTTTAGCTGGTCTCTCTGACTGATTATTGAGGTTGGCCCTTCAGGAATATTGTGGTGGTTGTGGTTTCGAGGCCGTCATTTGAGTTGTGTGGGTCGGATCATTCACAATTAACACAATGGTTTAGGCTCAGTGAGCATAATTGTGGACGTATTCGTAAATTTTTTTAAGCTTCATGCTTTTCTGGACTAGGAGTTGGATAGTCTCAGTAGTATGATCCACCGTCAGATTATGGCTTACATAGCTAGGTAACGACATCAATCTTATCACGCATCACTGATATTTGGTTTCAATTGGACCATGGCACATGTCACACTGCCAATGAAACGATAAATTTGTTGCATATCAAATTGTCCGATCGCATAATTTCACGACAATTCAGCTAGATCGTGTGATTTAACACCATTGGATTATGTTTAAATTCTAATTCTTTTTATTTACTTCACTTAATAAAAATCACTTAATCCAATTTACAATAATTTAAATTCACTTTACTTTTAATTCTTCATTTTTGGCTGCCAAAACGTTATTGATTGATTTCCTCTCGCCGCTCTGCCTTCTATACCCTCCAAAAAGCTTGCGGTTTTCTTCCTTTGGAAAAAAACCCGCCAGTTTTCCAATTTAGCGACTGTGTTGTCATCGTGGCATATTTTGTCCATGGACAGATTATTTTTGTAAAGCTATATTAAAGACAGACTCTATGTGGAGCCAAACGAAATGATTTCAGCCTTAAAACTCAAAATCTGTGATGTAGTTAACGAAATTGAATAAAAATTTTGAGGAAGAAATCGACATCTGTTAACGTGGTCGTGGTAATCATTTGCTAAATATCATTTTTCATTCATAATTGAAGAAATTTTCTCCTCATAATACCATAAATATTTGAATCATCATCTAAAATTTTGTTTTAGCAAACAAACTTCTTGTTGAAAAAGCCTTTATTTTTGTTAGTAGAAACCTATTTCTGATCGCCCTTGTTGGCAGAAATGTGTTCAATTTCTCTTAGAACATTATTTTGCGCTACCTCTCTGCAAAACACTTTAAGAGGAGATTTTAAAATAAAATAAATAATAACTTAAGTATACGATTACTTCTATAATGTGCTATCTGTATGCTTTACAGTTATTTTAAAATGTTTGCTTGCGTTAAAAGTGTAGTAGCACTCATCAGCACACACTTTCTCTCACACGCTTT
Source organism: Trichopoda pennipes (assembly GCA_030448955.1). Lineage (NCBI taxonomy): Eukaryota > Metazoa > Arthropoda > Insecta > Diptera > Tachinidae > Trichopoda > Trichopoda pennipes. The sequence goes on along the minus strand of JASKUP010000007.1, from coordinate 196,324 downwards.
TCAAACTAAACTGAATGAATTCTGTTTTATCCTTAAAATAAATATTTTAGTACTTATTGTTTTACTAATAGTTGCTGTTGTTGTAGTCTGATGTACCACTGCTACAACTACCAGTAATATCTTTTCAAGGTTCCTTGATTGTTTTCCGTGCATTCTGCTTTTTGTTTGTTTTTGCTCTTCATTTTGCTCGTAAATGTTTGCCATCTTTTATTGTGTTCCGTTACCGTCATTGTCTTCATTCTCTTTTATTTTTTTTTGGTTTTGCGCTCTCTCCACATGCTTTTCTGTTCCATCTTAAACAAACACTAAAAGATTTTTAATAGAGTTCTAAAGCGACACTTTCGATTGTCTTTATGCAACTTATGTGAAAATTAAACTTTAAGTATGTTGGCGTTTCGCTGCTTTGCTTTTTATTTGTTTGCCTTTTATAAAATTTTCCTTTTGCTGTTCATACTTTCTTATCTAGGATAGTGAGGAGTTAAAAAATGTGACAAGTAGCGAGTAATAAAAATTTTATAAAAAATATATAAATAAATAAAGGAACTTAAAATGCGTTTTATTTTAATGAAATGCTTACAAAAATAAATTGCTGTTCTAAAATAAGACAATGCAAACAATGTTTCGAGTTTTTAGTCATTTTGAGGTTTTTGTGGAAATAGAGCAAAATTTTGCTAGTTTCTTTAGCTTAAGAATACAAAAATCTTTACTCAAATTAAAGAAAAAGTATTTCATTTAACGGTAACTTAAATGTAAAAGGATTCGAATTGCATTTTCCTAATTCATTATTATCCAAAACTTCATATCGCTTGTTTGGAATTTATAAGGTTTTTTAGTTCAATGAGTATTTTCCTATAGATTGTATGCCCTTTCTTATTATAGCACATTTCCAACATAGAATCTCTATTTGATTAATTTTTTATTTTATCCTTTTTTTTAGCGTGTGACTTTATTATGAGAAGTTCAGTGTTGACTTTAGTAGCACTTCTTTTTATAGGCTCTGTCGCGATTTATTTTCCAAAATATCTTTATCAAGTCATCGCGGCTGTTACTTAAAAATAATGACTTTTCTTTCAATATGAACTCAATTTTGAGGTCAATTTTGAATTATTTTCAGCTGCAAAAGCTTCCTTTAGCAATTCATTCATCATGGCTACGGGACATCGATTAGTTTCCTTTATTGATTCTCAAAATTAAAATCCGATTTGGACTTATTGAGTTGCTACGTTATATACTGTGAAGGGTTTTTCAACAAGAAGTGTTTTCTAAAACAAATTTGTTTTTGTAAGATAAAAGTTCGGCAATAACGATATCCGGCAAATATCCACCACGACCACGCTGACAGATGTCAAATAATTCATCAAAGTTTTTTTATCACTTTTGGCAAAATGGCGGCCCTATTTCCTTAATCACATCACGGATTTTAAATTTTAAGGCTGAAATCGATTTGATTGGCTCCGTATAGACAATGTCCTAAACATAGCCCCCGCAAAAAATAGTCCAGTGATGTTACATCATATGATCGGGCTGACCACTTAACTGCGGATTATCGTGAAATTATGCGATTACGATATCGTTTGACCGATCGTTTCACTAGCTGTGTTACATGTGGCACCGTCCTGTTGAAACCACGTGCGTGTCAGTGATATCGACATTGCACAAAATTTACAAGAAAATTTATTTTCCCTCCATCAAGTTTACATCTGTAACGACACGTTTCCGCTGGTTGCTGGGATAGCGACAGCGGCGGCCAGGGTCGTTGCAAATTTTAATAGTTTATTACCGTAGAATGAATGACACGCAATGTTTTATAACTTTATAAAACTTAACACCATATTTATTTATTCACTAATCTTTACAAGGTGGCTTGTTGTAGTGGACGGTCGGGAATTGTAGCCGAAGAACAGGGAGTCAGCTCGCTGAGGCAATGGGCATTGGTAGGGACACCAGCAGTCATATAGACGGTAGCGGTGCAGGCAGCGGTGGTCAAGATGGCGCTGTGATAATAATGGCAGCGGGACAAGCAGCAGCGGTAATGGCGGCAGCGGTACAGGCGGCGGCGGCAGGACCTAGTAGAGGTACTGGCGACAGAGGTACAGGCGGCAGCGGCAGGACCCAGTATTGGTACTGGCGGCAGCGGTACAGGCGGCACCGGTACAGGCGGCAGTGGTACAGGCGGTGGCGTCACTGGCGGCAGAACCTAGTAGAGGTACTGGCGGCAGAGGTACAGCTAGCTGCGGTAAAGGCGGCAGCGGAACGGATGGCTGCGGGAGAGGCGGCAGCGGCACCAATGGCTGCTGTGCAGATGGCTGTGGTAGAGCCGGCAACGGTTCCAATGGCTGCGGTGCAGATGGCTCCGCTAGAGGTGACAGCGGCACCGATGGCTGCGGTGCAAATGGCTGCAGTAGAGGCGGCAGCGGCACGGATGACTGCGGTACAGATAGCTGCGGTTGAGACGGCAGCGGCACGGATGGCTGCGGTAGAGACGGCAGCGGCATCAATGGCTGCGGTGCAGATGGCTGCGGTAGAGGCGACAGCGGTATAGATGGCGGCGGCACAGGTGGCCGCGGCGGTAAACTAAGCACTATCCTCGCAGCAGTGATCGCGGGGAATTCTTGGCCGGGTGAAATGATACTGCGGGAATATTAAATTCCTCCACAGCCTCAGTCGCACGGTCAAGCTAATCCCCGGTAGAAGATAAACTTCCACCACTTGTAGCCTTACTGTCGATAAGAGATTATTGCGGAATATTAAATTCCTGTCCAACAGATCTCTTACCGGCAGGCGGGCTGTCTGCGGGCAAGAAGTTTTTGCGGAATATTAAATTCCTGTCCAAAGACTTCCCATCCACAGGCGATCTACTTGCTTTCTGCTGATAAGAAGTTTTTGCGGAGTATTAAACTCCTGTCCAAAAGACTTCTTATCTGCAGGCGAGATCATCTTGCTAATTGATCACGTTTAATAAAATCTTCCGCTTTATATACCTGTGCGTGGGTACACACATTCACACACACACACACACATTATCCATCATGGCCGTATGACAACTATCAGCGGTGAGTTTTTATCTACATCACAGTTGACTGTGTTGTTGATCCTGTTGTCTCTGACTCACAGGTGGCGCTCTTACGTTCCCAACCGTTAATTTAAATAATAATAAATATCATAAATCTTAAAGTAATTAATGAATTCATAAATAATAATAAAAATAATAACAATAAGGAATAACAATAAAAATAATAATAAGAATAATAATAAGAAGAATAATAATAATAATCCATTTTAAAATAAAGAAAAGTATAAATAAAGTAGTGATCTCGTGTAGGTGAAAACGAGGTACGACTTTCACCGTTACACATCGTATGTAGCTGAGAGTTACATTCAATAGAACAGGAATTTTGGCGAAATTCTGATTGGCCTGGATTCCGAGTGATGTTTAGGAATTCACACAATTTTGGAACTTTTATATTTCGTCAACTTTTAGAGTATTAAATTAATTACACGATTTGTTTCGACGAATTAATACAATAACACACGAAGGTAACATTAATGATTGAAAGCTGCTGTATCAACTGCTGCTTCTTCACTTGTTCATGTTCGTCATTAGACTACTGTTTCCCTAAGAGAGGTAGCCATTGTATACTTTTTTAAGCGGAAAATACTAATTCATCGCATTTACTACATATGCCGTAGTTATCATTATTTAGTTTATTTGTCTGTATGGTTGGTTGTCTTTCTTTTCGTATGATTGTAAATTTTAGTTCACCGAATTTTAATGTAACATGTTGCGGTTGTTTCTTGTTCATAAGATTTCTTAGAAACTGCTGGATTTGTTAACAGCTGTAATAGATCTTTCGACTTTTCGTTTTTTGTTAGTGATAGTCTATTTATGACTTAAACTAAACATCTTAATATAAATGTTCTAAAAATATATTTAGGGATTAGCCTGAAGATTGCAATTTAACTGTAACAGTGATCTTAAGTGATATAACAAAGATCCGATTAAGCGACATTAGAATTGCATTATACGAATGAGTTATTACCCTGAATGGTTCTAATATCACAATAGAAGACACAACGTATTAAAAAATTTATTAAGGAATTTTGTATGTCATCATCATTTGTACCTCTTATTTTTTTAATTTGAGCCTTTCCTTTTGGAGTTTCATCATTTACACCGACATTTTAAGTTAGTCTATCTCTGCTGCAATAAATTTGTGTATTTTCATATTCATAATTAACTTATTTTTCTGCCGCTATTTTTGATTCTTGACGGCTACTATTAATGAAAAAAAAAGACTAATTGAAATTTTATCTCTGAACCCCATCAAAGGCAACATATGACAGTTTTATCTAAAGCAACGGAAACTTCTTTTAAATACCTTCTTTGGTGTTTTGTTTTATTTTTTCTGCTTGTTTTGAAATGTTAATGCGTGTGTGATCTTCTTTCTACTTACACTGCACTCTAAAAACCACTTTCAAAAGAATACGTTTATTTTAATAAAAAAATTTTCTCCTGCTGGTTTCAACATACAAAATAAATTTTAGACATGCTTTGGTATACTTTAATCTAAATAATTGCTGCAAAAAAATATTAATGTACCAAAATCTTTATTCAAAGTCCATTTGGACAGCATTTAAAACTGGCAAATTTAAATTGAAATGATGTTGGAAAAACAACTGGTTGTATAAATTCTGGTTTATTTTTTAAGTTGAACCCCATTTTTTCAATATTCGTGAAATATCAAACTGCATAAATTCATGCTCGTGTTGTATAAAATATAAAATTTTATTTTTATATTCCTACTAAAATAAGTTGAGTATATTTTAAAAGCATTTGCATAAAATTTCTAAAAATATTTTAGCTTGTTTTTCCTTTTGCTTTGTAATGCAAATTTATGCAAAACGTGTCAATGTGCTAACAACAAGCCTAATTTTCTATGGGTGGCTAAACAGGCGTAAAAGAGTTATTTGCGTAGGTTTTGTATTTATATAGAAAAATGAGGTTTTCTGTCTGTGTATTTAAGAGATTGAAAACTAAATAATATAACACTAACACGAATTTTAAATGTTACATTTATTTAAAAATTTAGTGAATATTTTAGAATGAGTGAGTGATTATTAATGGAGAAATAATGTGAAAGTAAAATATGGAACCAAAGCTGCCAAGAAAGTTTAAATCAACAGCGATCTATTTTTGTCAGAAGAAATATGTATGTGAAATAAATATATGAATTTTCGGGACAAAAGTGATTTATGTCATAAATGTCATAAAAACGCATTTTCTGCTGAAAATGTTAAAAATAACAGTGTGAAAAAGTTATGTTTTGTGACAAAATGATTTGAGAAATTTTTAACACTTTTTCAAAAAAAAAAAAAAATATCTTGTGACAGGTATTGTTTGAGTCTTAAAATTAATCTGTTTTTTGGGAAATAATGCCTTTTTTTAATTAAAATTTTCAGTATAATCCGAAATTAAAATTAAGTTTTTTTGATGGTATGTTATATTTTGTGACAAAATAGTTTTGTTTTTAAAAAATTGTTTCTTAAAAAAAGGACAGAAGACATATTTATTACAATTTTTTTTTCAAAATTCACTCCTTGTAACATAATGTAATTTTCATCAAAAAAGTACTCCCCAGTTATAGACTTTAAGACAAGAAGAAATATTAATATTAGAAAAGCAACAACTGAGTATTATTCTAGACTCTTTGACTCTATAATAGGCCCCAGACAAATTTAGAGATATACGCGAAATTAGGGTTGGTAAAAAAGCTAAAGAGCTCAAGCATTTGTCATGTCGATGATGAGGAGCTTAAAAAAACTTTCGCAAATATACCTCTACAATTACTATATTGTTACGCTTATACCTTTTATAAACGTTTTGTTGTGAGTTCTTTATTGCAAAATAAATAACACCAGTTTTTAGAGTTTTTAAATTAATTACAAATTTATTTACTTTAACTACACTAAGTTAACACTTCAGTACAATTTACTTAAAATGCACGTCTTTACTTTACGAGGTTTAATTTTACACTGACTGACTATCCACTCAGACGATGCCCTTTTATATTTGTCCATTACAAATCTAGAACACTTAAGAATCTTCTACTCCCCTTGTAACACATTTTGTTGTTGTATGTTGCTTATTCAAAGTATAGGCGCCAGTATGTGAATTTTTGTTTTTGTTTCTATACTGATAAAGTTTCTTCTTTAAATTTAGGAAAAGGTTTCTTAAAAAACTACGCAGATGGTAAAGAGCATACATGTTTGTTGTTGTCTTGCGCGTATAAAATTCTAGTAAACAGAAATTTGTTTTTGTCTTGCATGCCACGCAGTTAGTAAACAGCAAATCAAATTCTTGTTGTCTTGCGTGTATAAAATTTCTACACAGTTTGTAACTAGAAATTTTATTGTTGTACCATAAGTTTTCTTAGCAAGCCACGCAGTTCGTAAACAACATACCCAGCAGTTCAATTTATTGCCTAATAATTTTCTTTTAAAACTTAAGCAAGACACATCCGTAACAATATCATACTTTTTATAACTTTTTCATTTGGGTTGTGTAAGCCAATATGAAGTATAGTTAAGCTTAAATTTGATCAAGTCGAATGTTGCGGGCCCTGATAACTTAAAGCCAAATTTTTTTAAGCTATTGTTGCCTGTAATCTTACCATATATAACACATTTACTAAAACTGTTATACTTTTCCCTCGAAATGGATGTGTGCCAAAAATCTGTTAATTTCTAAAAATGTCTCGCGATTCAGGCCAATTGCCACTTTGAGCTTATTATCTGAGGCTTTTGAAAAAATTCTTCACAATAAAATGTCATATTATATTAAATATAACGCTTTGTTCTATGACAGGTAGTCAGGATTTCGTCGAATTCACGGCTGTTTTTTTTTCTCTATTGGATGTAACTGAGAACAAACAATGGAAATTTTATGAGGGAAAAATATATTTCACTCTAAGGCCTTTGACACTTTTAATCATAGCACTCTCTGCGTGAAACTTCAACAATTGAACAAAGGGGCGTGGTACCTCCCATACAAACCACAAATTAAGAATCTATTATTTCTGCTCCTGATAACGGTATTTGAACAAAATTTGGTACTTCGGTTTGGTGTGCATTTTTTAAGTGTTGCTGAAATAATGGGCAGAATTACACAAAGGGACTTCGTACCTCCCATACAAACCACAAATTAAGAATCCAATGTTTCTGCTCCTGCTAACGGTATTTAAACAGAGTTTGGTATTTCGGTTGAGTGAACATATTTTAAGTTCTGCTGCAAGTATAGGCGGGATTAGGTAAAGACGTGTGGTACCTCCCACACAAATCTTCTTTATGCATATAATTCTTCTGTACCTGTGTATGTCACTGAATAAATTTTCTTTGCATGCGTTTGGGTGCCACCTTGGATGGGTTACATTCACAAACCTGCCCGGCAGATGGCGCTGCAATTGATATCCAGATTATTCAATTACATTGCAACACGACTGGACTGACTTGAATGAATTTTTGTGTATTCATTCATTTAATGCATTTAATTTTTTTGTGCACTGTGTTTTGATACTATATGGTATCGCATTTACGTAAATATTGAACGTTGTTTACTTCAAAAATACACATACGCCATAAATTCGTCGCCAGCCGCCCACTGCCTCCAGTGTAGCTTGGCGTATGACGATGATAGGCCCAAAGTAACATGGACTCGATTACTGCCGCCGTTAAAACAGTCACCTCGACATGGAGCTTATTTGTCAATGGCTCAGCTAGTATTTTTATAAAAAGTTATTTTCGGCATTTTAACAAAACATGGATAGTTTTTTATAAAAAAAATTTTTAATAAAGAAAGTGATTTGAAATTTTTTATAAAATACTAAGTATTTCTCCAAAATAAAATTTAAAAAACTGAAGTCTTTTGAAAAATTGAAATATTGAGAAGGACATACACTCTTTATAGAAAAATTAAATTTTATTAGATTAATTTTTATATGAATAACTGTAGCAATTGTAGAAAAAGAAAAGCTTAATATTGAAATAAAATTTGAAATCAATTTATGGTTTAAAGTTAAGCTAAACGTTAGTAATTGAGTTGCAAATAATTTGCTACCACTGTGCCTTTAACAGCCTAAATAGCCGCCACAGATATATTTAATGAGCCCACCCTAAAATATGCCAACTTTTATCTAAAATTTTCAGCCAGTAAACACATTTTAAATAATGCCAAACCTCATAATCACGCTGGAATATTGCAACTTTAACAAATACGAAAGCAAAATAAAGAATAGAAAATATAAAATGCAAACAAACTGCAGCCCACAAATGCATGCATGACGTTGTCAGTTAGACTTTTAGTCAAAGTGTCAGTCAATCTTTTAAGTGGAACACGCCAAATTCAATAGAGTAATTTTCTTTACATAAGCACTAAATTAACTCTCTTAGGGCAAAGGTGAATTAGTAAAGCACGGGGTAAAAGAACAAAATTTTCTGTTACCATTTCTAATTCGGACCTTTACAGGATTAATAGCAAACACTGCAGCACAATACTGTCCGTTACTGCAGTTTTAGCTGTTTATCGCAAGCAAGTCTTAAAGCAGCAAACATTTAAAATCTTTTAGTCATTTTTCTTTATATTTTATGATTTTCTATATTTTGTTGGTATTTCAGTTGTGGTGGAATATTCTAAATTGGGTAACTGGGTAACAATGACTGCTATTTTAATCTTTAAATAGAAACATTAACAAGTCGCAAGGTAATTATTTTTAAACATGCAACGTTGTTATGCTGCTAAAGTTGTTAGCGACAGCCAAACTAAAAATCACAAGACTAACACGCTAAAAGTCAAAAGATCTAATTTGCTTATCACATGTAATTGCTTTGCATTGCTTTTCTTTTAACAGAATTTTGTGAATAATTCAAAGGCGAACATCTATTTTTGCCAATTAAAACATTCATGGCTCAGTGATATGTTTTTTTTTATTGTATTTTTAGTATTTCCTATAAACAATTGTTACCTTCAAATAAATGTTTTCTTTAATAAATATTTTTCAATTTATGAATATCACTCAGGTCTCTGGTTGTTAAATTCTATTTTAAAGCATTTATTCTTAGCAAAACTTCAACAACATTAGCAAAGTCTTGACTTCAGCAACAATTGCTATGCAGAAGTGCATAACAAAGAATGAAAAGAAACCCGTGCTATATTTTGCATATGCAACTGTAATCAACACCACTAGTAGGATAGCGGAAAACCAGGTTGACACACAACTATGACAACGAAAAGGATTTACTTTTCAAAGAATAAGATAAGTGTATTAAATAAAATCTATGGTTCCAATTATAAATATATGAATTTACAAATATTTTCAATAAAGTTAATTTTAATGATCTTTACTTTAGCACATGTTAATCTACTCTAGAACAAAAGATGAAACGAGAGTAATCTAAACCTTAATTTGAAGAGAGCAAAGTAAATAGGGTAACTCTACTACCCTATTTAGTTTGCTCTCATATGTTATATGATGCTACTTATAAATAAAAGAGTATGAAATATCAATACTTTTAATCACCGCTTAGTACCATCTATTGTTGTTTTTGTTGTTCTGAGCAACTTACGTTATTCTAAATCAAGTGCGGGAATTACGCTATTCATTATAATTATACTAGGAATTATAATGTGCCAAATTTTTTTTTTTTTTTTTTGAATCATAATATTATTTATTGAATCTTCTAAATTAATAGAACTAACAATAAGTAGATAAATCTTAAATCTAAAAGTAAAAATTATCACTTTTATTTTTATTCGACCTTTTTTTTAAATTTTATTAAATATGAAATAATCTTTTAACGGTCTTATTAAATAATTTAACGATTTTATTTTTTTTTTTTTATTTTTTTCAATATTTCGCTTTCCTTTGGAAAGCTTCTTCAGGAAAAAATTTTTTATATTTTTGAAAACAAAACAAAATTATTATCAAATTGAAAAAATGTTTCAAAACATTTGACAAAAACATATAAAATATTTTTTCATACATACATACAAAAAATTTTTAAATTTTCAAATATTCAAACATACAATAACAATGAAACGGAAATAACAAATAACAAATTCTCTCTTATGAAATGATTATAACAAATTATGTGTCTTTTGAATTAAGTACCTATAATTCTGAGCTAAATTGTCTGTGTCTGTCTTGAAATTTATTCTCCTTACATTTGGTACATTAACAATTTCTAACATTTCCAACATATAACGTCTCTTGTAGTTTTTTTCTATATCTAATACTGATGTTTCATCAAACTTTGGATAATGATTATATTTCTTACAATGTGAAGATAAGGATGTCTTCTGTGTTGAAATATTCCTATATTTTTGGTCACACCTGTGACCAGCTAATCTCGTTTTAAGTTTATTTTTTGTTGTCCCAATATAAACTTTGTCACAGTTCACCTGGTCATTTCCTCCACATGGTATCCTGTATACTACATCAGATATTTCCATTTTTCCTATTTTATCCTTCATACTGCTAAATAATTTATTTAATGTGTTATGTGTTTTGTGTGCAATTATATATTTATCTGTGTCATATATTTTACACTTTCTTAATCTTTCTGATATTCCAGGAACATAAGTTAATGATTTATAATCTCTTGGCTCTGCTGTAGAAATTCCTAAATTATGCCTATAACTACCATATTGTCTAATTAATCTGTTAGTTAATTCTACTGGAAAATCATTGGCATTAAGTATATCTCTTATTGTATCCCTATTCTTCAAATGAAATTCTCTATCACTTATAGTCAATATTCTGTCTATCATATTTTTCGCTGTGTTTATTATCATATTTCTTGGATGTTTTGAATAAAAATTAATGATTCTTCCAGAAGATGTTGGTTTCTTATACCAATCAAATACTAACTTATTTTTCTTCCTTATTATCAATATATCTAAATATGGAAGTCTAGACTCTAATTCTCTTTCAATCGTAAATTTAATATCCGGATGGAAACTATTCAATTCTGACAAAATATTATCCACTGCATCTTCTGAAGTTATACAAAATAAATCATCCACATATTTTGTAATTATCTTAGGTTTAATATGCATTTTACTAATACATGAATTTAGTAATTCCTCCATCACAATATCAGCTATAATTGGAGATGCTGGAGAAGAAGGAGGGCCTCCCTATGGGCTCTCCAGCATCTCCAATTATAGCTGATATTGTGATGGAGGAATTACTAAATTCATGTATTAGTAAAATGCATATTAAACCTAAGATAATTACAAAATATGTGGATGATTTATTTTGTATAACTTCAGAAGATGCAGTGGATAATATTTTGTCAGAATTGAATAGTTTCCATCCGGATATTAAATTTACGATTGAAAGAGAATTAGAGTCTAGACTTCCATATTTAGATATATTGATAATAAGGAAGAAAAATAAGTTAGTATTTGATTGGTATAAGAAACCAACATCTTCTGGAAGAATCATTAATTTTTATTCAAAACATCCAAGAAATATGATAATAAACACAGCGAAAAATATGATAGACAGAATATTGACTATAAGTGATAGAGAATTTCATTTGAAGAATAGGGATACAATAAGAGATATACTTAATGCCAATGATTTTCCAGTAGAATTAACTAACAGATTAATTAGACAATATGGTAGTTATAGGCATAATTTAGGAATTTCTACAGCAGAGCCAAGAGATTATAAATCATTAACTTATGTTCCTGGAATATCAGAAAGATTAAGAAAGTGTAAAATATATGACACAGATAAATATATAATTGCACACAAAACACATAACACATTAAATAAATTATTTAGCAGTATGAAGGATAAAATAGGAAAAATGGAAATATCTGATGTAGTATACAGGATACCATGTGGAGGAAATGACCAGGTGAACTGTGACAAAGTTTATATTGGGACAACAAAAAATAAACTTAAAACGAGATTAGCTGGTCACAGGTGTGACCAAAAATATAGGAATATTTCAACACAGAAGACATCCTTATCTTCACATTGTAAGAAATATAATCATTATCCAAAGTTTGATGAAACATCAGTATTAGATATAGAAAAAAACTACAAGAGACGTTATATGTTGGAAATGTTAGAAATTGTTAATGTACCAAATGTAAGGAGAATAAATTTCAAGACAGACACAGACAATTTAGCTCAGAATTATAGGTACTTAATTCAAAAGACACATAATTTGTTATAATCATTTCATAAGAGAGAATTTGTTATTTGTTATTTCCGTTTCATTGTTATTGTATGTTTGAATATTTGAAAATTTAAAAATTTTTTGTATGTATGTATGAAAAAATATTTTATATGTTTTTGTCAAATGTTTTGAAACATTTTTTCAATTTGATAATAATTTTGTTTTGTTTTCAAAAATATAAAAAATTTTTTCCTGAAGAAGCTTTCCAAAGGAAAGCGAAATATTGAAAAAAATAAAAAAAAAAAAAAAAAAAAAAAAAAAAAAAATAAAATCGTTAAATTATTTAATAAGACCGTTAAAAGATTATTTCATATTTAATAAAAGTAAAAATTATCTTTATGTCTAGCCAATGCCAGCCAAAAAGTTTTAGTTAACAAGAAATAAAAAATAAAAAGGAAAACACTAGAAATTACTTATACTAATAGCCCTAACGTCTCTCCTCTTCAGACGATTGTAGCCTCTATCATTTAATATATCACGTGCCAAAATATTTGGATGAAATTCCAGTTTTCTCAAATATTTGGATGCGTACTTCTGTATTTCCTCTCTTACAGAGGGCACTTTCAAATCCTTGTGAATGTTTGAGTTTTTCACATACCATGGGGCAGCAGTTATGAGTCTGAGGATTTTGTTCTAGCTTCTTTGTATCCGTTCGACATTTGACACTGAGGCAGTGCCCCACATTTGAATTCCATAGCTCCATATTGGCTTTAGAATAGAATTGTAGATCAAAAGTTTGCAGTCCAGACTGAGAACAGAATTCCGACCAATTAGCCAGTTTAATTGAGCAGTTTTAAGTCTTATTTGCAGAAGTTTAGCTTCTATGTGGTGCTTCCATGTTAGACGCCTGTCAAGGTGCATACCGAGGTACTTGACGACCGAACGTTGAGGTATTGTTTGATTATTTATTGTGATAGGTGGGCATGTACTCCTGCGTAATGTAAAAGTAATATGAATGCACTTCTGTTCATTAATTTTTATTCGCCATTTTCTTAACCATTTTTCGACTTGGAACACATGACTTTGAAGACGTAGTGAAGCTTCGTGTGGGTCTACATGAACACAAAGCAGGGCAGTATCATCAGCAAATGTTGAAACGTGAACGTCGTCCCGTGTAGGCATATCTGAGGTATAAAATAAATACAAAATCGGACCCAAGATGCTCCCTTGAGGAACTCCGGCTCTAATTGGCTGTGGTGGGCTCAAAAACTCCTCGTGCTTTACAACAAATAAACGGCTACTCAAGTAGCTTTCCAGTAATGTGGAAATATTTTGAGGCAAATTCTGCCTTAGTTTATGAATTAAGCCCTCGTGCCAAACTTTATCGAAGGCCTGGGAAACATCAATAAAGAGAGCAGAACAGTAATGTTTATTTTCAAAGGTTTGTTTAACAGCATTAACAAGTCTATGCGTTTGCTCTATTGTGCTATGCTTTTTCCTAAATCCAAACTGGTGATCCGGTATACACTTCTTTTCGATCAATATGGGATACATTCTATTTACTAAAAGTTTCTCGAACAGTTTAGATAAATTGGACAGCAAGCTTATTGGCCTGTAAGAATCTATTTTAGAATGATCCTTGCCCGGCTTGGGAATCATTATCACCTTCGAAATCTTCCACTTCTGAGGGTAAAAACTGAGGCGCAAAATGGCGTTATATATAAACAATAAGATTCTCACCGCTACATTTGGTAGCTCCAGAAGCATCCTATTACTAACTTTATCAATACCAGGTGATTTTTTAAGTTTTAAGCCGGCGATAGCCTTTCTCAACTCTTGTACTTCCAGTCTCAAAGGCACAGCTTCTATAGGTATTATTTCAGGTAACACTATAGGGTCTGTCGATAAATTAGAAGAAAATACTTTTAGGAGGTGGTTGGAAAAGAGATAAGCTTTTTCCTCGTTGCTTCTTGCCCAATCACCGCTTGGGGTACGCAGTGGCGACTGGCGTAAAGTTGGTCGCTTAATGTTTTTTGTTGCGCGCCACAGAGAGTAGTCTGAATGCGAGGTTGCATCAAGATTTTCCAAGTATTTGTTAAGTGAAGCAATTCTTTGCACTTTAAGTAAATCACGAAGCTGTTTGGTACACTCTTTCAGCCTGTTTCTTAGTTGGGGTGATCTACACGCCTGCCACTCTCTACGGGTTCTCCTTTTCTCTAGGAGGAGTTGTTGTACATCTACTGAATATATTCTGCTGTATCTTTTTATCGGAGCATTTGTGGTTGCGTGAACTGTGGCTAGTCTGATTTCTTCATTAAAGTCGTCAATAGCTTTTTCCACTTCTCCTGAAGTACGCAGCGGTATATTTTCCGAACAATGAGAGCTTAGATATTTTCTAAATTTAAGCCAATTAATATGAGTCTTAGTTGCCAATGCAGATCGATTTTCAGAATCCAACGGGTTCCATAACGTAACAATAGAAGGTGTGTGGTCGGAGGATAAGTCTAATGAAGACTCTACATTCGTAAACTCACCTGGTACATTTTTTGCGACTCCAAAGTCAACGACGTCAGGGATTTTTTGCCTGTCGGTGGGCCAATAAGTTGGCCTTCCGCTAGAAATTACAGTTAACTTTAGCCTCGAAATTACATTAAACAATGTGCGACACTTCGGGGTTGTCAGACGTGAGCCCCAGTGGATATGCTTCGCGTTATAGTCGCCAGCAGCCAAAAAGTGAGGACCTAAAGATTTAAAGAACCCGCAAAATTGATCCTCTGTGATTGTAAAACTCGGTGGACAATACACAGACGAAATCACTAAATTGCTATTGTTCTCTAAAAGACAAATATTTGTCGCTTGTAAATATCCCGAGCAAAATTCGTCCATTACATGGTGTTTGAGTCGAGCCTTCACTAGGATAGCTGACCCGCCACAAGCTCTTCCACGAGGGTCCTTGGTGTAATAAAAGGTATAACCATTAAATTTAAAAATACTCCTGGCTGTTAGATGGGTTTCGGAAATTAGCATTACGTCAATATTCTGCACCTTCATGAATAGTTCAAGCTCGTTCTTATGTGAGCAGATGCCGTTGGCGTTCCAAAAACATACTCTTAGGCAGTTCATGGTTTATTGACGACTGCCCTTAATAATTCGGACTGCATCTGCAGCATTTGCATCATCTGTTGCATCATAACTGTAATGTTGTTGGTGAAATTATTTACCGTTTGAACTAATGTCTCTATAGTTGCCTCGAGACTAGTTGTGTTACGTGAAACTGGGACCTCCTCCCTAGGCTTGAAACTAGTATTTGCTGTGGACGTGTTTTGAGTAGAGCCATGTCTGGACTTCAAAATGTTGGCATACGATAATTGGTGACCTAAGGATGCGACCGGCTGAGGTTGGCTTAACTGGGGAAAATTTTGCTCTGTTGCAATTTTGTTTTGAGTATTAATAGCAATAGAAGGGCTGGCTTTCATTACTTTACGGTTGGCCAAGTAGACTCGGCATCCTCTGTAGTTTGCTGTATGATTTTCACCGCAGTTACCACATTTTCTAATTGACGCATTGTTTTTTGGCTTATTACATTGTGCCGTGGCATGAAGCTCGCCACACACCACACATACGGGAGTCAATTTGCAGTATCTTTAAATAATTTATATAAAGGATTTTTCGGCAAGAAGTTTGTTTTCTTAAACAAAATAAGGCAAAAGATTTAGGTTAAAATAATTCAAATTTTTATTGTATTACGAAAAGAAAAGTTCAGTAATTATGAATGAAAAATTAAATCTGGCAAATGTATACCACGACCACCCTAATGTCGATTCTTAAAGTTTTTAATCACTTTTTGGCAAAATGGCGGTCCTATTTCGTTGATCACATGATTTTGAGTGTTGAGTCCTAAACATAGCTCCACAAATAATAATCCAATGGTGTTAAAACACACGATCTGGCTGGTCAATTGACTGCTGATCGTCGTGAAATAATGCGGTCGGGAAATTTGGATTGCAATAAATTGATCGTTTCATTAGCTGTGGGACATGTGGCACCATCCTGTTGAAACCACATGTCAGTGATATCCACTTTGCCAATAATAGGCTAAAATTGAGTTGTTAGCATTTGGAAACAGTGTGATCTATTGCTCGTTACCGCATTTCCAGCCTCATCTTCCAGACAACGTGACACTTTATGCATGCAAAGGTTTCTCAATAATCGTTCTAGAATTTTTAGAAGCCCAAATGCCGCAATTTTGTTTGTTGGCATACCCTGACAGGTGAAAATGGTCGTCGTCGGAAAAAATGTTTTTTTTTACAGAAAAACCAGCCAGTTGTTCTTGAATGAACTGAGCGAATCTAAGGCGTTGTGGATGATTGGTCGGCTTTAGCTCATGCTCCAGTTGAACCTTGTAAAACTTAAAAGTCAAACCATTGCGCGAAATTCGCCATGTTGTGGTTTTCAATAACCCCGACTGTAGCGAACGTCGAGAAATTGACAAATTTGGATCTGCTTCGACGCTATGGCTCAAAGTTGCGATCTTTTTAGTTTAACGAGCCAGTCGAACACGCGTTGAAGTTCGCACATATTGTATCGAGCCTGTCGTCTCGGACGGAACAGAAGGACGCAAAAAGCACGAATTTTACGAATTTTAATGCGATTTACGTGCGAAATTGAAGTCAGTGCCACAATTACCAATGCATCTACTACGAATGATGCATGTTATTGAAAAAGAAACTTCTTGCTGGAAAACTCGATAGTAATATTAATTATAATTTTTCTTGAATTGAGTCAATAGCAAAGTTTGGGATGACTCCAAAAAGTCAGAAGCCTTCAAATGCGGTTAAAGTTTATGAAGTTTTCCTTTCTCTTAATTAAGTTATTTATTCTTTTCTCTAACTTTTATTTATTTATTGTAAACATATACTTAAAAAAGACTTAATGGGACTTAAACTTATAAAATTTTGTTTATGAGAAAAGAAACAAACATCTCTGCCAAAGCAGTAATCTCGATTCAGCTACTAAGGGTCTTGACGCAGCGATATTAAAAGTGATAGTTTGTAGGGGTCGCCTGTCAAATTCGCTGTAATTGGTTTAGTGTGCTTTGAAAAATCATTAAGCACTAATCGTCCATTAGTATTAAACATCTCAAAATACAAAAGTAAGTATACAGTTCATTGAATGGATACAACAAGAAACATTTGGTGCATTTATCAAAGGCATACTAAGAAAGTCAGTGTTTGCTATGGACTCTGAACTGAATACGCTACCTGTCCATGTTAATTTGAAAACGAAATTGACCAGGCCATCAACTTTATAGTATTCACACTAACGACATTCGTTTCTGACAGGTTGGCGGTATGTGTAATACATCTAGGCAAAACAAGTGTAGGGCATTCTAATCAAATCATTAACTTGCATTTGATAAGTTAGTTATCATCTTATATTACATTTTTCAAGAAGTGCCATTAGGCAGTATTCGCATTTAAAACTATAGCAATCTGACTAAATGGATTTTTCCAAATTTTTTTAATATTTCCATTCACTAGGCACTGATAGGTTTTTTTTTTAAAACAGCTATTTAATTAAGAGAACAACTGTTTCAGGGAAAATTCATGGTGACAATTTGCACTTCAAGGAAAATGAAAATTTCATTTGAACATAATTTTATTTCTTATATATGATGGGAACATTTAGAGGAAGTTTTCTCTTAAGCTAGAATCCAGACTCCATCATGGGGGTTGGAGAGCTAATTGCCACATGTGAATTATTATAAAGTCCCTCCTTCATTACTAAATAAAGTAGAAGGACAAAGAAGAATACAATGGCTTAGTAGTTCATTTATCATCATGTAGCTCGCTTATATAATTATTAATCCTTTTATTTCTTTATGTTGCATGTTACACATTATTTTTATTATAAATTTTCAAATAGCACCCAGCTTCTTAAGTTAATTTTCCAGTGAATGGTTTTTACTAAAAATTAATAGCTTAACATTATATTTACGTTTAATAACAAATGCTGGAAGGGTAAAACTGTTAACCATATAAGTATATAGTGACTCGTTTTATGCAGGCTAATTTAAAATTTACATGTTTTAATATATTTATTTCTATTTCAAGTAAAATATAAAACTAATTAACTTTGTGTATAATGAAAGTATAAAATTAAATTGACTTAAGGTGTTGCTTAGTTATTTTGATAGAAAAAGCAAAAACAAGTAAAACGAAACAATAAAATCTTATCAGCAGCTAAACTTTAGATCTGCCTCATATATTTTTATTTGTTTTTGCATAGAAACACAGAGAAAGAAAGACATTCTGTTAAATATATTATATTTGCAGCAGACACATAAATAAGCAACAAAGTGCAACCGATAAAAACTTTACCCCAAACACACATTTCAACAAACATATTTGTACTGGATAGAGGTTAGTTTTTTATTATAGAAATTTCTTTTGCTAAATATTGTGGCTGCATGTTACAAGAATACCCTGTAAGCTAATGCACAAGGCGAGTACAAAAATGAGCAACAGTGCTACTTTTACTCTAACTTATTATTTAACATGTAAGGATGCTGCTTTTACTCTAACTTATTATTTAACATGTAAGGATGTTTGCGTGTGTGTTTATGTGGTTATTTGTTCGATATATAAATGACTTTGATGGCCAGTGAGATTGGAAAATAGTATAACAATTCTATTCTTCATCTTTACCATATTTCCAAATCAAATGCTTTGAACCCTTTTACTGATGGGCAGGGATTATTATTGTATGTCTTCGTATGTGTGAGTAAACAGTTATCAGGGTGTTTACAAAGGTAAAGTACAATTACAATGCAATTATAACGAGCTTAACACAGCCAACTAGCAAACCAGTCAACTCACTAGACTTATAGACAGTCAAGCATACAGTTTGGCTGCTTGGTTATTTGTTTAAATGCTTTTACTTTTGCTTTTGCATGCACATGTAGAACAGGTATTAGACAGGCAACAGAATGTTAGTGATAAGTCTGACATTGGTACTGCACAATAGATAGTCTTAGAGGTGGTGGTTTTTTCTTTTTCTCACCTTTGCCACTGTAGCATATTATGTTCTGTAATACAGATGAGTTAAATAGTAATAAAGTGGTGGATAGAAATTTCGCAATTTTCATGCCACTTCTGTGCTAAACGCCTTCTTAGCTCTTAAGCAAAACAGGGTGGTTGTAATCCCCCGCTCAAAGTATTTCCACGTGAATAAGATAGCGCTGGTAATGTTAGTTGCCGTTATTATCAGTTATTGGCTGGCATAACCATGTACGTACTTTTTCTAACTTTTATTTCTCCTTTTTTCTCAATTCAGTGTTGGCAATCTTTTTATTCCTTAACTAGAGTATTGATTTCCACTGGCTATAAGTTAAATGCCAGCAGGCATACCAGTTGCATTTAAAGGTTGAAAGTTATTTATTATTGGTAATAAGAGATCAGTGAACTTAAAAATTGGATGGTTTTAATGCAAGAGCTTTCTAGTATTCTTGAGAGTTTAAACAGAGTAATGAGAAATAGTTTCTTATATTTTATAACTTTTTGCAATTAAATAACAAATTAGATCTTTAAAATATTAATACAAAAAACCTATACTTTTCACATGAATTTGGTTTACTTAAGCTACATTTTAAGCTGGGAAATTGTTAATTTCCACGGGATTAGCAACAGAAGCGAAACAATTTAGAAGAAAAATTAATCACGTTCTGCGAGATCTCTTCAAAATTATATTAGTTCGCCTTCATAAAGGCTCATACAATCTTATTAAATACCAAGTTGGAAGGAGTATTGGCGCTTGAATAGCAACAGAACCTATTGTGATTCCCTTTAAAAGACAAACAAGTGTTATACTCAGTCCCAAACTAATGACCTACGCATAATCGGTGATATTTTTTTTTTTTTTTATAAAGAGAAGTAGCACTCAGGCCACAATGTCTATTTAGTCAAGTACCGTGCTACATTCTTTAGGAAAGGGATAGAGAATAGATGAAACAGGTGGTGAAAGTAGAAGGATAGGCGGAAATTAACTGCCGTATATAAGACTGCACAGCGACCAATGACTATGCCTTCATCGCTGAGCAGCCACACCGACAGTCAATTTTTATTTTTGTAGTGAAAAAAGCCAAGGTGCTCGTTGGGAATCGAACCCACAACCCCCATATTTACAAGCTAGTACACTACCTACTAGCCTACAGGGGCACCTCTAGGTTTATTTTCTCAGGCATCGCAATATAGGAATTGTTATAGATGGGATTTCATCAGGCGAGTTCAAGATTAATTCAAGGATGCCATTCTTTCTCCTTTCCTATTTATTTTTCTAAATAGACTTCTATGGCAAACACTCATTCGCATTCACTTAGTAATAGGCCGAATGGGGTCGGGTTTAATGCCCGTAAGGCGCAAAGTTGCATGCTTACGCTCAGATGTGTGTTCGGAAATGATGCTGTTAGGTGATACAAGTATCATGGAATCGGAAGCTCTTGATGTTCTTTACGTGAAAATACAGTGTAATGTTGGATATTTTGCAGATTTCTAAAGAAGTTTTCAAGTGCCTCAATTTTCTAAAACGGTTTAGGAGATACTTCATTCCATCCGATCTTTATACTACTTATACAACCTATATCGTCCAAAAATGTATGGGCTGGCACCACAAGAACTATTTTGGAGTTGCTCGACCGCATACAGGAAGGTCCACGAGGCTCATTGGGTATAGTAAGGTATCCAACTCTATTAATTCCCTAGAACATCGACGGAACATGGTTGTGTTACACTGTTTTATCGTTACTATATGATAAGTGTTCCAATGAGAACTTGGAAACTTGTTTCTGTTCTACCGTTTATCTTGATTTTCATTGAGAATGCATCCACTAGTGGCGGATTGGCTAGTGAATCGCACTTTGCATTACAGGGAAAATTCGTTTTTTATCAGAACGGTTCATATGTGGAATGAACTCCCTCCAGAAGTCTTTTCCTTCAATGTAGGAAAACTCAAATCAAATGTCCAGAAACACTACTCTTTCTATCCTTCCCCCCATAACCTGATTTTCTAGTTCTGCTACAATGCAGTGCATGAGTAGGAGTCATGGACTGAGTGCTGATTCGGGAAAAAAATTGTGAGCTAATAACGATTAACATAAAAAGGTAACAAAGATATATCCTTTTTAGACCTTAATATTCAAAAAACGTAAACTTCAAAGACCTATATAACTAATTCTTCGCCATACTAAAAATCAAAAGTATTGCCGCAAACTTACTTCTTGCTTCAATTAAAGTAGGAAAAAGTTGAATACGCTAACTAGCTTGGGTTCATTCTGAACGTTTTCTGGACTGTAGTCAGTCGATTTTTTGCTTGGTAATATCTGAAGCAGTACTTTAATAAAGCTGAATTCAGATATTCAGATAAAAAAGGAGGGAGGACTCTTGGCTGTTGGCATTTACGTCAGTAGGATACGCATCCTTGCAACAGAGAATGTCGTAGCTATCAGCTACATTAAAAAGGAGATTCGATTTACCACTTATTCTAAGCACCACTTATTGAAGTCGTGGGATTTTTATACTATTGATCTGAATCTATACTCAGGTGGACAGAATCAATAGCACAAGAGAAGTGGCGCTTACCAAAATGAAATTGCTCGATTCTATTAAATAGCACGTGGAAACCAAACAAATAAACCAAACAACTGAACAATCTACAGAATATAATCTTCTTGAAGGTAGGACACACATATATAATGCACACAAAATTTTAGAACTTTTACTTTATTTTTATTTTAAGTCTATTGATTAGTTAAGGAAATGACTGATGCAGTAATAAGCATTTTAGAAAATGAATTGAGGAATAGGTGTTAGGTTAAACCTTGTCCTTTTATAAAATTCTAATTCCTCTCTAACTCTAAGGCTTCTCAATAATCACTCGAAATCCTAGAGCCCAAATGCGGAAATTTTGCATGTTGACATACCCTTACAAGTGAAATTGGTCTGAAGAAATAAGCTATGACACACTTGCCATTATTCCTAAATGAAGTGAGTGAATCTAGGGCGATGTGAATGGTCGGTAAGCTTCAATTCCTGCACCTGTTAAACCTTGTAAGTCTGCAAATTGAAACCCTTACGCAATATTCGCCACGTGGTGATTTTGGATAAGCCCAATTGTTGAGAACGTCGAAGAATTGACAAATTTCGATCTGCTTCAATACTGTGACTAACGGCTGCCACACTTGTTAGTATTCACATATTTTGTATCGAGCTTGTCGACTCAAATCTTTAATAATTATGTTGTCCGAAAATATCACGAACTTTACGAAATATAACTTTACCAGAATTACCATTTTCATAACGAAATTTAATTATATTTTAATTATTATTATTGTCACAATTGCCATTTCCCCCCGGGGGCACATAATAGTCTTTATGGACCTACTACAACCATTTAGACGTGTCTTGCGGGGTAAAAGGGAGCCCAGTCCCCTTCAAGGCTAGTAGGAGTCAACTGGACAATCCACTTATTTCCACGGGAATCAGTAGCCCGCAGAGTTCCGCTATGTACCTCTTTAGGCATTTAGCTGTTCTCTGACTAATTATTGAGGTATTCCCTTCGGGAGTATCGTGGTGGCTATGTGTTTCGAGGTCCTCGTTTGAATGGTTCAGGTCCAGTGAGTATGAATGCCGTCTTGTTCTCAATTATATTAAGCTTCACGCGTTCTGGACCAGGTCCCCCCGGGGGCACATAAATATGATCTTTATAGAACTTCGACTATCTAGACAGAGTTCAACTGGGGGAAAAAGGGAGCCCAGTCCCCTGAAGTCAGCAGGGGTACAACTGGAAAATCCACGTTATTTCCACGGGAATCAATGGCCCGCAGAGTTCCGTTATTTGTCTCTTTAGACACTTAACTGTTCTCTGGCTGATTATTGAGGTTGGCCCTATATGGGAGTATCGTGGTGGTTGTGGTTTCGCGGCCCCATATCAGTTTATGGTTCTATGGCGGCCGGGTTTATTTCACCTTTAATAACACCTACCTTGTGAAATGTTCCCAGATCCAGTGAGCATGCTAGACATGTGTTCTGGACAGGAGTTGGAAAGTTTCAACTCTTAAGCAAGGAGTGATGATTTGCAGCCCTGCACTGGAATCATCGAAGTTGCAACTAGAAAGTTCTGTTGCATAGAATTATAGCTTCGGCTTCCTAGGACGAGCATGACGTTCCAAATTATGCAGTGGTTTAGTCCATCATCTGATTAAGGCTTCATGGCCAGGCGCGGATGTAAATCGAATCACACAGTTCTGGACCAGGAGTTGGATAGTCTCCAACTCTTTAGAAAGGAGTGAAGGCTGCGGTCTACTTCAGGCTTTCGAAGTTGCAACTAGGAGTGACCGGAGGATATACGCGTCCGAAGACTTTCTAGGGCGAGGATGGCGCTACATACCATCAACAGTAGTAATGACCACCATCTGATTAGGGCCCATGGCCAGGTGCAGATGTAAACCTTATTACGTCATGTCACAATTACCAATGCTTCTACTACGTACACGTCAGAAACTAAATGTTAAAACTATCATGTGGTTAGTGTTACCACAATTAAAAAACAATCTCCTATACTTCTCAACACATACAAAACTATTAAATTTCTTCCAGCTCTTTCTTAAATTTTGTATATGCTGTCTGTTTTAATCTATTTTTAATTTTGTTAGCCCCTCTCAGAAATCACAACGATTCAGTTAACGCAACGATTTTTTCCCAGAATGAAAGTTTATAAAGACTAAAAAAATTTATTATTTAGCATCATTATTAAATTAGTTTATGTCGACTTTTAATATAAATATTACATTGGGTTCTTGAAAAAAATATAAAACTATAATGGAAAAGAAAGAAAGTAGTCATGAAACAAGATAACTATTAAATCGAAAAAACAACAGTACTTTTGCTAGTTCAAAAATTGAAAGAATATTTCCTTTCCGATAGCTATAAATTAGAATAGATTAATAGAAAACAACTTCAGTCCTATGGAATTTCTAATGAATGTCCTCCTGTTACCACAAAAATCTTATGAAACCTATTCAACAGAGCTTGAAAAGGGGCAAGTAAAATCAATATATAAATTATTTTATTATAATTTTCATTATAAAAATACACGTTTTCTTGGGATTTACTGAAGTTTCCTTTTTACCCCCTCTTTAAGCTTTAGCAGCCATTCGACTCTTTTGTATTTAAATTAAATTTGTTTAAAACTTTCTTCACAAAATCTAAATTGAATTTAATTAAATTCAACCAAATTCTTTTACACTCTAGTTATTTAAATTCAACAGTTTAATTATATAGCATTACATAGAATATATAACTGCCTGTCTGTCTGTCTGTATCTATCTGTCGCTTTGTATAATACTTGCAGAGGAAACTGCAAAATCCCTATTATAAACACACACTGCAAGCATTACGGCACAAAAACAACAAAAAAAAAAGAAAAGAAACAGCAAAATATTAAAGAGGACGGAAAGAAAACTGCCACTAGCAATTACACACTTACTTTGTTTTGGCACCCAGTTTACCCACCGGCAGCTGGCTATCAAACGAATGTGTGGAAACACACAGTAACTTTTTTCTAACAATTTTCTTTTTGCAAAATACTTTTGTATCCTAAACCTTAATCCTTTTTATGATACAACAGCAAAAAGAAAAACACAAAAAATGGTAACTAAAAACTAAAAACTAAAACAAAAAAAAAACTTAGGAACACTATTATACATGATGGCGTTTTAATAAAAACAACAAGTAAAAGTCGAGCATAAAATAATGCTAGTTAGAGATGCTAAGAAAATAGCCACTTTTTTATGCTGTAATTCTTGGCTGTGTAGAAATAGGTTTATATGATGTATTTTTGCAATATATGTAAATATAATAAATACATAATTCCTTGAACTGTACGAGTATATGCAAAATATTGGGATGAAATGATAATGGAATAAGAATGAGGAGATTTATATCATATTTTCTTCACTATGGACTTATTATATGCCCTATCTATCGAAATTGAACTTTAATTTTTATCAGCAGTTCTTTTCGGATTTTTATTAAACATGTTTTGCCTTCGCTATCCTCATAAACGAAGGATGAATGGACACTAAAAAGCAATTGAGGATAATAAAGGCAAAATATATTTTATAAAAATCCTACGATTAATTAGCTGCTGATGAAAATTAAAGTTCAACTTCGGTATATAGCCAATAGAATAAGTCTATAGTGATAACTTCTGAGATGAGGGTAACCAGTCATCAAAGATGTAGTGCCAATTAAGTGATAAGAGAATTTGAAGTTAATGTTATTTTAAATAGAAATCGTTACTGAATAAGACGCTGCGTAATTGAGAGATCGTATTTTTGTTGAGTTTTATTTCAAATGACATATAACGACATATACTATTCTGCCTACATGTTTTTCTACTCAAAATAAATATTGATAGAACTGAATTGAATGATATGTTTAATAATATTACTGCTGCAACAGATAGCATGTGAGATGTAGGTCAACAGTCATCAAAGATGCAGTGTTAATTAAGTGATCAAAATGACTTGACGGTAAAATTAAAGTACGTAGAAATTGTTTCTGAATAAAACGCTGCTGTAATAAAGGGTTTTTTGTTTCTGTTAAATTCTTCTCCAAATGATATATCACGCCATATATCGGGATTTTTTAACAATGATTTTTTTTTTAAATTGTGACAACTGCAACATGATAGTTGTGACATTTAGTTTTTCGACATATTCGTAGTAGATACACTGGCATTTGCTACAATAAATGCAATTTCGCACAAAAATCGCTTTAATAAAATTAAAATTCACATTTCGCAAAATTCGTGATATTTTCAGACAACACAATCGTTCTTTTGAGGCCTCTTTTAAGAATTTGGTCTAGTAATTTTAGTCGATAGGTTCGATCGAATCGTTCAATTGAAAACATAGCAACCGTAAGCCACACTGTTGAAGCAGATTCAAATTTGTTAATTCCTCGACGTTAGCGAATTTTGCGTAAGGATTTTACTTTAAAGCACCACAAGGTTCAATTGGTGCAGAGATTGAAGCCGACCGACCATGTACATCGCCGTAGATTCACTAAATCCATTCAGGATCAGCCATTTGGTTTTTCTTAAAAAATCACTTTTTCAGACGAAGCACATTGTCACCTGCCAGGGTATCTCAACAAGCAAAATTGCCACATATGGGCTGCTGAAGAGCCTAGAATTCGTTGAGGAGATTTGTCATGCTCAACGTGTTACTCTATGGTGGCTTTGTGGTCTAGAGCTGCAATTGGGCCATTTTTTCCTGAAAGTGAGGCTATAAGTGCGCTAACGGTCAACGGATTACACTATCGCGAGATGCGTTATAAGATTTGCGGCTGTACCTAGTTGTGTAAGCCATAACTAGATGGTGAATCATACCACCATTGATAAAATGTAGCGTCATCCTCGCCCTAGAAGGCTTTCAGATAGGTATATCCTCCAGTCTCTCCTAGTTGCAACTTCAAGAGTTCGGAATAGGCCAACGCTCCCACCCTTTGCTGAAGTGTTGGAGACCATCCAACTCCTGAGCTGGAACACATGAAGCTTAATGAAATTCAAGAACACAACCGCAATCATGCTCATTGGCCCTGGACCATGTATTGTGTTCATTGTTTAAGATCCGACCCACACAACTCAAACGAGGGTCTCGAAACCACAACCAACACGATACTCCCGAAAAGCCAACTTCAATAATCAGTCAGAGGACAGCTAGAAGGCTAAAAAGATAAATAGCTGAACACTGGGCTTTTACGGATTCCCGTGGAAATATAATAGAATTATCCAGTTGGCTCCTGTTATCCTTGAAGGGCTCTGGGCTCCCTTTTACCACCGTTGTCACATGTAATGACGGTGAGATTCCGTAAAAATATATCAATGTGCCACCGGGGGGAAGCTATCGCGAGATATTAACACATCAAATTTTGAACTACGTGGATATCACTGATATGTGGTTTCAACAGGACGTTGCCATATGCTACACCGCCAATGAAGCAATGAATTTCTTGTAAACCAAATTACCCCATCGTATAATTTTACGGCAATCAGCAGTTAAGTGGCCAACCAGATCGTGTGGTTAAACACCACTGGATTAGTTTTTATGTGGCCATGTTAAGGACAGTGTCTATAAGGAGCCAAATAGAATCGATTTTA
This sequence comes from Trichopoda pennipes, assembly GCA_030448955.1. Taxonomy (NCBI): domain Eukaryota; kingdom Metazoa; phylum Arthropoda; class Insecta; order Diptera; family Tachinidae; genus Trichopoda; species Trichopoda pennipes. Next base: position 168,916 of record JASKUP010000007.1, on the reverse strand, counting down.
GCCTAAGTGCTCCAAATTTGTGATGTGATTAACGAAATAGGACGGCCATTTTGCCAAAAAGTGATTAAAAACTTTGATGAAGCAATAGACAGCTGTCGATGTCCTGTTGAACATTTTCCATATATTATTTATAATACAAAAATTTTCATCATCTTAATATAAATTGTTTGTTTTAGTTTGTTTTAGAAAACAAACTTCTTGTTTAAAAACTATTTACTACTATTCCTTCATATATATTCTATTAAAAAAATAGAAATTAATATCAATATTAAAAATAATTGTAAATTTCTGGAGCAATTTAAATAACATTTGAATTACCGGCAATAAAATTAATTCTTCAAAATAGTTTTCATACATCTTGTCAGCATTCAGCTAATGTAGATTGTAATTGGATCGGTGTGGTATAACTGAAATTTTTTCTTTATATTTTTTTTAATATTTGCAAATCCACATGCACAACTTGTTGGATTTTTTTTTTAACTTAAACCTCAAGCTTTTCTCTCTGCAACAGGATATAAAAATTTATGTTCCATAAACTAAGTATATATGTAGAACACACACAAACATACAAATATGTTTAGAAATGCTATAACAGGCGTTTGTAAAAGTAAAAACATTATCTTATAGTGCTATTTTAACGTGGTTATGGTTGCAATTTAAACCATTTACAATAACATGCATAAATGCATATGTAGTTGTTTTACTTTTGACGTTTTGCTTCCTTTGTTTCTCTTACTATTTGGCGTGAAATTCAAAAGAAAAAAGGAAACTAGATCCTATTTTTTTTTTTGTAACAAGCACTTTTTAATTTTAATTTATGGCCATCTAGTTCGTTATGGTGATTATTGTAAAATATTATAACCTAGACTTATATTAGGATCCAAGCAACTAAGCATCTCCTTTTTTGTTTTGTTTTTGGTTCAATTGCTTTCACTTAGACGTGCAAAGTTAAAAGAAATTCTGAGTTTAAATAAACCTGTAATTTAAGTTAATACAGTTGGAAATAATTTTAATTCTTATATGACATAAAATTGTATTAAAAAATTTTGTATACAGCTATAGCTTTTTTAGCACTTGTTGCGTGTTTTGACATAATGAAGTCAAGGATTAAGGGAAATTAGAATCAGAAGTAATTGTAAATCGATACTAAATAGTAATATTTATTTATCGAAAACTTTTGATCTGGCATTAACTGAAATATCTGTAGAACACAGAACCAAATAAAAATTAAGATACAAATTTCTTTACATTTATATTTAAATTTTTTGTTAAAATTTTAACTTTTACTCTGTTTTTTTTATTTTACTTTTTTTTAATATTATTCTATATGCTGCAGTTAATACTATTACAAAATTTTATAGCTGTTATCTGAACAGTTGGTACTTAAAATTGCAAGTACCCGTTATTCCTATTTATGCTTCACGTTTTTATAACTGGAAATCGTATTAAGTATAGAAGAACAAGATAACAAGAATAGCAGTAATAAATCAAAATGTTTCTGCAATACTTTTATTTATTATCTTTAACACTATTAAAGCCAAAAAAAACTTATAGCGAAACTTAATGTTAAACATATAAAGACGGCGAAATACGATAGTTTGAACAATATAAAAACGCATAAACAAATTAATTAGAAAAATGGGAAGAAGTATTTTTTATTCAATTCTTGGGGAAATTATATTTATTTTCAATGTTTTAAAAACTTTTATTATCCAGCTGATGTAAAGAAATTTTGCAGTTTTGGACAAACGTATACAGGATCTGTAAACTAATCAATGAGAGTGACGACGTTACGTTCGATCTAGCAAAACTGGCGGCGCTGGGCTTGCAGGAACGGCTGATGAACATGTGATTTCCATTCAGTCCGGGTTTGACATCCTTCGAGTCATTTGATCGTCACAAGCGATTTTGTTTGGTGAAACAGTTTTTACTATTGTATTCTTAAAAAAGGACACCTACAGGGTGCCCTTGTAGGCTAGTAGGTAGTGTACTAGCTTGTCAGTATTGGGGTTGTGGGTTTGATTCGCAACGAAGATATTGGTTTCTTTCACTACAAAAATAAAAATTGACTGTCGGTGGGTTTCAGCGATGAAGGCATAGTCACTGGTCGCTGACTATGCCTTAACTGCCGTCTTATACGGCAGTTAATTTCCGACTATCCTTCTACTTTTACCACCTGTTTCATCTCTTCTTTATCCCTTTCCTAAAAAGAATGTAGCACGGTACCTGACTAAATAGGCATTGTTGCCTGAAGTGCTGTTTCGCGTAAAATAAAATTAATGACATCAGTTTCGAATAATGATGTGCTACTAGGGCTTACTTCAGGCTTGGGCACAGTGCAACGGTAACTCTTGCTAAACTTAAGCAGGCCTACGGAGATAGGGTTTTGTTAAGAGCCTAGTTTTTTTTGGTGGTTTAAGGTATTTACAGAAGGAGGATAATTGATTGAAGGCGAACCACGAAGCGGAAGAACTCATGAAAATCTGGACAGAATCCACGATGTTTTGCCTTTAGATTGTCGGTTAATAGTCACAAATATCGGGGAATCGTTAATTTTGACTCACACCACCGTTCATCAGATTTTGACCAATGAATTGGCGATGAGAAAAATTATCCGCAAAAGTAGCTCCAAAAACCTTTCGCAACGACAGAGGAAGGTCAGGAAGGAAAAGTATCTTGATTTTTTGCATTCGATTGAAAATTACCACCATTTTCTGAACGTGTCATTACTGGTGATGTTAGAATACGATCCAGAAGCCAAGCGCCAGAGCATCGATTGGCATAACTTAACCTTTCAAAGGCCCAAAAAAAGAATTATGATAAAGCCAAAGATCAAATGCTTATATATTTGTTTGAAACGATATCCACGGAATTATTCACAAAGGGTTTGTATATCAAGGCCAAATAGTCCACAAATACTCTTACCAGAGATTCTTAAGAGGCTTCGAAAAGGGTTATTCATGTGAGACCAAATATGAAGAACAACTGGGTGTTACATTACGATAATGCTCCTTGTCACACCGCAACTTTAATAAACGAGTTTTTGGTCAGTAAAAACCTTCCTGTAGCTTCTCAGCCTCCATATTCGCCTGTCTTAATGTGAGTTTTTCCTCTTCATGAAGGCAAAATATGAATGATACACTCAAGCACGATTTCAAAACAAACCCCAAATTGGGTCGTATGAATAGAGTCGATTTTAATGCCCGCAAGACTCAATGTTGCATGCATACGCATAGATGTGTATTCAAAAATGATGATCTGTTATTAGGATATGAGATATAAATATTAAGAAATCGGAAGCTCGTGATGTTCTTGCCATAAAAATCTAGTGTGATGTGATGTTTTTCAGGTTTCTAAAGAAGCTTTCAACTGCCTCCCTCGGTTTTCTAAAATGGTTTAAAATCTCCATCCTATCTTAAGACTATTTATTCCACTTATATCCGTCCAAAGACAGACAAGAGGCTTATTGAAGATAGTGAGGTATCCAAATCTATTGATTCTCTAAAGCATCGATGCAATCTCGGTTGTACGTCACTGCTTAATCGTTAATATAATGGTAAGTGCTCTAGTGAAATTAGGGAACTTGTTCCCGATCCTCGCACGTTTTTACGTTTAACACGCTTTTCATTGGTTAATTTTCATTGGCCGGTGAATTACACTACGCATTACAAGGAAAATTTGTTTTTTGCTATAACAGTTCCTATGTGGAAAATATTATCTCTAGAGGTCTTTCTTGTCACTTTCCATGTAGATGAATTCAAATCAAATGTCCACAAACACTACTAACTCTTCCTCCTCCCCATAACCTAATTTACTGGCACAATGCATTGCAAGAGTGGGCGCCATCCTCCAGTCCCTTGTAAAGAAATTAAATACTAATTACATGATTCAAAGATAAAAAAGAAATGACAAAGAACAAAACCAGATGACTATAAATAGTCACTTGTTTAGATTAAAGGAAAAATTTGAGATGCAAAGCATTTTTAAGATTGTAAAGAGGTATTGAATATGCAACTGCTATTGTAGAAGGTAGCGTCACTTATCTGTCACTTTCAATGTAGGAAAGTTCAAATCGAATTTCCATAAACATTTCTCTTTCTTACCTCCTTCCCATCATCTATTTTACTAATTGTGACACAATGCATTGCATGAGAAAGTTTTATTCCCTGAGTACTGTTCTGATAGAAAATATTGGTAAAAAAGACAAAACTAAAATCGCAATTTTCTTAAATTTGCTTGGTCCCAACATATTCTATGTTTCCACAAAATAGTGTATTTTAGTCGTGTCAGTATACACTTGAGGCAAGAGGCTGCCAAAATGTTTATAGCGGCACTAATACCTTACAGCCACCTGTTTTAACTTTTCTAATCGGAATCGCCAGTTTTAAGCAATGAGGCAATTTTAGAACTTGGATGATAGTTTTGACCAAGTCTGTACAAAAAATTTAAAAATAAAGTTTGGCAATTATAGTGTTAAGCACACACACACACACATATATTTCTTTAAACAATAAAAAAGGTTAAAAAACTATAAAACATTCAACATGGTTTTTTACGATGAATACGGATTGTTGGTTTTTGAATTTTCTCTAGTGTATGATTTTTCTTTTACAACATCACACATTTATATAATTTTTATTTTTTAACGCCATAGTATCTAACTATTTATATAAGTATGTATGTTTGTGTAAATTATTTTACCAATACACAAAAATACATAAAAAATATTTCTATTGAAGGTGAAAGAGAAATGAAAACAAAAATAGTTCACTGAAACTTTTTCATCTACGTGTGTGACTTTTGCAATTTGCTTTTAATATTAAGCAGAAATACACATACACATACATATATACAAATACACATACAGATCCATAAGCATATATATATATACATATGCATCACCTTGTGATTTACGATTGCATGGTTGTTTGCTGTGAATGCTGAATGCTACTGCTGTCGTTGCTATTGATGTTGCAATTGACTGTTTGAATGATACCCCAGTGTTAAGTGAAATTATTGAAAGATTATTTTTTGCCAGTCGGGTTTTTCTCTCTTTTTTTATTTTTCTTAATTTATAGTTTATTTTTTTCATTTTATTACAATTATACGCTGAGTGTTTATTTAATTTTGTTTGTATTAAGGAGATTGAATCAGGTAGTAGTGCAATTTTCATTTAATTTTTAAATTCAATCTGAAAATTAAACTGATTCTTTTAACAGCAATAAACTAAATTGTAATTGAGCGTATATTTTAAGAAGGCAGTATAATATAAAAAGGATCATTTGGGTATTAGCTAAAAAAATTTATGAGTCAGATAGCAAGATGGCTTCTCTAGATATTTTATTAGTTTCGTTTGATTTGGCATATAAAAGGTCAATATTATCGGCATTAAAAGCAATATAATTGATATCATATCATATGATTCAACCGTATCAATTATATTGCTCTTAATACCGATGATATTAAGCTTTTATATACCAAATCAAACTATTACTATCTATCGTTTTGCAGATGATCGTAGCATATGCCATTCGTATTAATTTCGTTGGGTCAAGCCTTTCGAAAATTGAGGCAAGGTGAAGGCACATGAGCAATACCCTTAATCGCGGTATTTTGGCTATAAAATAAGAATCGTGTATTATGCTTGAAATTCCAATACTGTATACTTTCGTACAGATATACGCCCGAATTTGTTGCATCATATCTCTAGATATTATGAAATATAAAGCATTCAATATTCTTGTTTTTTAAAATCAATCCGTTTTTCGGTAAACTGGCCAAATTTCCAGGCCGGAAAAGAGTCATTGATTTTTTTAAGCTATCTAAAATCGTGCAAGATATATTATACTCCATCTGATTTCGGTACTATCCATGCCACAGTTATCGAACAAAAAGTGAAATGCAAAGAAGAGGCTTCAACGAAGAGGCTTATCGGTAACAATAGAGTATTTGACTCACTAGAGCAATGACGCTATGTGGGACATGTGTTCCTTTGTTCTTTATCGTTACTACAGCAAATGGTGCTCTAATGAAATCAGAGAACTGGTTGCTAAAAATCTCATTTAAGTTTTTTAGATATCCGAAACCGTGCAAGATATATTATACTCTATCGGATCTTTTAAGGCTGAAAAAATAATCCAGTGGTGGTCAATCGCACGATCTAGCTGGCCACATTACTGCTAATTGTCGTGAAATTACGCAATCGGAAATTTTGGTTAGCAATTAATTGATCGTTTCATTGGCTGTGTGGCATGTGGGACCGTGCTGTTGAAACCACCTATCAGTGATATCTTCATCGCCAATAATAAGCCAAAATTGAGTTGTTAGCGTGATCCATTAACCGTTACCGGATTTCCAGCCTCATCTTCCAATAAAAACCACCAGCACCATACTGTGTATTGTTTTTTTTTTCGTTTCAGACCAGCTGTCATGGGATGACCCCTATGCATGCAATGCATGGTAGCAGAACTAGGAAATTAGTTTATGGGGAGGAGGAAAGAGAGAGTAGTGTTTATGGGCATTCACTTTGATCTTTCCTACATTTAAAGCGACAGGAAAGACTTCTGGAGGAGTTTATTCGACATACGAACTGTTCTGCTAAAAAACGAATGTTCTCTATAATGCGTAGTGCGATTCACTGGCCAATCAACCACAAATGGAAGTGCTCTCAACGAAAATCGAGTTAAATGCAAAACATGCGAGTTTCCGGTTCCCTAATTTCATTAGAGCACTTACCATTGTAGTAACGATAAAACAGTGAGCTTGCAAAGGCTTCTCAATAATCGCTCTAGGGTTTTCAGAAACCCAAATTCGCCAATTTTGCTTGTTAGCATACACTGCCAGTGAATGATTTTTTCAGAAAACCCAGCTGGTTGTTCCTCAGAGAATTGATCGAATCAATGACGGTGTGGATGGTCGGTCGGCTTCAATTCCTGCACCAATTCAACCTTGTAAGGCTTCACAGACAAATCCTTATGCAAAACTGGCCATGTGGTGAGAACGTAACGAACGAGGGATTGACAAATTTCGATCTGCTTCAACAATATGGCTTTCGGCTGCGATGTTTAAAGTTGCATGAGTATAGGCCATAGGCTGAGTGGTGATCTATTTAAAAAAGAATTATTAGCTATATATATATGACACCTGATGCACCTGTACAAATAATACGTATAAATTATATGCGTCATATTTTAATGTACTTAAGAAAATTATTCGTCGTTACGTTATATCATTATCGCGCTTAACGTGATCTATTTATTAAAAATGCTCTTACATACTGTGTAAATAACGCATTGTCAGTATTTGTCTTCATGCAAGCATAACAGTCATAATTTCGTTTTCGATATATAGGCGAATTAAAACGCTAAGATATCTGTTATATAGAAAAATCTGGCAGTTTATTTTGCAATATTTTTTTATACTTGTATATTTATGTATCCCGGGGTCACCTTATCGCATATCTATACAAAAAACTAAATTGAACTCTTAATTAAAAAAAAAAAAACTTTCTTAATGTGCATATTTAATTTTCCATTTCATTACTTGTTAAGCATTAAAATGGTTATATTTCAAGATAATATTTAAGAATTTGTATATCAAATTTCACTAATTATGTGATAAATCTATTTTTGAAAAGAGAAAATAGTTGATTAGGAATTGTATAATTGAATAAGAATTTTATTTTATAACGCTTATTGCTTATTAGATTTATTTACTTGCTATGGTCTTTTAATTTTAAATAAAAAATAATAACACCCATATTATTAATAGTTTTTTTTTCAATATTTTACTTAATACTCTCATCCAGCTTGTAACTGCAATTTTTACTTTAAAACGTTTATCGAAACTGTAAGCTTGCTTTTCTGCACTTGCTTCTACATAGGTTAGATATTATGGTTAGAGTCTATAGTTAAAAAAATGCCAGTATCCTACAAAAATATTTTCCCATTACTTTTTACATGATATTGTAGTAAAAAGAAAAGTGAAACATTTTTTTTTTGTTAAGAGAAGTAGCACTTCAGGCAACAATGCCTATTTAGTCAAGTACCGTGCTACATTCTTTAGGAAAGGGATAGAGAAGAGATGAAACAGGTGGTGAAAGTAGAAGGATAGTTAAAAATTAACTGCCGTATAAGACAGCACAGCGACCAGTGACTATGCTTTCATCGCTGGGTAGCCCCACCGACAGTCAATTTTGTAGTGTAAAAAACCAAGGTATTCGTTGGGAATCGAACCCACAACCCCCATACTGACAAGCTAGTACACTACCTACTAGCCTACAGGGGCACCAACATAAATTCAGATTTATGTTTTTTCCAACTTTGTTTCTAGCTTTAAGGTGGGGAATTAAAAATAGTCTTTTATTTTGTTGTGCTTAATTTCATACGCAACACTAATTGTTACAAAATTATTTACAGGAAAAATAAATTAAATTGACCACATCACCCCTGCCTGTCTCTCACAGCGGCAAATGTGTGACAATGTTTTAAGTAAAAACAATCAAAATTAATTAAAAAATTATATTTAAATAACGGCACGCACACCTTGTCATAGACATAAAATATAATTAAAAGTATTTTACGATTCTGATTTTTCCTTTGGCTTAGTCATAAAATCGAAACTTTTATATATTTTATAGTCCAAACATATTGATTTGAAAGACATAAACAAAACCGGCACTCAAAGTTGAAAACACACACCTTAAATTTTATGGTCAAGTAAAGGAAAACACTTTATACATGCACACCCAAAATGGTTGCTTCTGGAACAGAAGGTATCGTAAAAGAATAAATTTATTTATTTCAAATAAAAATGGACATCAAAATTGAAAAATGAACATAATGCTTAAAGTATGAAAAGAAATAAAAAAGAATTAAATAAATTTGGAAATTTTTGTTGTTGTAGACCATAAATTATGCGCACCTGCAAACGTGGAAAATAAAACTTAAAACCAATTAAGCAACAATTTTGTTTATTTAAATACTGATATTTTTTTCGGATTCTTTGGCTATTTTAAGACAATTTTCAAAATTTCTTTTTTGTTACTTGAAATCTTACAATTTGCCTCTATTGATAAAAATCTTCATACTTTAAAAATTTTAATGGAGACGAAACCCTACAGCATGCAATATATTTTTAATATCTATTTTATTTTTAACATAATTTATATCGCTGTAGCTCTTAGTAGCAAAAAATGATAATAATGACCCCATCTTTTGAGCAATTGCAGTCAAATATTTGAAAATTATACCGAATGTACACTTCTAATATATTCTCTACATAATAACGAGTACAACTATTTAAATTAAAATTCAAAGGGTATTCCCATAGAGTTTAATGGATATGTGCTTTTCTTTTGATTGGCTATAGAGAAAATTAAAACATATTAATATAACACTATATCCACCATAAGGATAAAATTACAAATTGTGACGCCCAAAAGTCGGCAGGCTCGTTTTTGGATCACATAGCAATTAAACTCAATATATATTTAAATTTTTTTATTTTTTTACTGAATTTCATAAATTTTTACATTTTTTTAAATTTCTAAATATTTATTGTTTAATGAATTTCATAATTTTTTTAAAAGAGAACATTATTATTATACACTTTTGATTTTATATAATTCATAATTATATTTTATAATTACATTTATTATTTGTTAATGGAATATTTGAAATTACAATAGCCGTTAAGAAGTGCCACCTATTAACATGAAGATACATCCGTAGAAAAAACATACCATCAAACTCACCCCTAAACAGTCGTAAGCAGTTGTCGTTTAGTGGTATGGGTGTGTATGTGTGCCTGGCAGGAACATACAAAAGGCGAGATAATTACGTATTGAAGTTGAGTTGGCCACGGGCAAGCAACCGGGCAAGACTTCTTTTAAGTGAGTTAGAATTTTATTCAACTTAACTAAAATAGTCTTGCAAATAGGTTTCGCTCACTTAATCAAAGCCAGAATCTTATTCGACTTTGAAGTAAGCGAGACTCGCTATAGTCTCCGGCTCAGTAAGTGATGTCGCTGCTTCACCTGGCCAGAATTTTATTCACCCAGGTGACGGAGCCCAGAACCAGGCCGCGCTTTGTTCAGCACGGTCAGAATTTTATTCGCCCTAGCTGAACAAGACGGACGAGATCGTCAATAGGCCACGGAGAGGTTGATCGTCTTCGGCAGGCCCAGTTAGTGCTGTCGCTGCTTCACCTGGCCAGAATTTTATTCGCCCAGGTGACGGAGCCCAGAGCGAGGCCGCGTTTTGGTCAGCACGGTCAGAATTTTATTCGCCCTAGCTGAACAAGACGGACAAGATCGTCAATAGGCTAACACCAATTTCGACGTGGAAAGCTTGTCTCAGAATCTTATTCGTGACAACCGCGACAAGTCAAAAATTGGTGGACAGGCCAACTGTTCTACTCAGACTGGACCAGAATTTTATTCGCTCCAGTGTGAGAAGCAGTAGGCTAGCCGACGGAGAGTGGAGAGGAAAGTTTTGAGGGCCAAGAAGCGGTTGATCATCGTTGGCGTGCTCAGTAGTGGTGTAGTTTAATTATAACTTAGTTTAAGAGTGAATTATAATAAAAGAATTTTTTTTATAAAAAACAAAAGTGTCTCTTGTGATTAATGAAAACATTTTGTTTGTAACGAACCCTAGACGCCGCGAGCTTTACCCCAGCATAACGCGAGATCGTGTCGTTACAAAATTAAAGGGTGTACCCACAGATAATGTTATTTTATATATCGGGGTTTTCAACAAGAGGCTTGTTTTTCAAATGTTGCAACACCAATAACATGATAGCAGATCTAAATTTATTAACGATTGGGGTTATCCAACATCACCACATGGCGGATTTTTTGCAAAGATTTGATTTTGAAGCCTCACACATGATTTGCCTGAACTTTTACAAATTTGTGTTCTGCAAAAGCTATATAACTAAGAACTGCCCAAACTTTTTCACATAACTAGCAGAACGCTGAATATAAATTTAGTATTAATCTGAGAGCCTTCAAGTTCTTAAATAACCGCTAGCTTAGAAAGCCTAGCCGAAATTTTTATAATGGCAATATGTAACAGAGAATATGATATTTTCGTAATGACTAGTATATCTTTGGCCTTTTCAAAAGAAAAAGGTTAATCGATTTAGTACTGTTACAAGTCTTCTATTCAAATTGTCTATTTCTGTTAACGTTAAATCTAACATTTTGAAACACAGCAGTAAACTTCAGTGCCTTAAAAAAATGTTTAATTCATTTGATATTACAACTTACGGAAGCTATTGGAACACATAAAGTATGTACATACCTGCAAGAAAAGGGAAAAGAAATAATTAATTTTTATATAAAATCTTGTATTTAAACATCTAAGTAAAAATTTAACAATGAATACAGATTTTATTAATTTATTTTATAATTATTTTTTGGTAATAGCAACTGTTATGCCATCATCAACATCATCTACAATTATACTATCAACATAAAATGCCTCATCAGAACACTTTACTTAGAAAGTGTATAAATAAAACATTAAAAATTTAAAATATTTTCAAACATACAACAACATTTTTGAGTACTTAATGAATAATGAATTTTCTTCCATATGTCCTACTGATTAAATAAACATGTGAAATTCATCAATAAAAAATATTGACGCATAAGTGTCTCTTAAAATACTTGTCAATCAATTGTTTGTAAATCGGCTTAAATGCTAAATATAAAAAAAAAGAAATTGTTAAAATTCATGAACATTAGAAGGCCTTAGAGATACCAGGAAGATAAACAAACTCAAACTCAGGAGCGTTACAATTTCAAATGAAATACTAAAATGACAGGAGAAAATGTTTAAGTTAACACTTAGCAAAAATTCACAAATATATAACAAAATAAACTGACAAGACAACAAATCCTTACGACTACATTAAATCAAACTTTGTAACCTATGAATATTAGTTGGGCATAACCCAGTTAACCGTATTAAGAAAAATCAAATATAAATGATATGAAATAAGATATAAATAACACACATTTTTCTCAAAGTATCATGTATGGAAAAGTAGCTTTCTGTAATGGAAAGCTAAAATTTTTAAATAACTTTAAGAAAGGACATTCTCTTAAGTACTTTTCTATTATTTTTCAATACTTTTTACCAAAATTGTAATAATAGTTTTTAAAAAAAAACCATTTTAGTACATTTGGAAAAATACCTAAAATAAAAAAATCACTACTACGTACACTACTATTTAATAAAAAAAAATTCCTTTTCCAAAAAGTGTCAGCGATAAATAAAACATAAATCTTTTAAACTGTGTTCAAAATATTTCTTAAAAAGAAGTTCAAAAAAGTACCTTTTGAATATCTAAAGCACTCATTTAAAAAGATAATTTAAAATTAAATTACCTTTTACAATTGCAATTTTAAGGATTTAATAAAAAAAGTACGCTATATGTTAGTGGTCCCTTAACGAAATTGCCCCATACTATGTAATTCTTTTTGACAATAAGTGCTAAAGTGTAATAATTTAATAATTTGGATTTATCAAGAAAAGTATCGCGAGGATTGTTCAAACATATTCATTACCAAGTGTCTTCGTAAAAAAAGTACTTTTTTTTAAAGTACCTTCTTGAAAAAAGTACCTTTTTTATTTAAGTATTATTGGCAGGTATTGCTAAAGTGATATACTTTAGTAATTGATTAAAATATAGTTCATTATTTTTTAAAATATATATAAAAATATAATAACTATTGGGTTTATCTACAAGAAATTTGTTTTTCAATACCAACAACATGATGGTTTTGACATTAATTTTTTAACGTATTCGTAGTATATGCATTGCCAATCGTTACAACGAATTCACCTTCTCACGAAAATCGCATCAACATAATTAATATCCACTATGAAAATGCGGTCTCTTAAGGTTACATTTCGTAAAATTCGTGTTAATTTCAGACAACATAATCGTCCTTCTGAGATTGCTATTAAGAATTTGACTATTATGCACACCTCCCCCCCCAGGGGCACATTTAAAAGTCTTTATGGATCACACAACTATCTAGACTTGAGACTTGTGGGGGTAAAAGGGAGCCCAGTCCTCTTCAAGGCTAGTAAGGAGCCAACTGGAAAATCCACTATATTTCCACGGGAATCAGTAAAGCCCCAGAGTTCAGCTATTTGTTTTTTTAGGCATTCAGCTGTTCTCTGACTGATTATTGAGAACGGCAATTCGGGAGTATCGTGGTGGCTGTGTATTTCAAGGCCTTCGCTTGAGTTTATGGGTCGAATCTTTCACAATGAACACAATGAATGGTTGAGGTCCAATGAGCATGAATGCCGTCGTGTTCTTAATTATAATAAGCTTCATGGGTTCTAGTCCAGTAAGATACTCTCCAGCTCTTCAGCAAGGGGTAGTGGTTTGCAACCCTGCTTTGGAACCGCTGAAATTGCAACTAGGACAGAGTTGTTGCTAGTATTAGTCCTCGAGATCCTAGGGCGTGAATGACGTTGCTTTTCATTTCCAGTGGTTTGACTACCATCTGATTAAGGCTTACGGCTAGGTGCAGATGTAAATCTTATCACGGAATTATGCATACCTGTTCTTATTGGACTAATCTCTACAATGATTATAACATCCTAATTTTGGAAAATTATTCAAGCATCTTAATTTAAATGTTGACTGGGTAGATCTTTACGTAGACCTGATTTCTATACTTGTATTGGTGGGCTTCTAAAATACTTATAGCTTTCAATTTTCAGAATCGATAATGATAATATATTATAGGCCCTCTGTAGGCTAGTAGGTAGTGTGCTAGCTTATATGACTGGGGGTTGTGGGTTCGATTCCCAATAAAGAACATGGTATTTTTTTACTACAAATAAAAATTGACTGTCGGTGGGGCTACTCAGTAATGAAGGCATAGTCACTGGTCTGTGAGATGTCTTATACGACAGTTAATTTCCGTAACTATCCTTCTACTTTCACTACCTGTCGCATCTCTTATCTATCACTTTCCTAAAAGAATGAAGCACGGTACTTCACTAAATAGGCATTGTTGCCTGAAGTGCTGCTTCTCTTTAATAAAAAAATATGAAAATATTGCTATAAAACCATATGAAAATCGGCCTCAAAAAGCATACCATAAAAGCGATTTAACTATTAAGTTCATATAAGAGGTATTTTCTATAGAGGTATAGAAATTTGAAATGGATTGATATAATAGATGATTACAGAAGTCTTTTAAATTGTCATAAATTCGGTTTTTTCGAAAAAGAATCATTTGGTGATATAATTTAAATATGACTTTATGAATGTGACCGCAATGGCTTACTCGGCGGTAATCTAATCCGGAAGTGCAATTCTCGATGATTTTCTTAAGATTTGTAGCGAATATTTTTCTCCAATTGGTTAATTATTCGGACTTACCGGCTTAGACTAGCGGCGTCTAAGCGTAGGATCTGGACAGCCAATTTACGGTTCGAAAACGTTAAACTATGCGCTTGAGAAACGTTTTCTTCAATAAATTAATCGTAACACGAGTAACATGTTGCGCTATTTTGTTGAAACCATAGCTCCTGTGCATCGTGATTGTTCATTTGATGAATAATAAAGGCAGTAATTATTGCTCTATAGTATTCACGATTGACTGTAACGTTCTGATCAGCATCGTATTTAAATAAGTACGGACCCATGATGCCAGCTGCTCTTAAAATAAAACCAACAGCCCATTTTTTATTGTAACATAGCCTCAATATAGACTTGAGGATTCACTACAAATACGGCACCTTTGCTTATTGACGCGTCCACTTAAACAAAAGTGAACTTTACTGTTAAACACAATTCGCTTACGAAAATGCTTTTGGGCCCAACTTGCACAATTTGGAAGCGTTGTTCAGGCGTAAATCTATTCATGCTGAAATGCTAAACCAAAATAAATATAAATTACTTGACAACTGAAAATATGGCCACCAATAAGAGAACTACTGCCAACTTAAAGTCCTACAGCTCTTTATAAAATGCCCTTTATTTTTTACTAAATTTACGTACTAAGTCTTTAGGTTAAAAGATATTTTTTTTAGCCATTCTAATATATCTTTAACCTAATACAAATATCAAGGTACCACAGGTAGAATCCTGTAACAGATGCACAGAATGTTATTAATAATTTGTTTTTAATTACCAACTCTGTTTTTAATTTGATTATATTACAGATAACTTATTCACTGGGTTAGTCTTAAATGTAGCTTCTTATGTTGTAATGCTTAATGTAGCTTCGTATGTGTATTCGTACGAATACGTTTTTATACCTTCATCTCCATATAATACCATGACATTATCGGCATTCACAAAAGTTAAGCAAACAATAAAAAGACAAATTGTGAAGGAGAGATTTTCGCAAAATGTTTATCTACACACTTGCTTAAGCTACCGAAAACTGAAGAAATGAAACCGAAATAAAAATTTCTTAAAATTACAAATTTAGCCAAAAGTTGAGCAGAAAACCAACAGTATTAGCAATAACTTAGGAATGGGTATAGGAAATGTATGTGAGTAATGCAGTTGGTAAAGCTTTTAGGCACAAAAACAACAATGTGAAAAGAACAGAAACAAAAAAAAAACAAACCAATAAAAACAAACACACATACAAATATTCATTTGTACTTTTAGGACTACAAATGTACTCATGTATGTCACTACGTATAAGTAAGTAAGTGCAGACAACATTAAGATGATGTCGGCAATGACAACGTGACATGTGACCGTAAACAGATGTTTTTTAAGATGACAGACACATCTAATGCAAACCCCAATGCAATTCTAAAGCTCAAACACATACGGATGTACTCACACTAAATTTTATATATTTTAAACCATTTTGATAAAAAGTTAGTTATTTGTTTTTTCCGATATTTATTTTTATTTTCTTGTATTTCAAATCCATTAAAGAAAAAAAGTGTGATATTTAAGTCATTTTATATTTGTAATATATCTTAACTTTCTGCGAGTTATTGAGAAGAATTCTTCCAAAAAATACTTACAGATTATTATTTTTTTACCCTTCACTACAGCTAAAAAAGTATATACGTTTGGCATTCCGTTTTAATTTTTTTTTCATAATATATTGTATTATATTAGTTCCGAATGCGGTGCTATTCAGCAAACCTTAGGCTGATAAGCAAAAAAGGCGAACGCCCTTTTCAGATGGTGTTGAATTAAAATATTTTGTAATTTAACCACGCAATTTCCCAAACAAAAAATAAAAACTATCAATTACTCAAATTTTGGCCCCGCGGGGTACATTTATAAGTCTTTATGGATCGCACAACCATCTAGACTTGTGGCTTGCGGGGGTAAAAAGAAGCCCAGTCCCCTAACAGGCTAGCAGGAGCCAACTAGACAATCCACTATATTTCCGCGGGAATCAGTAAAGCTCCAGAATTTCGCTATTTGTCTATTGAGGCTGGCCCTTCTAGAGTAATGTAGTGGCTGTGTTTTTCGAGGCCCTCGTTTGAGTTTGTGGGTCGGATCTTTCACAATGAACACAATGAATGGTCCAGGTCCAGTGAGTAGAAATGCCGTCGTGTTCTTAAAATATTAAGCTTCATGCGTAATGGACCAGAAGTTGGATAGTCTCCAACTCTTCAGCAAGGAGTCAAGGTTGCGACCTGCTCCGGACTTTTGAAGTTGCAACTAGGAGTGACCGGAGGATATACGTATCCGAAGGCCATCTGATATGGGCCCACACGGCTAGATGCAGATGTAAATCTTATCACGTATTCAAATTTTGGCAAGAAGAGAACAAAGATAGTCGACTGTTGCTTTACCATGAATATTGAAAGTAAAGATAAAAACCGGCAATAGTGATGGTTCAACTTATTTGCTTGCTTTTGTTTTAATATGCAAAGACTAGCATGGTTGCAGGTGAAGCTAAAATATACAAAGTGGCATGCAAGTGATCCTCTGGTCTTCTATTGTTTCGATAGACTTCTATACTCATCTAATCTAACTTGGTTACATCCACTTTTATTTTAATAGATAGATTATAAAGATAAAGGTTAAAGGATGTTTTGTCTAACGGTGGGTTTCGATGAAATGAAATAATTGCAAAGCCTCAAATGTTCATAGAAGTATAAAAGGAGCTATGGGTGACAACTGCTGTGTTCGTTTTGTTTTGGCTACGTTTTAAGAATAAAACAATAAATATATCATTACAGAGTTATCTGTAATAACTTGGTATGGCTTAAGGGGGTACCATAAAGATTCCCAATAGAATACTGCCCTCGCAAAATTATTTGCTGTTCGTTAAAACAATATAATTTTCTACTAACTTGTACCTTTAACAGTGGAACACCTCTTCCCACGTCGATAAACTCTAACTCCTGTGGCTATGTGGGATGGCATACATTTATAATCGTAAAGCTACATACAGCTTCTTCGAGAGTAAAAAGTAACAAAGCCTCCTGATGGAAACCCAAACGAAGCGGTCAAGGTGGCCGTCAACATTAAGCACGATGCCTTCAAGCTATCAATGGAAAGATGTATATATGAAGGAGTTTTTTCCGCGTAGTGAAAGATTAAAAAGTTGTTGCTACTACCAGAGGGGAAGAAGCCACCCGGAAAATCGTCTTCGTATAGCCTTATAAGCCTTCTGGACACATTGGATAATCTTCGGAAGACTACTGGCGATGACAAAGACCAATAGTACATTATGGGATCACCAATAAGGCTTTGAAAAAGCATTATTGACCTTTTATGCCGTTTAGAAGGTAGTAGACCTGGTTCCCACCTTTTTAAGAGTGTAACAGACTATTTCCACAAGAAAAACCTCAAGTATTACAACGAAGATGGTATTAAACAATAGGACGCCACAGGAGGAAATCCCCTGAGATCTGCTCTTCGACCATTCCTATGGGACATATGTACGACGGAGCTCTACGTCTAAACCAGCCCGAAGGATTGTATATGATTGGTTTCGCCGACGAACACATAGTAAAAGTCGAGAGTATTACGAACACGGCAGCGGCTCATATAACAGCCTGGCTAAATATCGCTGGTTTGAAGTTGGCTGATCATAAATTTGAGGCTGTCCGTATAACCAGTCACAAGAAGTTGAAATATGCAACTTTGCTGGAAGGAAACCAGGTTATCAAATCGAAAGAGTCTATGAAGTATCTTGGTGTTGTGTTAGACAACAGGCGGTCTTTCATCACACAATCAAGAAGGCATCAATCAAGATGTACTGTCCCAAATATTTCCGAACATCGATGGTCCTCGTTATGTTTGGAGAATGCTTTTCTCAGAGGTAGTCAGCTGCTACGTTCTACCTTCTACGTTGTCCCGATTTGGGCTGAAACCTTGAAAGTGGAAAAAACAGGAGAATAGTAACATCAGTGCGTAGGCTCTGTGCAATAAGAGTTACAAAGGGCTTTAGAATAATATCTAAATATGCCACGTACGCCTTAACCGGAATGCTACCTGTTGATATCATGGCAGTTGAATTCAAAAGGGTCTTCTTTAGGTGAACAATGACGTGGACAAATGAAAAATGTAAAAGGAGAAGAATCAGCTACATCAATAGCTCTATTGCAAACTAAGTAGAATAATTCCGTGAAAGGACATATAAGCAAATCCCGGAAACCCTCTCGTAGATTTCGCGGCTGATAGGAAACTGTAGTTACCACATTACGTAATTTTTATCCGGTAATGGAAGCTATTGTCAATACCTATGCCAACGTCGACACGATAGCCTGCCCCTTTGCGCGACATGTCCAGAAGTGAACGATAATACGAAAAAGGCGGTTTTTTATTGTGGACGCTTCTCAGAAGAAGACAGTTGGTACATAAAGCAAGCCCAGAAGGCCTTATTTACTACAAGATAGCTTCGGACAGCAAGTGGAATAAGATCGTCTCTTTTGTGGTAGTTGTTCAGGAATACTTACGAAAAATAGACGCATAAGGAAGGGCCCATGAGGCTGCTTCCTTGACTACAGCATAATTATTGGTAGCCCCGCGAAGTACTACGTTACGCCAGTTCCGCGGGGAAAGTGGTTGAAGTGTCGAACACTCGGGTGCGAATCTTACATGCAGTTAGCCTGTGATAACAGTATCTTAAGAAAATCATTGGCGCGACTAGCAAACACACACACACACACATATACATTTTTGGAATTTACCAATAATATTTTTATTTGTTCTTTTTTTCAAAGAGTACTGTAAACAGAAAATATTAGCCAAAAGCCAAAATAAAAATTTTATTGGAACACGCCAAAAATGTACTTTATGAGTACTTTTTCATAGTGGGTAAAAAGTGCTTTGAGGATTGTTGTAAAAACCTAGTAGTATGTAATTATTATTACAAGAATATTACTAAACGTAGAAGAACTGCTAATAAAAGTTTTATTTTATTTTAAAAGAAAATAAGTACCTTTTTAAAAATTACTTTTTTAAAAATGTCTATAACTTAGTACTTTTCGCGCATTTGAAGGAAGAAAGTTGTTTCAGAAAAATCTGCTTTGTTATACTGTTCTCAAAAGTAAAACACAAAATTAATTGCTTTTTAAAAGAGCACCAAACAAGAATAATTTTATATAAGAAATTTAACACATTAATTAGATTTCGATGGCTGGACAATTTAAAATTTTTCTAAATATTAAGTTTTAACATAAGCAAAGGCAAAATGCATGAAAAGTTTCCTCACTACAAGGCTAATGTATCCTGGGTATGTATCCCATAATTTAGTCTTTTTTGATATTATTTATACTGATTCTCTACTTCTTCATCTCCGGTTTAAATGATACTTAAAATGTATTTCCATAAAAAATACAAAATATAAGAAAAAATTCTTTTTTTTTCTTTTCATTAAAATAAGGAACAAACAGAAATTAACGTGCACTTATTTTCTTTTTTATTTTTCTCATGGAAAAAAATCTTGACTTTACCAAAGTGTCCTTTTTTTGCAAGACTTCTTTTTTATACCTTTAAATAACTCAATTGATTTAAAAATAAGTTTTTTTCATTTTGCTGCTGTTGTCCTTATCTATTTGTTTGTGTGTGTTTGTATACGTGTCTTGTATTGAATGTCTATTTTTAAGCTTGAATAAATTTCCAATTGACTGCATTAACAAAACAAACAGGATGAATGCATTCATTCTCTTCTTCTTTTGCTTACACTCGAAATACAGAAAAAATAAGAAATTTTGTTTTTTAATTTAAGAACTAAAATTTACTAAAGAAAATCAAGTAATAAGCAAAAATAAAAAATAAAATAAAATGTTTATATGTAAATGTATATGATCCTGTAGATTGTGCTTAAGGTTTAACAAAATTGTTGTTGCTGTTTGAAGCAAAGTGGTAGAAGGTAGACTTTTTAAAAAGAATTTAAAAAGATGTTGTATATTTGACAATGATTTGACTAAAAATAGTTTGTGATTAGAATTGTGATTACAAGTGGATTTGTAAAGTCGATTTATTTATTTTTTTTTTGTTTTCGTTTCTATATCCTAAAATAAAATATTTTTTCCGTTTTTATGCTTTATAAAAAGCATGATTTCCGGTTTGAACAGAATGGACATTTATCAAGTGTGATAAAAAAGAAACCAAAATACTAAATGCAATTCTGTTTTCTGTTTTGAAGCAATTGAAACTCTTTTGAAATTAAATTGTTTATACAAATAAAAGTGATTTTCAAAAAAGGTAAAACTCATATTTTTTTCCCAAAATTAAGTTTTTCTTTTAACTATTTTTTAAGAAAATTTTAGTGTGAATAATTTGGCAATTTTTTTTAACTACAAAAATTCTTTATCGAAAAATATTATACTTCAAAGAATAAGCTTTTAACATGTTATTAAAAATGTAGTTTTTTCAAATACTAAAATCAAAATTTGTAAGGAAAAGTAATTTAAATAAAATAAAAAAAGTACTAAAGTAATTTTTATTATAAAGAAAAGAAAAGTCCACCCCACAAAAGAAATTAAATATTTTCTGTACTATGTAACCATTAGCCGTATTAGGTTGCTCTGAATTTTGTATATCATTTTCATAGCGCCTTCTCATCTGTTGGACTATGTAATGATTTCTTATACACATTGGTCCTAGTGGCCCTCTTAATGTTCTCTAATCATTCGGTGCAATTTAAAATTTTTTTTTTTTTGGATTATTTTGTCATTGCAAAATGATTTTACCGGCTATATTGTAGATTTCAGTGAAATTTCCTAGGACCTTGCGAACTTTAATAATGGCATTGTGGGCTATAATAATCGTATATACAAAGCCAAACAGAATAAAACATAATCTAACCAAAAACGAGTAAGCAGTTGATTTCCATAACCTTTATATCACCTGAAGCGTAGCAGGACTTCCTGAACTTCATTAATCATCCCATCAGTTTTAGGAATTCTTGTTACATCTACTGGCTAGATGTGTATCCATTTCCTGTAAGAAGATGCTATCATACAGGCTAATGTAACAAAGATACAGAAGAAAAATTTAGAAAAAAGAAGTCGAAAATATGTTGTCTCAAATATCTAGTTAATTTAATATCAGAAATAAATAAAAAATAATTATTTACTTGCTAGATTTTTGGCAAAATTGTACTACTTTAACAAATTTAAACACAAAGTAAAGAGTTTTAAATATCATTATTTGTTTCTTTTTCAAATGTTTAAGTTTAATCAAACCCAATTTTCCGGTCGCATAATTTCACGACAATCAACAGTTAAGTGCCCAGTCAGATTGTGTGATTAAACACCACTGGATTATCGATAAAGCCAATCGATCAATTTCAGTCTTAAAACTCGATATCCCTGATATCGATATCTGACACTTGGTCATGGAGGATATTTGCCAGAAATAAATTTTCATTCATAATTGCCAAACTCTTCTCTTGGTAATACAATAAATAATTTTAATCATGTTAATCTAACTTTTTTTTTTTATTTTGTTTTAGAAAACAAACTTCTTGTTGAAAAACCCCTACAATTAAAAAAGTGTTTTTAAATATTGTTAACACCATGGTCCTTACAGAAAAAAAAAATATTAAAATTAGTATGTAGAGTACTATAAGACAGGAATTTATTTTTTTGCGAAAAAAAATTATTTTAATTTGGTACTTTTTTTGACAACATATTTTAGCACAGTTGTAGAGGACATTTTTAGGACATATTGTTCAATATATATCTTAATGATATTGCTAGTCTAGGTTTAAATGGCAAAATATTTATCTATGCAGATGACTTATGTTTGCTCTACCCTTACAAAGAGGATTTAGTTTTAAAAATGAATGTGGAAAGGGATGCAGCTCTTATTTTAGAGTTTCCAAGATTGAACAAATTAGTGTTGAACCCAAATAAGACAAAATTTATGAGATGTAGGCCTCAACCAACTCGTAATTTTTCGAATTGCGAAATATTGGTAAATGGAGAAAAAATTGTTGAGGTAGAGTCGATCAAGTATTTAGGAATTCATCTTCAGAACAATTTGGGTTGGCAAAACCAAATTAAATATGTTCGTTCGAAAATATCACCGGCTCAAGGTATCCTCTATAAGCTAAGATATAGATTAAATGCAAATACTAAGCTTTTAATTTTTCAAGCTCTTGTGCAAAGTCACCTTTATTACCTTACACTTGTCTATGGTTAAAAGAAAAACAGTGATTTAAAATCTCTTCAAATTATCCAGAACAAATCCCTCAAAGCTGTATTTAATTTACACAACCGGCATTCCACTTTGTTACTCTATAAAGAAGTTGCCAAAAATGTATTACCAATATATGGAATTTATAAACAAAAACTCTTAATATATGTTTTTAAAGTGCTACATGGAGTAGGCCACCATACAATTCGTTTTAACACAAACCAAACCGTTTTTAACACACGAAACAATTCAAATCTAAGAATTGCTTTTTGTCGGTCAGAGACCACCAAGCAGAGAATTGAACATATCGGTGCTTTGGAATACAACAATTTGCTACAGTATTTAAAAGAAAATATGTCAATATCTTCTTTTAAAAACCTTTTAAACGTTTATTTGTTAAATAATATTGATATACTTTTAATGTAATTTCATAACTTTATAATGTACTGCTTTGTATTTACATACCTACATACGTACAAATTTATTAAAAATTATTTTAGTGTGCCTTAATTATTACAAAATACTAATTAAGATCAAAGTTGCCAAGCCTGTCTCAAATAAAGCCCTAGTGGCGCTGATACCATTAATTAATCATTATGTTATGTAACTATAAATATGTTAAATTTTAATAAATAAAAAAAAAAAAAGTAATTTTAATCAAAATAAAATTAAACTTCCAAAACTTATTTTCAAATTTAAGCGTAAAGAAAAGTTTTCAAAAGACTTTGTGTTTGAGTGAAAAAGTAGTTTTTATTAAAAAAAATAGCTTCGAATAAAGCAACCTATTTAAAGGTAAAAAAATTATTTCTTAAAAAGCTACTTTTGTCAGCAAAAATACATTTTTTGTTATTGAGCTTGATCGACAAATCGAACTTCATTTACCAGAAAATCTCTTATGTAAAAATGTAAAAATGAATTTAATACAATAATTTTGCCTGTCTTGGTCCTCATTTAATATTTATTTAAATTAGGGTAATTTTGGTACAATGAATATGGTATTTAGAAGAAATGTTCACAATAAACATAAATAGTATTTACGCCAAAAAAGTTGAGGCAACAATTAACGATTTAAAAATAAAATATTTGTTCCAAGAATTTTTTAAGGTGGTTCTGAGTTAATAATAAAAAATGTACACTTTGGTAAAGCAGAAATAGAAAAACTTTTCGAAAAAAATAATGTTTAACCACAAAATCACTTTTTGGAAAAAATACCAAATCTTCTAAAATAAAAAACGATATAAACAAAAAAGGTACTTTTAGCTTTAATGATTTTTTAAGTATGTTTTAGAAGAAAAAAAAAAACACATTAATCAAAGAAAGTGAAATCAAAAAGTACACTTTATTAATATAAACAGATTAAAAGTCTTTAACTAAAGAAATTCGGAAAAAAAGGATGTTTTCAGAAAAATATATATTAAAACCAAAAAATAAAGAAAATAAAGTTTGAAAATTGCTTGAAAAGAAAGTTATACATTTTTCGCAAAAGTGATTTTATCTTTAGTACTTTCTTCTAAACATAATTTTTACTTGTATTTAATCTAAAAGAAAATATAACCCTGAAAGACATCTAAAAATATGGTGGTCTTTCAAACGTGATGTACAAAATTTTTATTTACTCGGAAGTATTTTAAATTGAAAGCGGTTTTATTATGACTTAAGAAAGTGATCTCTACTTAAACAAGAATACAGTGGTAAGATTTGTCAAAATATGTTCTATTCTGCCAAGAAAATACTTTTTAGAGAAATTTATTTGTTGACTCCAAAAAATTATTCTTAAAAAAGAAATTTTAACTATCACAAAAAAAAAAAATTATGAAAAGGGTTTTTTTGCAAACAGGTACTATTGCAAGAAAAAAAGTAAAACGTCCCGTTTTGGTACATATCGAAAGCATTTTCGGAACATTTAGTACTTTTAGAATGTTTAGTATACAATAATTAATTGGGGATTGAATTGAATTCTTTTGCATAGGTAACAATGTTTTTATTAAGACCAGCTCTTCCCTTCCCCAATGATGCTATAATTTTTCACATTGTACGGGAATTACCACTTCCAGCCATTATTTTTGCTATGGTATACTATGCCTATTTCAGATCCCACGAAATGGTATGAGAACCATTTACTTTGAAAGAGAAATTTCATGTTAAAAACAAACTGTTGCACAGGAAAATCCGCACTTAAGATTTTGTGCTATATAAGTTTAAAAAAAAATTCTCAGACAACGTAATGTTTTACTTAATTTTTGAATAAGTTAAATGAAAGTACTTTAAGCAAAAGTAAAAGTTTCAAAAAACAAATGCTTACTTTTAATAAGTGTTTAATTAAAAATTATATACTTCTATATTATTTCTCAACGTAAAACATTTTTCAACTCAAAAAATTATTTTGTGCTATGCGTTTCGTTTTAGTGAAAAATTCCCTTTTATTATAAAAGTACTACTATTTTAACTTTACCCTTAATCTCTTTGCCGTTAAATGTTTTCGTAATAATTTTGTGTTTTATACTTGAATGATAATATTCTTAGTTCTTGTTATCATTAACATTGGCTGTTATTGTTTGTGTTGTTATCTCATATAGCCAATCAATGGCTTGTGTCCCAGAAATGCAAATCCTTTACAACCCTTTAGAATATTAAATTATAAAATAAAGCGAAACGTTGACAAAATATAAATACACCGAATCTATTTAATAACTTAACTCTTTTACACAGAGAATAATAAAAAGTATGATGGTGTGTGAAGAAACTAACAATATAACTAATACTTATGCAAATACTAGTTTATATTTTATTAAGGCACTTAAACGAGGTCGACTTAATGAAATTAGGAAATATGAAAATATCTTTTGTTATGAAACATTAAGAAGGAATAAAGAATTAAATAACGAAATGTTATATTAAAGTGGCACATAGATTAACATCAATAGGAACGAAATTAATATTAAAAATTATAGTTGCAAATTATATTATTATAATTATTATTATAAATTAACTATAATTATATTGCAACACTTTTCTAATAATTGAAAGCGTAATGAATTTAATGTGCAGCAAATCTCAATAATAAGCGATACGAAAATATAAATTTCAGAAAAAATAAAATGCTCTTTTCGACTGATCTGAATCTTAAATATTATTTTCAAAGCGTCTTTTCATTTGTTGGACTATATAATAATTTCATATAGACAAGGGTCATATTGACCCTCCTAATATCCTCTAAAAATCCTTTGCAATTTAGGGATTTCTTTAGGATTATTTTGCCTTAGCAAAAGGATGCACTGGCTCTATTATACATGAAATTGCCTAGGGCCTTGTTCCTAATATCGATTAAACACTTCCATTGTGCCAAAGAGCAGAAAAAATGCATAATCTAGTAAAAATCGAGTAAGCAATTTATCTCTGAAACCTTAGTACCACCTGAAGTGTACCTAGAATTCTAGACTTTATTAATCATTCCATCAGTTTCATAGGTGCCCTTGATACATCTACAGGTCATTTCATTGGTTTTTCAACAAGAAGTTTGTTTTCCAAGACAAAACAACAAATTTAGATTAAAATGATTCAAATTATTATTGTATTACGAATAGAAAAAATCGGCAATTATGAATAACGAATGATATCTGGCAATACGACCATGCTGGTAGATGTCGATTTTTTCTCTAAAGTTTTTAAACACTTTTTGGCAAAATCATGGTCCTATTTCGTTAATCACATTACGGATTTTGAGTTTTAAGGCTGAAGTCGATATGATTGGCACCGTATAGATTCTGTCCTTAGCCCCACAAAAAATAATCTAGTGTTGTTAAATCACACGATTTGACTGGCCACTTAACTGCTAAATGTCGTGAAATTATGCGATCGGAAATTTTGGTCTGCAATAAATTGATCGTTTCGTTGACTGCGTGACATGTGGCACCGTCCTATTGAAGCCACATATAAGTGATACTCACGTCATCAATAATAGACCAAAATTGAATTGTTAGCATCTTGCAATAGCGTAATCCATTGACCGTTACTGCAATTCCAGCCTTATCTTAGGAAAAAAAATGGACGAATCACACCTCCGAACCACTTCACACGTTAAACATGCGAAGCCCTATCAATAATCAATAAGCCCAAATGCATCAATTTTGTTGTTTTGTATACTCTGACAAGTGAAAAAGGGTTTCGCCTGAAAAAATGCTTTTTTCAGAAAAGAGAGCCGGTTGTTCCTGAATAAACTGAGCGAATCTACGGCATTATAAATGGTCGATCGGCTTCAACTCCCGCACCAGTTGAACCTTGTAAGGTTTCAAAGTCAAATCCTTACGCAAAATTCGCCATATGGTGGTTTTAGGTAACCCCAGTTGTAGAGGACGTCGGGGAGTTAACATATTTTGATCTGCTTCAACACTGTGGTTCACGGCTAAGATATTTTCAGCTGAACGACCCAGTCGAATACGTGCTGGTGTTCACACATTTTCCATCGTGGATGTGGACTCAGATTTAAAGACCAAATCCTTAAGAGCGCTCCCAGAATAACGATTATGTTGTCCGAAAATATCACGACTTTGACGAAATGCAGCTTTAATAGAACGACCATTTTCATAGCAGTTTTTAAATATTTTAATGCGATTTTCGTACGATATTAAATTGCATTTATAAAACTATAATGTTGTTGGTGTTGGCACAATTGAAAAACAAATTGCTTGTTGATATTTAACTTGCTCATTCTCTCTACTTGGTAACTCCTGGATATCGATGGGTGTCCTTGACGATCAATTGAATTTTTCCTCGGTTCCATTCTTTGTAAGAAGATAGTACCGTAAAGATTGAAGCAACAAAGATACGGAAAAATAATTTGGATAAAAGAAGATAAAATTATGCCATTTCTAATATCTATTTTTCTATATATAAAAATAAATAAAATATAATTATTTACATGCTGCATTCTTGTCTAATTTAAATTACTGTAATTACTCTATCAAATGTAAACAGAAACAAAATAATCTTTAAGACTTGTTTTTTTTAATGTTTTATGGAACAGCTTAGAGTTTAATCCTGATGGTTGCAAAATTTTTCGTGGGTGCCACTGTAGACTTTAAACCGCACATTAAATAACTGGCTGACAGCTGGCATTTTTCGGCATTTTAACTATCTCCTAACTATAGTGAAACATACATTTATTTGTTCATACTTTAGCTTGATGGCCAAGTCAATAAATAGGACGAAAATAAAACAACCATCCTCGTATTATTATTTTGCTCGAAACCAGCAATGAATATTATCAAGATATATAATAATATTCATCATGATTACATGCATTATTCCCTGTTTTTCGATTAAATTGTATGATGCGATATCCTGTGTTCCACAGTTTTCTTTAATAATATATTTTTATATATTTTTTAATTTCATGCAGTATGTAACTGTTATCGCTTTTTTTGCTTTGGCAAAGTCTAAGCAAGTGTAGTGGTGTAAGAATTTTGGTTTGTATAAAAAAAAACATATTTATTATAATATCATGCGTCAATGGCTGTGTCAGGGACAAGTACAAGTACAAAACCTTGCAGCAGTCAACAAAACAAACCAACGAATCAACTTACTAACCAGCCAGGCAAATAGTCAGCCAGCGAACCGATATAATCTACTAAGTTAACTCCTTTGCATAAGTATCATATTTAAAAAATATATAACAAAGACTATAATAATCTAAACAATAAAGGAGTAGAGCTCAACTGGCCAGAGATGAAGTTAAATAAAGTGTGAGAGCTTGTGTTAAAGATATATCAGAAATTTTCTATAATAGTCTATGCTAAAATAAAAAAAAAACAGTTATAGAATAACAATGGTCTATTATAATTTACTCTTTCCTTTCGTTGCTTTGCTTTCTTTAGCATTTACCTTCTTGTCAAACATCTTTTTTGTTCATGCAACATGTATGCTTAAGGACAGGGTGTTACAATATATAAGGTTTTAGTTTAAGTTTGTCAACAGACATACAGCACAAAAAAAAAAGTGTAGCATACCGCGATTATGTACACCTTCTACTTAGAAGCGTTTAAGACAGAGAAATTTAATTTTGTAGTATAATATAGTTTCTGTATCAAAACATAAAGAAGCTCAAACTTTGAAATAAAATAATGAAAATAATTATTATTTTATTTTGTTTTTGTCCTCAGCTAGATATTCTCCGAAGATCTTAGTCAAAATATTAAGACAAAAATACCTTTAAGAAATTAAGAGGCAACTTGTTATAAAAAAAAAAATCCTTTTATCAAAATTCATCTTTGAGGCAATGAAAGACAGCGCCAACCTTATAAGATTGCATAAAATTATCGAAGCCTTACGTTCTTCTACTACAGAATACTGGATTATTTCGATTTTCTTTAATTCATACCGAATCAACAACACATAAACGTTAAGGGATAAGCAATTATTCTTTAAATTCTACAGTTTTTTTTAAACATTAATTTTCATGTCAGACTAAAAAGGAGTCTATTATGAGCAGCAAGTCTAACACTAGGCTCCATTGTTTGATTCCTGAATATCAATTTGAACCCACTTAATTACAGATATTCCAGTGTGATTTTTTCTGAAATTAAGCCGTTTAATTAGTGGAAAGGTCAAAGGAAAAATTATGACTAACGAAATAAAAAAATAACCAATAAATCTAAATCCCTCCATTGTTTAGTTCCTGAATATCAATTTGAACCCACTTAATTACAGATATTCCAATGTGATTTTTTCTGAAATTAAGCCGTTTCATTAGTGGAAAGGTCAAAGGAAAAATTATGACTAACGAAATAAAAAAATAACCAATAAATCTGAATCCCTCAAGATGACTCTAGCGTTCAGCAGAGGTTATGGAAGAATGAAAACTCTTATACTAACGTTGTAGAAAAGCGACTACTACGAGTTAATCTTTCCATCGGAAGATGTGATGGAAATAGAAAGATCAGCAGCAACCATCTGTACTCAATTGAGTAGCATATGCCAAGATTTTTATGGCCAAGAGTAATTTAGTTAAAGATTTGAACACCGGTCTAATTCCAGTTTAATAATTTATTCTTGCATAATTTTCAATTCTCAGAGATAACTGCGGAAATAGATGATTATGTTCTAATAGGTATAAAGGACAAACTAACTTTGTATCATTAAGGTGATGATAACAAAGGATAGAAATGGGTCGCCATTACATTGCAATATCACGAAGATATGATGCGATGAAAGCGCAAATTTTACAATGCTTTGACTCTAAAAACTTAACTTAACCAGACACATCTGGTGCTCTAAAATTTGTGGTAATTTCAAGAACTTTAAAATAACGAAAAAAAAACATGACGTATAAGAAAGCCAGGTTTTCGGAGTTCCTTCGCAGAGGCTAATTAAACTAAAGGAGAACCTAAGCCTTAATAATAATAATAACCGTAAGTTTTTAAAAAAGAGCAAAAGAAAATTAACCAACAATAAATCGACAACAAAAATTTTCCTAAAACTGCGAGTTAATTTAATTTATAGTAATAAGTAACAATAATATCTCGATAAACATCTTCTGAATGCCACGGAGCCACGGATACTGCAACACCTTTTTAGTTAAGCTTTTTGAAATGTTTCACGCTACTTTATTTTATGTTATTATCCTGCATCTTTTGTTAATTGGGTCGCACTTTTTGTGTGCGACTCACTAGAGAGTTACAAAGATTGCCGTAATTATAAGGCGCATATCTTTAGTAGTGGCTTTCTCTTTATCTGAGAATATTAGGGGGCCTTCCTAAGAACTTCCGGACCTGTTTTTAGTTTATATTGCAGAATCCTTTTGATTACCTCATATCTGTAATCTTTAAGAACAAACCATAACGGCGAATCAAACCATTGTGGATAATATGTAGCGTCACCCACACGCTAGGAAGCCTTTAGATATATCTATCCTCCAGTCACTCTTAGTCGCAACTCCGAGAACTCGGCCAACGCCCTCAATCTTTGCTAAATAGTTGGACACTATCCAACATGGATGCTTAATAAAATTTGAGAACACAATTGCAAACATGCTCACTGAACCAGGACCATTCATTGTGTTCATAGTGAATGATCCGACTCACACAACTCAAAAGAGGGCCAAAAAGCTGAACTCTGGGACTTACCGATTTCTGTGATTCCGTACTTCATGTTTTCTGAATATCTTACAAAACAAAATCGCGTAAATTTCGGTTTTTTAGTGCAATTTGTATTTTTCAAAATTAACATTTTCCATTACACCACCCTTTATTAATGCAACCCTTTCTCCATTCACTACTCACTTAAAACAATGCACACCCATTACCAATCTTTCAACAGCGCCTTGTATCCTTTGTAACTCATCTCCCATTTAATATTTATCTAAAAGACTTTGTAATTTGTTTTCAAAACTGTTAGGACAAGGCATACGCTCGTGTGATAGCGTTTGTTGTGTGTAAAAAAGTGTGTTATAATATGAAAGTGTAGTGTTTCTTTCGTTGACGACATTGGGTGCATTTTTTTTTTTTGTTTTTTTTTTCTTTGTGTAATAATTTATTCATAAGTGGCATTATGGCGACAGCAATTCATTGTTTTTAAAGTTTAATAAACGATAGTCGGTTTGAATTGTTCCTCCTTAACAATTATAGATATAAAACATTAAGGATAAAAATATAATTAAATTTTCCCTTTAAATTGAAAAAGGAAATAATAGAGCAGAAGTCTGAGTTGGAGGTTATCATGAGGTATTAAAAAATTTAAAGACGTTTTGAAATATTTTTATGAATGGATTTAGAAAATAATGTTTTTAGTTATGTAGTGGTTTGATATACCATTGCGGTTTTAATATTTTTTAAAGAATTTTTGGGTTTTTTCTCATCTTAGATTTTTTACATTATCTTGCAGTAAATTAAAAACCTTTAGCGGCTTATTTAATTTAAGTGATATAAAAGACAACCAAACACAGAGATGGATAAGACCAAAGACAGATTATGAATTGAACCGTTATTGAAAGTGAATTCGTGATAGAATAGTAGCTAAAAAGTATTGTGTGGCTGAGCTTTCGCCACTCCTCAAACTGCAAGAATCAGAAATGTTACTAAATATAAATGAACGAAGTGTTAAAACACAAAGTATTACACCATTAATTTCATTAAGTTTTAGTAGAATCTAGTCTCATTATTGTAAAACATGATTGTAAAATTTTATATGAACAAGCAAAAAAATTTCTCAGTATAATTTAAGATAAGAACGACTACTCGAGTAGGTCATTTCTCTTCAGGATAAGTTCATCTGGATCTAAATACTTGCGCCTATGAATAAGAATGAAATCATAAACATAATATACCTCAAAAAAATACAATGGTAAAAATTATAGGAAGATGAAATGGAACGAAGGTGAGTCCTTAAAAATCTGACCACAATAACCGAAAATGCTTTGAATTCAGTGATATCGTAGAAATAAAGAGAAATACAATAGAGTAGATAGAAATTGTTTGATATGTGATAAATTTTATTCTATATCATGATTCTATCATATCAATATCTGTTTTCACAACCGTGAGGTGTATAAATTCTTTAAAGACTTGAAAGAACTAATGGTACAAATCTTTTGGGGAATAATGACCTGAAAAAATCATACTTCAATTAAAATTCGCAATAAAATCACATGTACAAATGTATGAAAATAGATCGCATGTTTTTCAATAGAGTTAAAATTCTTTGGTGAATTTCTTCAATTTAGTAAAATATGCATTTTAAGTTTCATTTTTAAAATTTTTTTCTTAAAAGTGTATAAATTTATACCAAAAAAATATAATTACATATATAAAAAATTGACTTACATATGTACATATACATACATACGTTTTAATAAACATCAGCTTTACTTATGTTACAAAATTTGCCAGGAGAGCCCAACGAAAATAATACGTTTTTAATAACTAGACTTTATTTCGAAGTAATTTTTCTTCGCATGAGAAAATATTAAGAGCAACTCGAAGAACTAAAGTTTTTAACACATTTTTAAGAAAAATTATTAATTTTTTTATACATCTTTTTATTTTCACTTTTCAATATACTATTCATTTTTCAATATCATATTAGTGAAAACATAAATAAATCGTTTTCACTTCTTAATTTTTTTACTTACGTTTAAACTTTATGAAGTTCCTAAACAGTGCTCAGTGCTTTAATTTAGACGTGTTGGATAATACTAAAAGTAAAAATATAAATATATATTCTACATACATACGGACATATGTATGTATGCACATTATCCGTGCTTTAAAATTTTTCGTGCGATTTGATTCACATAATTTTTAATAGTTTTTATAAGAGAAGAAAAACTTTGATATATTGGTCACTTTACTTTGAAGTTAAAAAATAATTTGAATGATTACCTACGTCTAGGTTTATCTATCTATTCTTATATATTTTTAGACATTGGCAGTGGAAAAAACCGACTGAATCTACAACAGGCCAGATTTCCTTTCCAATGGGCTCTTGCTAATTCACAACGTCTAAGGACGAACTAATTGCAAAACTGTTCACATACATTGCTCAAAATTATAGCGATTAACTTCGGTTAAGTGAAAGAGCCATTTTGGCTGCAAAAAACAAATACGTTGATTAAATAAATTAAAAAATCCAAAGCTTAATTAATGGCAAACGGTATTCGTATAAATCGATTTCTTCCATTACCGATTCCGAAAATAATGTTAACTACCCCGTAGAGTTCCTGAATTCATTCAACTTACCGGGAATGCCACCACATAACTTCCAGCTTAACGTTGGAGCGGTAATAGTTATGTTACTAAACCTGAATCAGACAATACTATGCGATGGTACTAGATTGGTTATTAAAAGGCTGATGGCATAAACTTAGCAATAATAATTATAGGAAAGTTTGTAGGTGACGAGCATTCGCAATGACGAGTAATAAATCCCAAAGACAATCGCTAAAAGTGTGTGGGTTAAACTTAGAATCCCAATATTTTTCCTCCGGGCAATTGTATTTTGCATGCTCTCCCAACAGAAAAGCAAAAAATATTGTTTACTATCAAGCTTTAAAATGAATGAATGAAAATAGACAAACAAAAAACGTAAGCGTATAACCTTTTTTGTTTATCTATTTATTAATGAATTACCTTAAGAACTATTTAAACAATAAATTGAAAAAATTTTGTGCCTTCTTTGTACTGAAATTTTTTTGCTAACTACATATGAGATATTATTCATTAGCTTCCGAGCGAAGCCGGATCATACAGCTAGTTACAATATAAACATTAAAAAAAAGTAAACAATGCTTAAACTATAGTACGCGTAGAGTTGTGTAAATTTAACAGATACTACTCGCACATAATATGACACCTCTCGCATATAAGTACCATACGGCGTCACAGTGCGACGCTGTGGTCACTAAAAATCAAGTAAGACTATTTTGGAGAAAAGCAACATGATACACTTAATTCACTTTAACATCTTGGTCTACTTTCCTCAGAGAAAATTAGAAACTAGACATACCGAGTATTAGTCTGACGGTGGCCTGCATGAAAACAGTGTGCCTTTAGTGTAATAGTATCGTGATTGTCGCGATTTTGTTTTTCACTTATTGCTAAGGATTAAGATAATATAAATACACGAAAAACCATTAACGACTTAAGTTACTATAAGATATCACAAAATGAGGGAAATGAATTTTTCCACAACTACCTTATGAAAACTCGCATAAGTAAATATCGGGTGTTTTTTATGGAACTATAGAACTTTAAGTTGGCAACACTTTTTTAATTTGCAGCAATTTCTCAGCTATACGATGAACCGGTCGCTTTTGTTTGTTTGTTTGGTTGCTTGTTTGTTTTGTCAATAAAGAAAACTACCACATTCGGAGTAATCATAATCCTCAAATGGTGTGCTTCATGGCTTTATGACTTTTTCATTCATCAGTTGCACAATCATAACACGCAGGTGCTGATGCACGACGTGTAAGACAGCTCGTGTGAAAATTGATTTGTTAAGGGAAACCTTTGGTAAGCGCATAGTTACAGTTTCGGAGCCATTTATTGGCCTCATAAATCGTGCGACTTAATGTCGCCTACAAACTCGAAACGATTGACTACGTGGAAGACAACATTCGCCATGTTATTATCAAAAGTTATCAATGATTGGGCTTCCCGATTAGAATACCTATCATCCAGCCGTGGCGGTTATATGGCTGAAATCTTATTTAAATTATAATGTCAATTAAAAAGATTCATTTTTGTATTATTTTGCTCTATGCCTTTATAAGAAAAACCCCAAAAACTACTGACCTTTTTTATATTCGAGCCTTTGAAAGCCCAACATATAATCTGGAAGCAGCAACGTCAAGAAAACATGGTTGTTAAGGGAAATCCACCTCAATTAAATAAAAAGGAAAGACAGATAAGAAATTTAATAGAGTGATGATTAAGTTTATACCCAAATATTCGATGTAGTTTATTAACTTTGCTACAATCTTTTTAATTTTTTTGTAACACTACAGATCCGAATAAAAACTAAAATTTAGAATGTAGTCTAAAAAAAATACTCGACCGTAAAGAAAAACTACAGAAACTTAAGCCGACTTTTGTGAAGCATAAATTTGATATATTTAAAAGCAAATGTCAATTTAAAAACGAGCCCGGAAAATGCTGCATTACATTATGCTTTTATTTTATATATTGATAAATGTTTTATTTAATATCGGTAATTATATATGGAATACAATACCAACTAAATGTCCGCCACTGTAAGCCTCACAAATGGAATACAATATCATATGTGTAAATGTCCGGTAACCTCACAATAGCGAGCACTTTTGAGCACATTTTTCATTATACATTATACATCACACATTTCACGCGCTATTTCATTAATTTCATCACCAATATTTTGTTTGGGTTGCTCAAGCGTTTCTGGTTTGTTTGCTTAAAACTTGCTTTTCATATATGCCCACAAAAACAATTTCGGAGCAGTCTTTTTTTTCTACACACTAACATTGAACTAAATGAATTTAGAAATTTAAACATATGCAAACTTAAGCCGAATTAAAAGTTCTTAATAATATGGTAAATATTACTTGTAAGAAAATATATTTAAATAAAAATATTAAAAAAAACGGCCAAAGTTCCTGCAAACGAAAAAGAAAAGACTCCATCTTTGATTTATACCTTACCACTTCAAGCGAAAAAGATGACATAACTAAATTCTAGCAAAAAAGGACGAAGACTAGATATTCTTAAAAATATCTAAATCTACAGAACAAGAACTTTTAACAGTGACATTATAAACAAACAGGTAAACACGATCTCAGAAACAATTTTCACACTACCGAAACTCCTCATATACTCTAACAAACTAAAAACATCCTCAGAAGGGACACACTTACCTTAAAGATTAAAATGTTAAATTAGCCCTGCTTAAAATAACAGGTTGCGAGGCAATTTTATATTTTACAAATTTACGTGCATAAATAGTTACGATCGTACCAAATAAATAGCCAGTAGCGACACACACAGTCCTTTTAGTTGTTTGTTATAATGGTAGGGTGCTACACATTCTGTATGACTGTTAAGATTCAAAAGACATTGGAATATAAGCCTAGGGAGGTTACTTTCTATTAGTAAGATTCGTAATATGAGGGAACCCTTTAATTTAAAAAATTTTGTTGTGGGACAAATCTGTGGGCTTTCATTTGTTTTCATTTATGATTATATTTTGTGCTTTGTTTTTTTCTATTTATTTTTATTTAAACACATTCCAAATATTTTATTATTAAAACCTGGATAATGAATGGGTGCCGCACTTTGGAAATCATTAACAACTGTTTGGTCACGAGTTGCCTTAAGATTTTCATTGGTCTGACAAAACGATTCAAGTATCGAACATATGGTCTGTGAAGTCATCACATGAGAAAGACTAGCAACCCCGATGGCACGCAATCTTGATAGATCTTTTCCCCATCTTGACATGTTTTTTTGGGGGTAAAATGCGGCACCAGTCGCCTAGGCTACCAGCAGCCCGAAACTGGAAGAGATATAGGAGTTTCAAAGTCAGACCGACCAGTGACTTACTACAAACACACTAGTGTCACGAGAACCAGCTGCCCGCAGGACTACGGCTCTGTTCTGGTGGTTGGTGAGACTCCTCGGGGAGCAACATTGTGGCTGTGGTTTAATCGAGTCTTGAACAAAGTTCCGAAGAATTATTGACAAATAATTAACATGCAATGACCTAGAAGATGGACAATCCCCAACTTTTCAGTAAGAAGTGTGGGCACGGCCCTCTACCGTGCACTCAAAGGCATGTATGCACTTAGTGTTTATGCTTCTTAGGGGTGAAGGCTTTTTCACCCAGTGGCTATAAGGCCCTGTGGCCAAGCGCTGACTATCTAAAATGCCGCTTGAAGTCATCGCCTCAAAACGGCGATAGCCAGTAAAGACGGTTTTGACCGAAAGGCATGACAAGAGTAAATCCTTTACTGACGGAACAAATTCAACCAACTTAATATCTAAAAGTTCATGTATTTGTATATACTTAATTTAATAATACTACTGCATACTTAATGAAATAAAATAAAATTTAATTAAATTTAAAACTAACATTTATTGAAATAAACATTTCTTAATATTTCACGTAAACAAATTTCATTTCAATTTTCATTTTCTTTTTTTTAATAAAGTTGGTGCCCTCGCAAAAATGTTTATTTTACTATTACAATACTATTATAATACTAAATGTAAAAAACAAATGCATTGAAAAAGTAGAAGAAAAATAATTGCCAACTGTTGTTTTTACTTTGATGGCGTTATAAAATTGCAATCATTTCAATATTTATACGCGCAACGGGTGCAACTTCCGGCAAACATAGCAAACATAGCGAAATATAAAATAAAACTTACAAAAGCTTCATCGGGTTTTCATTTTGTTTAGTAGGAAAATATAGAAACAATTTGTTTCGTACTAATGAAAAAGAAAACAAAAATCTTTTAGCTTTTTACACAGCAACAGATATATCTGTATACACTAACATATATGTCAGGACAGTGCATGTATATATTTATTGTTGTTTGAATATTTTTAAATTGTTTTTCATTTGTATATATCGGCGACTGCAACAAGAAGTTTGTTTTTCGTTTGTGAGAACACCACAACCAACATAGTTTTGGCATTTGTTTTTTTTTGTGACGTATAAAATCATTAAAATCCACTACGACAATGGTGGTTCTGTTCAGGTTATATTTCGTGAAATTCGTGATATTTTCGGACAACATAATCGTCTTTCTGAGACCGCTATTAAGAATTTGGTCGACTGAAAAGTCGACAGACTCGATACAAAATGTGTGAACACCAAAGCGTGTTCAACCGGGTCGTTCAACTGAAAATAACGCAGCCGTGAGCCATAGTGTTGAAGCAGATCCAAATTTGTCAATTCCTTAACGTTGTCAACAATTGGTATTATCCAAAACCACCACATGGCGCATTTATCGTAAGGATTTGACTTTGAGGCCTTACAAGTTTCAACTGGTGCCGAAACTGAAGCCGACCGACCATTTACGTTCCTGCAGAGGTACTCAATTCATTTGGAGCAAACAGCTGGTTCTTCTGAAACAAAGCGACGCCAACTTTTATTTCACCAAGCAATATTGCCACATTTCGGCATCTGAAAACCCTAGAGCGATTGCTAAGTAGCCTTTGCATGCTCAAAGTGTTACTGTATGGTGCGCTATGTGGTCTGGAGGCGTCATTGGACCATATTCTTGAAGACATGGCTGGAAATGCGGTAACAGTCGATCTTGCTATCGCAAGATGCTAAAAACTCATTTTGGCCTCTAATTGATGACGTCAATATCACACACATATAGTTTCACATGTCATTCAGCCAATGAAACGATCAATTTTTTGCAAAACAAATTTCCCGATCCCATAATTTCACGACAATCAGCAGTTAAATGACCACTCAGATCCTGTGATTTAACACCAATGGATTATTTTTGTGGGACTATGTTAAAGACAAAGTCTATACGGAGTCAGTCGAATCGATTTGAGCCCTAAAACTCAAATTCGTGATGTGATTAACGAAATAGGACCGCCATTTTGCCAAAAAGTGATTATAAACTTTGATGAAAGAATCGCCATTTATCAGCATGGTCGTAGTGTATATTCGCCAGATATCATTTCTCATTCATAATTGCCGAACTTTCCTCTTTGTAATACAATAAATATATGAATCATCTTAAACCAATTTTTCTGTTCTATTTTATTTGAGAAAAAAAACTTCTTGTTGAAAAAACCTTTATGTGTATGTGTGTTTGCTATATTTCATAAGTGTTTTTTTTATAAAATGCAAAATTACAACATGTTGTTACCAAACAATATAACACTACACTTGTATTGTTGTTATAGCTGCAGTTACAAGTTACATGTTCTTTTCATATTCATAGTTTTTTATATTTTTCATACTAAAACGCCCTACTTTAGGCAGTTATAAAATCAGCCCAAACATTTTACTTAATAAATTATAAATTATTTTTTTGTGAAAATATTTAAAATATTTTTAAATTCTTTTTTTTTTCCTATATGTCAATTTATTTGCTTTAAATTACGTGATTTCTCACTCTGAGTCTGCAGCTAGTTTTGCTCAAATAACCTCCGCTTTACTAATTATCCTCTTGTTGAAGTTCTAGCAGCTTGCTGTGCTTTACTTTCGACCTCTTAATTAGAACATCTTCGCCTAAAAGCTACTTTTCTATCTAAGTCATCATGTAGTTTAGTTCTTTGAGACTAGATTTCACAAAAGGTTACTCACACTTCGCCTATGTTTTGTCACAAATATATTCTCTTGTTATTCTCACTTCACGCTTAAGTGCATTTTTTGCTACTTTTAACTACAATCAACTGCTATTGTAGTTCAGAGATTTTTATTAAAACAAAACTGTGGCAGGTGACGGTGTGGTGTGTAAAGTTGTTTATACACACACACACACACACACTCACATACTCAGTTATTGGTCATTTTCATGTGATAAAAACAGTGATAGATTTTTTTTAATAAAATCAATTATGAAGAATCATAAAAATCTTATGATTTTGTTATTTAAATAACAGAAAGTGGTGTGTAGACTATAGAATGAGAAAATTTAAAGGGCAATTTGCTAAAAGAGTTTTAAATTTTTTTTAAATGTTTTTCTGAGTTGTATTCTATTTTTGGATGGATATAGGTGGCATAAATAGTACGAAGATCCGATGGAGTGAAGTATCTCTTATAACGTTTTAGAAACCTGAGGTACTTGGAAGCTCTTTTAGGAACCTGAAAAATATACTCAGTCTCTCGAACATAACACTGGATTTTCGTGCTAAGAATATCAAGAACTGTCGATTGCTTAATACTTATATCACCCACAATAACAAATGCTGCTTTATTTCACACATCTATGCGTTAAGTATGCAACATTGAGTCTTACGGGCATTAAAGTCGACTTTATTTACACGACCCCATTCAAAGATTGTTGCGAGATAATGATTAAGTATATCGTGCCTTTTGGAACACGTTTCCAACTGGTTTGGTATACTACTGAATGAATACGAATGTGAAATGGTGCCGGCATCTGCAGAAGAGTATAAAGTGTTGAAAGTTTGACAAAAAGGCGGTCATTTACAAAAAATAAGAAATAGAGCAGGAGAAAGAATGAAGCCTTGCGGCACCGCTGAATTAACTTAGAACTCCTTGGATGAAAACCTATCTAAAACAACTCGTATTGGGCGATTTGTAAGAATATTCGATATAAATCGGGAGAAATTACCATCGACATTAAAAGCAACAAGTTTTGACAGTAGTGCATCATGCCACATTTTATCAAACGCCTTGGAAATATCGCGGGCCACCACATTTCTTGATTACAAAAACGTATAAATGGTGTAAGTGGGTGTTGCTAATTTTTTTATTTTATGGCACTTTACTTAATTACTTATCTTACACCCCCCCCCCCCGGGAGCACATTTATCGGTCTTTATAGAATACTTGACTATCTAGATCTGTGCTGCTGGGGGTATAAGGGAGCCCAGTCCCCTGAAGGCAAGCAGGGAGTCAACTGAAAGCTCCACGTTATTTCCACGGGAATCAGTAAGCCCCAGAGCTTCCGCTAATTGTCTCTTTAGACTTTTAGCTGTTTCTCTAACTGATTATTGAGGTTGGCCCTTCGGGAGTATCGTGGTGGTTGTGGTCTTGCGGCCCCAGCATGAACTGATTTATGGTGGCCGGGATCATCTCGCCTTTAATCACACCAACGGGTGAATGATGCAGATCGGGTGAGCATGCTAGTCATGTACTCTGGACAGGAGTTGGATAGTCTCCAGCTCTTCAGCAAGGAGTAGTGATTTGCAACCATGCTTTGGAACCGCTGATATTGCAACAAGAAAAGACCTGTTGCCAGAATTAGTCCTCGGCTTCCTAGGGCGTGAACGACGTTGTTTTTCATTCCCAGTGGTTTGACCACCATCTGATTAAGGCTTACAGCCTTATAATTGCTTTTAATATTAACCCACCCGAGAAATTCCGCCAATTTAAACGTCGAAGGACAGATACTGATTATAGAAAATAAAATTCAGCTGCTGCGAACGATGTTTTTTCCGAGTGATATGCGTACTTTCGCTTGATATGTTGTGTTTTGCGTACCTTCAGCAGTCGCTAAGTATTTTAGTTTATACATTGTCAATCGTGATTTACCATAAGCTTCATTGACTGAATCTAATAAGCAAGTGATTTAGTGGTCCCTATTGAAGTATAAGCAAATTTTATGATTTTTGTTAAATTTATTTCGGAGGAACAGAAATCATAAAATTTGCTTATACTTCAATAGGGACCACTTAATCACTTGCTTGTTAGATTCAGTTAATGAAGCTTATGGTAAATTACGATTGACAATGTATAAACTAAAATACTC
This sequence comes from Trichopoda pennipes, assembly GCA_030448955.1. Lineage (NCBI taxonomy): Eukaryota > Metazoa > Arthropoda > Insecta > Diptera > Tachinidae > Trichopoda > Trichopoda pennipes. The sequence goes on along the minus strand of JASKUP010000007.1, from coordinate 127,361 downwards.
GGCGACTGCTGAAGGTTCGCTTAATGTAAAACATTTTCGGCTACCGTTTAGGCCGACTAAAGCAAAATCTGAAATTTTATTGTGCTACCCCATAACTCCCCCCGGTGGCATTAAGTCTTGATAGATCTCTTCTTCATCTTGACATGTACTCTTAGGGGTAGAAGGCGGCAGCAGTTGCCTGGGGTAGCAGGAGCCCCGAACTGGAAGAGATATAGGACTCTCGAAGTCGAACCAGTGACTTTGCATAACAACGTATGATGGTAACAAGTTGCCCGCAGTGCTTCGACCGTGTGCTGGTTATTAATAAGGCCCTTCGGGGATTTATATTGTGGCTACCTTTTTAATCGGTTGCTTTGAAGAAAGCTTCCGAAGAGTTTTTTACGCATGTTTAACATCAAATGTCCTAGCTTTTGCATGCAACAGGATAAGTAGTTTGATAGTCTTCAATTATATAGTTGCACATAACGTTAAATTTCGCTTCAGAAAGAAAAGGTATTACAAAAAAAATCTTTCTTACAAATTATAGAAGAAGTCGGCTAAAATTTCTTCGACAGCTTTCTATCTCCCAATTAAATCGGTGATAACTATTAGCAGACTATTAGGCGATCGGCTTCGCTATCTGAAGTAAAACTGTTGTTATGTTTATTCCTTTTAATAATCGTTCTGTTATACTTTTTCTTTTATTGCAAAATAATAACACAACACTTTAGAGTTTAAAATAAAATTTAAACGATTTATTTATTTTCCATACGCACAAAATAAATGCGATGGTAACTTAACCACTGTAATGCCTTGAAAGAAGCTTTATTATTTTGTTTATTTTTCCTCCGCCAGTAAATGAAATACTATTGCTATTTCCTGTCCTATCTAGCTGGTTTGAAGTCAAAGGCTGTCAATTAGAAGCGTCTAGTAATAGTACTTTATTATTCTGTTGTCTTTTCTCAATGATGTCTCAACTTGACTTCATTCGTTTGTCTAGTAAGTGGTTTTAAGCGGTTCTCGCTTATACCAGAATATGCTTCTTTAACATCGCCCCATATTGCTGTTGTTATTATCATTTATTATAGGCGATGTGTTGGCTGTGCGTTTTGCTTTTTTTCTATTTTAGTTGTTTTTTGTTTTCTGCTGTTTAGCTTATTTCGCGGAATTTCTTAAAAACATATTGCTGTTGCCTTGTGTGTGTAAGATTTCTTAGAAAACTACGCAGTTTGTAAAACTCACATACTTTTTTACTTACTTCTTACTAATAATTATTTTCTTTGAAAAGTAAAACAAATCAGCTTCGTAAAAATATTTTAATAAATGTAGCTACCTGCTGTACCTTGAGGTAAGTGACATCTTTAATATTATTGATTTAGGAAAATGCCTTTCATTTTTCTTGGCTGGTTTTCATTTCTGTACAATGCCTTGCTGATTTGGCCTACAGATACGTTAAACTTTGAATTATAAAGGGGACTGGGTGTACTCCAAGACTAATATTATTCTAGATTAAGGCAAGAATGATTTTAAAATTTTTGTTGTTGCCGTATCAGGCTATTTTTCAATTAAACTTAATGTTGTCAACTTTGACAGAAATGCAACGATAAATAGGAAGAAAATATATAGAGCAAAATCGATAAAGCAAGGTTGAGGTAAGGCTAAGGCAAAAGCCAAGATTAATAATATGTTTAGAATTGTCATTATAATTGATACGAGATGTAAGTTAACTTATTCATTACGATGTAGGCCCGAACTCAATTAGAAGTAACCTTAGTTCTTAGATGTAGAGCCTGTTGTCTACAACTTTCATTATTTTTTTTTTTTATGGGATTTTATTTTTTTCTTAATTAAACATCTTTGCATTGCTAAAAATTAACTTAAAAAATTCCCTCTCTGCCATTTTTTAATTGTCACTTTGTTTCTTTTTAAATTTATTTAAAATTCCAAAAACAAAAAAGAGCGCCCTTCCTGTTCCGAAAATAACTTAAAATATTTTAAGAAATATATTCATTTGTGGCAATAAAATATCCATAATCAACTACAGGTATCATAAATTTTTGCTAGATTTCTGTTCTGTTGGTGCGCTATTATCTATTGTTCTTTAACGACGTAGACGACGACTACTTATGCCCCTTAATATATGCAACATTTTGTTGTGCAAGTTAGTGTTTTTGTTTCTATAACGTTAAGTATGTGTAATAACATTATCTTTTGTTCTTTTAGGTTGGTTTTAAATGTATAAGTGTGTTTAGGTGTGTGTGTGTATGTTTTTTTTTTGTATGGGTATATGCAAAAAGAATGTAAGTATAATGATGAAGTTATTCATTTAAAAAATAAATTGTTGCATACTTTGCGGCTGTTAAGCATTTGTTTTTGCTTCTTCTATTTCTTATTTTCTGTTTGGTTTTTTGCGAGTGTGAATATATTTTGTTTCTTCATGTATGACTGTAAATCTTATTTGAATTATTATCGCCGTCTACATGACAGTTTGCTGTTTTATTGTTGCATAATTGTTGTCGTTGTTGTAGTGCAATGTACTAAAGTTTAAGAAAGACTTGTTTTAATGGTTGTTGGTGTTATATTTTTTTATTTCTAGCCCTGTTCTAGTTGTTGTCATTTTTTTGTTGTTTCTGTTATTCGAGATGGCAGAGTATAAAGTTGTACTTTACACTTGTTAAAATATTTTTATTTGTTTTATACTTTATTTTGAATGTTTGTTAGTAAGAAATGGTTGCACATGTGTGGCTGTTATTGTTATTGTTGTTGTCGTTGTTGCTTAAGTTTAAGGTTCCTTAAGAAAGGTAAATAAAAAGAGTTTTATTTGAATAATCAAGAGTTTTTATGTTGTATGTTAAATAATAGATATGTTTGTGCATTTAGTTTGTTGCTGTCTTATTTAAATTGTCTTTTTTGTTTTTGTTTTTCTGTCTTTCTTTCTTTCGTGGTTGCAACATTTTGTCTGCATTTAATTTGCTACCATTATGCTTTTTTAATGGCTGTTTTTAAGTTGTTTATATTTGGCATAGCATATCCTTGCAATAAATATGTTTAAATCTTTTTAAGTACAATGGATAAGGAAAGTGCAGAGCTGGCATTTTAAATGATTCTTTTAAATTTAATATTCAAGTGGATTTATATCCCTTTTGCAAAAGCAAAGCAAAATATCAGTTTTAATTGCTTCATATTTAGAACAGTTGTAAAATTTTCTAAGAAATTGTTCAGTCTTTTTTATTACAAAAAGGAAGAATTAAAGATCAAAGGCCGTAAAATATGAGAAATTATAAAAATATGAATAAACTGAATCAAGTAAATAACCAATAAATTAATTGCAGTTATTTAAAAAGCCCAGTATCTAGAGTCTCAATTATAGATAAATATAATAAAGGTGTAGATTTTGCTTTAGAAACATTAATTGGCTTCTTTTCTCCTTTTTCTCAACTCCTAGTCCACATAAATAACCTAAATTACCTCTCAAACATATATTTGTTTATATTTTAAATTGTATTAACATCGATTCAGCCAATTAGATATGATTGAAGCCTCCACCAGAAAACAGAAAAAAGGTGCCCCTGTAGGCTAGTAGGTAGTGTACTAGCTTTTCATTATGGGGGTTGTGGGTTCGATTCCCAGCGAAGACCTTGGTTTTTTTTCACTACAAAAATAAAAATTGACTGCCGGTGGGGCTGCTCAGCGATAAAGACATAGTTACTGGTCGCTGTGCTGTCTTTTATACGGCAGTTAATTTCCGACTATTCTTCTACTTTCACCACCTGTTTCATCTCTTCTCTATCCCTTTCCTAAAGAATGTAGCACGGTACTTGACTAAATAGGCATTGCTGCCTGAAGTGCTAATTCTCTTTTTACAAAAAAAAAAAAAAAAACAAACCTACAAACTGATTTAAAACATCTATCAGATTTAATTCAAAACATTATTACCAATTTAAATTACATTACATCCGGTTTTTCTATAAGAAATTGTTTTTCAATTATGGCAACACTAACAACAACATAGTTTTGACATTTAGTTTTTTGACGTATTCGCAGTAGATGCGTTGGCAGTTGTTATGATGAATTCAATTTCGCACGAAAATCGAATTAAAATTATTAAAACCCACTAGGAAAATGGTGGTTCTGTTAAAGTAACATTTCGTAAAATTCGTAATATTTTCGGATAATATAATTGTCCTTTTGAGACCACTATTAAAAATTTGGTTGTTAAATATATGTCGACAGGCTCGGTGCAAAATGTGTGAACTGCTGTTCATGAGGGTTTTACCGGTTTGCTCAACTGAAAACATCGCAGCCGTGGACCATAGCGTTGAAGCAGATCCAAATTTAAAAATTCCTCGACGTTTTCATCAATTGGATTAAGGATTTGACTTTGCAACCTTACAAGGTCCAACTGGTGCAGGAATTGAAGCTGATTGACTATTCATATTGCCTTAGATTCGTTCACTTCACTTGTCACAGAATATGAGCAAGCAAAATTGCCGCATTTGGGATTCTGAAAATCCTAGCGCGATTATTGAGAAGTATTTGCATACTATCGCAGGATGTGAACAATTCAATTTTGGGCTATTACTGACGACGTGTATATTACTTACATGTGGTTTCAACATAATGGCGCCAAATATCACAAAGCTAATTAAACGAGCAATTTATTGCAAATCAAATTTCCCAACCACATAATTTTACGACAATCTGCAGTTAAGCGGCCAGCCAGATCAAGTGATTTAAAACCACTCGTTTTTTTTTGCTGGGTCTATGTTAAGGACAGAGCCAGAAATGCATGATGTAATTAACGAAACAGGACTGTCATTTTGCCAAAAATTGATTGAAAACTTTGATAAATGAATCGACATCTGTCAGCGTGGTCGCGGACCTTTGCCAGATATCATTTTTCATTCATAACTGCCGAACTTTTCTCTTCGTAATTGATCATATTAAGCTACATTTTGTGTAGAAAATGAACTTCTTGTTGAAAAACCCCTTATAACCAGCAAGTGATTTTTTTTTTTAAATTGTGTCAGTAACGAAAGCATGTCTTACGAACACACACATCACAGTTCAAATTACTTACAACTTTTAGTTAAGATTTTAAGCTTTGTAATTTTGTGTTAAACTGAAAATTATAAATTAATCAAATTCAGTGAATAAATGCGTGTTTTGAAAATAAATTTATGTTTCAATGAACAATTTACAAATACAAAGTGCAAAAATTATCGAATTAATGCACAAGTTTAAACGGTTGTGCGTGTGTGTGCATGTTAAATTTTATGTTGTTACTACAGATTAACACTTTTTCGGTAGGAATTTATGTTAAATCGTTAAACTTTGTAACGTTGCATTAGAAAGCTTAATAGATTACTACAGACTTCATAAGTATAATAATGTACAAAATTGTTCATTAATTAAGGGAAAACTAAAAGCAGAAACATTTTTATTTTATTCATATTGTTACGAAAATGATTTGTTATGTTTTAGAAGAAACTAATTATCAGTAAAAAAAAGTAAACGAAACGACCCACTGTACACTTTACAAACTGCGTAAACACACAAGACAATAACAACGTATTATAAGAAATTTTACGACATAAGACAAACAACAGAAAACAAAAATAACTAACACAGAACAAAATCAAATGAATCATAATAACAACAACAATATATACTGATGTTAAAATAAAATACTCTTGTATGTTCGAGAACCGCTTAATAGAGATGAAAACTAATACCTCATTAAAAGTGGATAGTTCGATCTTATAAACGGCCAATGTAAAGAGGAGATTTCTTTAACAGCACCAGATTTTCCAAGTGAAGGACATGTTACTGCCGAAATTTTATTATTAAAACTTATGACATGAAATTTTTTTTATAGAAAAGTAAACGATTTCCAAAATTTTAGGAAAAAATTGTGACAAATAAAATTGTTTTGGAAAAACATTTTTTATGAAAAATTTATGACGGATGAAAATTTTTTTTAGAAAAAAACTTAAAACTTAAAAATATGAAATATTTTTAAAACAATTTTGACTGATAAATTTTTTTTCGAAAAATTATAACATGAATTTTTTTGTTTTTTTCGAAAAAGTTTGATGATGAAAATTGTTGTAAAAAATTTTTTTTATTTAAAAAAATTATAACTGCTAGAAAGTGTAGAGAAATTGTCACTGATGAAATTTTTTCAGAAAATTTGTAACATGTAATATTTTAACAGAAAGCTTTTTCTACAAAACATTAAATTATTTTATAGAAAAGTTAGAAAAGAAAATTAAAAAAACAACAAAAATATGAATGATAAAAATTGTTGTAACAAAAAACTAAAAAAATGACTGATGATATATTTTCCGAAAAATTTTACCGCTGATATTTTTTTTAAGTTATGACATGAAAGTTTTTTTTAGAAAATTATTTTTTATAAATCAATTATGAATAATAAATTTTTTTATTGGAAAATGAACTTTTTTTTAGAAAAATTGTGACTAAAGGTACGGTCACACTTATGAAATATTTTCATGAAAACATGAAATATTTGTTTGCTGTAATGTGACCATAAAATATTTTGAGGGTGAAAACATGTTTTTGAGAAAACAAATTTATTTCTCAACAAATAAAAGTTTCTGTAATGTGACCACCCTATGTGAAATATTTTCCAATGTTTTGAGCAAACAATTGTTTGCTCGTACAAAGTTTTTGTACGAACAAACAGTGGCAAACAACAGCTGCTGCAAGAGTGTTGAAACATTTAAAAATAATTTAATAAATAGAATAATAATAGAAGTAATAATAGAATTAATAGAACAGAATATTAAATAGAATATTGAGTCCAGCGTAGAAGGTGATTTAATGGATGTGACTATGGAGGTAAGTGAATAAATATAATAAGAAGTAATGCAGAATTCTAGAGACAACGGGGATCATTCAACTCCTAAAACATTAAAAAAAACAAAAATCGTGATGGACTGGGGGGATGAAGACATATACAAGCTTCTTGCACTTGTTGAAGCAGAGAGGTGTTTGTGGGATGCTTCAGATGAAACATATCACAACAAAACTGCAAGGGATTCCGCATGGCGAGGCATTCAATCCCAATTCAAGGAAAAGTTTGCGGTTGCAGACTTAAATGCCAAGTGGACAAACTTACGGATTCAATACCGTGGACATTCAGCCAAGGCCAAAACTAAATCTGGGCAAGGCGTTGTAGGCACTCCTAAATGGAGGTTTTACAACGCATTGACTTTTGTGGGACGTGCTGAGCAGAAGCATACACAGCAGACTGTCTCAAACATTGTTTTCAATGTGGATGAGGAAAATAGTTGCAAGTATATTGATAAATATATGTAAATAATAATGATTTTTAAGTATTTTAATACTTGTATCATTTAAAAGCACCAAAGTCCTCAGAAAATGGTTATAAATCATCATCATCAGCCAAAGGGAAGCAGCCTACAACACCAGCCACGTAGATAGCTGAAAGTATGCGGGAGGCTGTCAATGCAATGAAGCAGCAAAAGCAAAGGGTTTTAGACCCCAATGTTGCTTTCGGGAATTACATTGCTAGCGAGCTGAATACACTTAAGACGGAGTCTATGTCAGAGGTGCGCAAGCGTGTCACAATGTGTTTTTTAGAATGTTTGGAAGAAGAACGCATGAAGGAACATCCGTAGGTTTGTCCACTTGGCATTTAAAGCTGCAATCATATATTTTTCCTTAAATTGACATTTAATACCTCGCCAGCGCAATCCGTTAAAGTTTTGTTGTGCTATGCTTTCTTTCTCTCTGCTTCAACAAGTGCAAGAAGCTTGTGTATGTCCTCATCCCCCCAATTCATCAGGTTTTTTGTTTTTTTTAACGTTTTGGGAGTTGAATGCTCCCCGTTGTCTCTAGAATAATTTTTAAATGACTACAATTTTTAAATGTTTTACTTATTATTTGGATGTTATCCTTATGTTTTTATTGAAGTAAGGTTATTTTGTTTTGTTTTATTGTTATTATTTTTGTTGATGAAAAAGAATTAATAAACAATTTTTAAACTTAACATGACGTGAATAGTATTTTATTATATGTGTTGATATTGGAAATTAACTTCCCCCTCTTCTGCAAAAAATCTTGAAAATTCATTTCTTGCTGCTAAAGTCTCATTTGATGTATATGAAAGACATTTTTGTACATTTTGCAAGCCTTTTGCGTCATTACCATTGCGCCACTCGCCTGGAACTAATGTACCGTCTGCAGTATAGTGGTCAACTATGTTTTTGGTGTAATATAATGAGCTTTTGCGGCTCATTAAATAATTGTGCAGCACGCAGCATGCAAGTGTTACTTGCCTTGTTTTTGTTGGATTAAGCATCATTGGGCTGCGCATTACACGGAAACGTGCAGACAAAATTCCAAAAGCGTTTTTTATTACTCGCCTTGCTCTTGAGAGGCGACAATTGAAAACTCTTCGAATGGCATTTAAATTTATATTGCCATAAGGCTTCATAATATTGTTACTTAATGCAGACGCATCATCCGCAACAAGAACATACGGCACTGGTGCTTTCATGGGTGAAAGTGGTTTTGCACTAAGCAAATGTAGTTTATTATTGATAAGAGCTTCATAAAAGCTACACTTTTTGAAGACACCACCATCAGACATACGGCCAAGGTCGATATATAAAAACATATAAGATGCACTTGCGATAGCCATGAGCACAATGCTATGCGTTCCTACAAAAATGTACAATGAAGAAAATTTTTAACAAATTATATCCAACATAATTATCACTTGAGCTTATCCTTAAGAAGTTTCTGTACAACTGTGGACTTTCACAACGTAGCTCCAACAGTAATTTTGCACAACATCCCTCCTCATTTCGGCGTTGAACCCACTTACGCACCCATTGCCTTTTCTGTTTCTTATTTTTTCCTCTTCCTCCACATCTAATAAAGCAGCTGCTCCACAACTCAATAGAAATAATGTTTCGCAATCCTCCATATCAATTTTGTATTATAACACAAACTATTTTTTTTTTACAGAAATTTATAGTTATTAATGTTTTTGTTTTTAAGAAAACAAAAGTATACACATTGACTGTTTGCTGAAACAAATTACTATAGAAAATATTTGTTCAAGTGTGACCGCAAGAAAAACATGTTTGCTCGTATTTTGTTTCAAACTGTTTCACAGCTGTTTCATAAAACAAATTTTGTGAAATATTTTGTTCTAATGTGACCATGAAACAAAAATAGAAAAATTTTAAGGCAAATATGAGCAAACATGTTTCATGAAAATATTTCATAAGTGTGACCGTACCTTAACAAAACTTATTTTAGAAAATTTTTAATATATTTTTTCAGAGATTTTTTATTATAAAAAATTAAATTTTTATTTATAGAAAACTTAAAAATGATTGGCGAAATTTTTGTATGAAAAATTATAACTCATTAAAGTTGTTTTGGAAAAGAATTGTAAAGAAAATTTTATAGAAAACTTATGACTGATGATTGTTTTAGAAAAATTATGACTAATGAAATTTTTTGTTAGAAAAACTATGACTGATAAAATTTTTTGTTAGAAAAACTATGATTGATGAAATTTCTTTAAGAAAAATTTTTGTTTTTCATTATTCGTGATAAAATAATTTGTAGCAAAATTATGAATAATGAAATCTTTTAGTAAATTTTTCACATAAAATTATTTTCAGGAAAATTATTATGATTGATGAAATCTTTTTTATAGAAAAATAACGATAAGTTTCCCACAACATACTCGATATCTGTATTTTTATTTTCTGTTACTTGTTCAAACACAAACTTCCATATATTTGCGGTTTCATCATTTTTAAGGCATTCGACGTGACTAATGAAAATTTTCTATAGAAAATTTATGATTGATCAAATCTTTTTTATAGAATACACAAAAAAATAATAAAAAATAAAGTTTTATTCAAACAAAGACGAATTCAAACGAGCACAAAATTGCTAAACAGATAAGGGCAAAATTACGGGACAATGACCTAATAATTACAAAGGCTGACAAAGGAAATACGACTGTAATAATGCACAAGAAGGATTATATAGACAAAACACAACAATTTATACAGCAGACCAACTGCACTAAATTTAAAAATGACCCAACTGAATCCTTCCAAAGAGAAATACGCAACCTATTCAAACGCTGCAAAACGTTTACTGACGGAAAAGTATGCAAATACATGAACATGAATCCAGGACCACCAAAACTCACCGCACAACCAAAAATACACAAGGAGAACATGAGAGACCCATTATAAACTACAGACCTGCACCGGCATACCACATAGCCAAACACCTCACCGGCGTACTTAAGGAAACGATAAGTTTACAGAAAACATATACTACACGTAATACACAAGATATCATCGATAAACTTAAAGACATCAAAATAACCAAAAACACGCGACTCGTTTCCTTTGATATCAAGGATTTATATACTTCAATACCAACACATGAATCCTTAGATATTCTACGCAACACACTAGACAATTTATACGCCAGCCAATACATCACTGAAATTATAGATATTACAAAAACGATAATAAAACAGTACTACTGTAGATTCAATAACCACTTTTACAAATTAACTGACGGACTCGGTATGGGAAACCCAACTTCCGCAATCTTCATGGAAATTTTCAGGCAACATCTCGAATCACTACACGTAAAAACCCTAATGGAAAAATACAAAATAGCTCATTACTATAGATACGTAGATGACATTTTATGCATCCTCGAACAAGACAACGGCGAACAAATTCTAGAAAACTTAAACACAATTCATAACAAAATTACATACACAATGGAAAAAGAACAAGACAGAAGTTTGCATTATCTTGACATCACTATAACACGAGGAACTGACTATCTAACATTTGTGCATCTATAGAAAACCAACTACGAGGGACACTACCATCTACATTACCTTGAACCACCCTACCCAATATAAATTAGCAGCGTTTAGACATGTGATAAACAGATTTAAGATAATTCCACTTAGTCCAGGTAAGTACAACAAAGAACTCGACACAATCTACACCATAGCCATAAATAACGCCTACAAGGCCACTACCATCGATAAACTTCTCAGACAGTACAACACTAAGAACAGAAATAAAGAAGGCAAAGAGACAGCCGATACAACACGACGGCTCACCTTTACTTACAGAGGACCAGAAATGTACAGACTAACTAACCTTTTTCACAAAGAAGGAACACTTACAGAATTAAAAATTGGAAACACCCTGAGACATAATCTCAGAACAACGACAGAAACAACTGACAAATTTAGTTCCAGCGGGGATATACAGACTTACTTGTACCTGCGTACAAACTTATATAGGGCAAACTGGACGAACACTAAAAACAAGGTTTACAGAACACATACGCTCATACAAACGGAAAAGAGAAGATTTAAACTTTGCATTACACCTTGACACTCACGGGCACACACCAAGTGAAATAGATGAATGTATGACATTACTACATCCTAGCAAAAAAGGACGAAGACTAGACATTCTTGAAAATATGGAAATATACAAAATTCAACAACAACATTATAAACGAACAGGTAAACACGACCTCAGACATAATTTTCACACCATTGAAACTACTCATGCAAACGGGCAAACGAAAAACACCCTCAGACGGACACACGTACCTACATAATAGTAAAAGACGGAGGTATCGATAAATTCACTTTGCGTACATATGCCAGGCGGCTGGCATTCTGCTTACTCGAATAGATACGAGCTTGACAACAGAACTGCCTGAACGCCAACACTAACTCACAAACTACAACGCGGCTTGAGAATGATGGATTCGCATCGAAAGCGCTCGCCTTCGATTACAAACCAGCCAGTTAGGAAAGAAAATAGCAATATTATTTTATTGAAACTCTTGCCTCGTTATTTAAAGCTTTTTGTAGCAATTAATTATTGTGCGGTGATATATATTTATCGCAAATCTTAAGAAGAATTTAAAATTATTTTTAATTTAGAGGGCAAGTTTGAGGAATAAAATCGCAAATTTATTAAATTTAATTTAACTATTAAATTAGTTAATTAATTAAGGAATTTTTTCCAAAATTTAGGTTTTTGTTTTCTCAATTACTTTCGTTTAAGTTTCATAATGCCCTAATAACGTTTCTTGTCAGAAAAACTCTTCAACACTTTAAGACTCAAGAAAAATAACAAAAGGATTCTGTTTTTACTATTTGTTGTTATTATTATATGATGACTACCTGGCTAAAAAATAAAGTTTCTTGTTTAGTTGTTATTTAAAATTCCTGTTGCCTTTCGCTCTATCTTCTAGTTGCTATTTAATATTTTTCACACTATTTCACTGACTAAAAGAGATTTTATTCATTAACTTTGGCTTATTTCATTTGTCTTGGCCTTAATAAAGATTTATAGAAAAGTTTATGGTCCATTTTAATCATTCGGTTTACAAAAATCTTTTTGAGATGGACATAGAAATACAGTACGCGGTTTACTAAGTTAACAACAGTGCAGGAGAAACATGTTGAATAGATTTTGTAAAATAATTTTTATAACATTTTATGACTCATATATTCGATGATTGGGCTAGTTGTTCAGCATCATAGTTGCATTGTTCTGAATGAGAATGCTTTGGCAGTTAGTTCTCTATAGTTTTGTTTTTCAAAGTAAAAAAAATGGATCTAAATACAGCAACTAATTACCAGCCTATAATAGCTGCGTGCTCAAGATCGCAAATTTGCGATCAGTTCTATCAAATAAATATAGCTTCGACTTCAGACAAAATGTCGGTTTCTTATTTCTGAGCGAGAAGAACCTTTTATACCACCTTTACTGTAACCTTTCAAGCATTCCGTGAGTTTGCAATGCCTTGTTTTTGTGTTGGCGTTTCTAATATTATGTGGGGTACGGGCTTATTAGTCGCTAGTGCAGCCTCTGTTTAAAAATTCAGTAATATTCCGAAATGTCTAGCACTTAGAGGCTATCAAAGTGTCCCTGACAATAGAACAGTCCTTGGGGCTTTTTTCTACAATTTGACTTTAGTAGGTCTCCCCGATAATTGCAATTCCCATAACTACTAAATTTAAATAACACAACATTGTGTAGAAAAAATATGTAGAACATTTTCTATAGACTCACGCACATAATAAAGTTTGATAATCAATATAGTCAGTTTTGTAAAAGGTGTTTTTTTAAGCTAGATAGAACTTTAAATTGTAAAAAGTAACACAAAAAATGAAATTTTGATGAAAAATTTTTTTATTTGTTTCAGTATACTCTGACAAATCATCATGAATAGACTTTCGCTTGAACAACGCTACGAAATTATCCAAATTTACTTTGAAAATCAGTCGTCGATTCGCGCAACTTATAGACGACTTCGTCATTTTTATGGCGTAAATAATCGTGCATCTGAACAAGCCATTCGTCGAACTGTCGATAGATTTCGTACCACATACTCTCTAGAGGATGCAATAACACCAACACGTCGAAGGAATGTGCGTACTGAAGAGAATATCGCCGCTGTAAACGAAAGTGTGGAAGAAGATCCAAATTTATCAATTCGTCGTCGGTCGCAGGAATTGGGGCTCTGTCCGTCCACTACGTGGAAAATTTTGCGCAAAGATCTCGGCGTACACCCGTATAAGATCCAGCTGGTGCAGGAATTGAAGCCACGAGACCATTATATGCGTAGTTCTTTCGCCGATTGGGCTCTAGAGCAGTTGGCAACTGACCCGTTGTTTTATCACAAAATTGTGTTCAGCATTTTTGGCTTAACGGGTTTGTTAATAAGCAAAATTGCCGCATATGGAGTGAGACCAATCCACAACAGACACTACAGACTCCATTACATCCAGAAAAATGCACCGTTTGGTGCGGTTTTCACGCTGGTGGCATCATCGGACCTTATTTCTTCAAAAATGAGGCCGGAGCTCGCGTTACGGTCAATGGAGATCGTTACCGCACCATGATCAATGATTTTTTGTTTGAAAATATAGATGACATTGATCCGGACGACATGTGGTTTCAACAGGATGGCGCTACGTGCCATACAGCGAACGCAACCACCGACTTATTGAAATCAAAATTTGGCGATAAGTTGATTTCGAGAAATGGACCTGTCAATTGGCCTCCAAGGTCGTGCGATTTGACACCACTCGACTGTTTCCTGTGGGGCTACGTGAAGTCACTGGTTTATGCTGATAAACCAGCAACAATTGACGCCTTGGAGGACAGCATTGTTCGTGTTATTCGTGACATACGCCCAACAGTGCTCGAAAAAGTGACCCAAAATTGGACGTCCAGAATGCGCTTCGTCAAGAACAGCCGCGGTGCCCATATGCCCGAAATCATTTTCAAATGTTAATGTCACGTATTGATCCTTCGAATAAAAAAGAAATTTTTATTACAATTTAATTTTTTGTGTTATTTTTTACAATTTCAAGTTCTATCGGGCTTAAAAAAACACCCTATTAGTTATTTTAATTGGTAATTTCTGTTTAGCCCATAAAAAAAGAAAACAAGAGTGCCAGATCTCGCAATACTGAAGGAGTTAGACGATTTTAGTCGTCTATAAAAATAATTCACACTCATGAAGCGTATGACAGCAATAGCTCGAATATCTAAAAGGCTATTATCTAAAAAATATTGTGTGCGTAGTAGTAAAATGCGTACTATTTAATACTGCTAATAAAATTATGCATTGCTGGTTAAATAAAGTGAAAAATAAAGAAAAAATTATTGGCACATTTAATGGAACTTGAATAACGAATAAAAGGTAAAAATAACAATTTTAAACCTTTATGCTGAATATGACAAAATGTTGCTTTGTTGTTTGCAGGCATCCAAAGAAGAGTATTTGAAATAATACCCATAATTTGGCGCAATTTATCGAAATAGTAATAAAAAAGGCATAAGTAGTCTACTGTGAATCGTTTTATCAGTATTATTAGATACATTACCATCCGTTAAGTTTTTTTAGGACCTAAAAAGTGCTCTCGTTTTACTATAATTCTAAACTTGGGCTTTAAATATTTTAAAACAAATGTGCACTTAATCGCGCCATGTAAATTCATTCATGGCGAGCTGGATTAAGTTTCATAAGTTTTAACAAATGGCACGATTGCATCAAGCCACTAATTGCTCTAACTACAACTAATGTAAGTCTGGGTACCAATTTAAAATTAAGCAACCATATCTTGTGCCCAGCATTTTGACTAGTCACTGTTAAATTCTTTGAACAAATGAAAAGTGCTAGAAATGTAGAAAACTTTTACAAGAAGACAATAATAAGGAAAACTTCATCTAAAGTGAAAATTGCTACTAACAAATAAACAGCACCAACAACAACAATAAAAACAACGAAAAACTTTGGTACTTCAGTCAAAACCTAAACAATAAAACTAGCAACCAACCATCCAGCGTTCATCATCTCTAGAAAATTGAGATAAAAAAATATCTTTAAGGTTCTTTCTTTTAATTTCAGTTTGTGGTAAAATTTAAGGCTTTTTTCCATTCAAAGCACAAAAACGAAGAAATTATATTTTAGGACAGTAAGACCTCGATAAACAAAACGACATTGAAAATATGCTACTCAAGCCATGACTAAATATGAAAAGAAAATATTCCAAATAGATTTGACACATAGACAGCTAAAGCCCGACTACTCATATGGGGATTGTGAATAAGTGAAAATCTATTACGAAAAAACACAATTGAATGAAGGCCGCATGGTACTGACCTTAAAATGTTTTCAAATTTTTGCGATCAAAAATTTGTTTTTGTCCTATAGCAAATTCACAATCTAATATAATCAAATGTTTAATGCGTAAACTGGATAAGCCCCATGTATTCTATAAAATCTCTTTTCTACTAGACACTTTTTACGTGTGGTGAGCCAAATTCCGAGTAGCAGTATGCAGATAACTTTTATTATATTTTAAACTAATTCTGTTCAAAAAAAGAAAAGTCGCTGAAAGAAGTTAATTCTTTAAATTAAAAAAAGACAATTCACGCAATTTTTGCAATTACAAAAAGGCGAATAAGTAAGCGACAACTTCAATAACTATAAGTTCAACTCCCCTTTACACTGTAAATATACCACCATATAATACTTGTTGATGAGTTAATTAAAGACGAAGATATAAATATAGCAATTTAAACCTTCGGAAGTCTTTCGACTAAAAAAGGGAAAGCAATGGATATGCAGCCGGAGAAGATGAGTTGAAGACGCACCTCTATATTGGAGCATCAGATTGTTCTGTTGCGGTATTATAAAATTACTAAAATATGAATTTAACCTTTAAATATAATTAGTTTGATATAGAATTAACTGATAAGTGAGTCTTAAAAAATGACTTGCCTAAAGATCAAGTATAGAATATTGCTAGAGCAATAGTCTACTGTTATCATTATAGCTACGTGGATTAAAAGGTAATGTTTTTTTTTAATAAAACATCAATCAGTTAATGCCGAGCCAAAGTAATACAATGATGTAGTGCAAATATCTATCAGTTTCAAAAATGACATGTGAAGCAAATAAAAGATTGGTGAAATAAATCTTGCCTAAGCAAGAAAAAAAAGTATAAAAATGTAGAAATACGGATATAAATACTGCCATAAATTAAAATCGATTTATTATTATTTTAAGTCAAAATAAATTGTAAATGTGATATTGGGGAACGCAAAAATATTTTTATTGGTAATTTATTGAGCTGAAAAGGGATCAGACTGAAAAAGAGCGGTTTTAGTTGTAAAAAAATCTACATAATTTATCCTTAAATAATTAAATTCATTTCAGTGCAAACTTGATTTTTCCTAGTATCCTTACAAAGAAAATTATTAAAACTGTGTCATACCATCTCATGTATACGTCGGTACCATTGGGGAGCGCTTTATATGCGATGTCATCATTATTAAGTCATTTTTTAAAAAGTACTGCAGATGCGTGATAAGGTTAACGCCAGTACCTAGACGTGCATAACTTCACGATGGACCATACCATTGTGGATGAATTTTAGCGTCACACACACCCCAGAAAGCCTTAGGATATGTCTATCCTCTAGTCAATCCTCATCACAACTCCGAGAGCTCGGAGCAGACCGCAGCCCTCACTTCTTGCTGAACAGTTGAAGACTATCCAACTCCCAGTTCAGAACACATGTAGGCTTAATAAAATTTCAAAACACAACCACAAGCGTGCTCACTGCACCAGGACCATTCATTCTGTTCATTGTGTATGATCCAACCCATGCAACTCAAACGACGACCGTGAAACCACAACCACCACGATGCTCCCAAAGGGCCAACCTCAATAATCAGTCAGAGAACAGCTAAAAGACCAAAAAGTCAAAAAGCTAAACTCTGGGGGTTTACTGATTCCCGTGGAAATAAAGTGGTATTGTCCAGTTGGCTCCTGCCAGCCTTTTGGGGGACTGGGCTCCCTTTTACCGGTGACACAGGTAATGACGGTGAAATACCTTTAGAACATATCAATGTGCCCCTGGAGGGGAAAACTACTATGTATAATGCGGTTTTAGGAAACTTTTTTATTAGGGTGGTATATTTTTTTTAAGAGAAGTAGCACTTTAGACAATGCCTATGCCTATTTAGTCAAGTACCGTGCTACATTCTTTAGGAAAGGGATAGAGAAGAGATGCGACAGTTGGTGAAAGTAGAAGGATAGTAACGGAAATTAACTCACGTATAAGACATTTCAGTGACCAGTGACTATGCCTTCATTACCGAGCAGCCCCACAGACAGTCAATTTTTATTTGTAGTGAAAAAAACCAAGGTCTTTGTTGGGAATCGAACCCACAACCCCCAGTCATGTACGCTAGCACACTACCTACTAGCGACAGGGGTATATAACTATTTAGGTAAATTAGGCCGTGTCTTTTATGCGGGTTTAATATAATATTTCGCTCTTCTATTATTAGCTAGCTAATTGTATTCATCATTTGTTAGAGTGTATGAGTAGTTTCAGTGCTGTGAAGATATTGTCTGACGTCGTGTTTAAAGTGTATGAATAGTTTTACTGGTGTCTCAGGTTGTGTTTACCTGATCGCTTATAGAGTCATTTTTAAAACTTCTTGTTTTGTAGATTTACATGTTTCAAGAACGTTTAGTTTTCTTACTTTTTGTGCTTGGATGAAGTAGTGTCATACATTCATCTGTTTTCCTTGGTGCGTATTCGTGAGTGTTAAGGTATAATGCAAAGTTGGAGTCTTCTCTTTTTTTTGTAAATCTTGTTTTTAATATTCGGCCAGTTTGTCATATATAAGAACGATTACAGGTGCAAGTAAATCCGAATACTCCGCTGGAATTAAATTTGTCAGTTGTTTCTGTCGATGTATTGAGATTATGTCTTAAAGTTTTGCTGATTTTTAATGATGTGAGTAAATCCTCTTTGTGAAAAAGGTTAGTTAATCCATATTTTCCCGGTCCCGGTGTGTAATCGTGTTGTATTAATTGTCTTTATGTCTTCTTTATTTCTATTCTAAGTGTTTTTTGTCTAAGCAGTTTGCCAATAGTAGTGGGTTTGTAGCCGTTATGGTGTAAATTGTGTCGAATTTTTTGTTGTACTAATCTGGATTAAGTGGGATTATCTTAAGTCTGTGTATCATATGTCTAAATGCTGGTAGCTTATGTTAGGTAGGATGGTTCGAGGTAATGTGGATGGTAGTGTCCGTCGTGGTTGGTATTCTAATAATGTCTAAGGTTAATTCATACTTATGCATATTAAGGTTTTACTGTGCGTGTGATCAAATATGTGTTTTTCTACCTTAAGTTAACTAAAGCCAAAAGAAACTGCCAAGAGGTTTTATTTCATTCCACATTTTGTAGTGTTTTGACGAATAACATTTTCAAATAGATTAAATGATTTTCTCACAAACAAAAAACTTTATTCTAAATTAAACTTAAAGTCTTAAGAGCTTTTGTTAACCAAGTCACATAAACTAATACATGACTTCATATTCATGCAGGTATTGGAGTATGACATTAAGCCCTCCATTAGTGTTTCTTTTTTTATTTCATGGTAACCAATTTGAAATACTTTCTTTTTATTGGGTCACTAGTGGGTTAATAATTTAAAATTGTATTGTATTTATTATTTATAAATTGAAAGATTTTTCTGTGCAAACTACATGTAGGAATGAATGAAGTAATCAGTAGTTTACAATACAATGTACAACTCTATCATTACAAACTATGAAATGTCCTCTAATAAGATAGGCAAATTTTCATTAGAACTCGCCTGTATCTAAGTGAATGCAGTACGTCTTTCAATCGTTCGTCTTTGCATAAGAACGCACCGTAGTTTATGAGGTGATATAATTCCAAAAATAGAAAAACTGCCGTCCATGAAATTAAGGCAGGATTCACCTGATGTAACGGACGTTATTTGAGTGTACTCTGTTCTACCGAAGGAGAAGAAAACCACTGACTATATCTTTCGATATACTAAAAACATAATGAGAAAAACAGCTACGAAAATCAAATAAGTAAAAAATTAATTCAGTATACTTCTTTATCTGCATCAGTCTCTTCCATGATATGGCCCATTTTAAGAGCTCTATTGAGTTACATCGCTAATTTTACTATTTAAATAAATTACCTGAGATAGTATCTGCAGTAACAAATTTCTTTTTAGTAAAAGTTTATTTTCTTAAAAAAATATTACTTTAAAAGTCACAAAATATCACAAAAATTATTACAAAGTTTTTATTACAACAAATCATAAAGTTAACAAGAAAAAACTTTCTTTTATCACAAAGAGACTACTTTATCATAAAATTTTTTGTTTAGTTATCACAATATTTTTAATTATCACAAAAAATTATTTTTTTGCCTTGGACAAAATTTACAAAAAAGTTACAAAAGTCCATAAATATTACTATTTATTTTTCAAAGGATTCCTTTCTCCGTTCATTAACAGAAAGTTCTATTTTATAAATAAAATGCCTTTTTTACAAAAAGGCACTCTTATCACAATAAAGTCATATAAAGAAAAGTGATATTTTCACAAAAGGCTTTACTATTTTACAGTTACACATTTTTCTGAAGAGATACCGCTTAATTGACAATAATTTATTGCGGCATAAAAAGTTTTTATGGTAAAAAATCAATTTAGCATTTTAGTGCATGTGAGTAAAAAGACTTTTCTGTTTGTCGCCAAACTTAAAAAAACTCTTCATACTATAAAGTCAATATCAACAAAAATCACTTATTTAACCATTAAGCCAGTTTGGTTCCACGAAAATTGGAATCTACAAAAAAGTCGTTTATATGACAATTTTTTTTCATTAATAAAATATTTTGCTTTAAGGTACAAATATACAAAAATATATTTTTAGTAAAAAAAGGAAAAAAAGTATCTCTTTTTTCACCGAAATTGGCTTTTGAAATAAAATGGTTTCAATGTCTTGATTCGCAAATTTGTTTTTATACCAAAAATTATCTTTTGTCGAAAAACCATGTGCTGCGAAAAAAAACCACTAGTTTCATAAAATTAAGTAATGATAGTTTACTTGTTTTAAAAAATCAGAGCGCTATTGGAACGTACTGTTTAAAAAACGCAAACGTTTGACTTGCTTTTAGCGTTCGTGTATATGTACGCAAGCAAAATACCCTGCACAACGATTTTTAGCTAATGAACACCAGCACTAAAATAATAAAGCGATCTCTTTTTTAGCGTACTTTAGTGTGTTTTTCGAACACTGCATAAAAATCCAATATGAACATAAAATTAAAATGTAAAAAGGATGATCAGATTGTGAGGATTCATGGAATACATACATGTACCTTTTTTTTTGCAATAAGCAATATAAAAAAAGTGCTTAAAGGTAGTACTTTAAATAACGCAACCACTAAAGATTCACAACGTAAACTGTTAAAGATCCGCATACATACATATATAAAAAAGTTTATAAAATACGCTTGTTTAGATGCCTCTTACAGTAATTACTTAATTACATACATCCCTTATATTATCATAATTTTAGTATTATAAATATTTTTAACTCTCTTCTCCTTTGTGAAACCTTTTGAATTGAAATAGTTGATTTTTCATTGCATTAAGAAATAGCACAATCTTGAGAATTAAATCATAGTTAGTTGCAATTTGAAACTCGAATGAAATGTACATCAAAATTATCTTAATAAAGATTTAAATTATACCTTGAACCAACAATGTTATTTCTAAAAGAAGGGTTACCAAACATAATAGTATCAACAAATGTTTTCTACGACAAGTAATTTTATACGACTGAACAAAACCAACGATACAAGCCAACAACGCTAAAGAAAATATCCTTGCGTTATGCTTATGTTCGTCACCGAAGAATCCTTGTGAACAATAATATTTTGTTTGCGTACAATACACAAGCACCAAAAAAACTTTTGTCCATTTTGTACTTCTTCGACAAAATGTGTTTGTCTACTGATCTCAAAACCTGCAGTACAAAACACGTTGCGTACTGCTTATAATTATTCATTTTATCACAAAAAAAAAAAATAAAGTATAAAAAGTTAATGTCACAAAAAACCCACTTTGCCAATTGAGGCAAATTTTTTAATTTATGCTGCAAATTTGGTACAACAACTTCCTTTTTTCAGATAAGGCCAAAGTCGTTTCTGTCACCAGAGTACATATTTCCAGCAAAAACTCGTAAAAACAGAATTTCACTACATAAGTTCACTTATATCCCCAGAAGACTTATTTCAGACAAAAAGTCACTTAAGTCAATGATATGTTTCCTTGGACTTAAGTAAAAAATAATAAAAAATTTTTAAGTAAATTTTTCATCCATTAAATTCTATACCACAAAAGCTACAATTCTGCCTTAAGTTACTCTCTTATTTGTTTCACATATGAACTAGCGACAGGATTTCAATGAAATTAAATTCATTGGAAAACCTTGGAAGAATTTTTAATTACTTTGATTAATTTGAAAGTTTTATTTACTTTATTGCAGAAAGAGTAATGGAAAGTAAAGTTTATTTTTGTACGTATATGGAAACTTAAATACTTTGCCTGTTTTCATGTAAAAAAAACTCACATATAAAAGAAGACGAAGTAGGTTTAAGCTGAATTTACCTTAAGAATTTAGACTGATTGTTGGTGTAGAGAGTTTTTTAATTTGGAAAAAGTTTTATTCTTTTATTTAAATAGAAAACTTTAATTCGGCTAAAGTTTTTCAATTTTAACAAACACACTTTTTAGCGAGTATTATTGTTACAACGTATGTATATATTGCTCATGTTATGATAAATGGAAACTTTATACATTAAAATATTGTTTAATGAGCGCAAATTTTCGTTATTTAGAGACTTAATATACGTCAGTTTAGATAAGGTCGCCTTGAAATATGGTTGCTTAATTCAATATACAATTCCTTGTTTTGAAATTATGTAAATGTAATTCTATTTTTAAAAACTTGTGTTTTATATACTTGCATTTTTCAAATACTTAAGATTTTTGGTTTTGAAAATGTTAACAAGAAAGTGAATAAACCTGCTACTATGAAAGAAAACTAGTTTTTCGAATAACTGATCTTCTATCGAATAAGTACTTTTTTTATTAGAAAGCGGGTACAAGGACAAACAATGTTTGAAGTGATGACATTTGCACCAAAAAATATTATTTCTGTTAATGTAAAATTACATCTCTGTATTGTGACTTTTGAAAAAGTTTCTTTTTGTATCCAGAAATTGTTTTATAGCACAATCCGAAAGCTGTTTGTTATACAAACAACGAAAAACAGTTGTATTTTTCGAAATATATTTTTGTCACTAGTGTCTTGATTTGTGTAAAATAAGAACCTTTTTAATTTTTTTATACATACGAGTAGAGATATATAGACTACTAGCAAACCGGTCGAACTCAGTTTCACCACCAGATGGCTGCGTTTTTTGTAACATTTCGTAATTTACAGCATCATCGGAATTTTTTATGGAATCAATGGATTTGTATGTCACCAAATTGCCATCGATTTTTGATTGAAAAGTGAAATTCAGTGCGTGTACATCATTATTCTTTGGGGCGAGAATTTTTCGTTGACTTAACCAAGCATAATTCGGATAATTCTCACTAATTAAGAGCTAATTAAGAGTCTACAAATCGGCAAAAGTCGTTGGTAAGGGTAATTAATCCAGCTGTCGCATCAACTGGGACTTTTCCATTTCCAACAGCTAACAATTGTTTGGAAAATTGTGCAGCACTTTGATCATTTTGTCTCATATTAGTGGTTAGCGATAATGTTTTTACGTTATTCCACAAAGGTGACGCCTTCAGGCAAGCATCCAATTCATATGCAGGCATTTCACGGGGAATTACTGGGAACGTCTGCCTGAAATCTCCTGCCAACAATATCATCAAGCCGCCAAAGATGTTCTTATTTCGCCCAAGATCCTTCTGTGTGAAGTTAAGTGCTTCAAGTAATTTCTTATGTGTCATTGTGCACTCATGCGAAACAATGAGCTTGCATTGCATTAACAATTTTTCCATTGCACTGGATTGGGAAATATTGCATGTTGGAGTATCAATTGTGTTAAAATTGAGTGGCAACTTAAGCGCAGAATGTGCAGTACGACTGCCATTTAGAATAGTCGCCGCAATTCCAGATGATGCTAAAGCCAAAGCTATATCACATCTTAATCGAATAGTGGCCAAAATCAATGAAATGACAAACGTTTTCCCTGTTCCTCCAGGTGCTGCATCCAGGAAGAATAGACCACCAGTATTATTTTCCACCGCTTGCATAAATGTTTCGTATACTTGTTTTTGCTATTCATTCAGCAACAGCATATTATTTCGAAGGAATTTCTGCAATGTATCAACATGGTATTGCAGCTCTCGATTTAATTCTTGGATTGATGCATCGTGCATCGATCGATTTGGCGCATTCATTCCTACTTCAATCAGTAGTTTATTTGCAATAATGATGCATTGATCCTCAATCAGAATCAATTCTTCATTGTATATTTCATCGGTTGTTTGCATGTCGGGATTATTCGTTCGAATGCGCAAGCGATGCAAGATATCTTCAGATATGTCGTCTTTGTATTTGTTCCATAACTGAATTGGTTGTGAAGGGAAAAATGTGGTGATGATAATTGCGAACAGCGTTCATGTTTGGTACGCATTTGATGAAGCAACGGAATCCGCAAGTGTTAATTAAATCCCAATGAGAATCATTCTCCAGCAAACCCAATAGTTTACATGCTTCTCGATATGTTTGGCATTGGTGGCCATTCACAGTTTTCAAATGCGCCAATGACTTTGGTCCACGTACATTAACCAACAGTAGTCACAAATAAAAACATTCATTATATCTAGGATGAACAGTATACATGCAACCTAGTGCACGGCGCCATCTAATTAATATGAAACGTACTTAGTTTCGTGAGGGATGCTCACACAACATACTGGTGCCGTTGTGGTACATGCTATGTATCAGAGATGGCGCTGTATGTGAAAAATGATTTTCCCAGTTTTTCCGCTTTTCTCTTGAAATTTTTCCTGAATTTTCTTTGGTATAAACCTCACGGAGCCCGAGACCTTTCTAACCTATGCAAAACCGTGGAAATCGGTTCGTGCGTTCTGGAGTTATAGCGTCAGGAAGGAAAACCCAATTTATTTTTATATGTATATATGGATAACTCTCATGTCTGGATCGGCAAGAGACTTATTGTAGACAGTGAGGAAATCAACTCTATTGATTCTCTAGAGCATTGACGGAATGTGGGTTGTGTTTTATTGTTTTATCGTTACTACAATGCTAAGAGTAATAATGAAATTAAGGAACTAATTTCACGCTTTTGCGTTTAACACTCTGTCCGTTGAAAGCCCATCCATTTGTAGTAGATGGGCCGGTAAATCGCACTACGTATTACAGTGCGTTAACAGAATGGAATGAACTTTCCCCAGCGATATTTCCTGGCACTTTCAATGTATGAAAATTAAAATCAAATGTCCATAAATACTACTCCCTCTTTCCTTCTACCCTTAACCTAATTCCTAGTTCTGGCACAATGCACTGATTGAGTAGAAGTCAGTCCCTGAGTGCTGATACGAAGAAAAAAATATTCTGTGCTAAAAACCAATTAAAAAAATTTTATTGGAATAACTTTTTAGAGAAAAAATAAAGTTTTGTTTTTTCACTTTTTTAGAAATATTTTTGATATTTATTGTGACAAAATTTTGGCAAAATGCCAAAACAAAGTTTTATCACTAAATCCATACAATAATTTAGGTATAATAATACCTAACAAAAATGATAGCTTTCAGGAAAGTGACAAAAAATATTTTTCATAAAAAAGTGAATGATGCTATGAACTCTGCACAATTTTAACTCGAGCTTAAGTTCATTTTTCGATTTTTAGTTCTCTTAATGAAGAAATTTTTTTTTTGTAATATGTGTTAATTTAAAAATAGGACAGGCAATTTATTTTAATCTAAAATTATGAAAAAATTTTCTTGGTTTCTATTCTTTCTTTCTTTTTTCTATAATTTTTCACTCGCCCAGGAGTATTACTTAATTAAGTTAACCCTTTTGTTTTAGGTTTTGCAAACGGAAACGGAAATGCATTGCAAATGTTGCTTTTAAGACATTTAATTTTTCTTCATTTATGTATTTAGGTCATTTTGTATGGTGTCGTTATATTTATCAATTTAAAGCTAAACCTCCCACCTTTGTTTTTGTATTAAAACTCCGGCTTGTTTTTCTTTCTCAATTTCCGTAAACTTCTTTCCTTTTTTTCTACATGATTTTCTTACAGTTTAAAGCAGTTGTGAAAAGTGTTTGTAAGTGTGTGTTGTATATTTTACCTAAGGCGTGTTTTAAATATTTAACTTTAATTTTTTTCTTTAAATATTAACTTCTTTTTTATTTTTCTTTTTGTTAGTTTTAGACAAAATACGTGTTAAAGTATTTTAAGTACGCCGTAAATTGTGACACATCCGATAATTTGTTTATGGCCGTTATACACGCAACTTTTGTGCTTTTAAACTAATGACCTGGTTTTTTAAATTTTCTGTTTTCCTTCTTTGCTTTTGTGCAATCTTGTATTTATAAAAGTTAACAGATTTTGTTTAAAAACGTTGTTTTTAAGTGTGTTACTGTTAAATGCCGTATTTCGTGACAAGGTTTAAGAAAGATGGTTGAACTTCGACTGCAGTTTTTATTTTGTTCGCGAAACAGTAAAATAGTGTTCAGCTATATAAACTAACGCATTTATTTTTGTAGTATAAAAAACAATTTAGGAGCAAAATGTATGGAGAAAGACAAAAGAAATTCCTGTAGTTTTGCTGCTATGCTGAATAAAATTTGAGGATATTAAAAAAAGAATTTAATAAAACAATAACGATAACATTAGTTTAATCAAGAGTGTGTAATTTTTTCGCTAAATATCATCCCGTATTTCAGAGCCATCTATATCTAAAATTATAATAACTAAAGTCTTGAAATTTTTAACAGAACCTGTTAAAACAAACGACAGTCAATTCTAATAATTAAATCGTATTCCAAAAGATATGTGATGTTCACAAAAATATCGCTTTGAAATGGTATACTCAAGCATGTGAAGTTTCCGTAGTTTTTGGCAGCAAGTGTGAAAAATCCTTTAATTAAAGGCAGATTCAATTTGGGTATGAGTTTACGTCAACCCGCATCATATATTCAATAGCTACTTAATCTTAAAGTATGTAGACTTCGTTTTTTAATCGTAGAAGTCGGACATCCGTATATCTCGAACACTCCGAATATTTTTACAAAAGTTGCTAAAATATAAAAAAATACTAAAAATTAAACGGTGTCCGGAAATATTGTTCTAAAATGGTGGATGTAAAATTTAAAAACTTGTACAGTGCATGATTTAGCAAAAATTGCAAAAAGGAAGTATTAATTTGCCAAATGGTGTTCCAACAGGTAAATAATCTATATATATAAAAATGATATGGTCTACGTATGTAATGAGTCGGCGTGAGAACGGCTAGAGCGATTTGGCTGATTTTTGTTTTATTCGATTCGAAATTTTCAGGAGATGGTTTTTTAAAAAAAAAATTATTAAATTTTCCGGAAAACTTAGAAAATTCATATATTAATTTTCTTCTGTTGTTGTTGTAACCACAAATAAATTATTCACGACTTGACATGTTCGTTCGAACTGGTTTGATGACGCTTATGGTTGTTTGTGTGCTAATGAGCTTGTATACGTGCAAACACACGTATACATTCTTAGCATACGCTAAAAAAATCCGTAGATCAAATTTTTTTTTAATTCATTACTATACATAGCTGCCAGATCTTTTAGAGATAATACCGTCGCAATTTTGGGAAAAAAATCTTACTTTATTTAAAATTTTAAATAAAATCACATGTACATAAGTATGTAAATTGATTGCATGTTTTTCAACACTTTGAAATATGTATATTGTATGGAAAAATAAAAAGTTCAAATCCTTTGGTGAATTTGTTTTGAATTTAGAGAAATATGCATTTTAATTTTAAATTTTTAAAGTTTGTTTTCCTAAAAGTATATAAATTTATAAAAAAAAATATAATTACATATATAAAAAATTGACATACGTTTTAGTAAACATCAGCAAGCTTTGCTTATGTTACAGAATTTGCCAGGAGAGCCCATACGTTTTCAATAACTAGACTTTATTTCGAAGTAATTTTTCTTCGCATGAGAAAATCTAAAGTTTTTAACACATTTTTAAGAAAAAGTATTGATTTTTTTATACATGTTCTTATTTTCACTTTTCAATATACTATTCATATTTCAATATCATGTTAGTGAAAACATAAAGAAATCGTTTTCACTTCTCAATTTTTTTACTTAGCCTACGTTTAAACTTTATAAAATTCTAAACAGTGCTCAGTGATTTATTAAAAGTGATAATATTAAAAGTGAAAATTTGAATATATATTCTACATACATATGGACATATGCACATTATCCGTGCTTTAAAATTTTTCGTGCGATTTGATTCACTTAATTTTAAAATAGTTTTTATAAGAGAAGAAAAACCTTGATATATTGGATAGTGAGGGCTTAAAAATATTAAGTCACCGACAATTACACTTCACTTTGAAGTTAAAAAATAATTTGAATGATTACCTACGTCTAGGTTTATCTATCTATTCTTATATATATATATAGACATTGGCAGTTGAAAAAACCGACTGAATCTACAACAGGCCGTATTTCCTTTCCAATGGGCTCTTGCCCATTCACAACGTCTAAAGATGAACTAATTGCAAAACTGTTCACATACATTGCTCAAAATTATAGCGATTAACTTTGGTTAAGTGAAAGAGCCATTTTGGCTGCAAAACACAAATACGTTGATTAAATAAATTTAAAAATTCAAAGCTTAATTTATGGCGAACGGTATTCGTATAAATTGATTGGTTCCATTACTGATCCCGAAAATATTGTTAACTACCCCGTAGAGTTCCTGAATTCATTAAACTTACCGGGAATGCCACCACATAACTTCCAGCTTAACGTTGGAGCGGTAATAGTCATGTTACGTAACCTGAATCCGCCAATACTATTGGTACTAGATTGGTTATTAAAACGCTGATTGCAAGAACTTAGCAATAATAATCATAGGAAAGTTTGTAGGTGACGAGCTGCTTACTCCAAGGATACCTATCATACCAAGTGATTTAGCATTTAAGTTTAAACGTATTAATATATCCCAAGGACAATCGCTAAAAGTGTGTGGGTCAAACCTAGAATCCAAATGTTTTTCCCACGAGCAATTGTATGTTGCATACTCAAGAGTTGCGGCACCTTCAGGACTGTTTATTTTCTCTTCCAACAGAAAAACAAAAAACATTGTTTACTATCAAGCTTTAAAATGAACTATATGCTTACCTTTTTTGTTTGTTTAGTTTTTAATGAATTACCTTAAGAACTATTAAAACAATAAATTGAAAAAAATTTGCGTCGTTTCTTCTTTGTACTAAAAATTTTTTTCTAACTCCATATGAAATATTAATCATTAGCAAATAGTTTCCGAGCGAAGCCGGGTCTTACAGCTAGTTTAAAATATGTGGGCTTAAATTTTAATTGTGAAAGGGATATATAGAGTATTCACAGAGCATGTACATTCTTTGCTACAAAAGTTAAAAATTCAAAATTTAACGCGTGCTTCTATGGAGGAAGAGATTCTGATCGCAACCGGTACGGGCAACTAAACCCCTTAAATTTTCAGCAATAAATAATAAGAAGTTAAATAAATTATTAAGGAGTGCATTGTACGACAACCCAACAGAGATGACTCATACTCGCAATTGATAATATTATATTAAGGTCTATATATGATAATAATCATATGATTCAAGTTAACAATAGAGAAGGGTTTGATATAATTTAATCTTAATACTGAAATATACAAATTACTGGTTGACATAAAACTAAAAGGTATATTCTTTATTCTTACAATCATTACCACTGACAACTAATTGGATTTTGGAATATGATTAACAAGGTTTCAGTAATATATGGTAGCTGTTCTATTAATAAGTCAGAGGACGTAACACTTTATCGTGCATACATAGTCACTTGTATCTGGACATTGTATTGGGAATTGATTATTTAGATTATCTATGCAATAATTAATTAAAAGGTTTATGAGGCATCATATGTCATTCTAAATAATTCACACTAGCAACAATCACTAACATTGTATTTACTGTAAACCAATCGAACATATAGGGTGTTATATTTCAAGTGCGGATTGAAATTCTGTTTGGGAAAATAATTTACCAAAATATTGTAAAATTATTTGCCCACATTTTAACATATGAATATTTGATAACAATAATTTTAAGCCTTTTTTGGAAACAAATTAGAAGTAAGAATTACTTTGTAAGGAAGCATATTACTCTCAACAATAATCATAATAATACAAACATGCGAGCTGGACTGCTAGCTCGCTAAATAAATAAAGATTTAAGTCGGAATTCTGGCAAACTAAATAGCGATTGTTTAATTCTACTACAACACATATCAATTGTTTGTCCCCTTTCTCGAAATGTATTCCTTCCATGAGAAATTCCTTTGGCATTATAATTTAAATATGACTTCTATTATATAATGGCCATAGCTTGCTTGGATGTAGTCTAAACTGCGAATTAAATTTTCGATGGATTTCTCGAACATTTGTGGCCATTTATCGGCAATAATATGGCGAATATTGTACTTCATTTGATCAGTCGTTTCGTGCTTAACTACGTTGACGGCCGATTTTACATATCCCCACAGCAAATAATGTGGCGCCTTTAAATCGCACGTTCTTGGAAGTTAATTCAGGGGGTCCGAAATGTGAAACCATGCGATTTTTTTGTATGTTGCGTCATCTTGTGGAAGTTACAGCTCCTGCACATCATAATTATTCATTTAACGAACGTAATAGCTGTATAGCAGTCACCTTTGACTGTAACGTTCTTACCACCATCGTTTTTAAAAACGTACGTATCAATGACTACAGTATCAGTTTTTCTGGATGTAATGGTGTCTCAACATACGAAGGAGATTATCATCACGTCATAATTGTTAGTTTTGTTTATAGATTTACTTAAAACAAAACTCAGCTTTACTACTAAACAAAATTCGCTACTGAAATTCAGGTTCAGCTGGCAGAATGCTTTGGGTCCAATTTGAAATCATTGAGCAGGTATAAGACTATTCATGTTGAAATGCCATAACATAAATTATGCCACAACTTATATAAATATGAACATAAATTACCTCACAGCTGACAAAATGACAGCCACTTAAAGTCCCAGACCTCTATAAGCTATAAGCAGTATTAAGGGAAACGGATTTTACAAATTCCATGGCATGCAGTCACTCAAAACAAAAGAAAAAACGTTAAGAAAAATTAAAATTAAGAATTAAGTCTGAGATGTATAAAGTATTGTAATAGCACAGATATGATGTCTACAATGAAATTATTTTACAAATTATATTTGTAATATCATTAAAGCTGCGCTGGCGTGTCATTAGAGTGATTAATTTTATTCGGAACAAAATGGACTTTGGCAATGATTATGATAAATTTACTTAGGTTAAGCTAAGTTTAAAAAGCGTAATCTTAAAGATTTCTGAGCATGCATTAAGTACACAGTCCTCGAAAATATATGAATACATGGCTGTAAACCTTAATCTTTGCAAAAGGGATATCTGTTTTTAAATCCCTTTTTAAAGAAGAGCTTAAAATGCGAATCTAGGCATCTGGCCCAGTTTGTAAATCGAATATTTTGAAATAGAGAAAATGAACTAAAAGAATAATATTGAAATGAACTAATCTCCACTCAACTGTTTTATCTTTATGGACACACAATTTGTTACTTTGCCCTTGCTATTCTCACTAGTTGGCTTTTATTATTGTATTTTGCCACTTTGAACTATATCTTTTCT
Source organism: Trichopoda pennipes (assembly GCA_030448955.1). NCBI lineage: Eukaryota > Metazoa > Arthropoda > Insecta > Diptera > Tachinidae > Trichopoda > Trichopoda pennipes. The sequence continues at coordinate 95,921 of JASKUP010000007.1, read as the reverse complement.
TTGCGAACTATATTTTTTTTCCTATTAGCATTTCGCCGGTAACATTTGTAAAATTCGTAAAAAAAATCATACACACATCAAAAATAAACTATCAATAACTTGTCAACATCATCTGTTTGTACTTGTAAAATAAACTAAAAGTGACACCTGTCAAATAATGACACTTGCCAAAATAATAAATCACTAAATTAAAATTTCTTAGCTTTACATACAAGAAACCTTGTAAATAGAAAGGAGAAATATGGCGCAGAATATAATCACCGACCTAAGAGTATGCAATTCTTTTTTGACAAATAAACGAAATAAAAGTATGCTGTTATTATTTTTTTTTTATAAAAAAAATAGACAATAAAAGAAAACTGCGACTTATCACAAATATGTCATTCACTTCCATCAATTTCATATTCATAGCGAACTAGCATGAATATTAGGGAGTACATGATTATGAATAGAATATTAATTTCGCAAATGTGTTAGTGATTGTATACTTAATTGTAGGAAAAAAATGCAAACACGCACATATCTATTATGCAGGATTGTCAATTGTATATTTGCCAGTGAATTTGTTTGTGACATAAGAAACATAATTGAATTGAATTATGAATAAAAGCAAAATTTAATTTCGTGTTTTTCTAACAGATGTATTTGATTTTGTATTATAAGATTTTTAATAACATTTCTTTAACATTTCTTTGTTATGAAAGGTGAATAAAAATTTTATCGATTCATTAACGAAAGTGTGTGAAATTATAAGATGAACAACAGGATAATTATTTAGAAATAAATTGTTTAAATGGAAAGTTTCATATAATTTTTGATAATTCTTCAACAAATAAATTCAATTTCGCACGAAAATCATATTAAAGTAATTAATATTCACTATGAAAATAATGGTTCCCTTAAAGTTACATTTCGTAAAATTCATAATGTCGTGAGTCAACAGGCTCGATACAACAACACGTGCTCGACTGGGTCCTTTCGTTGCAAACATCGCAGCCGTTAGCCATAGTGTTGAAGCATTTTATTAATTCCTCGATTTGACTTTCAGGCCTTACAAGGTTCAACTAGTGCAGGAATTGAAGCCGACAGACCATTCATATCGCCGTAGATTCAATCAATGCATTCAGGAACAATCGATTGTTTTTTATGAAAAAATCAGACGAAGCCCACTTTCACTTGTTACAAGGAAAATTGCCGATCTGATATTTATTTTTCTGTATTTAATATTAATTCACATAGCAAACTTTCATCTTAAATACTAATTTTATTAAAAATCTCAAGTTATTAAAATGATTAAAAATACCATATTTAAAAAGTGTAATTTTAAGTTAAAACAAAAGTAACAACTACAATTCTCTCAGCCATCCACAATTGAAAATTTCATATAGATAACAAATTAAAGAAAAATAATTTCAATATGCCATAGTCACAATCATTCAGTTACAAACATATTATGATAAATACATGGTGAAAAAAAAACAAAAAAAAGGAAATATTCAGACAGATAACACCTATATACAAAATTATAAATGAAAGGGATATATCATTAACTCTTCATTATTAAACAGGAATAACACCAAACGTTTTACAATTCCCTTGCTTTCTTCTTCGCTCTACAAATATGATTTTTCTTTTTATCCTTTGCCTGTCTGGTCTATTTGGTCATATTTTTGTCATTCAGAACAGCGTTAATATTAAATGCAGTGAGAATAATAATGCGATATGTCCAACAATCACACACATCATTATCAATAACAACAACAACAACAAGTACATCATCATTATGAACATTTGGAAAGCAGGAAGAGGCTATAAAAACAATCATAATACTTAAACCAAAGCGGATTAAAATGAGCAAACACAAGAATATTGAGTATAAATGTCAATATGTTTTAAACAAAAACAATAATAACACGAGCTGTAGGAAAGAAATATAAATACAAATTATAGTCAAACAACAAGGCTGTAAAAACATGATTCATGTTTTAGCAAGGATATAGGAAGAAAGTTTTAAAAGAATTTTAACATTTTCTAGCCAAATGGGTTAAAAACGCGTAATTTAGAAAAAAAAATTTGAAATAGGATGCTCCTAAAGGCCCAACCTCCATAATCAGTCAGAGAACAGCTAAAAAGCTGTGCAAATAACGTAGAGTTGTCCAGTTCGCTCCTGTTAGCCTTTAGGGTACTGCGTCTCCCTTTTATCCCCGATGACACATGTAATGATGGTGAGATTCCATCAAGACATATTAATGTTCCACCGGGGGGTGGGGAACCACTGGGTGCATTTTGTGATAAGATTTATATCTGCGTCTGGCCGTAGGCCTTAATCAGATGGTAGCCAAACCACTGGGAATGAAAAGCAACTTCATTCACGCCCTAAGAAGCCGAGGACTAATTATAGCAACAGGTCATTCCTAGTTGCAATTTCAGCGGTCCCAAAGCAGGGTTGAAAACCACTACTCCTTACTGAAGAGCTGGAGACTGTCCAACTCCTGGTCCAGAATACATGAATAGCATGCGCATTGGATTCGGATTATTTACCGGTTGGTGTTATTAAAAGCGAGATGATCCTGACCTCCATAATTAAATTCATGCGGGGGCCGCAAAACCACAACCACCACGAAAATCCCGAAGGGCCAAACTCCATAATCAGTTAGAGAAACAGCTAAAAGGCTAAAGAGACAGATAGAGGAACTCTGATTCCCCTGAAAATAACGTGGAGCTTCCAGTTGACACCCTGCTTGCCTTCAGGGGACTGGGCTCCCGTATACCTCCAACAGCACAGGCCTAGATGGTTAAGTAATCTATAAAGACCGATAAATGTGCCCCCGCAAGAACCCTGGGTGCGTGAAGGCGGTCCTTCCCGCCCTAAGACGCATACATACTAGGTGCCCATACGCCTTAGTAGCAATTTTTGAGTGCATGTTGGCATGCACTCAAACCCCGATTAAACTACAGTCACCACGTTGCTTCTCGACGGTCCTCACTAATTACCACAACAGGTTCGTAGCCCTACGGACAACTGTTTCTAGTGGTACCAGCGTTTGTTATAAGTCACTTGTCTAGAGAGTCCCAAGTCTCTTCCAGTTTCGGGCGCCTGCTAGCCCAGGCGACTAGTGCCGCCTTTTATCCCCGAAGGTACATGTCAAGATGGGGAAGCGCCTCCGAGGCGGTGGGGGGAGGGGGTTGTGGAAGAGATACTTAAGGAAAAGCAATATTCCTTCCTTAGTCTCTACCATCACAATAACTGGTTTTCTGCAAAAAGCGTTTAAAATCGTTTAACGCGCCTTTAAAGTGTAAAGCATTTTATCTTCAAAATATATCAGTCACTTCGATTTTTATCATGATCTCCTTGGCTTTTAGATTTATTTCAAGCCACCCAATTGTATATTATCCTGTCAAAACAATCACAATAGGGGAAAAGTCGTTGTAGGAATTGAAAATAGAGTGACTTCTATTAGTGACACTGTGAGTATGGAGTATACAGCTCCCAAGATGTAATTATCTCACAGCAAATTTTGTAAAGATCCTTACAGGATAAGGAGTGACTGTAGCAAGAATAATTTAATTTCAAGTTCTTTTTAAGAGCTCTGCAATTGAAGGTCCTAAGACTTTTCTATATTTAATGTTTTTGTTCCTTAATTTCTATGACTTTTATGTTACCATTGGGGAGATCTAGATTTTGGGCTTTTGAGTAACTTCCACATAATTATATATAACTTAATATTAAGTTTACGGTTTACTTACGTAATATCATAGAATTTACATTTAGGTGTTAAATATTAATAATATTTCTAGGGTTTAGATATGTGAGAAAACTTACAATTAATAAAATATTTCAAGTGCAACATGAAGCGCAGTGATCGGTGTATAGTTTAAGTAAAGCAACAACAATCATAATGCCTGCATAAGTGGTATAATATTTATAAGGTCACTTTACTAATTTGCATTGTATTCGCAATACATCAACATTACGTTTGTTTGTTTGGTCACCAAAAATTTTAGGGCAATTTGACACTTCTTATTTATACGTAAATATGTTAATAATGATGGTCATTTCTTGCAGTAATTAATGGTCAATAAACGTACCAGATTGGTCACTCTATAAGACATATGAGCACATAAATTTTCGTGGGACATGTAAACAATTCCCCAGTCTTTGCCTTATACTTCAGGTATCATAGGTTTTGTACTTTTTCTTGATAATAGGTGTGGATACTATAAGCTCTTTCATAGGGCAAGGGTTAGGATTGCTGACAACTATTATATAATTTAATTTATTTAAACCTTTGAGTATTGTTTTTCTTTTTCAATTTTTAGTACACATTACTAGAGAGCATAAGAAAACTTTGTAAAGTTCTTCTGAACTACCTTCTTCTGATAAAATTTTTAACTTTCTGCTTAATACTCATCATTGTTCAAACTAGTATCATTTACAAGATGATTCAAACAGGACATAAATAATGTAATGTTTTTACTTTTTTCATAATTATCTTGGTTTTATATTGATATGAGTGCAATAAAAAAAAAAAAAAAAAATATATATATATATATATATATATATACAACAACAACAACAAATAAAAATAAATAAAAAAAACAAGTCATATAATATAAAAAAGGAAAGAAATTTATAAAACTTGGCATTTTATATCCTGTGTCCAAACACAATATTGATTGTGAAAAATTATTAAAGGATATAAAACTTTCACATTCATTTATATACTTGTTGTACATAAATATCAACTTTATTAACAACTTGTTTTTGTTATTTTTTATGCAGCCTTATAATTTATATGACAATTTCATTTGGCCCATAACTCAATTTTATTTACAGAATTAATATTTGAAATGTTCATAATTATGAAGAAAGGATTTTAAAGCAGACTCAGACACAGCTTTTAATATGACCACAAAGAGAAAGTCTTAAGGGGGTTAACAAATTTCTTTGAGGTTCATTAAAGATTTGTTGTTTGTCCACAAGAGATTAAAATAAAATTACAATTATTAAAAAATTTATAATAATCATACGCCTAGTGTTTTCCATTACGTGCCCTCTTTAGAACAATTATAACTAATTGGTCTTTTGAATTTATTATTGTCTGAAATAATTTTCTTTTATAAATCTTTAAAGAATTCTTGTTTTCTTTTTAAAGCAGCCAAAAATTACATCCAATAAAATAAAGCTTCAATTATTTAAAGAAAAAAGTCAAATAAATTCACTGGAAATTGTCATGTTGTCAATACAATAGCATTGTGTGTAATTTAAGTTGTTAAAACATACACTTCATTTGATTACATTACATTTGTAAAAACAAGACAAACATATGCTTTTCATGTTGCTGCAGTGTAGTCTTTTATAATTTCAAGTTAACTAACTTGATTTAGTTGGTTTATATTATTAGTTTTTCTTTTCTTCTTAAATATCTTTCACGTTTTATTTTGGTGACATTCCCTGTGGCAATCTTGTCAATTACATCCAAATCAATTAAGACGTTGGCAAATATAACAAAAAGTATTAATAAATGAAAAGGCGAAAAATAAAAAGAAAAAATTAAAAACAGAAATTTGCACAAAAGACACGTAGCCACATGTGACAGAAACTGGTTTTTAGGCATTAATATAAATAATAATATAAAATACAACACACATTTATCAAAAGTAAAACCTATGAGGCGCACTGACTTACTCAAACAAAAACTTGCTCGATTGTGTGAATAACATTGATTAAACATAACACTTCAAAACAGTGGCTCACAAAAAGGAAAAAATTTCAATTTATAGAGAAAATTTTAATAAAACAAAAAAATTATCGATAACTTACTCTAACATGTAAAATATTAAATTAAAGTCGAAAGTCATCCGCGTATTCTAACAAATATTCGGTAGTAAATAAAAGCTTTCTATATAATGTAAAGATGTTAAAAATTTGCTACCAAGTGAATAATGATGGATATGATGAGTGAATCTAAATTTTTATGTATATCGAAATATATCTCATAAGATCGAAATTTATCTACGTATCGAAATTTGTCGATTAATTATGTAATTAATTGATCGAAATTTATAGCTGAATTTCATTAATTCAAATTTCTCGAAAATTGTCTCTCACTTATTGAAATTGTAATTTGTATAGCAAAATTTATGAAAAGATTAATGTAAATCATAATTTATCGAAATTTTTCAGTGAATCGAAATTTATTGAAAATTTAATGCTAAAATACACTAGTGATATACATGCTATTCGTCTGTTCAAATAACATTAATTAAAGAGTGGGTGATACAAAGTCAAAAATTTAATGAGTTTAAAATTATAGAGAAATTTCAGAATTATTCTACAAAAATCAACGGTAGCAAACTAAAGCTTTCTACATAACCTAAAATTGTCAAAGATTTGCTATTAAAGGAAAAAATCGTAGACATTTTTTGGTGAATTCAAACCTATTAAAATTTGAATGTATATCGAAATTTATATAAAATTATAAGATTGAAGTTTTTCTATATATCGAAATTTATCGATAAATATTTAAATTAATATTTTTCCTATTAATCAACATTTATCGCGGAATTTTTTTTAATTAAAATGTCTCGAATTGATATTGAAATTTATATAACGAAATTTATCAAAAGTTTTATGTAAATCATAATTTATCGAAATATTTCCGTGAATCGAAATTTATCGCAATTTGCTGTTAAAATACAAACATCTATAGTGCGAATAACATTAATTCAACTCAATACGCCAAATCAGTGGTTCACACGGAGTTCAAACTTTATTAGGTTTATAATTGGAGGGAAATTTTTAACGAAATCGTGAATTTTATCGATAATCATCAGAATTAATGTGAAAAAAGATAAGCGGTAACCTAAATGTTTCTATATAACCAAGAAGTGTCAAGCATCTGCTATCAAATGAATACTGATGGAAATATTTTTGTGAATCTAAGCCTATTTAAACTTTCTGTTTATCGAAATATATCGCAAAAGATGGAAATTTTTTTTATAACGCAATTTATTGATAATTTTCTAAATCGATATTTTATTATTTATAGTAATTTATCACAGGTTTCCAAAGCTTAAATTATATAAAATATTCTATAAAAATAGAAATTTGCTATTATACTACTAGTGATGAGAATTTTATAACAAATCCTAAATTAACGATGACTTGCTATAAAATTAATAATTATCGATAATTTTCTATTTAATCGAATATAATATCAAATGCGAATATTTCAAATAATTTTAGAAATTACAAACATCTTAGAACTAAAAGTTATTGAAACTTATTTTTTAAAACTAAGATTTTAAGAAAATTTATTCTCTAAGAAATATTTTCAATAATTATTGAAAAAATTCTATAAAATAAGAAGCTGTCAGAAATATTCAATATATTTTGCAATATAAACAAAAATTACAATTATATACAAACAAGAAGTCTTAGGATTCAATAAAACTATAATTCCGATGCTAAAATGTTTATCGAAAGTTTTCTGTGAAGTCGAGATTTATCGAAAGTTTTCCATAAAAACGCGGTTATTTGAAATTTTTCTATAAAATTCGAATTTATCGAAAGTTTTCTATAAAGTCGATATTTATGAAAAGTTTTATATAAAATCGAGATTTATCGAAAGTTTTTTATAAAATCGGGATTTATCGAAAATTTTCTATAACATCGGGATTGATCGATAAATTTCTATAAAATCGGGATTTATCGAAAATTTTCTATAAAGTCGGAATTTATCGAAAATTTTCTATAAAATCGGAATTTATCGAAAATTTTCTATAAAATCGGGATTTATCGAAAATATTCTATAAAATCGGGATTTATCGAAAGTTTTCTATAAAGTCAAGATTTATCGAAAATTTTCTATAAAATAGGGATTGATCGAAAAATTTCTCTAAAGTCGATATTTATCTAAAGTGTTCTATAAATCGAGAATTTCCGAAAGTTTTCTATAAAGTCGAGGACTATCGAAAATTTTCCATAAACTCGGGATTTATTGAAAGTTTTCAATAAAATTGAGATATGTCGAAATTTTTCTATAAAACTGGAATTTATCGAAAGTTTTTTATAAAGTCGATATTTATCAAAAGTTTTCTAGAAAATAGAGATTTATTGATTTCTTATAAAATCGGGATTTATCAAAAAATTGCTATATAAATCGGGATGAATCGAATAATTTCTATAAAGCCGCTATTTATCGAGATTTTTCGAAAGTTTTCTATAAATTCGGGGTTGATCGAAAATTTTCCATATATTTGAGATTTATTGAAATGTTGATGTATATAAAATCAATATTTATCGAAAGTTTTCTAAAAAATCGAGATTTCTTGAAAGTTTTCTGTAAATTCGAGATTTATTGAAAGCTTTTTATAAAATCGAGATTTATGGAAAACTTTCCATAAAATCGAGATTTATCGACATTGTTTTTTATCAAAAAATTTGTTTTAATAATTGTTGAGAAAATTCTATCAAATAGGAAGTTGTCAGAAATTTTCCAAGATTTTCTGTATAAACAATAATTCTAATTATACACCAACAACAATAAGTCTTATAGAATCACTGATGCTTAAATGATATTAAACCAAAGTTATCAAAAATGATCTTATTCCAACACCTACAACATAAATTATCTATTCGGTAAAAATAATTTGCTTATTTATTTTTTACTAATAATATGCCCATTGTGCTGTTTTATTATTTAAGAATTAGCACGGCCAAAAGAAATCTTAAGAAAGAATAATTCCATTAGTTGAATAAATAAACAAAAGTAATTGACTAATGACGACATCAACTGATGGCAAGCTTCAAAATATATAAAATATATACTTATACACAATCTTAACTAATAGAAACATTCATACACATACCCAAATTCACAATTAATGCTAGAGGTAAATATTGAGGTCTTAAAAGTAAATGTTAAAATGAGTAAAAAAAGAAAAAGGCAAAAAGGTAGAAAGATATCACTAAATGCCGCATTAATATCCACATACATATATCTCAGATTTATATATACTTGTGAATATCAGGCTAAGGAAAGTGTCAGGTATAGATTTTGTCATATAACAAATTTTTATATATCAACTCACACATATACAAATCCATACTAAATTGAAATACACACGTAAATATAAATGTTTTAGTGGCATATCTAAGCTAAAATGAGGGACTTTAAGATGAACTATAGTTTTTGATTAGACCAGGACAACGGGATGTGATATTGTGGAGGTGTACGGAGGAGTATAAGTTAGATTTAATATACGTGTAACACAGAAACACGTCAGATATCTTAACAAGTTGTTTTGTGTTTGCATTCAAGTTTCGTGACCCGTTAAGAAGTATGGACATTTTTTTTTATGTTGCACAAACTTTGTTTGACATATAAAGGAGGCTGCATATTTATGTATATGTGTGTGCGGGTGTATTAGTTTAGTAACACACTTCTGAATATTAAGGTGTATTTGTATACCAAGATTGTGTATTTATTTGAGCAGACAGCTACACGTGTTGTTTATTTTGTTTTGAAGACGTTGTTTTACAGGTTTAAGCTAATGCTATCTTAAGATTTTAACATGATTAAATATTACATGATCTCCCAAAACAGATTAGTTAAGGAATATGAAAAACGTAAAAATATGTGAGGAGACTCATAATTACATTACCAAAACCATGTAGAAACTAAATTCAACTATTGTATTATAGAAAATGAAAGTTTGAAACCATTTACTCATGGAAAGTTTATGGAACGAAACGGGGATTCTTGAATATAAAAAATTAAAAGCGTAGAGAATCATGGGTATATCTCAGTGATATTTTCGGTTCCGTAAACACATTAAGATTTACAGCTGCATGTTTATAACTTTCATTTAGTCAAACCAGTTAGAAATACGACCAACAAATGCAATTTATAAACTTTAGAACACTAATCTCAAATGTTATTATAACCCGAGGTTGAATTACAACAAAAAATATTAAAAATCGAAAGTTAACGATAACTTTCAATAAATTCTTAATCTACTAAAACTTTATAGTCATTATTTATCGAAAATTTTCTATAAAAAAGAATTTCAATTATTTTTTAAAATATCATATTTTATTGATAATTTTGAATAATAAAATGATAATTTACAACTGTTTACCAATAGAAAAATATTAACACGCTTGCAAATAACTTTTCATAAGGCTTTAATTTTGCATTAAAAATTTTATTCATGGAATATTTTCTTCATATATTTTGAAAATTTCCTATAACTGGATTTATCAAGAATTTTCAGAAATTCATCGAAAAAATTCATAACCAATAGATATTTATCGAAAATCGTGATTAATATAAAATATCCTATTATTAATAATTTATAAAAATTTTTTTGAAAGTTTAAATAAAAACCGAGATTTATTGAAAAGTAGTTTTAAAATCGGTATATCTTGAAATAATCTATAAAAACGAAATTTATCAAAAGTTTTTTTATAAAATCGAGATTTAGTGAAAGTTTTCTATAAAATCGGGGTTTGCCGAAAATTAGTTACAAAATCGAAGTTTGTCGAAATTTTTCTATAAAATCGAATTTTCTTGAAAGTATTCTATAGAAGTAGAGTTCATCGAAAGTTTTCAATAAAATCGAGAATTATCGAATGTTTTTTATAAAATCGATATTCATAAAATCGATATCTATAAAATTGAGTTTTATTGAAAGTTTTATATAAAATCGAGACTTAACGAACGTTTTTTATAAAATCGAAATTTATCGAAATTTTTATATAAAATTAAGATTTATCGAAGGTTTTATATAAAATCGAGTGTTATCGAAAGTCTTCAAAAAAATCTAGGTTTTCGGACTTGTCTGTTATTCGGGATTTCTTGAGCATTTTGTGGAAATTTCTAAAAAATTTTCTATTAAGTCGAAATTTCTCGAAAATTTTCTATAAAACCGAAATTTCACGAAAATTTTCTCCAAAACCAAAAATTCTCGAACGTTTTCTATAAAATCGAAATTTCTGGAAAATTTTCTATAAAATCGAAATTTCTAGAAAATTTTCTATAAAATGGAGTTTTCTCGATATTTTCTATAAAATTGAGATTTGTCGAAAATTTTCTATGAAACCGCAACTTAAGTTAAGTTTTTTATAAAATCGATATTTAACGAAGGTTTTCTATAAAATTTAGATTTAACGAAAGTTTTTTTATAAAATTAATATTTATCGAAAGCATTTTATAAAATCTACATATACCGAGTTTTCTATAAACTCTATATTCCTCGCCCATATTCTATAAAATCGAGTTTACTTGAGCATTTTTATCAAATTGAGCTTTCTCGAAAATTTTCTATAAAATAGAGATTTATCGAAAATTTTCTATAAAATCGAAATTTCTCAAAAATTTTCTATAAGATCGACTTTTCACGAAAATTTTCTATAAAATCGAGTTTTCTCGAAAATTTTCTATAAAATGGAGTTTTCTTGATATTTTCTATAAAATTGAGATTTGTCGAAAGTTTTCTATAAAATTAAGATTTAACGAAAATTTTCTATAAAATTAATATTTATCGAAAGTCTTTTATAAAATTAACATATACTGAGTTTTCTATAAATTCTATATTTTTCGAGCACTTTCTATAAAATCGAGTTTTCTCGAGCATTTTTTATCAAATCGAGCTTTCTCCAAATTTTCTATAAAATGAAAATTATTATAAAATCAAAATTTATCGAAGGTTTTCAATAAAATCGAGAATTATTGAAAGTTTTTTATAAAATCAAGATTAATCGAAAGTTTTTATAAGATCGAGAATTCTCCAAAGTTTTCTATAAAATCGAAATTTATAAAGCTTCTATAAAATTTTGTTTTATCAAAATTTTCTATAACATCGACATTTAGCGAATTTTTTCTATAAAAACGAAATTTATTAAATTGTCTACAATATAAAATCGAAATTTATCGAAAGTTTTCAATAAACGAGAATTATCTAAAATTTTTTGTAAATCAGGTTTTTCGGGAATCTTCTCTAAATTCAAGTTTCTGCAATTAAAGACGTCAGTAACGCTGAACTAAAATTATTGAAAATTTCATTTATCAAAAATTCGATATTTAAATAAGATAACCAAATACCAAACTATTCTAAATATTCGAGAAAAAATGTTTTTAAAATGCAGTAGCTTGTCTTTACACTTCTCATAAGATTCAATAAAAAGTTTATAAAAAATTTTACATTTTTCATGAAAAATGTTTTCCCTTTTTCATAACTTTTTCTGTTATACTTAAATCTTAATCAAACATGTTTAAGTACAGATACTGGAAATTTATATGCGAACATCATTTTTTTATCGATTGCCCTCATCTATTGATAAATTAATACTGGTATTTTTTCATTTTTATTGCACACAAACTTAACTCTTTTAATATTGAGTATTAGTTATAATTACGCGAAGATTTGTTTCTGCAAATATTTTAATCCCAAATATACGCTTTTTAATACGTTTTAAATTGTCAGATATTTAGAACTGCTTTATATAAAAAATCAAATAAATCGTTCAATATGACGTTATTAACAGATGCTATTTTAATCCTTGATTAAAAATAAAAACAAATAGAAAATGATAACGTTCTATTAGGTTTTGTGTTGTGCTAGAAACTAAGCAGAAGCAAATAAAGAAAAATATTGTTGGTGGCTGGAACATGAGAATACACGTTGGGTTAAAAGTAGTTAAATAAAGACTGAAAGAATTATTATACAGTGTGTGACAAAAAAAATGTATCAGAAAAATATTGAAATTTTCAACTTCAATATTTTGTTTACGAAACAATAAATACACGAAATAACAATTATTTAGACTTAATTAACTATTTATGTTTGATAGTATTTTATTTTTTATAACAAAAATTGTATACTTTTGACAGTGCAGAATTTTATAGCAGTATTCGAAAAATTGAAGAGTTTTTTGGAATTCAAATATGCTTATAAATTCCATAAAGAGTTTTTTAATAAAATAAATGAAGTGTTTAAAAAATTCAAGAGCCTATAGAACATTTTTACAAGTATTTTTTTAATTTTTAAAAATATAACTTTTAAAAATTTGTGATTCCAAATTTATTAAGAAGATTTTTATAACTTATAATTAGACCTGATATTTACAGCGGGGTTTTCAACAAGAAGTCTGTTTTTCAGTTGTGGTAACATCAACCACATGAGCATTTTGACATTTAGTTTTTGCCGTGTTCGTAGGAGATGCATTGGTAATTGTTGCATTTAATTAAATTTCCCACGAAAATCCCATTATAATAATAAAAATCCATTATTAAAATGGTGGTTCTGTTGAAGTTAAATTTCGTAAAATTGGTGATATTTTCGAGCAACACGTTCGTCCTTCTGATTCCGCTATTAAGAATTTGCTCGTTAAATTTGAGTCGACAAGCTCGATACGAAATGTGCGAATACCAACGCATATTCGACCGGTTGTTCAACTGAATACAACGTAGCCGGGAGTAGATTGTTTAAACAATTTCTCGACTTTCTTAGCAATTGGGGTTATCCAAAACCACCATATGGCGAAGTTTGCATAAGGATTTGATTTTAAAGCCTTACAAGATTCAACTGGTGCATGGTGCCGACGACCATACATATCCCCGTATATTCCCTCAATTCATTTAGGAACACCCGGCTGATTTTTCTGAAAAAATAATTTTTTCAGACGCCTTACAAGGTTACAAAAGCCTTACAAGCTTCAACTGGTGCATGGTGCCGACGACGATTCATATCCCCGTAGATTCGCTCAAATTATTTAGGAGCATTTTTTCAGACGAAGCCCATTTTCGCATTTGAGCTTACGAAAATTCTAGAGCGAGTATTGAAAAGCCTAGTAGTCTGAAGGCGTGATTGGGCCGTTCTCTTTTCGAAGATGAGGCTAGAAATGCGGCAACGGTCAATGGAATAATCTATCGTGAGATGCTGATAAATCACTTTTGGCCTATTATTGAGGACGAGGATATGGTTTCAACAGGTCGGTGCCACATGTCACACACCCAATGAAATTATCAATATATTGCAAGCCAAATTTCCCGATCGCATAATTTCACGACAATCAGCAGTTAAATGGTTAGTCAGACCGTAGGATTTAAAATTAGTGGATTATTTCTTGTAGGGCTATGTGAAGGACAGAGTCTATATGGAGCCAATCGAATCGATTTCAGTCTTAAAGCTCAAAATCTGCGATGTGATTAACGAAATAGGATTACCATTTTGCCAAAAAGTGATAAAAAACTTTGACGCAAGCAACGACATCTGTCAGGGTGGTCATGGTGTAAATTTGCCAGATATCATTTTTCATTCAAAATTGCCTTACTTTTCTCGTCGTAGTACAATAAAAATTTGAGTCATCTTAATCTAAATTTTTTTGTTTTAGAAAACAAATTTCTTGTTGAAAAACTCAAATATTTTTTATTGTTATCGAGCTCAACTCATCACTAATCTATAGCAGCCGCTGTTCTTTTATATCAGAAAACCCATTTAAGAAAATTTATTTGGTATATGGGATAACGAACATTGAAAAGTTGATAGATAATAATCAGTTAGTATCATTGTTTTTTTTTTGAAAAGCGGTTACTTTTTCTGGGTTGTGGCGGATATGATATGAATATCAATGGATATGAAAAAACTTGGCTTTCTTGATAATTGTTATTAGAGTCTGATATCACGCTTACTTTTAGATTGTCGTCATTGTTAATTTCATTATAGTGAGTAACACGAACAGCCTCAGTTGGAAGCTAACAAAAACTATTATTCGCCACTTTGGTTTCATCAGCTGATTTAACGATCACACATTATACGTTTTGACATTTTGTAGCCTAAATAAATTCTATAATTTATAATAATTGAAAAATTCATCAATAATTTTTAACTTTTAAGACATTAAATAGAACACTGAGGCTTTTTAAAATTTTAAAATAGTTTTTGTTTAATTCGCTTTTAGTTTAAAATCAATTCAATGCCAAAAATGTCATACCACACATTTTTTATTAATTCTTTTTATTTTGCTGGTGCTATGTACATACATTTTTGCTATTATTTTCATTGCACTAATATTCGTAACAAATAGCAGCTTAGAACTGTATGCTCACCAACCATTTTGCTCAATCCTTTGGGGATTTTGTTGCGTACTTTTATGCAACATAATAAATATTTTTAATATTTTTTTAAGCCGTAGTTTTTCATAAAGATAAGTTTTGCAATATAGCGCATTAATCCAAATATTACTGTCGATGACTAATGCATGAATACAAACAAATGGTCATGTGTGTCTACATATATGATGTTATAATACTTTAGCTGACTATCTGTGCCTCTCACATTGAAACTAAAAACAATTGTATCTTCATTTTCCCTTTTTTGTAGGTTTCAAAAGGTGTGAGAAAAAGCTTAAAATGCTGGCTATATTTAATAGTTTAAGTGTTATACACTGAGAAAAATTAAGAGAATGTTGATCGAAAATAGGGAAAATAAAAAAAATAATAACAGAAATTAAAAATTTATTAAAATTTCAAAAAATAAATTATAACTTTTTAAAGGTAATAGATAAAAGAATGGATAAAAGGGTTACTTTTTGAAACTATATTAACAAATTGAATATTTTCTCGAAATTTGTGTATAAACCCAAGTTTTTTAAAAAATGCATAATGAAGTAAAATTATTTAAAACTCGCAGATTTTCTATTAAACTCATGAACATTGAACATATTCTAACAGTATTAAATTAATAGAATTTTTCTTTAAAATGAACATTATTTCATTAAATTGTTAAATTGATTGCCCACACTGATATAATATGTCACATAAATTACATTTAAAAAATAATTTAAACGGCCATCTTCTACAAATTTTATGGTGTCAAGAAAATGAATATAATTTCACCAAAAACATAAATAGTTTCGAGCCATTTTTGCACACATAAAATTTGCGGTGAACTTCCACGTTTGATAATACATTAACGTGGAAGTTTAATGCAGTTAAAATAGAAATAATTAACGTTCCGTAATTTCGGATACTTCTGTCTTCAGTTCAAGGCCAAAATTTCAGGTAGTAAAATATAGAATGCCATCAATTGGCTGCTAAAATTATCATACAGTAGACCATCAGAAAAATATAAGTTTCTCTACGCTATTTTCACGGCAAAGGTTATTAACCTCTAAGGTTATTAACCTCTATGATAATGTTACATTAGAAAGGATAGAGTGTATTTAAAATGACAGTTTTATTAATCTTCCTTGATATGCAACTGAATATCAAGAAATAAGTTAAATATCGAATGGTAAAAGTGCTGAAAGAAGAAAAGTAGGGTGATAAAAAATATATTTTATCGGATTTCCATAAAATATTATTACAAATCAAATAAAAAAAACTTAAGTCTGGACTGACAATCTAATTACATTCATGCGGAAAGCTAATAGAGAAAACAGGAACGAATTAAACAAATAAGTCAAAAAACGTAACATATTTCGGATTTTGAGTTTCATTGTAACTGATTGTTGTTTTTTGTTTTAAAAGAGGCTTTCCAAAATTTTTCATTTCTTGGAAATGAAAAATCATTGTCATTCCTTTCATTGAAAACCATTGTTGCTGGCAATTCAAGCCACGTTTTAGTGTTTAACACTATTTATAGTAACAGACTCCATGCTAACTCTCCATTACTATCGAAAACGCGGCTTGAAAATGAAGTCATCGCATCGAAAGCGCTCGCCAATCATAACAAACAAACAAATAGCCCGTAATGACAGTTTTGACTGAAAGAAATAACAACAGCAAACAATTTTCAATTTTATCGTCTATTTTAAAATATTTAAACTCTATATCTTAAGTAAAATTTTCTGCAGTTCCAGAAGCTTTCAAAAAGTTTGGATTCCTTAATTAGCCAGTGCAATACTTTATTTATAAATTAGATAAAAATTTTTGATTGTGAGGTAGAAAAATTCTATACAAGTTTAGTGGTCATTGTTAATATTCTGTTAATTTTCACGAGTTATAAAATGTGTTTTTATAGAGGTATAGAATTCTGAAATGAAAAATACCAAGATGAGTTTTTTTAAATGATATGAAATTTATTTTACAATCTGGCATATGATTGCCTAGTCTAATTTACAGTTTTAATTTTGGATGACTTTTGCAAATGTTTGTGGTCGTAAAAATTACACAGTCTTGCAGGCAAATTTATGGGTGCGAAACGTGAAGCTATGCGGTTACCAAACGTTTCCTTCAATAAGTCAATTGTGGCGCAAGCTGTATGACATCTTGCCCATCTCTTTGAAGCCACAGCAACTGCAAATCATGGTTGCTTAATTGATGTACGAAAAGTCAGTAATTATGGCTATAGGGTAATTGTAACATTTTAATCAGCATCCGTTTTAAAGAAATACGGACTGATGCTTCCACCAGCCTATAATGCATACGAAACATTCAGTTTTTCCGGATGCAACGGTTCTCACTAGAAGATTATCGTCAATGCAAAGGCTGCCTTTTTGTTACAAACTGCGTAGAAATTTCATACACGCAAAACAACAACAATCTGCTGTTTACTAACTGCGTAGTTTTCTAAAAATTAAAGTACACACGATAACAACAACAACTATCTTAAAATAAATTCCAGGAAAAAACTTTATCAACATAAAAAGCAAAACAAAAATACACACAGACAGGCGCCTATACATTGAATGAATAACATAACAACAGCAAAATGTGATACAAAGGAAGTAGAAAATTCTTAATTTTTCTAGACCTCTAGTAGAAAAATACAAAAAGTTAGCGTCTGAGTGGATAGTCAGTTAGTTGTAAAATAAACCTCGTGAAGTAAGGACGTGCATTTTAAGTAAATTGTTTTGTAGTGTTAACTTTGTGTGTAGTTAAAGTAAATTTGTAATTAATTTTAAAAAAGAGCTCACAAAAAACCGTTTATATCGGTAGAATGTAGTGTAAGATGATTGTTGTGATTGCCTATGTAATCTTATTAAATTTTTGAAGAGGCATCATATATTCATCTTCATAATTCACACTAGCAACGAACACTAAAAATTCAATTGCTACAAGCCAACCAAACATACAAAGTGTTGCATTACAGGTGTGAGTACACACAATCGCACTAATACTATTACGTATGGAAAAATAGTTTACCAAACTATTTTCGAATTATTTTCCCACATTTAGCATAACAATACTAGATAAGAAAAATTTTAAGGCTTTTTTGTAAACAAATTAGAAATAAGAATTATTAAGAATATTTTCCTTTATCACGATTTACAAGCATAGAAGCAAGCTGGACTACTAAAACGCTCCAATAAAGTTTTTCAGCCGGACTACTGGCAAAACAAAAACTTTCTTTCATTGTAATACATGGCGACCCTGCCATACTATAGGATTAATAATTATAAAAATTTTTATTATAGGAAGCATTTTATAAAAAAAATACTTATTTCAAATTCATTTCGAAATGATAAATAAATTATTTTGAACTTTAGCAATGTTTGTTTATTGTTGTTAAAATATTGTTCAAAATAACAATAGTTCGTTTATCGCAACCATATGCTGTTACAGGGAATATAAAATGGTGCTTTTGGCTAATATATTTGTTTTCCATTTTCTTAATTTCCATTTATTTGATGCCTTAAAAAACTAGATATTTTTTGCTCAAAGAAATATTCATTTTATTACTTTTAATATTTATTTTATTATAAATTACCAGCACAGCTAAAGTAAATTCTACATACAAAAACGTCGCTTGTTTTTACTGCTTAGCTAAGAGTCAAAGTTTTAAATATTTTCATTTAAACGCTTAAAACTAGATTTTGACCACGAATAATTACATTAACAACCAATCAAATATTCAAGTACAAGTATGTGTTCTTCAATAACACATATGGTTAAATTATGTTATACATTTATCTCCTGGGTATGTTGATATTGGTTTTATTGTTCTTGTGTCAGTAGTATAATTGTTCTTATGTCATTCATTCAGTAACTGTCTATCTTGATGAAACAATAATAAATTTCCTTCACTCTTCTGCCACCTTTTGATTTTACTTTATCTTTTCGTATTTTACTTTGTTTTTAGAATTTTTATTTAATTTTTCTTCTTGCTGTTGACATTTGCAATTTCTTTATCCGTTGTCTACAAGTGAATACGTGTTTTTAATACTTTAGAGAATTGTCGATATATTTGTTATGAATAGAGAGGTGGGTACAGTGGTAAGTAAAGTTATGTGGACAATATTTTTAACTTCTCTTAACAGATAATATTTTTTTTTCAGATTTTTTAACATGTTAAATAATATTTATGACATAATTTGAACATGCTGTTATTTAATTTTTTTACTATAAAGCGACTCGCAAAAAATTTCGAATGCTATCAATTCATCTGAACTTTCTTAATTTTGTGCTCAAAGAACACACTCATTTCTAAAACAGAAATAATTATTTATTTATTATGATTATTTAATGATTATAATCTGATAATTTCAGATTGGTACTATTTAAAGAAAGTGTATGACTTTGTTAACTAAAGGGTGCCCCTTAAATTAAGCCACTCAAACAAAAAGAGCGAAGGCTATCAATTCATCTGACCTGGCTTATTTTTGTGTTTAAAAAACTCACTCATTTCTGCGTTTCGATTAAGTCTCCGCATCCAGTTCCGTTGCGATGGAAAATTGGTATTCTGAAGAAAAACGGAATCGAGAGAAAAAAAAGAAGACAACAATGTTTACAAAATTAATAGCATCACTGTGGAATGTGGAAATGAAATAGCAAAGTAAGCAAGTTTGTTTTCATTTTCATAAACAAATGTAAAATTTAATAAAAAAATTTGTATGTATACATAATTAAAAATAATCATTTTTTGTTATAGGACCTAGTGCATTGAGGACTCCTGCAACTTCCTCCCAGAACACTGTCACTTCTTTCTTTGATCGCTGGTGGTATCCACTTGCAATATCTGCTTTAGATGCCATTAAATTTGCCAAATTTGCACACTGCTGCGGTGTTGTTGTTTTTGACATGTAACATATAAAAAACACATCAAATTCGGGTACAAAAATTAACAATTTAAAACAAAAAAAAAATTAATTTAATTAAATAAATTAATTATTAATAATTATAATGGTTATTTTATCGTTTCTGAACATTTTATCTCATTTTCTACTTTCATTTTTTCAATTTTAAACTTTTTAACTTAAAAACACAGATAAAGAAAACGGAGCTCCGATCGTAATGCAGAATACATACAATCGAAAGAAACTGAAGGGAATCGAAATGAAGAATACCAAAGCTGCCAGACGGAAAAAATTTCAATTCGAATCGAAACGCAGAATAGCCCCAAATAAATTTTTTAATAGAAAGGTACTAATTTAAAAATCTGCATAGCTTTAATAACTAAAGGGTGCTCCTATAGAATATTTTTGCTCACTGTGACTTTGGTTGAGATTAGATTTTGACAAATTTATTTTCACTAAAGTTTCCAATAACAGTATGTAATAAAAAATAAAGCTAAATATTAAAGGGTGTCTCGATAGCTGAGTGAGTTTTAGTGCTATAAACAGCTTTTAAGCCGTTACTATTAGACACAAACATTTTTCAAAATGTATACTTTTACTTCTGTCATAACACAGCTAAAACTATTTTAAAATAAAAATTAAGTGAACACAAGTGATTAAACATGGCTTATATGTCATTTATATTGATATCGTTGTAGATGGAAAGTTGAACTATACACAGAACATGTATTGTTAATTTTTCTATAACAACAACTTTGAAAGGTAAAACTTGAACTTGTGTCGAAATCTAATTTTGAACCAGTACCGACATAAGGTTGGTATTCAAATACAGTTTTTTACTACATCCACAATTACAGATATAAAACAATTAAAGGGTGTTCTCATAGCTGCTGTAGTTTGACGTATACGAATATATTTTTGAACGCGTTATAAACACACATACATAATTTACCCAGAAAATTGACTAATTTACTAACAACAATAAAAACTATAAGGATGTTAAATTAAAAATTAAAGGTTGTCCCTGTAGGTGATGTAATTTTATGCATTATTATTCTTCGAAATTTACACAGAACGTGTGTACAGCTAAGGTGTGTTAAGAAGTGGAAAATATAAAATTAGAAATAAAAGGGTGAACCCACTAATACTGTTTTTCAAGCTTTGTAGTTTTGAATGAGTTATGTATATCACCGTATATTTTTAACTATTATTGGCAGCTCCTTGAAATTTAATAGAAATATGTATGTCTATGTGCGATAATAATAAGAAAACTAAAATATTAAAATAAAAGTCAAAGTCTGTCTCCATATCCAAATGTACATGCCATGTTCGGTTATTCAGTTTACACAAAATGTGTTTTTAAATTTTAGATTTAAAAAAAGAAAAACTTCATTAGAAGTCGAGGTTTTCAAAGCTCCTACAACTTAGGTGTATGCTCTTTATACAAGTAGAGGGTATCAGAGGAAAGCTTATGACTTCTAGCTTACCACTTTGTTAACATTTTCTATGCGTCGCTTTATTTACATACCATTTACTTTGAAAACTGTAAATTTCACATTGAAGTGGCTGTTTGGAAAAATAAATATGGAATTTGAATTGTCACAAAATCTAAACGGATCGAGATATTCTCGCAAAATTTTGAAGAAATATATACAAAACCTTTAATCAAATGGTAAAATAAAATTCTAATTTCTTTTATAACACATAATTCGCTTAAAGGGAGAAAACATGCTTCAAAATTAACTCGTCACAATGGTTATGTTAACTATGAGGCTGTTAAAACAACACCACTTTTAACATTTCCCCAATTTAGAGGCTTGTAACTTTTTAAAGAAACATACTATCAGAAGGAAACTAACTACTTGGGTATGATTTAACATCAACCCGCGTCAAATTTTGTTTGTGTACAAGCCGGCTTTGGCTATATGCCATTTTCAGTGTTCTCTCTATACAATATATGCACATAGAAACTAACTACAGTTATATTATAAATTTTATCAACAATACAGCGAATATTTTAGAATGATAATCGGAACATAAATATATTCTTCAAAAATACTAAGTTTAGGTCATTTAAAAATTAAAAGCAAAAGTTTCCAGCCCGATTTACTCCTAAACAAAAAGAGCTAAAATAGACATGTAAACAAATTTTTTGTATATATTTTCAAGATCTCCTAAGTTCAAAAACTCTTAACATGGAAGTCTCGCTTTATCCATGGGGCCGATCGTGAGAATTACTTCTGCAGAATTATTTAAAAACAAAACACGTTTTTGCACCAATGTGTGTCCTTGTGTGATTTTCTATAATCTATAAAATAAAATTGCCTCAACTCAACCCAAACTATTTATAGACAAAAAATTTTCAAGTTTTATTAAAATACAAAACGATTTCCCCCAGCATTAAATTTCCTTTAGGGAACAAAAACAAAATAAAAGATGTCCGAAAACTTTTTTTGTTAGACTGTATGTGTTGCCTTGACATTTCAAAATATGAGCCACGGTATGGGAGTAATTTTCTTTAGATGACTTAAGATTGCGTCGATTATTTGAAGTGTTACGGTTAATTTAATTAAAACGTCAAATTATTAGATCCTTGTGATACAACCGCAAATAATAAATCATAGTATTGCTAAGCAAATATTAAATTGAAAATTGATATTCAAAATTAAAAATAAATCATTTGACTTAGTCAGTCTTCAAAAAAATGCATTTTATTAGGGGATGCTAAAACCTGTTCTGCTTACACATAAAGGAATTTTTTACTTTTCCCAGCCCAATATATGAACCATCTTAAGTTCTAATCTGATTTTTATTTTTGTTGTAATTGCTTTTCGCCCCCTTTAAAAATATTTAAAAAAGATTCGTGTTCATATTGGTTGGGTTTACATTTTTAACCAACAAGCTTAATACTTGGTTATAATCGCCTTAAAATCTTTAAATTTAATTAAAGTATTTAATTCTTTTTAGCTACTGATGTCTGTTTTACTTGCGTCTACATAAGATAACAGCAACATTTCATAAATAAAAAAATAGTTAAAACAATGTTAAAACGAAAAACTGGAAAAGCATTTTTGTCTGGTAATTTTTTTCCATATTCATAACTACAACAGAACACAACAACATCTAAGTGTGTAAATTCAAATGCGTTAGACATGGCTTTAAGGCGATAACACTTATAGGAATAAGCATGATATGTATCACTAAAATCACTTTGTTTATTTGAATCTATTAAAGAAATATTACGTAAATTTTAGAATAATATTCAAAATTTAAAAAGAATTTAGGAAGGGTAAAAACTTGGATTCAATGGAATTCTTCGTTTCTTATTGATATTTCGATATTAAGGCTTGAGCGGTATTTTGTCAGCTATACAGCTTTTGCATCAGCTTCTCAATTAAATATGGCTTGATTTCGTTATGGTTATGTTATAGTACGTGTGCCAAGAAATGATTTAATGTCAGTCTTAAGTTCATATTTCTGTTATTTTTGCCACATTTAAAGAAATTTGCAATTCTATTTAAATGATGTCTAACGGCCGTATGCATAAAAACTCGTACTTGTGTTCTAAAGTACACGTTAGTTAACAAACACTTAGCCTTTGTTAAAAAATGGTATTCAAAAACAGTACTTTAGCTAATGTATGCTTTAGTAAAATTAGTATTTTGATTCTGGCAATGCCACTGTTTTCAGTTGTCACTTTGTAGTTAAGGATTTATAAAAATTAACATTATTTACCCGGGTTGTTAGATCCATAAAAAATGTTTTTATTGTCATTATTGGACTTATTTTTATTAGTACGAAAGAATAGTGCAGTTTCCTGAACTATATTATAGTGATCTCTAATATATATAATAGCATTATTTTACATACATAATTAGCATTATTTTATTATTCTCAGGAAGTTGCTTCGTGTTGTATAAAATATCTAAGAATGTCACAACTCAAAAGCATATTATTGCAAATAGTGACTTATGTCAAGGTCAAAATAGTAACATAAAACTGTTATTAACTTTGATAAAATTGTTCAGTCTTCAAAAACAGTATCTAAATTCTTGATCACAAATTTTTAATTTTGGGTCATTCATACTTATCAAATGATAGTACCCCGCGGGGGCACATATATATGGTCTTTGGAGATAGCAACAACTTAGACCTGTGCAACTGGGGGAAAAAGGGAGCCCAGTCCCCTGAAGTCAGCAGGGGTACAACTGGAAACTCCACTTTATTTCTACGGAAATCAGTGACCCGCAGAGTTCCGTTATTTGTCTTTTTACTTTGAAATAAAATAAAACAAGGATGAAATTTTTAAATTGATATGAAATTTACATTCTTCGAGAGACTATTTTTTAGAATTGTAATGAAAATGTTACTTATGGCATATGACCACTACGTTTGGCTGAGACATAATATAATCTGAAGGTCTATTGCAGTTGCTAAACGTTTTTTCCAATAAATCAATTATGGCACTAGCTATGTGACATGTTACGCTGTCTTGGTGAAACCAGAGTTGCTGCACATAAAGGTTGTTACACTGATAAACGAAAAATTCAAAATGGCTCTATAACGGTCACCATTGACTGTAATCTTCTCATTAGCATTGTTTTTAAAGAAGTAGGGACCAATGTGGCCACCAGCCCATAAAGCTCACTAAACAGTCAGTTTTGTAGATGTAATGGTATCACAATATACACTTTATTGACGCATCCATTCAAACAAAAGTGGGCTTTATCGTTTAACAAAATTCGCTTACAGAATCGAAATCCATTATACAATCCCGAAGCCCTGAAGTGTTGTTCAGGTGTCAATAAACAAAGAAAACAATTTACAAAGTATTGTCAACTTAAATTGCTTTAAAAATACCCTCTACTATCAACGACATAATAAAAGACCAAACTGGTCTTAACAACGCAGACAACAACAACACGTTCTATCCACCAAAGCTATGACGCTGGAATGACCAACCTAAAGAAAGAATAGTCCGTTTTGCCAGTAGATTTTTCCAGTTATTACTAAGAAATGAATATAAAGACGCAACTAACCAATTTACAGAAATGCACGATATACCTATTGAAGAGTCAATAGTTTAAACATTATGAGTGTGATGTTAGTGTAATAGCAAAGAAGTTCATCAATATTTTACAGCTAGGTAACCCACATGCTATTCTGAGGCCAAGTAAAGTAAAACAAAATTTATTCAATGGTTAAATTCCTCAAATCTGTAATCATATTAGACACATATCAGGCAGAGCCAATCAATAGAATGAATTGGAGTATACATAAGGTAAACTTTTTATGTATAGCAAAGTAGCACAAACTATACCAAAACGTTTTCTTTTAAATGTAGAATTTTCCCTTAACCAATATAGATTCTGTATTTAAAAAATTTTAAAAGTGATTTTTATCTCTTTTCATTCCTTTCGCCGTAAACCATCGTTACTGGCTGTTTATTTGGTAGGATTGGCGAGCCCTTTCGATGCGATGACATCATTAGTTAATCTATATATTTATGGTCCTGTGTAAGTACCCCCCGGGGACACATATATATGGTCTTTGGAGAAAGCAACAACTTAGACCTGTGCAACTGGGGGGAAAAGGGAGCCCAGTCCCCTGAAGTCAGCAGGGGTACAACTGGAAACTCCACTTTATTTCCACGGGAATCAGTGACCCGCAGAGTTCCGTTATTTGTCTCTTTAGACACTTAACTGTTCTCTGGTTGATTATGGAGGTTGGCGCTTAATGGGAGTATCGTGGTGGTTGTGGTTTGCGGCCCCATATCAGTCTATGGTTCTATGGTGGCCAGTATCATTTCGCCGTTAATGACACGCTAGGTGAATGATCCAGTCCAGTGAGCATGCTGGACATGTGTTCTGGACAGGAGTTGGAAAGTCTCCAACTCTTTAGCAAGGAATGATGATTTGCAACCCTGCTTTGGAATCATCGAAGTTGCAACTAGAAAGTTCTGTTGCATAGAATTATAGCTTCGGCTTCCTAGGACGAGCATGACGTTCCAAATTATGCAGTGGTTTGATCCACCATCTGATTAAGGCTTCATGGCTAGGCGCGGATGTAAATCTAATCACACGTTGGTCCTGTGTAAGTAAACGTGTGTCGTCGTTTTGTATATGCCTCTTTGTATTCTTTATTACTATTTTTAGTGTTGGATTGTCTAAGCAGTTTGTCGATAGTAGAGGGTTTACAGCCATTATTTCTAGTTCTAGTTTCGTGTTCTGTGTCGCATCTATCTGGAGTAAGTAGGATTATCCAAGTCTGTGTATCGTCTGTCTAAGCGCTGCTAGTTGATGATGGGTAGGGTGGTTCGAGGTAATATGGATGGTGGTGTCCTTCGTAGTTGGTTTTCTATAAGTTACGCCACCTAACCTTTTTTTTTTAACTAGTGCTTATTTCGTGAATGGTAACACTTAGCTCATATTTGATTTGACAGATAATTAGTTTTATCCTTCCGCTGAACGAATATGGTTGTGCATACGCTTGAAAAATGCTTTGCTAAGTGGGCCTGCATCGACTTACAAAAATGCCGATTTTGCAAAAAAAAATCATCTTTTCAGATGAAGCTCATTGATCTTGGCGGGTATGTAAACAAGCAAAATTGAGGCACAGAAAATCCGCACGCATACATTGAAAACCCGGCGCACTCAAAACGAGTCACTGTTTGGTGAGGATTTTGGTCCAGAGGCATAATTGGGCCATTTTTCAGGAGTGGCCGTTACAGTCAATGGCGATCGTTATTAGGCCATGTTGAACGAATTTTTGTTTACAAAAACTGAAGAGGAGGATATTGGCAACTTTTAGTTTCAACAGGACGGCGCTACGTGCTACACTGTTGAAGCTGTGTAGTTTTGTTTATAGCATTTAAAAAAAAAAGTTATTTGGCGGACCCTAGAGGTTAGTCAGTCAGTTTGCTATGTAATTGTGATGCCAAGATAATGCAAGTTTCTGCCTCGTCTTGTGGGTGTAATGTCTTTTTGTTTTAGACCCGTATAGAATGCCAAGTTACGGAACAATTGGTCTACCTAAATGAATACGATCCTAATATAAGCACGACCTAAACTCAACAGTATTTATACTAACAGATATAATACTAACTTTCTAGTACTATCTATAACGCCACTTGATAATGATGTCATCGTTTCAAGAGCGCTCGTCGATCATACTTAATAAACAGCCAGTAAGGATGATTTTTATCGAAAGGAATGACAACAGTATTTCATTTATTGGCGGAACAAATCCAAACAAATTAACAGAGCTAAATAAGAAACATACTAATTTTGTCTATCCATATATAGTAAAACATTTTTCATCTCATTGATTTCGAATCAAAGTCTGAGAATTGTACGTGAAACTAGATTTTTATCTCTTTTTTCTTATAAAATTTTTATATTCAAAGTTCCGCTGGCTAGATAAAATTACACAAAGAAAATATTACTTTTCTTGGCCATAATAAAAAATCCATACATTTCTTTTTGCCATCCATTCAATATAATTCAATCCACTGGTTTATTAATTTGATTAAAAAGA
This sequence comes from Trichopoda pennipes, assembly GCA_030448955.1. Taxonomy (NCBI): domain Eukaryota; kingdom Metazoa; phylum Arthropoda; class Insecta; order Diptera; family Tachinidae; genus Trichopoda; species Trichopoda pennipes. The sequence goes on along the minus strand of JASKUP010000007.1, from coordinate 68,359 downwards.
TTATAAATAGAATATTTAGGATTCATAAGCGTAATTTTAATATGCAAAGTAAATAATTGTATTGCAACTATATAATGGTTTAAAAAAGGAACTGAAAGAAACATTGGCCTTTATAAATCCAATCAAAGTTTAATATCTATAAATTGATAGAAGACTTTTTGTAAAAAAATTAAGAATAACGGGCGAAAGGAATTAAAAAAATACATAAAAAAAGCTTAAAATTTAAAAAAAAAGATTTATTTTTTTAACAAATTATTGGTAAAAAAAATGTAAAAAGAAACGAAATAAAAAATAACTTGACATAATCGTGCTGCAGTTGTTGTATGTCCACTTCAGGCATTTTGAAGTAGTTGTAAGTAACTGGTATATAAACATTTATACAACAGGATATTATTGTCCATGTTCAACTCAATTTCAAATCACAAACTCACATACACACACACACACACGGACAAATTCATTGAGTAGTCATAGTTAAAGCAGATCACAAAAGTTGTGTGTGGTTGAGTCAGGATATTTTTAATATGAAGTCAAAACTTCAATTGATAACAAAAGAAATAAAAGAAAAACAAAACGATATTAAACTTAGAAAACCGCATCATCCAAAAAATTGCAGTCAATGTGGCTGTGAAATAAACTTTTTGTATTTATTTATTTTTTTTTTCAAATATTTTGCTAAAACACCAAAAAATATATAAAAGCGTTTATGTAAAAGCAAATATTTGCTATGTAATTATTTTTTTTTTTAAGTTTGATAGAGATTGAATCTCTATGTTGGTGCCCTAGATGGTTGTATAGTTTTAATACACATATCTGACTGTCTGTCTGTCTGGTATAACAACTACTCGGTGTCTTTTATTTATTAAGTGTTCATTGGTTTATAGAATGAAAGACGAAATTATAGTGTTTGTCATTGATTTGGGGAAGGTTCTTTATAGCATTAAATGAACGGAAGTATAAACTTTCACTTTTACTTGATCATAGTATAATTATTTTGAAGAGGAAAACTTATCAATATTTATTAAGAAATTTTTAATAAGTCTAAATATATCGTTCTTCAAAAAACACTTTTACGGTTCACAATTACACAAGAAGTTTATTTTGCAGTTGTGGCCATACAAACAACATGATCATTTTGACATTTAGTTTTTTGACGTATTCGTAGTAGTTGCATTGGCAATTGTTACATTGAATTCAATTTCGCACGAAAATTGCATTAAAATAGCTAAAATCCATTATGAAAATTGTGGCTCTATTAAAGTTATATTTCGTGAAATTCGTGATATTTTCGGTACTTCTGAGATCGCTGTTAATAATTTGGTCGTTAAATTTGTATCGACAGGCTTGATATAAAATGTGCGAACACCAAGTGGGTCCTTCAACTGAAAACACAGTATTGAAACAGATCCATATTTGTCAGTACTTCGGCGTTCTCTTTAATTTCGGTTATCCAAAGGCGTTAGGATTAGTAAGGCACCTACCTAATAAATCTAGAAAAAAGGGAATTGTCTTGGTCATACTCACTAACTTATACGTAGACCTGTTTAGATTTGATTAAATATTTATTATCATGTAATTTTGTACTCTTTGACATTGATTTAGTACCTAAAAGTGCAGGAGTTGCTAAAGGGGTACCTTCCCCTTTGTATTTTTTTATCATTTATTTACTTTTGCACGTTTCTAGACTAGACGTCGTCAGTTGCTGCATCATTATTTTATGTCAGTTTAAATTCAACTTTTTCTTTCCTATACTTTTTGTTTCTTTTTCTGTTGTTGGCCACAAAATGTTACATTTTTATGCAATGAAACACTGCAAAATATTTAGCCAATATGTCTTGTATTTTAATCTCGTTTGTTATTGAATTAAAGGATTTTTTGTTGTTTGCTTGATATTTATCATTTACAATTTGTACGGGGTTTCTACTGCAATGAATAAACTGGTAATTTGAAATTACAAATAATTTTATATCATTACAAAAAGGAAATATTTAGTCACAAAAAACTATTTTGATGTTAAATAAAAATAGATAAAGAAATTATGAAGTAAATTTTAGTCGATAATAATTTCAAACAGAAGATTGATTTGTCTGTTTTCAGGCAACAACAACTGAACACTAATGTCTTTTTTTAAACATTGAAAAGTTTTTCTTTTTAAATAATACTATGCCTTCGTTATCTATTTTTCCTCACATTTTTTTTTTTTTGTTTTTATAATGAGCAGTAACTTAGTCCTTCTTGTTATCGAAAGAAAATTAAAAGCACATAAAAAAGAAAATAAATAAATTTCCTGTTTGTTTTCAAATGACTTGATAATAATATACAATTTATAAAAGTTTTATTCAATTTATTCATATAAAGGAATTGTATTACTTATTTATTCATTCTTCTTTAGACTTTAATTTATGAGACGCTTTTCACAAAAACATTTTTTTCAGTATTTTATTTCGACTTTCAAATTCAACTTGAACCGAACAGGTTTATGGCGCAATCCCATAATAATATTGAAATTAAGTATAATAATGATAATAAAAACTTAAATGTAGTTAAGAAATAAAACTTATAAAATAAGAGAAAATTTTAATTATTTTAAAATTAGTTAAATATTATGTCTTCCATCTATGTTTATGTTGTTTAATAGAAAATGTTGTTAGATATCATTAGTGTAGAAAATATTGCCTCTTTCTTAGATTACTTATCTACCGAAAAATTTGTTTTATTCTAAAAACATTGTTTTACAAAAAATGTTGCTTTACTCTAAGATGACTTGCAGAAAAAAATGTTGTTCCAATCTAAGATAACTTTTGTGAACAAAGAAAATATTACTGTGGTCCAAGAAAAAGTTGCTCTAGTTTAGCACAAGACACCACAATTTTCCTTCCGAAAATGTTGTCCTGTTCAAAAGCAACTTCTCTCTTGATAATGAAGCTCTTTTCGACGACATCTTCTTAGTGTAAACAAATGTTACATTCGCTTTGGAAAACCAAATTCAAAAAATTGCCATTAAATATATTAAATCCTTAAGCTACTTGGTATATTTTGACCTAAGAAATTTGTGATATACTATGGGAGTCTTCCACTTCTTTGCAGCAAATGTTGTTTCCATCTGTGTGATTTTGTATAAATGAAAATTTTGCTAGATAGCATTAGAGTCAACTTTTCTAAAGAAAATATATCTGTTTTAGTTTAAAATGACTTGCAGAAAGAAATTTTATTGTAGTTTAATATAGCTTTTCTAGACAAAAGAATTATTACTGTTAGCGAAAGTGTTGCTATAGTCTAACTAATCTACAGAAAATGTTGGTTTCATCTAAGACGACGCACAGTGGTCCAATGGCTCAACCTAGCTGGAAGAAAGTATTTTTTTTTTATTTCGAAATCAATTATTTTGTTTGATAATAAGATGACAAGTGTCCATAGTGCAAAACGGCATATTTTTTTTTCAGCAAATATGTTTATTAGTTTTGCTTTGCTCTTTTAAAGACAGGTAATAGTTGTTTTGTTATTATATTTATAGATCAGTTGATATTTAACAGTGCAAGTAAAGTTATCGTGAAAAAATAAGAACAAAGTTTTTAAAATAATTTTTTGTTGTTATTAATATAAAAAGGTATGAATAAATATTACTGTTTGTATATTTCATATTAGATGTTTTATTTAGAAAAAAATGAAGTTCTGTACATGTGTATTTTTTATGTGAAGTTTTGACCAATGTCCAACTTTTATTAGAATTTTAAATAGGAATTTATTATACTTAAGCTTTGATTTTTATATTGGCGTGATCTGTGCGATAGTAGCTTGTGAATGTTTAAAAAATTAGCTGCCGAATTTCGCCTAAACGATTTTTCTTGACTTTACAGTTTAAAATGTCCATTACGAAAAGGGAGCTCTATAATGCTTGGTATAGTGAAAAACAACAATTTAAGAAAGTGAATTCTGTTGTATCATACGTGTTTGCTAAGATTGGGCTTCAAAATAAAGAAACTGATAAATATTGCAAACAAGTAAAGCAATCTGCTCGTATGTTTGTATGTACTTTGACGAAAAAGTGGTCGCAAGCCAATCGTACAAGACTCCCATTCGAGGCTGCAAATAAACCTTGGCTAGATGGGCCTTTTGTTATTCCACCTAAAGCTTCATCGACGTCTCATGATGAGGGATCAGTGGATGGACCATCGACATCAAATTATGGCAGACCTTCTAAGTAGTTCTTAGATAAAAGTGAGAAAGGAAAGCGAAACAGAGTTGAACCCTTACTGGAGACTTGGTCGCCAGAAGAACTGACTTTTGCTGCTGCATCCAGTCTGTATAAGTCTGGCAAAAGAAATGCTGCAAGCATTGTTAAAACCATAGACTCTTCTCAATCAAGAGCAACAAAAATTAAAAAAAGTAAGCCTTTCCCCCAAAGAACCAATACCATACACAAACGAGGAAGCCTTAGTTTTGTATATCGATGGTGGATTAACAATACATACTTATAGTCTTTTGCGTGCAGGTGCCAAAAATCATAATGCTGATATTTACCCATCGTACCATAAACTTTTGGCTGCCAAAACGGAATACTATTCAAATGATGGTATCAACATTTCTGACATATCGGCAGAAGTAGCTTTGCAAAGTTTGGTAGATCACACTGCAAAAAGACTTTTTAAGCAGCAAAAAGAAGTTTTGCAACAATGTAAAACTTCTGAATTAATTTTGTCCTATAAATGGGGATGTGATGGTAGCAGTGTGCACTCGCGCTATAAGCAAGGTTTTAATGAGAGCGACGCTGACAGAACTGATGAACATTTGTTTGCAATTTGTTTGGTTCCTCTGCAGCTAAAGGAAGGTAGTAAGTTAATTTGGCAGAATCCACGGCCATCTTCTACAAGATTTTGTAGGCCAATCAAAATTATTATATAAAATTATATTTGCTAAAGAAAGCAATTCGCTAGCTACAAAAGAAATAGATGCGATAAAGGCTCAAATAGGTGCGATAGTACCAACCCAAGTTTGTGAAGATGGCAAAGTAATTGATATAATTCATAATTTTTATTTGACAATGATAGATGGAAAAATATTCTCAATGATCGCAGGTTCTTCTTTTCAACGCTGTGGTATTTGTGGAGCCACGGCCACTATTATGAATGACATAAGTGCTGTTGAAAAATTAAAATCTAATGAAAGTCTTTATGAGTATGGCCTGTCGACGTTGCACGCCTGGATCAGGTGCTTTGAATGCGTACTCCAAATAGCTTACAAACTTGACATTAAAAAATGGCAGACTAGAGGGGATATTGATAAAGCTTTGTATAAAGCAAATAAGCAAAAAATTACTGATCGTCTGAGAGTGGAGATGGGTTTGCTAGTTGATATTCCCAAACCAGGATGTGGAACAACAAATGATGGGAATACGGCTAGAAGATTTTTCCAGCAACCAACTCTAGCTTCAACAATTACTGGTGTTGATAAAGATTTAATAAAGAGGTTTGGTGTCATTTTAAACACCATGGGATGTGGCTTTGCTATTAACGTGAACGCATTTCGAAAGTATGCCTTAGACACAGCAAAGCTGTACATACAATTGTATTCATGGTATTACATGCCATCGAGTATCCACAAAATCCTCATTCATGGTGCGGATATTATCCAAAATGCAGCACTTCCTATTGGAATGTTGTCCGAAGAAGCATTAGAATCTCGAAACAAAGACTTTAGAAATTTACGAGAAAGTCACACTAGAAAAATGTCTCGTGAAAAAACTATGCATGATCTTTTTCACTATCTTCTGTTGTCTTCAGATCCTTTTATATCTTCTTTTTCAAAAAAGGCTTCTATTCATTCTCGCAGTACAAAGCCCTTGGGCAAAGAAGTTCTTGAGTTGCTTGCAGATCCACCAATGGCAGAGTCCCACCTCGATTCAGAAAGTGAATCAGATTAAAGCAAAGATATTGTCTTTCATATTTACCTTAAACATTTCATATTTAAAACATTTTTTTTCTTTATATAGCTACTTTTTTAATGCCAAATATAATTTCTAATAATAAATCAAAATTTTTTATAAATAAAAAAATAATTGCTAACATAAAACAACATAAATATAGATTTTTTATTGATACAACAAAAATGTGCCACGCTCCTTTAAGATTTCGTCCATTTTTTGTGTGAATGTTTTTATTGATGAAATCTCTAAATGTGCAAAGTTTCATCTCTGTACGGCTTTTTAAAAACGAGTTATGACTTTCTTCCAGCTAGATTGGACCTTTGGACCACTGTGCGACGTAATAATAAATGTTGCTCTAACCTAAGCAACTTTTTTATAGATAATGTAGCTTTAACCTATGATGACTTGCAGAAACAAATTTTGTTCTAGTGTAAGATAATTTTTCAAGACAAAGGAAATATTAATGTAATCCAAGATAATTTTTCTACCAAAAATGTTGCTGAAATCAAATTATTCAATGGAAAATATTAGTCTAGTCTAAAATAAGACCACAATTTCCTTTCCGAAAATGTTGCTTTGTTTAACAACAACTTTTCTTTGATAATACTGCTCTGTTCTACTTCAGTAAAAGGAAATCAAGAACATTTTTCTATGCAAATTTATCTAAATGTTGCTACCACTTTGGAAAACAAAATATTAAAAATTGAATATATTAAATCTAGCTTTTTGAACCTCAAAATTGTATCCAACCATGCCTTTATGTGTCAACATCGACAACAAAAATTCTTAATAAACTTTTAGGAAATCTATTAAAAAGAACCAAAACAAATTAACCCTATCTCCAAAAATAGAAATAAAACTTTGTAGACACTCTTGCAACACTCGCAAATGACAAAAAAATCCTATAGTAAAAGTAAAAACACTTAAACAAATTTTTATTAGTTGCGTAGAGTTAAGCAGAAGCAAGCACAAATAAATTTTTCTTTCGCTGTATTTTGTTTATTATCTTCAACTATTTTATTTTGAAGTTGCTCAAATTTCCTGTACTCAAAAAAAACTGGTACTTTTTTAACAATTTTGTAATTGAAATTTAGACGTCATGCTCTGTTGACTGTCAGCATTACTGAATGTGATTTCTTTACACACAGGTTGCAATCGGAGTTACTAATATAAGTTGTCCTTACTATGCTTTAAAAAAAGGTGCCCCTGTAGGCTAGTAGGTAGTGTGCTAGCTTACATGACTGGGGGTTGTGGGTTCGATTCCCAACAAAGACCTTGGTTTTTTTCACTACAAATAAAAACTGACTGTTGGTGGGGCTGTTCAGTGATGAAGGCATAGTCACTGGTCAATGAGCTGTCTTATACGAAAGTTAATTTCCGTAACTATCCTTCCACTTTCACCACCTGTCGCATCTCTTCTCTATCCCTTTCCTAAAGAATATAGCACGGTACTTGACTAAATAGGCATTGCCTGAAGTGATACTTCTCTGTAAAAAAAAGATCTCCTACTTTCATAATAGGTGTTTTTGAAGACACTGAACTGGCTAACTTTTTTTTAGAAAACATTTTTCTAGATTTTACAACATATCTTAGGGGTCCTACAGATTGGATTGCTTTAAGCTGAACAGTTGTTCTATGAAAAAAATTTCTTTAAACTGAAAAATTTTTCAGTAGAAAAATTTTCTTTAGGAAAACTGCTTTCAATATTTTGCATAAAAGTTTTCATCTGCACGCTTACAAAGTTCAACTCGTTCACGAATTAAAGCCGACCGACCGTTATTTGCACCGAACCTTTAGTTGTTTAAAAAACTGCACTAAATTTACGCGGTTTAAAAAAAATAACCTTTAATGGTGAGGATCATTTTCAATAAGGCGGTCATCTAAACAAATAATATTGTCGCTTATAGGTCTCACAAAATCTACAAGGAGTCCTCGAAAAATCATTACATTCAAAAAAAGTACCCATACGGTGGAGAAAATTCTCTGTGCTACTAAACCATGATAACCACAGCAACACAGCCAGACAAACAATTGGCCGCTTCGTTCTTGTAATATAATATCGCTGAAATATGTAAAGTGGCACTGTATTGAAGAAGCCTTGTTGGAAAATGTTTTTCGAAATTTTGTGAACAGAGCGAAGTTTTCCGATGTGCTAGAGGTAGACATATGCCCGACATCATACTCCATTATTAACTACCATTATCACATTTCTATTCTACATTGATATTAATAAAACTGAAGTTGTAAAATGTGTGTTTTAAGCCAATTTACTTCTTAAGCTTAAATTTGTCCGCCTTAACTTAATATATTTTAAGAGTAAGCGAGCAACAAAATCTTTACGCAAAGATTTATATATTTTGTTTCTATATAAACTTTTACTAAAATCACTTTATTCTGTGCTCACATTTAAAATAGTAAAATTTTGAAAAATTTCATACATCACCCTAATAGTTCACTCAATATTTTCATATATTTTTAACCAAAAACCTCAAAGTGTTCTATATAAATATATTTAAATAAGTTTTCAGAAGAAGGGTTTGCAAAAGCAAATATAAAAAACGAACATTTTCATTTTAATAACAACAAAATTTAATTTTCTTTAAGATTTATTAAACGCACATGTAACGTTGTTTGTTTAACACAAATTTCTAGGAAAACAGACAGATGTCTAAAAATGGGATGCTAGAAAATAGAAAGGATAAATTGTTTAATAGCTGGAGGTTATAAGTTAATCAGAATATGGAAGAGAAACGGAAATGTGTAATATTTATACATTAGAAGTGGTAGATTTTTCAACCTGTTGTTGTTTGTTTGTTTGTTCAATTATTATTCGGTTTAATGATCAAATAACTTAAATTTCTTGACAGTTTTTTTTAATTTTAAAGAGACCTTTATTAAATTAGTAATTTTTTATTTGGTCTTTAACATATTTGAAGGCTTCTTAAGCTTAACGCTACATTCATTCAGAAGTATTTTTTTCTTTAAATTTTTTTAGGAACTATAGAAAATTTATCACACAAGAGTGGCTTTTCCCACAGAAAATTATCTAGGATTCGAGCAACATTTTCTAACAAAAATTTGTCTCTAACAAGTTGTATGGTACCACAGCAATATTATCAGCAACATTTAAAGCGTTGTAACATTTTCTATAGAAAAATTATCTTAGGCTACTGCAACATTTTCCACAGGAAAGTCTTTTCGGTCCACAGCAACATTTTCCATATAAATGTTGTCTGCGACATTTGTCTCTTACTAGAGAAACATTTCCTGTAAAAAACTATTCTTGGAGCACAGTAAAAATTCCTAAAATAAAGTTGTCTTGGACATTCTTTGCAGAGAAGTTGCCTTCAAGTAGAGTAAAATTTTCTATAAAAAAGTTGTTTTATATTAACACAACATTTTCCATAGGAATGTGTTTTAGGGCCATATCAACATATTCTTTATAAATGTTGTTTCAGATATTTGTCTCTAACTATAAAAACATTTCGGGTAGAAAAGTATTCTTGAACCACAGATAATAAAGTTGTCTTGGACTTTAGCAACATTTTTTGTAGAAAATTTACCTTAGAGTAGAATAAAATTCTCTATAGAAAAGTCGTTTTATACGACCACAACATTTTCCACAGGGCTACAGCAACATGTTCTATATAAATATTGTTTCAGACATTTGTCTCTAAATATAGAAACATTTCTTATAGAAAAGTGTTCTATAGTGAAGTAATAAGAGTTCCTAGAATAAGGTTATCTTCGACCTCAGCAACATTCTCTGTAGAAAAGTTATCTTCTAGTAGAGTAACATTTTGTATAATATAATTGTTTTGAACCACAACCATATTTTTTTAAACATTGCACTTCACCACAGCAACATTTTCCATATAAATTTTGTTTTAGACATTTGTCTCTAACTACAGAAACACTTCCCCAGGAAAAGTATTCTTGGACCACAGTAATTCCAATATTAAAATTATGTTGAATTATAGCCGAGTAGAATAACCATTCCTATTATAAAGCTGTCTTGGATATTCTTTGTAGAAAAGTTGTCTTCGAGTAGAGTAAAATTTTCTATAGAAAAGTTGTTTTATCCTACCACAACATTTTCTATAGGAAAGTGTTTTAGGAGTACAGCAACATATTCTATATAAATGTTTTTTCAGATATTTGTCTCTAACTTTAAAAACATTTCCGGTAGAAAAGTATTCTTGAACCACAGCAACAATTCTAAGAATAAAGTTTTCTGGGATCTTAGCAAGTTTTTTCGTACAAAATTTACCTTCGAGTAGGGTAACATTTTCTATAATGAAGTTGTTTGGAACCATAGCCATATTTTGGATTTTGGATCTGCAATGGATCAGAGCAACATTTTCCATATAAATATTGTAATAGATATTTAACTCTAACTATAGAAACATTTCCTGCAGAAATGTATTCTTGGACTACAGTAACAATTCCTATAATAAAGTTGATTTAAACCACAGTAACATGCTTTCTAAAAAAGTTATATTCGAATAGAATAAAACTTTCTATAGAAAAGTGATTTTATGCTATAACATTACTTTCTATAAAGTGTTTTTAGACTTTAGCAACATTTTCCATTTAAACGTTGAATTTGTTTCTAACTAGAGAAACATTTCCTATAGAAAAGTTGTCTTGTACCATGGCTGCAGGGTTATTTTAGAATTTCCAACCTTTTAATATAAAATAAGACTTAAGCAGGATTAATACTTTCTATATGAAAGTTGTTGTAGCCAAGCACAGCAAGTTTTTAAATTAATTTTATCCAAACTGTTATTTCCCTACGCTTCCAGGCTATTTAACTAAGAGTTATTAAAGCTTAAGTCACCTTAAATGTTGTATGCGTTCGCAATTAAAATACTTGAAATTCATACTAAATCCCTGTCCCTTGAATAAATTCAACACCTTAAAAAATTGCAAGTAAATTCCTTTCGAATTGTTAAAGGATATGCGTATACGCATTAAATATGATTGTAAATCTAATAAGAATTTACCTTTTGCCATTTAAAGTTAAGAGTGTCTACAGCAAATTCAAACCAAATACGTACGAGTATATGAATGAAATAATCTCATTTTTGTTTTGGCTCATATAATATTCGATAAATCCCATACGAATGACATCCTGTGGCGGCATTTAACCTGTTCGATAGGCATTACAATATGCAGACACATTCAAGCATATGATACACACACACTTGTAAATATATTTACATAAGTGTAGTTAGTAGTACATTTTGTGCTAAGTGTTTGCAAGCAAGGGAAAAAGCATGGAAATATCGATGGATATTTGCTAACAAGATGCATGAAAACAATATCCGGTGTGCGATACTAATACGAGCACATACACTTGCAAATAAAAACCAATAAATTGAAATGTTTGTGTCAGCAACCATGGTTTTAGTGCTTTAAATTCATATGTTTGTGTGTGGATTTGTGTGTCTTCTAAGCATTTCGAGTGCGTAAATATATCCTTGTATGGGGGAGTATATGTGTGTTCTTAAGTACATTCTGGCATAAATAGATGCCACATTTTCCATTCATGTTGGTAGTTAAGCGTAAAACCAATCTCAAGTAATGTCAAATTTATTTTTTTTTTTTAGATATTACTGTTGTTGTTGCTGTTACAGCACTCAGACTCATGCTTAAATGTTGACTATCAGCGCCTATTTAAAATCACAACAGTGAACAAAGCAAGTGATGACTCCACACAACACGCACAGGAATTAATGCACATTCGTTCAATTTCTTATTTATTTCTTAACTTTCTTATGCTTTGGCTTTTGTAAAGTTTTCAATAAATACACATTAACATACGGCACGCTTCAAAACGTACTTTTTCCCTGCGAGAATAGCTTAGTGAACAAGGCTACCTTGTGATTGTTGTTCCTCTAATAGAATAGAACAGCAAATGGGATATACAAATTCAGTTTACAATTAAAGAATATGTAGAACTCCATTGCAGAATTAAAATTATAAAAAGTCGCCTAAATTTAAATCTTAGATAAAACAGATAATTATTGAGTTGTTTTATTTTGTTTAGAAAACTTAAAGTGGTTAAGGATTTAGGATTCTCGGTTAGAACATATTTAAAATTTCTTGAATTTTTGAATTATTGATTATCGGAAAAATGCTATTCATTAGGCTATCGCTTACCAATAAACTTCGGTTTCCTTAAGAATATTTGATAGATTTAAAAACATATGATTTTTTGTTATTAAAAGTTATCGATTACACCCATTTTATACAGAGCTATCGTCTTTTTCGCACTAAACGAAAATGATCTATTTATTTCGCATATTCGTATTAAATTTTTTGTAGAAAATTATCGATAGTTTGCGATTTTTAAAATAATATCGATAACATGCCGTATTCGAGAAAACTAGCAAATGCATTATCATCGTTGTTTTTGTTAAAAATATGAAAATAATACAAATGGTTTTAGGTTCATTAATAATTAACACTGAGATTTTGTTCCATAGCTAATAATCGATGAGTTTTCGATGTTGTACCCTTGTCAAAGATTTTCAATTCTTTAGAATATTAAAGACGATTTTATTTTCATTTTCGATTATCATTCTTATGATGACTATATGATTTAAATTTGTGTATAATTTTGTATAGAGTAATCGATTTCAAAAAAACCTATCGTACGTTTTCTATAGTGAACATTTTTAGTTGTTATTGTATTGATTATAGTGTTATTAGAAAAATATTAGAAACTTATAAATTTAAAAAAAGCTATCGATAATTTTCGGTAGTTTAAACTATTTTATCCCAAAGGATTTTGTCGATAATTTCTGCCATTTTGCACGCACCTATCGTTTATTTAACAAAATACTTTTTTAAGAAAGCTATCGATAATTTCCAATAGTTTTAGGATGTTATCGCTAAATTTTGAAACACTAGTTGCATTTTTTTTATTAATATCCTGCTCTTTGATAATTAGGCGCTTTCAATGCATTTAATATTACTGAATAACTATTTATCGATAGTTTTAGTTTCTTTGAAAAGTTATGAATTATTGTAAAAATATCCCAATTCGTTAAAAAATTATCGAAGAGTTATTATTCAATTATCGAAAGTTCCTTACTCCCCAGAAAATTTCAGATAACCAAAAAGACGCTGTGTAATGTTTTGAAGCATTAGGTATAATTTTTTAAATTTTAGTTAGTTATCGATAATTTTCGATACAAAATTGCGAAAAATTTTTAACAAAAATTAGGATGAAAATCTAACAAATTTAAAAATTGGTTTTCTATTATAAAAATATTTTATTTTAATTGTGAATTGCATAAACATTTTAGGCATTTTTTGATTTTACAGAAAACAGAGAGACTTCCATAGCTGTCATTTAAAATATTGAAGGTAGAGTTAATTAGTTACTTACTTTTTATTTTAAAGAAAACTGTGTGAAAGTTTTACAATACGGAAATATTAAAGAATTTGTTTAGATTTCATAGAAAATAGTTGATACTTTTTAATTACAAATGATCTTAATAACTTTTAACATAAGACAAATAACGACTTAAGATTTTACATGAATATTTGGTGACGAAAATTTTTCTGTTTAAAATAAATTTCCTTAAATTTGATAGTTTACTTCAATTCCTATTGGACTGTGTAGTGTATTTTCTTTCATGCTTAAAATGTTCTTATTTTACTTTGAAATGTAACTATAATAAAAAAGCTGTTTAGTGCTGACGATGGCAACGATAACAAATACGTAAAAGTTCTGCTTTCTTGGTTTCAACTGCCATTTCTTTAAAGCTAAACTCTTTTCTGCTTTTATTTTTAAAATTTGCTTTTATGAAAGGTCGCTTTTAATACTAAAAAAAAATTAAATTGAGTTAAAGTTTTTGTTTTCGGTTTTATTTGGGAAAAAGCTATGCTAAATTAGATACATTTAATTTAGTATTTATGTTTGGTTTAGATGAGACCTTTTCTTCTTAAGTACTAATGATATTTAAAAAGGATTTTAAATTCCCTTAAGATAAAGTAAATCTTGAAGAAATAAACCAACAACAATAGCAACAACCATAAAATGTATCCGTACACACACAACACACTTTTCCTCATATTATTTTAAGTTTTCTTTCACTGTAATATTGGGGAGCGCGGTGGAAGAAGACAAGACTTAAAATTAGTTTTGAGTCTGTCTGTCTGTCTGGCATCTAGATTGTGTTCCACTAGCATTCTGGCTGATGACGATCTTTAATGAAAAGTATGACAACGGTAATTCATTTACCGGCATAATAAATCCAACCAATAACCAGAATAGGCCCGTTGTCCTACAGGCAACTGGTTTCCATTGTGCCAGTATATATCTATTAAGTTCTCTGGTCGGACTTCGAGAATCATGTTGCTCTTCCTATTTAGGACTCCTGCTATGCCAGGCGATTTGTGCCGCCCTTTTCCTCCGAAAGTACATGTCTAGATGGGGAAGAGATACATATGGCCTGTGTGCCCCCGGGAGGGAAATACAAATAAGTATTCCATTTTGAGCTTAAACTCTGAGCTTTCCCAATTTTAAGGGGACAGTATAGTGTTAATATAGGACAACATACCGCAAAACCGCAAAGCTGGGATTAACAAAACGCTACCATCTTTAAAAGCTCCTATATGCTCTTAGCTATTCTTAGGAGTTTTTCAAGACGCTAGAATCAAATATGGATTTTATGGTCCAAATTTAAAAAAATATTATTGGAACTTTTCATTCGTGTTTTGGGAATTTCTAGGTTTTCGGTTTTTTAAATAGTCGGTTTTAAATATTCTTTGCTCTTGTCACTTATTTATGCTAACTAATTATTTATTTTTATTATTTTAGTGCTTTCAAGCACATTTCCATTAATAACAATTTTGGGATATTTAACAATTGTTTTGGGAATGTTTATTTTAATTTCTCTTCATCTACTAATTGTAACGCTTATATGTAGTATTGTATAAAAAAACGACATTTAATGGCACTTCAACATCTTTCATTCGAATAAATTGCAACTTTGGGATTTTTAGTGAATGATTTGGGAATTCTGTTTTTCGGGTTTTCTAAATATTCCAATTTTATTGATACTAATTTTTGAATTATACTAAAGCATGAAATATCAACTGAATATCGTTAGTAATCAATATCTAAACGTTAAATATTTCTAGTTCTTTGGACCGTAAGATTTTAGTTTAAACTAGCGGTCCCCGCAAACTTCGCCTCGCCTCAATATTAGCCTTCACACAAACTTTAATATAACAATACAATACAAATATTTAAATTTTCAATGTGATTTATTTGAATGGAATCAGTAGAGAGGGTTTTTTCAATTTACCAACTTTTGCGAAGAGATTTTCCAATTTTCGGCATTTCGCATTTTCCGAATTTTGCATTTTCCGCAATTTTCGATGATTTACACTAAGAACTTTCTATTTTTTTGATTTAAAAAGCCATTAAGGAATAATTTTACACCAAATTTAATACAGAAACTGGATTATCAATTTTTCTACATTTCCGACTTTTTCGGAGGGATTTTTCAAAGCTTTCTTCCGTAAAAACCTTCTCCCCCAGAAAATACGAACAACTGACAAAAATTTTTACAGAAATCGGCCCAGCCGATTATGAATAATGCTACGCCCCTCCGTCCGCAGACCGAAATTAAAAAATCAGACAGTGTTACCCGCCTTAATATTCTGAAGGTTCCCGGAAAATTTCATAAAAATTGGCTCAGCCGTTTTGTAGCTCATACGTTACATACATACATACATCCTATTTTATATATGTATAGGTTAGGATTGATTCTAGGTAATTTTCTTATCACTTATATTAAACTATAAGAAAATAGAAACCTTTTAGACCATCGGTTTGCAATACTCTGGTAAAAAAAGGACAATTCTATATGATGATAAAGGTGCACTTTTGTAGCCGTGATTAATATATAATCTTGTGGCTACGGTCAATGGCATGAGCGGCATGGGATAGTAGAAGGGACTTTATTTTTGCGGTTTTAATTTTTAATGTTTTCCAATTTTTCTTCTTTAGTTTTATAAGCAGAAAAATGTTTTTTCATTAATAATTATGTTCCACAACTGTCGACTTAACTATTAGACCGCCCTCGTACATTTGTTCAAATTAACCCCATTTCTCGTGAATGCCATTGTCAAACACGCGTGTGTGTTAGTATGAGAATGTGACTTTTCTTTTGAGCCATAATAAATATGGAATAAACCGTTACATCATTATTTTTTGAAAGAAAGGGCGCACTATAATTTTCCCCGTTTTGTTTTTTTTCCTTTTAGTTTCGTTTTTCTTTTGTATATGTATGTACATCGACGATTGACTCTCAATAGATGTTCATGATGAAATATTTCAATTTCAATTTCGTTTTCATTTTCGTTCAGGTTAATCTCCATTTGCTGGGTTTGTGTGTAGTAAACGACTTTTTGTCTTCATGCAAAAATGCATAATAAATGAGAAACTTAAGTGGAAAATGTAATCAGCTTTTGATTTCTTTTTACTGTTTGTGTGCTTTCGTGTATGTGTATATGTGAATGTTCATGTAATTTGTTGTTGTTATTGTTGTGGTTTTTGTAAAGGCTTTTCATTTATTCATTTTTAAGCTATAATTCAATTTTATACGAAATATTCAATTTACTGCCATGTAAGAGACAATAGTTTATTATTATTATTATCATTATTATTTGCGTGTCATTATGATAAACCTGTGACATATAAAAAGCAGCTTAAAAAGGGGTTTCTTTATATTTGTCATACCTTTCAATAATCTATCAATGAAGGAAGATTTTAAGAGATCAAAAATGAAGGCATTCTAAAAAGGAAAAGGGAATTTTAAAAGGCAAAGTAGGTTTTAAGGCCAGTTCTTCCCGAAACTATTTAATTCACTGTTAAACAAAAATAACATTGAAAAACGTATGTTTGCTTTACGAAGTACCTTCTTGTTTTGTAGAACACTTTCTTAGAAAGAATTAAATTCCCTACCAAAAATCATGTTGTATAAAGAGAGGCCATTTTTTAAAGCGAATATTTGTCAAAAAAATCTATTTGTCTTTATTTAAAACCGCTTAACTATTAACCAGGTGTTATAGTTTATTAATATGAACAAAGTCAGAATTCAAACATTTCGTATTAAAATTTTGCGTATCCTGTGTAGAATTAATTCATAACCGACAATATCATGAAGATGCATGGTTGAAAAGTACCAAGGCATGTTTCATATTAGTTCTATGCTATTTGCAAATTTTTAGTATGGCAAGAAGCGCTGATAGACCATACAAGGACTTCCCAACAGTGAGACGAAATTTGCAATTTATAAGGAAATATAAGTTCCGGGTTAATATATTTACTTTATTTACCATATAAAGTATATGATCTGCATGTACTTAATTTTCGGATCGAGAGTAATCGCCAACTTTATGTTCCCATTGTATTACAATTCTATATGAGTTTTTCAACAAGAAAATTATTTTTCAATTGGGACAAAACCAACAAAATGACAGTTTAACACATATAGTTATTTAACGTATTCGTAGTAGATGCATTGGCAATTGTTACAACGAATTCAATTTCGCACAAAACACGCATTAAAATAACCAAAATCAAATATAAAAATTGTGGTTCTATTAAAGTAACATTTCGTAAAATTTTTCATATTTTCGGACATCATAATCGTCATTCTGAGACTGCTATTAAGTACTTGGTCGTTAAGTTTCAGTTGACAGGCTGAACACAAAATGTGCGAACATCAACGTATGTTTGACTAGCAATGTTGAAGCAGATCTAAATTTATCAATTTCTCAACAATTGTGGTAATACAAAGCCACGACATGGCGAATTTTGCATAAGGATTTGTCTTTGAAGCCTTACAAGTTTCAACTGGTACAGGAATTAAAGCCAACCAACCATTCACCTCACCGTACATTCGCTCAATTCATTCAGGAAAAACCGGTTGCCTTTTCTCAAAATATTAGGCGAAGCCCAGGTTATGTCAACAAGCTAAATTGCCGCATTTGGGATTCTGGAAATCCTAGAGTGATTATTGAAAAGCCTTTGCATGCTCAAGGTGTCACTGTATCGTGTGCTATGTGGTCCGGGCCATTTCTATGGAAGATGGATCTGGAAATGCGGTAACAGTCAATAGATGAGGCTAACACAAGATGCTAGCAACTCAATTTTGGCCTATTATTGACGACGTGGATATCATTGATATGTGGTTTCAGCCATTGAAACGATAAATTTATTGTAAACCAAATTTCCCGATCGCATATTTTGACGACAATCGGCAGTTAAGAGGTCAGAGTGTGATTCGTTTTACATCTGCACCTGGCTATGTAGCCTTAATCAGATGATGGAAAAACCACTATTGTATAATTTGGAACGTCATACAGGCGTCCTAGGAAGCCGAAGACATAATTCTAAGCAACAGAACCACCTAGTTGCAACTTTAATGATTCCAGGGCAGGGCTGCAAACCATCACACCTTGCTAAAGAGTTGGAGACTTTCAACTCTTGTACAGAACACATGTCTAGCATGCCCACTGGACTGAATCATTCACTTTGCGTGTCATTATCAGTGAGATGATCCTGGCCACCATAAAAACCGTTATACTGTTATGGGGCCGCGAAACCACAACCACCACGATCAGAGAACTATTAAATACCTAAAGAGACAAATAATGAACCCCGTGGAAATAAAGTGGAGCTTCCAGTTTACTCCCTGCCTGTCTTCAGGGGACTGGTCTCCCTTTATACCCCCAGTTGCACAGATCTAGATAGCTGTTACGTATTATAAAGACCATAAATGTGCCCCCGGGGGGAAGTTAAGTGGTCAGCTAGATCATATGATTTAACACCATTGGATTATTTTTTTGTGAGCCCATGCTAAGAACACAGTTAATACGGAGCCAATCCAATCAGCCTTAAAACTCAAAATCCCTGATGTGATTAACGACCGCCATTATGCCAAAAAGTGATTGATGACAAAATCGATGTTTGTTGGCGTGGTCCACATAGCGTCTTTCATTCATAATTGCCGAACTTTTCTCTTCGTAGTAAAATAAAAATTTTATTCATCTTAATCTAAATTTTTTGTTTTAATACCCTTTAGTAATATTTGTCTGTGGTGTATAATATTCCTTTTCCCAGTTTTCTAGTTCAGTAAATAGCGTGGCTTTTATAATAATTTATAGCAATTTTCGATTTAGTGAAAAACAATAAACGCTGCCAAGATTTCGGAACTTAATATCGCTACGCTATATACAAATGTGGATAATTTGGGGAAAATGAGGTCTCTGTAAATTATAAAGGACAAGCGATAGTCATGAACCTTGGGGACAGCCTGCCGCTGTGGAATATCTTTCAGAGTGATGGAAGCCAATATTAACTCTGAAAGTACGTTCGGTAAGAAAACTTTAAATTATTATCGTCACTAAATTGGACCGTTTTGCCAGACTGAGTTAAATGATTTTAAAGATTAAAAATTGTTTTAACTAAATTTCGAATTCTTATTAGTGGATGGACTATACCATGTTCTCTTCGAAACACAAATTGATATCGCGTAATAATATTTTTCCAACACTTTACGTACTCTTGACAGTAAGCTAATACAGCGATATGAAGATGGACAATCAAATTGTTTTTCAAGCTTTTTAATTCTGTCTTAAACTTTCGAGGGGAATAGCATAGCTGCCCTTTTAAGAAAATGCCTTAAGACATCTATTATTAATTACGCTTAAAGCAGATGCTTTCTTATTTCTCAAAGTTTACAATATTTCAGAAATCTATAAATTATGTATTATAAAATCATCTTGGTGATTAATTCTTAGTGATCTATACGACTCCAGAATATCATTCATTATTGTACTAGTAGTTGGATCGCCTTAGTGACATTAAATCGAATAATTGGAAGCAAATGTTTGCTCCAAAACCACATTTTCCCGAATGGTTATGTATCGGGAACCATTGTCCTTTAAAATAGGAATAATGCTAGTCTTCTTCTTTCGCTTATCCAGTTTCTTCCCTTATTCAGCGTTGACATGCGTGATGAGACTTACGTCTGTACCTAGGTGTGGTTATGGCTTATAACCAGACGGTGAAGCATACCATTGTCGATGACATGTAGCTTCATCCTCGCCCTAGAAGGGGATACGTATATCTGCCAATCACTCCTAGTTGTAACTTCAAAAGTCCGCAACAGGCCGGAGTTGAAGATTATCTAACTCCTGGTCCAGAACGCATGAAGCTTGATAAAATTTAAAAACACAACCGCAATCACACTGACTGGACCTGGCCAATGCATTGTGTTCATACAACTCAAACGAGGGCCTTGAAATCACACCCACCACGATACTCTCGAAGGGCCAACCTCAATAATCAGTCAGAGAACAGCTAAAAGGCTAAAAATACAAATAGCTGAAATCTGGGGCTTTACTGATTCCCGTGGAAATATAGTGGAATTGTCCAGTTGGCTCCTGCTAGCCTTGAAGGGGATTGGGCTCCCTTTTACCGCCGTTGACACATGTAATGATGGTGAGATTAATCTGAAGCCATTTTTCTATTGTATCATGTTTGTCATAAAGTGGGGCAAAGACTTAGCCTTCAATCTGGCATACATACGAAGATACACTAGAAGCGATTGCATAATTTAGAATATTTTTAAAATCTGAAACATTCTAATCAATTTGATCACAATTTGAAAAATTTTTAATATCAGGTAAATTTAAGTTCACTGACAAGAATCTGAAGAAATACTTCCAAAAGTACTTTTTCAAAAGTACCTTTTAAAAAATATTTTCTTATGCTAAAATCACAAGAAATTATTTTATATTATTAAATTTTGAAAACCAAGTTTTCAGCAATTGAAAAGTACTTTTTGCTAAAAGGATCATTTGGAAATAAGTCCTTCTCTTTTATGAAGATATAATGTAAAAAGATAGCTTTCTTAAAGTGCTTTATTTACAAGACATATAGAGTTTACTGCAGCCGTCAAACTCATTTGGGAGACATTAATATAATTTTATCATGTTTTTTACAAGGTGGGGTAAAAATTTACCCATCAATCGGGGATATGTCCGAAGATATACTACAAGCAATTTAAAATATTTTTAAAATCTGTAATCTTCTAATTAATTTGAAACGTTATTAATACCTGGTAATATTAATACCTGGTAAATTGTCAAGAATTTAGAGAAATACTTCCAAAAGTACTTGTTTTAAAAGTACCTTTCAAAAATATTTTTTAAAAGTGAGTTTCAAGCTAAAATCTTAAAAGATTATTTTATTAGCATTATTAAAAAGATTTTGAAAAACAAGTTTTCAGCAATAGAAAGGTACTATTTACAAAAACGGTGATTTGAAAAGAAGTCATAGTGTATTGAAAAGTACGATATAGATAAATAAAAAAAAAATTCTTAAGGTGCTGTTTTAAATATTTTAAAAACATCTTTGTTTACAAAACATAGAGAGTTTAAAATTATTTGGAAGGCAGTTATATCTTTGTATAATGTTTTTGATAAAGTGGAGCAAAAATTTACCCTTCTATGTGGGGATATATCCGAAGATTGCATTATTTAGAATATTTTCAAAATCTGTAATATTCTGATCTATTTGATGACAATTTGAAATATTATTAATATCAGGTAAATTGAGGTTCTCTTCAAGAAAATGGAGTAATATTTCCAAAAGTACTTTTTCGAAAGTACTTTTCAAAAGTGCCTTTTGAAAAATATTTTTTAAAAGTACGTTTCAAGCTAAAAATTTATTGTATTGAAACTATTATTTAATTTTTCTAAAAACACCAAAACATATAGAGTTTACTGCTGCTTTTCAAATTATTTTAAATCGTTAATAAGAGGACCTAATATGCCGTATCACATATTCGCGGACTTAAAATTGTATGTTGCATTTTATGCGACTCTTTCCTTATTGCGATAAAAATCGAGAGCAAATTAACCTATAACTAAATTATTTTCTGTAAAAGCTTTATTTAATTTTAAAATTCTTTTTACAAAATAATCAGCCATGAAGTTCGTGTTTAAAACTAAAAAAAATATTTCTTTATTTTTATTGTTTTCAAAAACAAAAACAACATAAATATTCTTTACAGGTTTTTACTTTTAATAAAAAAATAATGAAATATATGAGATTGTTAATAACTCAATTTACTTGAGATGCCATTGTACGTTTTACACAATAAAGGGCGTAATATAAATTTTACATAAAAAAATATTAATGCACTTAACCATAATTTATATGGAAATTTTTTATAAATAAAAAATAAATTATTGCCTTACAAAAGCAAAGGCTCAAGTAGACAGGGAAATATTTAAAACCAGTAGAGTTCAAAGTCATAATATTAACATATGTTTTTATTATACATACGTTGGGTAACTGTTTCACCCATTTCAGCACCATTTACATATGAGTAAACAGGACATCAGCACATTGGCGCACACTGACAAAATCATAAATAGCGATGTAAGTATGTATTCTTTTAAAATTTATATAATAAAACATTTACTTTCATTCACATGTATATGTATGTGCAGACAGTAACGTAATTTCAGGGTATGGCTAAGAGTGCGTAAGTTGGAGTATAAGGGCTAACAGAAAAATCAAAAAATCCTTAATAATACATTTCTACATTGTTCATATTAAATGGGATTTATATATATATTTTTTTCCATATATAAGCTTTAATAAATATCTGAATATTACGATAAAGTTTTTATAAAAGTTTACAGTTGTAGGTGAGGATGTGTATGTATGTTTACTTAACTTTTATTTACATATAATCAGTACATTCACCTACATTGTCGCATACGCATGTTTAATTCAATTTTAAAGGAAAGCATTTAATACACACGATTCTGTTTTTCTAATAGTTTTTGCCTGTTAAAAATTGTTTACTTGTGTCACAAAATGGAAATCTTAGTTTTTGCCCCAAAAAAATTTTTTTTTCTATTGCGATATAAATATGTCAAAATTAAAAAACTTCACAAAAAGTTTCCTTATTAAAAAAAAATATTATAGAAAGCAAAAGCAATTTTGCACAAATTGCGCTTTGTTTCAAATCGTGTGTCCGCTTCAAATAGTCCCAAAACTGCGCTTAAATCTCAAAAGTCAGTACTTCTAAAACAAAAACATATATATTTAAATTTATTTTATATAACTTAACTTATATATAATTTTTGTTTTACAAATTATGATTGTCACAAATTTTTTTTGTGACAAGAAATCTCCAATGAAACAAATAATTAAATTTTTTTTTTTATTTAAACGTTTGTACATCTTTTGTGCTTCTTAAAACAAATTTATTACAAAAATTAGCGGGACTAAAAATCAGTTTCCTGTATAAATTAAAAAATAATATTAAAAAAAGAAACTCCATTTTTGATACAATTTTTAATTATTTCTTTTAAATCCTTTTTTTTTAATTATGTAACAATTAGTCATATTTCTAGCTGTAAATCTTAAATATTAGTTTAGTTGCATTTTCCAAAAAAAAACAAAAAATTGACAACAAAAAGTTAACTAAATTATAAAAATTTCTTTTATAAATCCAAGGTTGCCACATAGAAGAATTTCGTGACATCAAAACTTACAACAAGAAAAATCTTTTATATATTACATGTCAACTTTTGTATATATATTGTTGATATGAAAGTCAAGCTAAGTGAAGTTGTAAAAAAATTAACTGTGTGATATGTAAAGGTCTTTTCGTTAGCAGGTGCGAAAAAATAAAATAAAATTTAACACATAAGCTCGCTTTTGTAAAAAAAAGTTATCTTTTGTCACAAAAACATACTTTTGTGTAGTTTGTGATAACATATATTTTACAAAAAATCACAATTGGGAAAAAATAAAACTTTTAATTATGTTTTTTAGCACACATGTTTGTTAGGATTTTTTTACAAATTACAGTTTTTTTAATTAAAAAAAATTTTTTCATACAAAATTACTTTTATGAAAAAATTAATTTAATTAAGACAACTTGTATTTATAGCAAATTTCAAGTGCGCTAATTGAGCAATTTCAGAACGAAATTTTTATAAAATAAAGGCGTCCTTTCAAAAAATATCAATTTTGTCACTAAATATTAGCAGTGCCACAAAAATTCACTTTTGTCACAAAACAATTTTAAATTAAATAATCTATTATAGATTGTTATTTTTAATCGACCTTTTTATTTTAATTAAATATGTATTAATCTTTTTAAGGGTCTTTTTAATTAATTTTTAACGATTATTTTTTCAGTATTTCGCTTTCCTGTGGAAAGCTTCTTCAGGAAATTAATTTTTAATAACAATTAATTTGTTAATAAGTTTTGTTATTAAAAATTAATTTCCTGAAGAAGCTTTCTATAGGAAAGCCAAATATTGAAAAAATATATCGTTAAAATTTAATTAAAAAAACCGGTAAAAAGATTACTACGTAAATAATAAAAAAAAATATGTCACAAAGTAATTTTTGTCCCAAGAATTCAATTTCTATATGGCACAACATTTTTTTTTTTATAAAAAGCCATCTTCGCCATCAGAAACCCCATTTGTCATAAAAAATTATAGATCAATCGTTGCCTTTTTTTATACTTTTTGCATTAAATACCAAAAAACCAAAATATCCAAAGTAGAGTGCATGTCTTTAATATATTAAGGTTTTCATTGCTTTTCACTAATGGCCTTTAAGCCAATTTATTGTATATAAATTTTTTGTTTTATTTTTGTTGAAACATTTGCACTCACACACAGACAGAAAATCATATATCTGTGTATTTGTATGCAAATTTAACTACACATACTTATAAATTTAATTCGTTGTATGTGCCAGGTGTTAAAACAGCAAAGGGGTTCAACTTCTTTTTCATATTTTTGTGTTTTTTATTAAAAAAGATATTTATTTAAATTTGCATTTTCTTGTTAACAGCTTTATTATGATAATTCATTTTATAAATTATTATGGAAAATCTAAATTGTTTGTAAAACAAATAATTGTTTGTTATTTATTTGTGTAAATAAATATTGTGCTCGAGTGTCCTTTTTATGCTAAAGAGGGTTTAAAGTGTGAAGAACAAAGCTTTTAACCCAAAGTGGTTATCAACGTAAATAATATTGATTATTTATTTCTAAACAAGATACAAGGTGGTTTTTAAGAGCCTTAGCAATATTTGTTTCAAACAGAAAACATTTTCCGGAAAGTTGAAAAACCCACAAAGCAAAGCTAAAATTGTGTTTTCCAAAATTGATAACTGCATCGTTTTACCTTGATGTCATTATTGTTTATGTCCCTTATTGGTTTATTCAAGTTAAATAAAATTGATTTAATTTATTTTAATATAAAATAATTTTGATAAATCTTTTATCCTTATCTTTTATTTTTTAATCCTTTTTACAATTAATTCTAATTTATATATTTCTATAGATTTTTTATTTTCCAAAATTTTTAAAACTTAATTTCATAATTTTTATTATATTTCAAAAATTATTTGCCTTTATCAGTTGCTATTTCGATTACTGCAGTTGTTCTATAATGATCGTCATCTTACAAAACTGTATAAAAAGCCACTAAATTATTTACTTCCTTGAAATGTATTTATTGTTTTAAATTGACATTTAATGCAATTTGGCAAACTTTTGTCCAACTTTGATTTTTTGTTTTGCAGTTTCTTTTTCGCTTATTTGTTATGTCACAATCTAATCGATAAGTTGAGTAGAGAAAATGATTTAAAATATTAGTATCCTTCTAATTTTACCAAAATCTCATATAACAAATAAATCCTTTTCATTAAAGTACTTAATTTTCATTTTTAATTTTAGTACTTTTTAGAACCAATACCTGTGTGAAATAGTACCTTAACAGAAAAATATTTATCTAAATTCATGGATTAATTTCAATTAATTTTTAGCAGTTCTTAAGGCCAGGTTATCGAAACTCTCTTAAATCAAATACTTCTAATTAAAGAGGTACCTTTTTTCAGAGAGGTATTTTTGACTAAAATTATAGTTGTTTGGTTTGCTTGGTAATAACAAATAGGCTTTGTTTCTAAAAATACTATTTGTTTTAAATATAACAAAAACTTTTTTAAATATTAGTATCATTCTAATTTTCCAAAAGATCAAATAAGACAACCAA
This sequence comes from Trichopoda pennipes, assembly GCA_030448955.1. NCBI lineage: Eukaryota > Metazoa > Arthropoda > Insecta > Diptera > Tachinidae > Trichopoda > Trichopoda pennipes. The sequence continues at coordinate 42,299 of JASKUP010000007.1, read as the reverse complement.
TAAATAAATCTTTTTAATTAAAGTATCTGGTTTTCGTTTTTAATTTTAGTACTTCTCTTAACTAATATCTTTTGTGAAGAAATATCTTGAAGAAAAACATTTGTCTAAATTTGTAGAAATTTTTAGCAGTTTCTAAGGCTGGATTATAGAAAGTCTTTTAAAGCAAATACTCCTTTTCCCTGATACAGAATTGAAAATAAAAACAACTTTGCTCTGAATAGAAATCTTATTTTTAAATCAAATTCTTACATTTTGTCAAAAGTGCACTTTATCTTGCAGAAAGTACTTTTTAATTAAAAAATATTGCTATGACAAGTACCCTGTTTTACATTGAATTCCGTTTGTGTAGAATACGTTTAGAGTTAAATTCTATTACTCTACGAGATTTATAAAACAAAGTCTTATATAAAAACAACTAAGGCGCAGGATTTGCTAGCAGAGTAGTTGGATAAATGGATAGTAGAACTAAAACCTCCCGACAGAAATAAACCGAAGCAGTTGCCAAGCAAACTTACCGCTGTGGTTGCCCTAAATAACAAAAGCCAAGGTAGAACAGCAGTGGTGAAACATGAAAAAAATACTGGCGAAGCGAGGCCCATAAAAGAAGCACCCAGAAGTGTTTCCCTTGCAAAGGTCAAAGAACTGATTTACGAAATGGAGCAGAACTGAGTGGTTTAGCCATCTTCGAGTCCATGGAGCTCGCTGATAGTGCTAGTAAAGAAGAATGATGGCAGCAATAGATTTCGCATCGACTATAGACGTCACCAAGAAAGACTGTTATCCGTTATGAAATGGCTTTGTACCTTGGACTTGCAGAGTGGTTACTGCAGATATACGATAAAGACAAGGAGAAAACTGGCTTTAGCGCGAGCATGGTTTACGGCAGTTTAAAGTGATGCCATTTGGGGTCTGCAATAATCATAAAGTAGCTCCTTTAATTCATAAGCCTAACCAAAATAGTTATGGTACTCTTTGCTTTAATTTGTTTTCATTAGCAAGGGCAAAATGGCTCTATGTATAACCTTTACGGAATTTCTGCGCTGTGTTAGTAATATTTTAAATATTCTAATAATACAGTGTATACAAATCTGGCAAATCATTGCTTTAGAACCACATAATTTTTATAAAAATCGGCCGCACAAAAGTGATTACAAAAATTCGACCTCTGTTTTAATTATATGGAATAGAATGGAATAAAATAAAATAGATAGATTTTTCGTCAAAGTACCTCAAAATATCTTTTATTAAAAAAACGCAAAATTATGAAAAAAAATACTTATATTAAAAAAAATAATTTTTACAAAAAGTACTTTTTTTTTGAAAAGTACCAAGTGATTTTTTTAACCTCTTTTAGTTACGCTATATAAACCTTTTAAAATTATGGTTAAAAACACATTTATATAAAAAGCACCTTGTAAGATGGCATGTTCCTTTATAAAATAAAATTTTGTTGTAAAACTTAAATTCTACAAGTGATATTTTTTTGTATAATATAAAAAGATCACTTTTTAGTAAAAAATTAAATTTTTATAATTATTTACTAATGCTTTTGTATGTAAGTAATAAAATTTTCAAAAAGTGCTTTTTTCTACAAAGTGTTATAGGTATAAAACAGGCCATTTGTGGTAAAAGAATATACTATTATTCCTATAGTTCTAGTTTCAATCTTTATAAATTTACCTTTTTAATGAAAACGTTAATTTTTGCTTTGTTTTATAAAGAACAAGTTCTAAAAACTTTTTTGTAAAAAGTACCTTAAGGAAGCTTATTCTTAAAATCATTATTTTACAGAATTTTTTATACTAAAAAATACTTTCCCTGCTATTTACTAGAAATTGTACTTTTTACGTAACATTTGAATATATTTAATGCAGAAGTTTTTATTTAAATTTATTTGTAATTTTAAACCTTTGCTTTTAACTTATTCGGCAAATTAATACTTTACCAATAACTTTTACGTCTATTGATGTATGTCTTGTATCTGGTTAGTAAGAAGGAAAAGTATAAAAAATTTATTGAATGTCATATAGTTATACAGAAGTATAAACATAGAATTTCAATGGAGATTGCAGGTTTCAAAATTTTTTTTGCCGAAGATTTTTTAAAACAAATTTATAGATTTTGTAGTAATACGTCATTTTCGCAAGACAAAGAAAATGTAAAGATATATTATATAAAAATGCTTTTTATGGTTGGTTGAAATGGTTGTTTTCCTAGAGAATGAAGTCTACAAGGATCATTTCTATACCCAAAAATAATGCAAAATTCTGACCAATAGCTATCCTACCATTTTTATCTAGGGTATTTGAGAAAATTCTCAGCAGACACTTGAAAGCAAACCTATCACGAAATGAATTTTATCTTACACGGAATCAGGATTTATTTAGAGCAAAAGCTATACCAAAGCTTTAGTGGACATGATTGGGAGCCTCAGAACTGAACTCTATGGCAACATGGTGGCTTTTTTAATTCTTCTGGATCACAGCAAATCATTGCATGAGGTGGATCATTCAATCTCGGTAGAAAAACCATTTCACATCTTAAGCTCGGCCTGCAATCTTATATCCTCCTATATTGCTGACCGATCTCAGGTAGTATATGTTAACGATAAGAAATGTGATCCTCTTAGCGTGAATAGAGATATACCATAGGGCTCTCTTTTGGGGCCACTTCTTTTCTGTCGTTACATAAATGACTTAGCTGATGTTGCTATCAGCAATAAAATACTTATGTTGCTGGTGATGTCTAGGCTTATAATTCGAGTATTAAAAATGATGTTTCCATATGTGTGGGAAGATTTAACGACGAATCGAACATGATCAACTACTGTCAAATGAATAATCGCTTGTATTGTCAAAGCTTTAGAGTGTAAATGCATGCTCCTCTCGAAATCTAGGAAAACTTTTGATAATATTCACAGGTGCCCCTGTAGGCTAGTAGGTAGTGTATTAACTTGTCAGTCTGGGTGTTGTGGGTTCGATTCCCAACGAAGACCTTGGGTTTTTTCACTGCAAAAATAAAAATTGACTGTCGGCTGCTCAGTAATGTCGGCATAGTCACTGGTCGCAGTGCTATTTTATACGGCAGTTAATTTTCGATTATCCTTCTACTTTCACCACCCGTTTCATCTCTTCTCTATCCCTTTCCTAAAGAATGTAGCACGGTACTTGACTAAATAGGCATTGTTGCCTGAATTGCTACTTCTCTTTAGAAAAAAAAAATATAAAAGTTGGTGGCAATATTATTGAGTTCGTGAATTCTATGTCTAATTTAGGTATAATTTTTAATGGTAGACTGGCGTGGTTTGATCATAGCAATACTGTTGTTAGTAGAGTTTAGGGAAAGCTTCGCAGCCTATGGGCGATAAAGGATTCCATACCATTTATTATATGCATGTTATTGGTTAAGGCTTACCGGATCCCTTTATTCCTTTATGCTGTCAAATTTATGCTATTTCTGACAGTACGGACTGGTGAAAATTGTTAGTGAATATTTTTCGCTATATATTTCAGAAATAGCGTCACGATCATATCTCACCCTACTTTGAACTTATTTTTGTAAAACCATTCGAAGACCTACTGATATAGAGGTGCTTAATTTTCTTTTATAGTTTTTCAGTAACCAATTTATTTATATGATAGAATAGTTTTTGCAAGATTAAAAGGTGGCAGAAATTTAACCCAGAGAAAATAAAAAATCTGCATCTCAATGACAGTACTTCATTTATACAACCAGTCTTTGAAACCCTTTGCGTTACCATACTCAGAAACTTGGTTACGCTTGTTTGCTTCAAATGGAGCTGCATAAATTATTTTACTGAGCATTATTTTTTATTTAATTTTTGTATAATTTTTATCTTGATGGCTACATTGACTACGAAAATATGTTGTATAATATTTAAGGACCTCACGAGTAACGAATGAATTTGAAACAGAACTCGATTCTATTAATTGAGGCTTTTGTTTTTAAAGTTTAATTTAGTTTGTTGCTGATGTTTGTTAGTGCTAGCTCAATTTAATAGTACAGGTATGTTGAATAAAACGCTACCACTTGCCAACTAAGAAATATATCAATTGGACAAAAGGGATAAACATTAATGGTTATATGTTCTTTCCTTTCAATGTTTTAGAAATGGTCAAACAAATAATTTTTCCATGAATTTATTTCAATTTTATAAGCAGTGATTTGACTTTGTGGGTTAAATTTGGAAACGTCAAATAAAACACAGAGTACAAATTGCATAGCGGCTGGACAATTATGTTTTCACGCCCAAGGCGCTCGCCAATAACTTCAAGAGAACAGCAGCCAGATAAGACGGAAAATGACAACAATATTTCATTTATTGGCGGAGAAAATATAAACAACATAATACCAAAACACTTTATTTCTAAATGTAAATTTAAAAAAAGTAACCATAGGAAAAAGATATATTTTCTATTTAATTGAACTTTTAAAAAAATATTAGACAGCTTAAACTATAACACTAAAAATATATTTTAAATAATTAAAAAATATTAAATGCTTTAAAAGCACATTAATTTAAATATGTCACGTATTATTAGGGGATATAGCGGAAAACATTTTTGTTCCCAAATGAATTAATAATTTATTAATTGTAAAATTTAGTACTAAACAAATGCCTAAAATAATCGTATTTAAAAGTATTAAAAAAGAAATGAAATTAATTAATTATTTAAAAATTTGTGTATAAAAAAAAGAAATAAATATAGATTTATTTAATTCATTTTGCTTTGCTTTTTTGTAACATAATGATCACTATAATTTAAAACTAAATGTTTGGTTTAGACATTATCTTGACCAAGATTAGGAAAAATATTTTTTATTCAGTTATTTAATTTCTAAAATAAATATTAAATTTTTTGTGTAAAGAAAATATTCGTCACGAAAAAGATAGCTTATGTGACTTAATTTTGTTATTGATAATTTTGTTAGGTTAAATATACACGAGGCAACCCCAACTAAAACACTATTTCTTTTTTGGTTATTTATTTATTTACCGAGAAACAATCTTATATTTAGAGTATAAAAAGATGCTTGATAAATTAAGTCAAGGCGGCAAATATACAGATTATAACTATATATAAATTAATTATACAAATTATTTAAAGCTTATTGCATTGTTATTAAGTTATTGTGCTAACGGAGGGACATTCGACGCATGTAGCATAAACTGCCAATAAGATATAAGAAAACAGTACAAGCCTTCTTCCCCTAACAGGTTTCGCAGCTTGATTTTATCAATAAGATATTGTGGCATTTCCCAAAAATTTATTTTTGAAGAAATAAAAGCACACGGATTTGAAGGAGCCTGTTAAGTAAAACTCTATATAGTTTCGAAGAAAATTGAAAAACATGATTATATCTTCTCAATCCGTAAATATATCTAATGTTATTGTTGCATAAAACATTTAGTTTCCTTTATTAGTAGAGCTACACCCTGCAGAAATTCACGACCGTAGATTAACCCAGGACAAAGATAAGATTTTGCAAGAAGTTGCCTTATGTTAAAAGATGATGTGACGACCAAAACCACCTTAGCTAAGTGTAAGCCTGATCCACAAGTAAGTTAACATAGTTTGTCCCGATAAAACTATTATTGGCTATTATTCCTAGGTTCTTAGTAGCTCTCACAATAATTATTTTTTTCTACATTTATTAAACACTAACATTGTTAAGATTTTCTTAAGGATTATTATACAGATATAGCCGTATACTTTCCGACGGGGTTTAATTTATTTTTATTTGGATACGGTTTCACGTCGACCTTCGTCAAATTTGGTTTGTTAACAAACCAAATTTGTATTTTATAATAGACTAGTAATAAAGAGGACACTGAAGATGGCAAATAGCCGAAACCGGTTTGTTTACAAACCAAATTTGACGAGGGTCGACGTAAAACCGTACCCAAATAAAAATAAAATAATTATACTATTTGACTTAGGGTTTGAACAAAATCAATTGGCAGTTTCGCAATAATAAAATTTTTTCAATATCTCATTCAGTCTTGAAATATTTTTAGCAATGGAGATGGTTGGACTGCTCAAATACAGCAGCACATCATCTGCATTCCTACCTAAGAAAAACCTTCTTAGGTAAATCATTGGCATAAAAAGAAAAAAAAGAAAGGTCTAAGGATTGATCCTTCAGCCACTCCCCTAGATAAATGTAACACCGAAGATTGCAGATTGTTTGACAACGCAACAGGGGTATGATTTTAGCAGTCATATGGAAATAAAAGAGAAGTTAAAAAGTTCAAAACTTCATGCAGAGTGTGCCATGATTAACAGTTTCAAAGGCCTTAGAGTGATCGAAAAGTACCCTGAAATTAATTTTTACTTCATAAAATTTTCATTTACACCCAATAGAGCAGAAACACAGCCGTGATATCGGTGAAATCCAGACTGCCTGTTAAAGAAAAAAGCGTTGTTTTCTATATAACATGACATTTGATAAAAATCAGAAGATGACAATTGTTACAAACGCCACAAAAAAAATATTAAAAATATCCCTTCGGGGCATATGAATAAAATGAAAGTTATGAATAAAATGAGTTAAGCACAACAAATTATAAAATCGCAAAACTATCGGCACATATTGTATGATTAATAGGGGAAAGGTGCCCCTGTAGGCTAGTAGACAGTGTGCTAGCTTACACGACTGGGGGTTGTGGGTTCGATTCCCAACAAAGACCTTGGACTTTTTTTCACTACAAATAAAACTTGACTGTCGGTGGGGCTGCTCAGTGATGAAGGTATAGCCACTGGTCACTGAGCTGTCTTACATGACAGTTAATTCCCGTAACTATCCATCTACTTTCACCACCTCTCGCATCTCTTCTCTATAAAGAATGTAGCACGGTACTTGACTAAATAGGCATTGTTGCCTGAAGTGCTACTTCTCTATAAAAAAAAATTGGGGTAAAAATGATGAAAAAATTAGTTTATAAAAAAAGGAGAAATTGTAAGTGAAAGGCTTTTGAAATAAACAATGACAAAAAATTATATGAGGCTAGGCGAGTAAATATTTGCTGCAAAACAACAAATACACATACGATTATTCGTGAAATTTTAACACGAGAGCTGATTTCAACCAAAAAATTCCATGTAAACATTGCTGTAGACGAGGAAACATTACATTACAAAAACTGAATTGTTAAAATAAATTGATATTTAGGCCAACAATAAAGAATACAAATTGCTGTATTTCACAGGTTTTCAAATATTTTTTTGTGTATCCTCATATAATTTTATTAATCTTAATTCATTCAACTTTAATAATAAACCTTGCTACACAAGAGGAAACATTCAATTCAATATTCCTTGTGTATCTCTATTATTCAAGTAGTAGTTTATAATATCAAAATTGTAACGACACGTTCTCGCGTTATGCTGGGGTAGAGCTCGCGGCGTCCAGGGTTTGTTACAAAAAAAAATGTTGCTGCACTAATATCACAAGAGACACTTTTGTTTTACAAAAAAAAATTTTCTTTTATTATTATTCACTCTTAAGCTAGGTTAGAACTATACTACAGCACTACTGAGCACGCTAACGACGATCAACCGCTTCGTGGCCCTCAAGAGTTTTCGTCTACACTCTCCGCCGTCTAGCCTACTGCTTCTTACACTGGAGCGAATAAAATTCTGGTCCAGTCTGAGCAGAACAGTTTGCCTGTCCACCAGTTTTTGACTTGTCGCGGTTGCCACGAATGAGATTCTGAGACAACCTTTCCACGTCGAAATTGGTGTAAGCCTTTAGACGATCTTGTCCGTCTTGTTCAGCTAGGGCGATTAAAATTCTGGCCTTGCTTAACAAAGCGTGGCCTGGCTCTGGGCTCCGTCACCTGGGCGAATAAAATTCTGGTCAGGTAAAGTAGCGACAGCACTTGCTTGGCCGTAGACCTGAGCTATAATCAATTAATTCAAAGTCGAATAAAGTTCTGACTCTGATTAACTGAGCTGAACCTATTTGCAAGACTATTTTAATTAAGTTGAATAAAATTCTAACTCACTTAAAAGAAGTCTTGCCCGGTTGCTTGCCCGTGGCCAACTCTTCTCAAATACGTAATTATCTCGCTTTTATATGTTTCTGCCAGGCACACATACACACCCATACCACCAAACTACAGCTGATTGCTACTGTTTAAGGCGATGTCAGATAAAACTTTGTTGCTTTGCGTGACATTTGAAACTTTAAAGCAAAAACGTAAATCAAGTGGTGTATGTCACAATAAACTTTGACAACACTCATGAATTTTTTTTTTACGCCCACACACAAATACACAAACACAAATAATAAAAGCCAGGTGTTTGTCAAAGCGCGCAAAAAGTTGAATGTTGGTTAACTTTTCGCTTTGCGCTGCGTCAAAAGTGCTTTATGTGGCAACTTTCATACATTTCCGTACATTTTAACTCAAATGTCAAAACGAAACTCTGACGCAATGCAAAGCAAAAGTTTTATCTGACACGGCCTTTAGGGTTGTGTTTAATCTTATGTTCTTCTCACGGATGTATCCTCGTGTTAATAGATGGCGCTTTTTAACGGCTATTATTTGTCTTCAAAACTAATACATTATGATTTAAAATATTTCATTAAACAAATAATAAATATAATTTGAAAATATGACAAGTATATAATAGAATTCATTTAGTAATAATAAAAAAAGAGTAAAAAAATTAATAAATGTGAAAAATATATATAGAGTTTAATTGCTTGTGATATAATTGCTATGAGTCCCAAAAATAAGCCTGCCGAATTTTGGTCGTCACAAAATGAATCCGTTTTCATAATATCAGACAACTTCACAAAGTTAAGGTTCGATATTTAACACCTGTTATAATAGCAACAGATTCATCCTGTTATATTCAAACATCGTTTGCGTATTCGATAAAGATTTCGTAGTATTTTATTCACTAATATTTTTACCGCGTTACTATTTGAAGTTTCCCAAGGGCATAAAAATCTGTTTACTATTTATAGGGTTTTTAGCTCGGCGGCTGCCATTCTACAAATACATCGTTACATTATTAAGAAAGATTTAAATCACCAGCTACCTTACTTTACAGTTTTTGGCTGTAGGGGAGTATAATGTTGCAGTAAAAAATAGACTAACAAAAATATCGATAACTATATTTGACTTAATGAAATTTATGACAAATTTCCTGTTTGTTGTTTATGACATTATGGCATTGTAAATGCGGGATACTTGTGTAAACTAATTAATAATTTATATTTTTTTAAATAATATTTGAAAATTTTTTTCTATTATAAGTTACACCAGACTACAAAGTAATAAAAAGCACATGTAAGCATTGTTAAACTTTGCAAAAAACGATTTAGTAAGAGTTTCCTGTTTGGCATTTTTAAAAGTGATTATTTAATAAAAAAAAACGTGTACCAATGTTTTACCCTTTAATTTCAATTTTTATTTTTTTTTTATTAATTGCGGTAAATTAAAGGTGTCTTTCCTTAACGCGCTAGGAGATGAAGCCATTTGCATTAATAAAACACACCCTGCAACTTTCAAATGCAGCTTATTAATTATTTTTGTAGCAGCCATGATAACACAATTTTTGTTATGAAATATCTTATCATATCTTAGTTCCCAAAAAGGACGCCCGGGGATTTTTTGATTTTGTGACATTTCAAAAATTATGGGAAATGGTATTAAGAATTTTATTTCTATGGAAACAATTCTATTTTTGTAAAAAGCAAACGATGTTGTTACACTATTAAATGTGGATAATGATACAGCAGATAGAGATGTTAAGCTGCTGGAGGAATATAATATAACACTTTCTAAAGCCGGGAAGCAAAAACAATGCGTTCTAACGGGTGTGAAGGATTACAGCAACAGGTATGGTTGCAATAAAAATTAAATCATTCAAAAATTTTAAAATTCAGAGTTGATTGTTAACCCTTTTTATTTTTTTCTGTATTCACCAGTCACATGATTTCTAGTGACATAAATGACCTTTTGTGACATATGTTACTTTTTGTGACGTAAGTGAAATAAGTGATTTTTATAGCTTCATTTATGAATTTCTGTATAGTTAGTGATAATTTGTGGTATTAGTTACTGTTTACGATATAATTGGCTATTTATTTTTATAAGTGAGTTTTTGTGACACAATTGTCGTTTTAGGACATTAGTGATTTTTGTGACATAAGGTTATTTGTATGACATTACTTTTTGTACCATAATTAATAATTTCTGTGTATATAAAAAGTGTTGAAAACTTCAAGGGCAACAATTTTCTCTCTCACAAGGTTGTTTTTAAATCAATAGTTTTGAATTTATAAGTTAAAAAAAGTAAATTTGTTGGTACTCCGCATTTTGGTCTTAACCCCAACTGATTCACATGATATTTTTGCACGATAACTTTTTTAAACAAATAAAACTCGACATAGAGCATAGGGTCACCCTAACATATATATATTTAATAACACAAACTAACTATACTTGAATATAACAAGATATAGTACTCTAATATAACACTTGATTTGCTAAAATCACTAAATTCTTTTTAATGCATTATAATACATTAATATTGTAAATACAGGGTGGCTGATGAAAGCTGCTACCAAAAAAACGTAATGTTGTATTTTCTATATAACCAACCTGTTCCATTTCTACTTTATTTAATAGATTGATCTTTAAATTTAACTAAATTGCAGAATTTGGACAATGAAACAAAAATTTGGATATTGCAACGCTTTCACGCATTAGAGTCCGTAGACTACGTCCAAAGAGAATATAAGCGCACGTTTGGTGGCACTCATCCTAGCAGACGAAATATAATGAGTTTTTATATGGGTACGGTTTTACGTCGACCCTCTTCAAATTTGGTTTGTGAACAAACCGGTTTCGGCTGTTTGCCATCTTCAGTGTTCTCTTTATACTCGAGTATAAATTAAATAAAAAAAAATTAAACCCCGTCGGAAAACATACGATCGTGACGAATTTTGCCGAGCGTGGAACAATCGTAAGATTGTCCTCATTTCGGACGCAGGAAACCATCGCTGCTGTAGTTGCTCCTATATTATTCAATCCTTGAGTTTCGACAAGGAGCTTATCTACTAAAATGGGTGTCAGCAGACAGTCACTGCAGACAGTTTTGCACTAAGATTTACACTAATTTCCATTTAAGATTCGAGACTTTCCGATTCGCTTGGAATTTTGTAAGAAGATAATTCAAATGGGGTCAGAGAATGAAAACGTCTTCAACTGCATTTTTATGTCTGACGAGGCACATTTTGATTTAAACGGCAATGTTAACGAACAAAATTGTGGAATATGGATGCAATTACATCCACTTCGCGTCACAGTGTGGTGTGCAGTGTCTTCAAGGTTTATTGTCGGGCCTTCCTTTTCGAAGAAAACGGTCTTACTGTTACAGTTAATGGAGAACATTACTTAAAGACGTTGAAAAATTTTTCTTTCCAGAATTACACCGAAAGAGAATGCCTTTCAACAATGTTTGGTTTCAGCAAGATGAAGGAACTTGTCAAATAACCACGCCTGTTTTCTTTTTTTTTAAAGAGAAGTAGCACTTTAAGCAACAATGCCTATTTAGTCAAGTACCGTGCTACATTCTTTAGGAGAGGAATAGAGAAGAGATGAAACAGGTAGTGAAAGTAGAAGGATAGTCGGAAATTATCTCCCGTATATGACAGCACAGCGACCAGCAACTATGCCTTGATCGCTGAGCAGCCCCACCGACAGTCAATTTTTAATTTTGTACTGAAAAAACAAAGGTCTTCGTGGGAAATCGAATCCACAATCCCCTCACTGTCAAGCTAGTATACTACCTACTAGCCTAAAGGGGCACCTAATAGAATTGTGGCAAAAATTCACCAATAAACTGATTTCAAGAAACTGCATATTCCGTTGGCCTCCCAGGTGGAGTTATTACAAGGAAGAAGTTTACAAAAGAAACCCAACAAATTATGATGATTTAAAGCAATCCATTTGAACGGTAACTGATTCCGTTGCAACACTCTAGGCAGTAATGAATAACCTTTTGGCAAAATGTCTTATATGTGTCACCGAGGGTGGAAGCCATTTGAATTCAATTATTTTCAAAACTTCAGGAATTACTTTAATAAAAATGTATTATATATAATAGTTATAGTTTTTTGACCATTTTAATATTTTTTAGGAGTTAATTATAAAGCACTAGGTCACTATTTAATAAAAAATTTTTAAAAACTCTTATTTTTTATTATTTTTTCGATATTTCGCCACACCGTTGGTTGGCATCATCAGGAAAAAAAAATAAAAGTTTTTAAATTTTTTTTATTAAATAGTGACCTAATGCTTTATAATTAACTACTAAAGAAATGTATAATTTTTTTTACTAAAAATTTAATTACATAAGCTTTACCAAAAGTTATTTAAGTTTCTCAATGTAGCAAAATTGATCAGCCGATATTTTACACTGGAAATTTAAACACTCTTATTCCATGTTCTTTTATCTGACAGAAAAAAAAACTACGTCTTTTTAACTATTCTGTCGAAACTCTCAAACTTTATAATAACATTCATTCTATAAACAAATTCCGTTTTATTACTTTAAAGTTCATTAAAAGCATGAAAAAATAAAATTAGCTATCCAAGCTTCTTTTTGCTGTTGCCTGGTGTTATCGAATTACAAAAAAGTTAAAAATTCTAATAAACATTCTCTTGTTTGTGTATTGTTTCTTTTTATTATTTTATTGCTGTTTTAAAAAGCAGCATTGCTAAAGCCTCATATAAGGCCTCAGTTTTGGACGGTTTCAATAGGTTTATAATAATACACCAAAACCCGCCCAAAGCTAAGGCCCACTATGAGCATAATTTCTGTATTAAAATTACCTTAAATAACTGTAATATAGTGATCAACTAACCTGTAAATGAAAAGAAATAAAAGCTTATATTAATTAATTATATAAAAGTGTTTAAATTTTTTATAATAATTATTCAAATTTTACATAATGCATCTACATGTATATATACCCTTGTAATAACAATTGCTTTTAATCGCCTTAAAGAATAGCTGCAACTTAATCGTTTAATTAGAATTATTCTTAAATTGTGTAGAAAAATTTTTTTGTTTGGCTGAGAGGGTCTTTTCAAAATTTTAATATTATTTAAGTTAGAATAAATAGCAATTAGTCAAAGCAATTGAATAAACAATAGCAAGAATCCACCCATTCATTTGAACAACTGAAATCGATAAACTTGTCTCACTCTACATTACCAAACAAAATATTGAAAACCATGAATATATGTACGAGTGTATGTACCTTGAATTTAATTTTTCCCTTTACAATAAAATTAAAACTTTCAAGAGCCCTAGACTGACCATTTACGGCAGCAGTTTTAAGAGAATAATCAAAGGTTAAGCATTAAAGTACACTTGCATGGGAGGAAAACAATTGCTACAGCACAGATTTTTTAATTAATATAAAATTTTTAAATAATAAATTAAATAGCAATTTAATCAATTATCTGATCTTTTTAATATTTAATAATAAGAGTTATTTGACCTTTTTAATATTTTATAAATAATCCAAGTGTTTAATGAAAAAATTTAGACTGCTTTGGTAAATTGTTTATTCGCTTTTTCTTTCCCTAAAAATAGCACCCAATGGTGTGGTGAAATATTTAAAACCAAAATAAAAATTGTCTTCATTTTGTATATAAAAACCTTTTGTTTGAACAATAATTTATTTATAAAATATTTAATAAATAATTTTTTCTTCAAGCACAAGGTCTTTATATAAAAATTTAGTAAATTTTTATTTTTGTTTTCGATATTTCAATGTAGGAAAATGAAAATCGAATATCCACAAATGCTATTTCCTTTATTCCTCCTCCTCATAAACTAATTTCCTAGTACTGGTACAATGCATTGCTTGAGTAGGTGTTGTGCCACGAGTACTGGTCAGAGAAAAAAAAAAATAAGGGAGCCATAAAGTTTAAAAATGTCATTTTGGTAATAATTGTTTTTGTATTTAAAAGAAAGTATTATGCTAGAAACAGCTTTTTTAGACAAAAAACGGCACTTCTTTCAATAAAATTATTTTTGTTAAAAAAGCAGTTTTGACCACTAAAAGATGGTTTAGGTGAATTAGTATTTGTTGTTCCAAAAGAGGCTGTTTGAGAAAAAAAAAACTGTGTGGTGAAAATAATGTTTTTGGTGACTCTAGTACTTTTTTGTACTTTTGGCAAAAAGTCTCATTTCCGCAAATATGGTGATTTTGAAAAAAAATGACTCTTCTCTAATAAAAATAAATTTTCGTAATAAATTTAATTATTTTGTAGTAAAATAATGTAAGTTTTTGTAAAATATTGTAATTTTTTTTTTGCAGAAAATGACAAACTAGATTAGAAAATTAAACCTTTGGAGCGAAATTAGTAACTTTTATAAACGTTTATTTTATGTAAAAAAACGGTTTCGTTAGAGTAAAATAACTGTATTTCAGGTGAAGTAAACTTTTGGTGAAAAAAGTTCTTTTTGTAAAAAAAGTTATTTTTAAAAAAAAAGTTCGTTTTGTGAAAAAAGTGCTTTTTGTGAAAAAAGTGTTTTTTGTGAAAAGTTTTTTTTTTGTGAAATTTTTTTTTGTGAAAAAAGTTCTTTTTGTGAAAAAAGTTTTTTTTGTGAGTAAAAAGTTCTTTTTGTGAGGAAAAAGTTCTTTTTGTGAGGAAAAAGTTCTTTTTGTGAGGAAAAAGTTCTTTTTGTGAGGAAAAAGTTCTTTTTGTAAGGAAAAAATTTCTTTTTGTGAGGAAAAAGTTCTTTTTGTGAGGAAAAAGTTCTTTCTGTGAAAAAAGTTCATTTTGTGAGTAAAGTGTAATTTGTGTGAGGAAGTATAAGTTGAGCGAAGAAATGTAAATTGAGTGAAGAAGTGTATGAGTGAAGTGTATTTTGAGTTAAGAAAAGTAATTTGAGTTATGAAGTGTAAGTTGAGTGAAGAAGATTGTAGTTTAGTTAGTTTAGTGAAAAGAGTACATTATTTATGAGAATTTCACTGAAGGGATTTTTATGAAAAATCATCTTTTGGTTAACCACCCCAAAAATATTGTAACTTTATAGCGCATTCATGTACAACAACATTAAGTGATAAAGCACCTAAGTGAAAGAGCATATTATGTATGCTGGAAAAACTGAACAGCTAAATTAATGATTGTATCACAAAAATTCAATACCGCAGACATTTTTCCAAAGAAAAGCATACGCAATTGTACAAAAATGTTTAATTAGCAACTGAAAATATAATGACACAAAATAAGTGTGTTAATGCTACATTAAAAGGAAGACAAATAAAAAATTTAAACATCTTGAAGGCAAAGTAACTCGTTTTAGTTGCAAAAATAATTTAAAAAGGAATAAACCAAAAAAAGAAAATTATTTTTGGGACAAACGAAATTTTGATTTGCAGTCGAAATTATAGTGACACAAAATGAATGTGTCGTTGCTATATGAAAATAAGTCATATAAAATAATTTTAAAAAACATTTGATTAAAAAAAATAATAATAAACAAAAAGAAAAATTTTTTTTGGGACAAATGGAATCTTCCTAAAAAAAGTAGTGTTTGTACCAGAAGAATTAAAAAAAAGTACTCTTTCTGTTGCAAAATTGACATTTGTTTCAAATTTAAAATTAAAGGAAAAAAACAAATAAAATAAAAAAAAATAATAGGGGCAAATCTATTAGTTGTGACAAAAAAAGCTGTTTTGAGTCAAACCATCAGTTGTTTAAAAAATGTACATATTTTTAGCTTGAAAAAATATAATAATTTTTAAAGGAAATTATATGTGAAAAAGGTATCACAAAATAATTGTGCAATAAATTATTTTTGTTTTGTAAAAATTTCTTAAAAAAATTTTTTCTTGCCAAAAACGATATTTTGTAAGAACTAGCAAATTTTCACAACAAAAAACCATATTTGTTTTTATATGACATTCTTCGATAATGAAATGATTTTTCACCCGTGATTTTGCATTATGTGGTGAATTCCATTTGGAGATGTCTCTTTTGCTAGCGGCTGACATTAATTTAAGCTGGAGGTCAGTCATGAGTGTAACGAAACCTATGCTTACAGTACGTAAAAGAAAGGGGAGTTATTATAGATAAAGGTAACATTGTGGCAAAATTCCCCCTCTCTATCATAACTAACTATTAAAGCAAATATTGAATTAATTTCCTTCAATAATAAAATTGCATTCAATTAAACCACAAGGAAATACAAAGCACTTCTTCCTTCCCTCACAAAATCAATAAACTAAACGATACAAATTTAACTGATTGTATTTAATATTTGCTAGTGTCCCTTCGGTATTATGTGTCACTGTGTGTGTGCGTGCGTGTATGTCTGAATATTGTAACATTCTTGAAGAATAATTTTGGGCACGTTTTGCAGATAAACTAAAACACGTGCTACATTTTCTCTGTATTTTGTCATTTAAACACTTTGGGAATGTCAACCAGTGGCTGGCTAGCTGACATGTCTGTCTTTATACATTTGTCATGCAATAGTCATTTCAAATTATCAAAACTATGAAAAAGGGGGAGAAAAAAGTTTTATAACTCTAGCTAAATGAATACCGGCAGAAATTCTTTAAAAGTTCTGCATTGTCTGATGTTACGCATGCCTGCACATTTGTCCGAAAAAGAAAAGAACGACACATTGTTATTAATGCTAAAACAGGTACTAAGGTTTAATTTTCACTATGTGTCATGGCAAATAATGAGTCTAAATTAAGAGTCTGTGTTAATTGTAAAGGACAACCATTTGTTAGATATTGAGCAAATGTTACAAGTTGGTTTTTTTGTTGTTCTTGTCAAGAAATTATTTTGCTTATTTTTTTATTATAACTTAATGAACTTAACTAGCTATCAATATTAATTTGCCGTAACTTTTAATCTTAAAATTTTTTGGTGTCGATTTATTTTGTAACTGTCAGAAATGTGTTCACTCCGTCTTTTTATTATATGAGATCGTATGACATTGAGACTTATAGCACGAATTAAAATGAAAATGGGTATTTGCGGCATTCATATGACTAAGAAGGAAGATTTTCATGTGCTAAGAAGCAATATATTAGTTTATGCTAATGTGACGACCGCTACTCTTGCAATGCATTTTGGGGAGAATAAAAGTTGGAGTAGTATTTGTGGGCTTTAAGTTCGAATTTTCCCACATTGAAAGTGATGCGTGATAAGATTTACGTCTGTACCTAATATATTTCAATTGTTGTATTATTAATTAAAAAGTCTGATTTCCTTTTTATTTATTTCTAATAATTTTATTAGTTTTTTTCTTTCAGTGTTCAGCTAAGAGTAGTTAAAGTAAACGAGCTCAAGTAGGAGCTTGGAGGAAATAATTATAATTGATTTTCCTTCTCAATTGCAGCCGTTTATATACCGACTGTAAGAAGGTTGTGAGTAGTCTAGTATTAGTGGTTATTTAATTTATTAATATTAATTATGTACAATTATTATTATAGGTATAATCATTCGGGCAAAAAGTGTAATGTGATCTTATTCTTATTGCATTTATTTTGGGATTGTTTTCCCACAAAATAAATGTGTCACCTGAAACGCACCGATCGACACATGCAGTAAGAACAACAACAACACAAAATAGGTATATGCTAGTTTAAGGCCATTTAGTCATTGCATGCATGTAAAGTATAGCAACAACAAACATATGTGCACTGCTAGTGCATTGCACTTGAGTAATTTGATTTAAACCTTTAATTGTAACTATATGTTGTGTTAATGACTGCGTATGTGAATATTTGACATTTATATTAGGGTGGTCCCACTACAAATCATGCCACTGCGGCATGATGCGTTATCCTCGCGCCTTCACATACGTATATCATCCAGTCATTCCTAGTTGCAACTTCAAAGGCCCGGAGCAGGCTGCAGCCTTCAATCCGTGCTGAAGAGTTGGGGATTATGCAACTTCTGTTACAGAATGCATGAAGCTTAATAAAATTTAAGAGCACGCAATCCTGCTCACTGTACCTGGACCATTCATTGTGTTCATTGTGAATGATCCGACCCACACAACATAAACGAGGGCCTCAAAACCACAACCACCACTATACTCCTGAAGGGCTAACCTCAATAATCAGTCAGAGAACAGTTAAAAAGCTTAAAAGACAAATAGCTGAACTCTGGGGCTTTACTGATTCCCATGGAAATATAGTGGAATTGTTCAGTTGGCTCCTGCTAGCCTTGAAAAAAAAACAATTTTACCTGAATTGCAGAGTGCGATTCACCAACTAATCAACCGCAAATGGATGGGCCCTCAACAAAAAGCGTGTTAAACGTAAAAACCCTAATAACATTACAGTAATTACCACTATAGTAACGATAAAACAGTGAAATAAAACCCACATTGCGTCAATGCTCTATAGAATCAATTGAGTTGGATACCATACTGTCTCCAATGAACCTCTTGACATTCTGCTGTACGCGATGGAGCAACTAAAAAATAGACTTTGGAGCGCCGCCCCATACATGAGAGTTGTATTTCATGTTTTGGAAGGATATAGGTGGTGTAAATAGTACAAAGATCGTATGGAGAGAAGTATCTTTTACACGGTTTAAGCAAACCAGGGCACTTAAAAGTTTCTTTAGCAACCTGAAAAATATAGTTGGTCCATCGAATATAACACTGTATTTTCATGCTAAGAACATCAAGAACTACAGATTTCATTCATGCAACGTTACGCCTTACGGACATTAAAAATGACTCTATTCATACGACCCCATTTGGAGATTTTTGCCTTTTAGAATCCACCTCAAATTGGTTGGCTCTATTACTTAATGAAAATGAATGACAAATAGTGCTCTCATCTACTAAAGAATACAGAGGGTTGGACGTTTAACAAAGAAAGTTGCTTAGAAAAATAAGAAATAGGGTAGAAGATTGAAGGCAGGCTTGCGGTGCTCCTCAATTAATCTTAAACTCGTTTGATGAAATCCCATCTACAATAACTACTACAGTGTGATTCCTGAGAGAACTCGATATATATCAGGAGAAATTACTACCGGCACCAAAAGCAACAAGTTTTTAGAGAAAAGCATCATGCCACACTGTACCAAAGACCTGGAGAATATCTAGAGCTGTCACATTACTTTCTTTGAGTTGATGTATGGAGTTGCCCTATTCTTCCGAAGGGTACCTGTAGAGTGGCCCCTACGGAAACCATACTGTCGATCACTAAGTAAGCTGTTGGACACCAGGTACCTCACAAGATCAAAAATAATCATACGTTGCATCACTCCAGAAAGTGTAGAATAAATTTAAATCGGACGGTAATTTTCAAGGTTGTTAGACTCAACCTTTTTGGAGATCGGGGGAGATCTTAATACTTTGGAAATTAAATGGCATAAAAATTATTCATATACTATAGTACAACTATACAACTATGGTAATGTTTCATTGAAACCGAATCGCTTAAAAACAAATTAATTAATTTTTCCCATTCCCCAACGTTACTACGACTGTATTTGAAAACCTAGAAAGTATTCAACGAATAGTAATCAAATGGCTGCTTTTCGACTATTTCAAATCTGATTTTTTTTTTGCATTGCGGCAATAATTTCTTAAAAAAATATTCAAAATAAAAGAAAACTCCTTAAAATCCCTTCAAAGTTTTCGGCATTAAACTAATAACATTCCAACAAAGGTATTTTATAACGATTTATATGTTTTGAAAACTTAATGTTTCGCCTTTTGTTGTTTTTTTAAACATATATTATGCGTATGTGTGTGGGTATGTAAGAACACTATTATTAAAAGAAATTAAATTACAGGACTTATATTGTCAGTTGTCAGTGCAATACAAAAATAACAAAAGAAAAACGAGTAGGACCGCTTGTTCAACAACACAAAATTTGTAAGGTTGTGCAAATATTATTTATTCGTTGTCCTCCAAAAAGGTCGCAAAAATTAATATAACACAGTGCTACAAAAAACAATTTTCAAAAAATTACATCAAAATGTTCGTACTTTCAATGCATATTTGGTATTCGATAATTCTACTGCATTTTTTGTTATCTTAATATGTATTTTATTTGCCAACTGTTTATGATAAAACAATAAGCAAATCTACTAACTAAACCTAGAATAATATGTGCACCGTCGTGTTAAAACCACATGTCAGCGATATCCACGTTGAGTTGTTAACTTCTCCGTTGACCGTTACCGCACTTCCAGCCTTATCTTCATAAAAAACTGCCCAATTACGGCTCAAGACCACATATTGCACCTTACAGTGACACTTTGAGCATGCAAAGGCTTTTCAATAATCGCTCTAGGATTTTTAGAAGCCCAAAAGCGGGAAGTTTGCTTGTTGGCATAGCCTGACAAGTAAAAATGGGCTTCCTCTGAAAAAATTATTTTTATAGAAAAACCAGCTCAGTTTATCCTGAATGAAGTGAGCAAATCTACAGCAATGTGAATAATCGGTTGGCTTCAATTCCTACACCAGGTTAACCTAGTAAGACTGCCAAGTGAAATCCTCACACAATATTTAACATGTGGTGGTTTTGGATAACCCCAATAGTTGAGAACGTCAAGGAATAAACAAACTTGAACCTGATTCAAAAATGTGACTCACGGCTGCGATGTTTTCAGTTGAACGACCCGGTCGTTCTAACATTTTATATAGAGCCTGTCGACTCATATTTAACGACCAGATTCTTAATAGCGGTTTAAGAAGGACGATTATTTTGTCAATTTAAATTATTTTAATCCGTTTTTCGTGCGAAATTCAAATCATTGTAACAATTTCCAAGGCAATTTTGATATGAATACGTCAAAAAACTAAATGTTGGAACTGCTAATTTGTTGGTGTTAGCACAATTGAAAAACAAACTTCTTGTTGAAAAGCCCCATATAAACGACTTAAAAACTAATCGGGAAATATACTTAAACTGTGGTCTTTTAATTTCCATACTTCGTCACCGTCACCGTCTAATAGAGTTATGGCAAGACTATTACTATGATCACTATCATTTTAACTAATTACTGCTATAGTTTCGGTTTTATCCTTAATACTTGGAATATTGAGATCGTTATGACAAATGATGTTTGGTGCGGATTTTGGTCTAGAGACGTAATTGGGTCATTTTTTAGGAGTGGCCGTTACATTCAATGGCGATCGTTATCGGGCCATGTTGAACGAATTTTTGTGCACAAAAATTGAAGAGGAGGATATTGGCAACATTTGGTTTCAATAGGACGGCGCTACGTGTCACACCGCCGAAGCTGTGTAGTTTTGTTTATAGCATTCTAAACAAAAAAACAACTTATTTGGCGGACCTTGTATAAACCTGAGAGTCTAGATTTGATACCTTTTTAAATAATATCATGTTTATAGTAAAAACCTGCTCAGCATAGCTGTATGCCATAAAGCTATATGGGCTTTAATACTATTTTATACAATAGTAATTTATTAGTGAGACTTAACTTTAACCTCGGGGCCGAGAAACCAGTGTGTTGTTTGTTTTTATTTTCAAATGTTTTATTTTTAATTTTAAATGAGATTTTCAATTTAAATGCCCATCAATGCTAAGGCCCAAGTACTTAACGTCATTTGAGTAAGGTATTAAAACTCCGTTCAAGTATACAAACGGGCAACCGCCTTTATTGAGAGTATACGTGATGTGGTTATATTTTTTGCATTCACATTTATTTAACAAATTACTAATTAAGTAGAGCTTAAGTTGTGTGGTCTTAGATGCAGTATGTAGAGCTGTTTCATGAGCGTAGGTTTTGACTACTACACAAAATTCTGTTAGCATAGCGGAAGTGAATAATATACGTTTGACACCGGCTCTAATATCGCCTATTCCCGAATTCTCGTTGTTGATGTTAACATTAAAAGTACGATTAGATAGTTAGGACCTCTAAAGAAGGTAGATTTGAGTTTGAAGCAAATGCTTATGCCACACGCTGTCAAATGTTTCTTCAACATCTACGGCATTTTTTTTATTTTCTTGGTTAAAAACGGAAAATCATATTTTCATAAAAAGCAAATATTTCCATTTCCCTTGATTACTAACATTAAAAATTATAGTGATAACATCGAAACATGGTTGCAATACAGAATTAAATGAAGCCACATGATAGATCAAATTTATAAATTTGTACCTCTTAAATAGTAGCAGGCAGAATTTTTTTAATTTTCTCAAAATGATGGCTCTCTATAGAAATTAAAACCAAAGTGATTTAAAAAAAAATTAATTAAAGAAAATATGAATTAAAAATTATTGTTTTTTCTACTGCAGCACAGTATAACTATAGTTTTATAGAAACTTAATTAAACTCTTTATTTCTACATCAATACAACTTTTATTAACTAACGCACGTAAGTTAACGAATGCAAATGATGATTAAAGTTTTTCTAATGACAGCTGTCAACAATCAGTAACTATTGTTGTTTTGCAAAAAAAAAAAATATAAACAACCTTTCGCAATAAATGTGATGTGATAGGCTAGTGATGGCTGGGGGCATATAATTAAAGTATTAAGAATTTTTGCTAGAAATACCAAAAAGAATTGAAAAAATTGGAAAGTTAAAACTTAAAACGCAGAAAGTTGCCTTTCAACTTGTTGTTAGTATAACCCTGTTTGCCCTCCATCAAGCAAAAAGCTTTAGAAAAATAAACATTATTATTTTACTCGAAATCATTAACATTTTTAATAATTTTGAAATAAATTCCACAATTATCTACATATTTATAAATTATTTAGTTCCAATTTAAGCATATTTTTATGCCTAATGTATGCCACTTTAATTTAATTTCATTCTATTTCATTTTCTAATTAGTATTTTCTACGAAATTTCTATATTTTTTTTTTTGTAAATTTTTAATAAATAAAATGAAAATGAAAATTTTTGGTATCTGTGTTTCTAATTAAAATTTCATTTATCGTTATTATCCATCCAACCGTTAAATTTCCCATATTTAAATATTCACATTAAACATCAAACGAAATTGATATGAAAATTGCGGAGCCAATAGAGACTTTCATTTAAGGTCGTTTAGAAACAATTTGAATAATTTTTAGTTTAACTTTGTTTATTTTTGCACACAAAAATTTAAGTTGTGTTAAGTATTGGATATAAAATAGCACACATGGGTAAAAGGAGAAGAATTCTAAGCGAACCATATTGATCTGATGTAAACAAGTGCATCCAATCTTTATACGAAATGAATTATAATTTCTTCAACTTGAGGTGTTACAATGACTTTTTGAGTGTTGTGATATTTCCCTACACAGTTCTACCTGAAGAATAAACATTTAAAAGGCTTCAAGGGGTTTTTAGCTATTTTTTTTTCTAAAAAAAAATAAAAAATTTAGATTAAGATAACTGAAATTTTTATTGCATTACAAAGACAAAACTTCGGCAATCATGGATGAAGAATATCCACCACGACCACGCTGACAGCTGTCGATTTTTCTTCAAAGATTTTTATCAAATTTTTGACAAAATTTAGTTCCTATTTTGTTAATCACATCACGGATTTTGAGTTTTAAGGCTGAAAACAATTTAATTAGCTCACACTATGTGGCTGGCCACTTAACTGCAGTCGGGAAATTTGGTTTGCTATAAATACTGATCGTTTCATTGACTTTGGGATACGTGGTACCGTCCTGTTGAAACCACTTGTCAGTGCTAACCACCTCGTCAATAATAGGCCAAAATTGAGTTGTTAGTATCTCGCATTTCCAGCCTTATCTTGAAAAACAAACGGCCCAATCACACCTCCAGACCACATAGCGCAACATATAGCAATACGTTGAGCATGTGTTGGTGTTGCCACAACTTGAAAAACTCAATGCTTCTAGAAAATGCCTTTTAATCATGTGAACGAAAACTGTATTCTATTAAAACAAACTATCGACGGTAAGTATTAATTAGAATTTATGAATTACAAACATTATAAAATGGTGAATTTTAGAACTAAACGCCGAAAAATTTTCCTTGAAAGATAATTCATTAATAATCGAATCTCTATTTTAGATGCAGGAGATAAACAGAAAAGACACCAACATAGGGGGACATAGCAGACACTGTTAAGTTTTAGGCATTTATAGCTTAATCTCACTTAGATCACTGACTATTTGAAGTGATTTAAGAAGTAGTCTTAAAGTGTAAAGTAAGTATTCTTAAATCCCAGCTAAAAGATCCGCAGCAGGTTAATTAGTTTATGAATTAGAAAGAAGTATAAAGCTAAAAGCCTTTTATTCCATTCTAAAGAGAAATATTAATGAGCAATTGGCAATTAAATCAAAAGAATGATGTTGCTGGGAAGAGATGCACTGCACAATGGATCATAATATTTTATTAGTAGCAACTACGGCTACCTAACTGCAAAGACAAATCCACCAACGACTTTATTCTTATTTTTCTCAGACATAACTCTGTGAATTTTTATAAAAAAGATTTTAATAATTCCTCACATATGCATTCACGCAGCATTTTTTTTGTATGGCCGATTTTTATTTTAGGCAATTAAAAACGCGTAATTTCTTTATATGTCTAAAAATCTGGCAATCAGCCAATTACAATATTTGCTTATATGTGCACATGGTATCCCCCCCGGGGCACATTTATAAGTCTTTATGGATCACACAACCATCTAGACTTGTGTCTTCGAAGGTGCCCCTGTAGGCTAGTAGGTAGTGTACTAGCTTGTAAATATGGGGGTTGTGGGTTCGATTCCCAACGAAGACCTTGGTTTTTTTCACTACAAAAGATAAAAATTGACTGTCAGTGGAGCTGCTCAGCGATGAAGGCATAGTCACTGGTCGCTGTTGCTGTCTTTATACGGCAGTTAATTTCCGACTATCCTTCTAATTTCACCACCTATTTCATCTCTTCTCTATCCCTTTCCTAAAGAAGGTAGCACGGTACTTGACTAAATAGGCATTGTTGCCTATCGAGAGTGAGGTGGTGGCTGTGTATTTCGAGCCCCTCGTTTGAACTTGAATACAATAAATGGTCGATGTTCTATATTAATCTTCATGCTTTCTGGACCAGGAGTTGGACAGTTTTCAACTCTTCAGCAAGGAGTGAAGGCTGCGGCCTGCTCCGGGCTTTTGAAATTGCAACTAGGAGTGACGGAAGGATATACGTAGCCGAAGGCCTTCTAGGGCGAGGATGACGCTACATTTCGATTCTCTCTTGATTAAGTTAAAGAATCGGAGCAGAATGTTAAATCAAATTCTCAGCCCTTAGAAACTTTTTACATAAATCTTCATATAAAACTGTAATTTAATAAAACAAAAGAATAACAATCATGAGATAAACAAATTATTTTCTTTTAAATTTATATTTTGCGTTAATTTGAAAGCACCTCTTAGTTATGCGTTTAAAATATGAAATTGAAAAATTTGAAAATATAAAATTTGCTTAGGCAAGCATTTTTCTATTGTTTTATAAAACGTAGCTTTTAACCTTGTGCCTCATTTCGTTGGGTGCACCACTAGAAAGGCACCTAATTCCATCGTATACTTTTCTAAAACATCTATAAAACAACAACAATTGTTTTCAAGTTTTGATTGTTAAACTATTTTTACCAAGCAATTTTTGTTATTCACAAAATATGTTTCATCGTGTATGTGTGGATTTTTTTTAGTTTAGACGGAAATGCTGTTTTGCAACAAGCCCTTTAACCATATGACGGCCGAAATGGCCTTCAGCTACAAAGCCACACTAAAGAACACGATTTATAATAACAAAAACAAAACGTTTTTATTTTCAAGAGAAAAAACTTTTTATTTTGTTTTTTGTTTTAAATTTACTTTAACATGGATGGAGGACGAGAGTAAAACATTTAGAAACAACACAAAAAATTTAATGGTTTAACGTCATTTCTAAATAAGAATTATTGTATACAAAGGCAGGGTAAATATTGCATTAAAAAATAAATGTTAGTTAATACTAAACGTACCTTTAATTTATTGCTTTTTTTTAAAAAAACTTTATATTTAACAAAGCAAAATTGAAATAGGAAAAAGATACAAAAAATACATACAAAAACTTAACAGTCACCGGAAGGCAGTAACGTAAGTATGCAGACGCCATTTTGTTGTAATTTAAAGTTTTCGTTTCCTGCTTTAAGTTTTGTTTTGTTGAAGAAGAAGGCATTTTGTATTTAAAATTGAAAGTATTAAATTTATTCCGTCAAATGCAAAAGTAGAAGTGAAAAATTGAACAAAAGTAAGCATGAGTGCATCTTAAACTTTATGAGAATTATGTTAAAGCTAAAATAATATCAATAAATTGAAATAAATACAAAATAAATTTTTGCTGAACTAAAACTAAGCGAAATGAAATTAAATCCAGATTAAAAATTTCTAAAAAATTATTTTAAAAAAGAATTAATTTTATAAAAATAAAATAATTTTTCTGTTAAGCTGTTAAGGTACGTTGTTATTTAAGAACATACCGGCTCTCGTATTTATTTCTTACCTCTTTGTCCTTGCTTACTTTGCTAGACATAAAATAAGCAAAAACATAAAACAGCAAGTGATTAAAATACGGTCAACTTATTTTTTAAGTACTTTTGGTAGAAAAGTACTTCATTTTATTCGTAAGTTCGTTTAAGTAAATTTTGTGTTTAAAGTTTGTAAAATGAAATTTAATTAAAAGACTTTAGACACTTAATATTAAGTGGCATTTATAATTGTATAAGTATGTGCATGTGTTTGTATACATGATAGAACTTTTATTAACATTTATGTTTGAAATACAATTTGAACATGATTCAATACAAGTGCGTACGGTTTATGAACGTGTGCGCATTTATGGTTGATTTAAAAACCATATTGAATTAGAAGTGATTCTAAGTAAATTTTAAGTTTTGAGGTTTATTCAAGTGAATATAAGTATTTTTTAATATTTGTTTTTTAACGATGTGTTGTGTACGAATACAACCTGTACAGTAGTCAAAATTGTCACAAATCATACCAGGTACATTGTTATATTTCATAGTCCGCCAAATAACTTTTTTTTTGTTTTAAATCGTATAAACAAAACTACTGAATATTTTTTTAAAATTCTTTTTTTTATTTGAAAGTGCAATCCTTCCGTTTAATAATGGAAAATAACTTCATTCAAATGGTTGCCTATGCTGGCCATGCAGCAGCCTACATGATCGGTTAAATTTTTAAGTACATTATCGTTTGTGTGCATTTCACCAATGGCTTCTCTAATATTGTCTTTTAAAGCGTCAATAGTCTCTGGCTTGTCGGCGTAACACTTATCTTTGACGGCACCCCACAAATAATAGTCCAACGGTGTCAAATCGCAGCTCCGAGGTGGCCAAACGATATCAGATCTGCAATC
This sequence comes from Trichopoda pennipes, assembly GCA_030448955.1. Taxonomy (NCBI): domain Eukaryota; kingdom Metazoa; phylum Arthropoda; class Insecta; order Diptera; family Tachinidae; genus Trichopoda; species Trichopoda pennipes. Next base: position 14,912 of record JASKUP010000007.1, on the reverse strand, counting down.
TTCAAAAATAGGGCGCAAAACATTGAGTGTAGCTTCGGCTGTGTGGCACGTTGCGCCGTCCTGTTGAAACCAAATGTTGCCAATATCCTCCTCTTCAATGTTTGTGAACAAAGATTCGTTCAACATGGCCCGATAACGATCCCCATTGACAGTACCAGCCACTCCTTGTTCATTTTCCAAAAAAAAAATGGCCCAATTGTACCTCTGGACCAAAATCCGCACCGAACAGTGACTCGTTTTGGCTGCGTCAGCTTTTCCATGTATGCGTGCGGGTTTTCTATGCCTCATATGCGACAGTTTTGTTTGTTTACATAACCGCCAAGATCAAAATGAGCTTCGTCTGAAAAGATGATTTTTTTTTGCAAAATCGGCATTTTCTGTAAGTCGATCGCAGGCCCACTTAGCGAAGTGAAAACGCATTAGATGGTCACTTGGCTTCAACTCCTTAACCAATTGCACTTTGTATGGTGTCATACCAAGGTTTTTATGCAAAATTAGTCTCAATGATGTCTGTGAAATGTTCAATTGTTGAGAACGACGCTGAATTTATGTTGATGGCACTTCACACACACTTTCTGCCACAGCAGCAATATTCTCGGGTGTACGCACTGTTTTTGGCTTTTCACGCTTTAGTTTACCGAAGAGGATGCCAGTTTCTTTTACTTTTTTCACAAGACAACGAACATACGGAGCTGGCGGTGCTTCTCTTCTTCCAAAATCCATACGCAAATTTCGCACACACATTCTGCAACGCTGCCATGATTTTCAAAGTAATGTCGCAATATTTCCCAGCGTTGTCCCCCCGGGGGCACATGATAGTCTTTATGGATCCTACAACAACCATCTAGACTGGTGCCTTGCGGTGTAAATGCGAGTCCAGTCCCCTTTAAGGCTAGTAGGAGTCAACTCGACAATCCACTATATTTCCACAGGAATCAGTAGCCCGCAGAGTTCCGCTATTTGTCTTTTAGGCGTTTAGCTGTTCTCTGGCTGATTATTGAGGTAGGCCCTTCGGGAGTATCGTGGTGGCTGTGTGTTTCGAGGCCCTCGTTTGAGTTTGTGGGTCGAATCATTAACAATGAACACAATGAATAGTCCAGATCCAGTGAGTATGAATGGCGTCGTATTCTTAATTATATTAATCTTCATGCGTTCTGGACCAGGAGTTGGATAGTCTCCGACTCTTCAGCAAGGAGTAAAGGCTGCGGCCTACTCCGGGCTTTTAAAGTTGCAGCTAGGAGTGACCGGAGGATATACGTATTCGAAGGCCTTCTAGGGCGAGGATGACGCTACATTTCATCCACAGTGGTAATGATCCACCATCTGATTAGGGCCCATGGCCCGGTGCAGATGTAAATCCTGTCACGTCATTTCCCAGCGTTGTTCAAGCGTATACACAACCATATTCGTTACGCGGAAGGATAAAACTAATTATCTGTCAAATCAGACATGACCTAAATGTTACCTTTCACGAAATAAGCACTAGTTGAAAAAAAAGGTTAGATGGCGGACCCTTTACGAAAATATAAATGGATTACTGAGAAGCCATTGACCATTCAAATTGTCACTATATGATACGCTATGCGTTTTTTTTTGAGAGGAGACTGGAAATACGGTTAGGGTCGATGGATCACGCTAATGGCGAATGCTAACAACGTAAATTTAGCCTATTATTGATAACGTGGTCATCTGTGACATGTGGTTTTAACAGGACGCTGCCACATGTCACACGATCAATTTATTGCTAACAAAATTTCCTCATCGCATAATTTTACAACAATCAGCAGTTATGTGGCCAGCCAGATCATGTAACTTAACATCACTGGATTATTTTTTGTGGGGCTATGTCAAGGACAGAGTCTGTACGGAGCCAATTGATTTAATATTGCCATTTCCCGTCTTAACTGGCTGGTTTGTATTTGATGGCGAGCGCTTTCGATGCGAATGCATCAAATACAAACCAGCCAGTTAAGACGGGAAATGGCAATATTATTTCATTTACTGGCGGAGAACAACCAAACAACATAATACCAATTGATTTCTCAAAATCCATGATGTGATTAACGAAACAGGACCGTAATTTTGCCAAAATTTGATTCAAAACTTTGATGAAAGAATCCACATCTGTCAGGGTGGTCGTGGTCAGCATATGCCAGGTATCATTTGTCGGAAACAAAACACTAGCCCCAAACTCCAAAAAATTAACTTTTTCAATTTTGATATGTGCGTATATTTTCCGACGGGTTTTAATTTATTTGGGTATGAGTTAACGTCGACCGGGTCGGCGTAAAATCATACCCAAATTTTTCAATTTTCTTCTAAAAACACGAGGTAGTCTGTTATCAACAGCTACCAAGCACAAACTTAATGAATCAGCATGCTCCAATTTTGATAGGAGTTAGCTGACATTTGCCTGTTGGAAGGAGCAGTGTTTTCACTTGTATTAAAAGCCGAGAGATTAAAAAAATTCTTGGGCCTATGTAGAGGTATTTTTTATCAAAGTGTGAGGGTATAAAAGGGTTTGCACAATAGCCGAACAGCGGTATGACTGCAACTTTTCACTGAATATTTAGAGTGTAACAGGCTGTACGCTATAGTTTTAGTTCTAGTGTAATTCTCATTTAGTTTAGGCTAATCTCACTTGCGGCTTGTTGCATAAATAATATTTCTATTTCATTACTTGTCAATTAAATTTCATTATGGTTTCTTACCACAAATATTTCCTCGACCAAAAAATTCAGTTACTAAATTTCAGCTAAAGCCAAACAATTTCAATGAATTGTAATAACATTGTATTAATATGTTGTATAGATTTGTATGCATATGCTCAAATCGTGTTATACACATGTTGTATATATTTAATTATTGAGAAAATTGAAATATATAGATGTACTACAGACATATTAAATAACTGTAACCAAGGACGGATGGCTATATGGTTTTTACATATAAAAGTAATATTTGTGTATGTGTATATGCGCGTGTGTGTGTGTGTGTATTTTTATAAGTTTAGTGATGAAATATTCGTACGGCGTATATGAACAGCCTTAAGCATAGTGGCTAATTAACAATGTTACTCAAATTGAAATTCTATGCGGTATATACAACAAAAACAACTTTTGCCATAGTTACAAACCAAAAATGAATTAATTATTTATTTATGTGCTGTTGCTTTAAGGCCAATTTTCTTGCAACGGATGAATAAAGTAAGCGAAAAACCTAAATTATTTTTAAACTAAGTTTCGTTATTTAATTTACAGTTTAAGAAATCCGTTTATTTTAATCTTTAATTCATGTGCTCTATTCCTTTTACATGCTCGTTTGCTAATTGTTTGCTATTGCTTTTGCTACTTTAATCCGTTTGATACTAGTTTATCAACATTTGATTTTATAAGTTTATGGTTTAACTGTTGTAGCAATATGACAACGTACCATCGAAAATTAAATCCTAAATAAGCGCTAGCGATTAATCAAAAGCAAATAAAATTTAAACTCAATATCTGCTAATTTAAGTTGTTAACTTCACCTACCTCAGCTGTAAAAGTACAGAGAGTAAAAAGCTGCTTTTGAATTTTAAAAAAATAAATAAACGTTAGAAAACTATAAATTATAATTTATAGATATGAAAATTAAACCCCCTTCTCCTGATTTTCTCTTCGCAAAAACTCAGCTCTTGTTAAGGGTTTATCGACTACCTTTATTATACTAAACAGTTACTTATATTTGCAATTACACATCAACACATCAGGCTCATAATTTCCTTCCCATATAATCCTTAAAGTACAAACGTTTAACACACTTCAAGGATTAGGTTACATTATGCAGGTTTGTATAACTACAACAACCAGGAAGCCAAATTGATCCAGCTACTGAATCACAAACCCAACATTCTACTGCCGTTTAATGTCATGTAATTTTTTTAATATATAATTTAGAATATCGTAGAATCTTTCTTTGCCTTGCTTTACAACACCACAAAAAATAGATTATTTCCTAAATAGTTTTTAACTCCTCTTCCTTGATTATAAAAACTTGTTGCATTTGGTGCCGTTGATTATTTCTCCACATTTTTATCAAATTTTATTAGAAAATGTTATACACGAGATTTCATCAAACGGCTTAAAAATTAATTCAAGGATACCACAAGTCTCGGTTTTTTCCTCTCATATTGCTTATTTTTCTAAATGATCTGTTTTGTCAAGCTTTCAAACCTAATAACAGCTCCATTTGTCATTCATATCATTCTGTAAAAAACAGAACCAGTAGGAGGTATTTTCCAAAAGCCAAAATATGGATGATACACTCAATCATGATGTCACAACAATCTCTGAAGGGGGTCGTGTGAATAGATGTGCATATAGATTTGTGTTCGGAAATGATGATGCATCTGTTTTTGTGGGTGATTTAGGTATTAGGGAATTGGAACCTCGTGATATTCTTGGCATGAAAATCCAGTGTAATATTCGATGCATTAAGCAGTTTTCTAAAACGGTGCAAAAGATATTTTACTCTATCCGATCTACATACTATTTATACCACCTACAGCGCTCCAAAAATGGAATACAACTCCTTGTATAGGCTGGCACCGCAAAGTCTCGGCCGCGTACAAGGACGGTGCAAGAAGCTCATTGGTGACAGTAGGATAATGCAGGTTGTATTTCACTGTTGTATCATTACTAAAATAATAAGTGCTGTAATGAAAATAGGGAACTTGTTCCCGTTACTCGCACTTTTTTGCGTTAAACACGCCAGATAGTCCATTCATTTGTGGTAGATTGGTCGCTTGCACATAGTGCTTTTACAGGGGAATTTCGTTTCTTAGTAGAACAGTTCGTATATTGAATAAACTCCATCCAGAGGCATTTCTTGTCACTTTCAAAGTAGAAAAATTTAAATCGTATATCCACAAGCACTACTCCCTCTTTTTATCCTATTCTTTATATCTTCCAGAAGTGTGACAAAAATTCTCGCACTGAGGAAATACTGGTTAGTGATCACATCTATAAATGCGACTAAAACCTTTGTGTTCAAACCCAATCGTGGTTGGATGTTTACAACGATTTGACTGTAACTGTCCCACACCATGCCATACATTGGAATATACAAAAAGAATTAGAATAAAAAAATACAGATTCTGAAATTGGAATTGAATTGAAAACCATCAAGAGTTCTAATCAAAACTGTAAAACAATCACAGAGACACTAAATGAATACTATACTTTCGAAATCTACCTCAAGAACAGCAGATGTCTGTTCTTTTCAAAAAATTTTTAAGCACATTATGCAACAAAGCTTCTTTCATCTTTTCAGTGCAGCAACAAATTCCACCTTTCAAAACGTTATTTTGGTTCTTCACGTACACCCAGTCGTTCAAACGACTCTAAAAAAATAATCCAGCGGTATTAAATTACAATTACGAGGCGCCCAATTGACATCGTCAAATCGTAAAATTACGCAACCGGAAAATTTTTCATGCATTAACTGGTTTGTTTCTGTGACGATATAGTTTGTGATGCTGTCTTGCTGAAACTAAAGGTGATCACGTGATAAGATTTACATCTGCACCTGGCCGTCGGCCTTAATCAGATGGTGGATCATTACCACTGTGGATGATAGGTAGCGTCATCCTCGCTCTAGAAGGCCTTCGGATACGTATATCCTCCGGTCGCTCCTAGTTGCAACTTCAAAAGCCCGGAGTAGCAGCCTCAACTCCTTGCTGAAGAGTTGGAGACTATTCAAATCCTGGTCCAGAGCGCATGAAACTTAATATATTTAAGAACACGACGGCATTCATACTCACTGGACCTAAACCATTGATTGTGTTCATTATGAATGATCCGACCCACAAACTCAAACGAGGGCCACGAAACACACAGCCACCACGATACTCCCGAAGGGCCTACCTCAATAATCAGTCAGAGAACAGCTAAATGCCTAAAGAAACCAATAGCGGAACTCTGGGGCTTTACTGATTCCCGTGGATATATAGTGGATTGTCCAGTTGGCTCCTACTAGCCTAAGGGGCTGGGCTCTATTCTACCTCCGCAAGACACAAGTCCAGATGGTTGTGTGGGGGGAAACTAAAGGTCAGTGATGCCAACAATTACGGCCACAAATAATTGGTTATCATGGTTTGGAACTCACGGTGATGGCGTGTTCTTGCTCACCACAAATCGCACCATACATATGGTCACTGTCTTTGTTTGTAATGTTTTTTCGAAGACTGTTTGTAAGCCCCAAATGCGATAATTATCTTTATTTACATAATACACTAATTAAAAATGGGTCCCATCACTAAAAATGAACGGCCAATTTACAAACGTTCAACGCAAACAAGGGTCGGTCAGCTTTAATTCATCTTCGCGAGCGTGATGGTACCAGTGATTCTTAAGTGTTACGAACGTTGACTAGTTGTTTCAGACCTATTCTTAACCACTTTGCTGTATTTTTGCATTACTACACTAAGTATTTCTTATTTTCGAAGTGTCATAAATTAGTGTTTAATATTGATTTAAAATTTACAAATTTTCATTAAAATTTCTAAATATTTTGCCAAAGTTAAAAGTGAAATTAATCTCCTCTTAAACATTGTTTAGACTTTGAGCAAACAAAAGATTTTAATTGAAATCAGCTTTTCATTAAAGAAGGATACAGCAGAAGGAAGTAAACAGACATTTGTTTTAATTTCTGTAATATCTATTACTTGTGTTATACAGTATGTTGTAGTTTCCAATTGCAACTTCTTGTAGTTGTTGCTGCATATTTGTATGTTTTCGTGTTGTTTTGATGTTGTTTTTGATGTCATCTTGTTAAATGTCTATCCATGTATTGTAAATGATGATTAATAGCCTTTAATATGACCAATTGTTTTTATAAATAACAAGAGCCAACACAATCAGTATCTACAGACAACACAGCAGCATCTGTTTGTATCGTATTTGGAGTCTCATTTTCATCATTATTTGCATCATCCTTATTAGCATCTTATCTTACAGTAACTTTAGGGAGTTTATATTAATAATGGCCTTCTCATTATCATATGATGTAAAATTTTCTTATGGCTTCCAATTCCCTCTCATTGCCACCCGTTTAATACCAGCCATGCATTTAATGTGACATCACTAATAAATAATTGTGTATAAAAGAATTGCCAGCAACGTTCTACAAGAAACTAAATATTGCTTGCACTTGCTCTTCTGTTAAATGTAAGAAGAAAATTTGTATTTTTTTCCGTTTTGTAACTTAAACGACATTTGCCTTTTATTAAACGCATCAGAAATTATAATTAAGAGACAATTTTTTTTTCTCGAATAGAAAAACTGCATCAACCCTAAATTACACATCGTGGAAATTGTTCTGTTAAACGTGTTAGAACTTGTAGTTTCTGCTTTCTGTATTTTGCAATAATAAAATGTCATGTTCTTCTACATTTTGAATATTTTTATACATACTTTAAAGCAAAACTATGCACAGTGTTTCTTATAGCAGAATTAACCCTCTGAAAATTTATTAACAGTTGCTAAAATAGAGCAAAATTTCAAATTTGATTGTATTGCGAAGAGAAAAGTGTGGTAATTATTAACGAAACATAATATCTGGGAAATATCCACCAAGACCACGCTGGCAGATGTCGATTCTGTCATCAAAGGTTTGAAAGACTTTTGGCGATCCTATTTCGTTAATCACATCAAGGATTTTGAATTTTAAAGCTAAAATCGATTCGATGTCCTTAACATAGCTCCACTGCAGATTGTCGTAAAATTATGCGATCCGGAAATTTCGTTTGCAATAAATTGATCGTTACCTTGGCTAGAGCATGTGGCACCTTCCTGTTGAAACCACATGTCAGTGATATCGATGTCGTCAATAATAGGCCAAAATTGAGTTGTTAACATATCGCGATAACGTGAACCATTGACCGTTACCGCATTTCCAGCCTCATCTTTAAAAAAAAACAGCCACGTAGCACACCCTAGAGTGACACGATAAATACGTAAAGGCTTTTGAATAATCCCTCTAGGATTTTCAAAAACCCAAATGGGTAAATTTCACTGGTTGACGTACCCTGACAAGTGGCAACGGGCTTCGTCTAAATTTTTTTTTTCTGAAACACCAACCGGTTGCTTCTGAATGAATTGAGCCAATTTACTACGATGTGATTGGTCGGTTGGCTTCAATTTCTGCACCAGTTGGACCTTATAAAGCTTCTAATCAAAATTCGCCATGTGGTGGTTTTGGGTAACCCCAATTGTTGAGAATTTCGAGGAATTGATAAATTTAAATTTTCAACACTGCGGCTCACGGCTGCAATTATTTCAGTTGAACGATTCGGTCGAATACGCGTTATTGTTCGCACATTTTGTATCGAGCCTGTCGACGCAAGTTTAACGATCATATTCTTGATAGCGGTTTTAGAAGGATGGGTATATTTTTCCGAAAATATCACGAATTTTACACGTCAAAGAACTAAATGTCGAAATTATCATGTTGTTGGTGTTTCCACGATTAAAAAAACAAACTTCTTGTTTGAAAAACCCGATATATTTACAAAATTTCTAACAAAATACTTAAATCGAAATTATTCAAAACCTTATTACCGTAAAACACTAATACAAAAACACAAAATAACTCATTACTCTAGATATGTAGATGGCATCATATGCATCCTCGAACAAGAAAACGCCAAACTGAAACACAACCCACAAGAACATTAAATACACAAAAGAAAGAAAAAGACGGAAACTTGCATTATCTTGACATCACAATTACACGAGCAAACAGCTGTCTAAACTTTGACATTTATAGAAAACCAACTATGACGGCCACTACCATCCACATTACCTCGAAGAACTCTACCCAACATAAGCTAGCAGCATTTAACCACATGATATACAGACTTCAGATAATCCTACTTACTTTAGATAAGTATAACAAAGAACTTCACACAATTAACACCATAGCTTAAAACAATGGCTAGAAACCCACTAATATCGATAAACCAGCAACCCTCTGAGACATAATTTCACAACATCGATAGAAACAATTAAAAAATTTAGTTTCAGTGGAGTATACAGACTTACTTATACCTGTAAACATACTTCTATAGGACTTACAGAATACATATTCTCGTAGAAATGAAAAATAGAAGGCTCCTACTTTGTATTAAACTTTGACAATCACGGACACGTTATATTTGAAATAGATGAGTATATGACATTACTATATCCTAGCAAAAAAAACGAAGACTAGACATTGAAATCTATAGAACAAGAACTTTTAACAGTGACGTTATAAACGAAAAGGTCAGCACGATCTTAAACACAATTTTCGTCCCGCTGAAACTACTCATAGAGTGCGAAGAACACCCTCAGACGTACACTTTTACCCGGCAATAATAATGGACGAAAATATTAGATTAGCCCCGCATAAAAGCCAGGGAGTCTATGTATATGAGTTGATACGGCCCTAATGAAAGAACTACCTAAATGCGAATACTGATGCACCAGTACTTGATATAGATATCATCACATCAAAAGCTCTCACCAATCATACCAAACAAACAGCCAGCAATGACGGTTTACTCTAAAGGTAATGACAACAATCATCAAATATTGTCGTTCTTGTTATCATCACCTGCTTCTTTGTTCGGTGCTAGTTGTTTTTATTTTCTGTGGTTTAACTTATTTCGTGGAATTTTTCATTGGCATGTTGTTGTTGTTGTGTTGTAGACATAAAATTTCTTAGAAAACTTGGCAGTTTGTAAAGGACACAACAGGTCATATCGTTTACTTTTTTTTACTGATTATTATTTTGTTTTAAAGCTTAAACAAATTATCTTCGTAACAATATTATCAAGAATTTTTTATAAAACATCAGCAATTATTAAGAGCAGCAATTTTTAAGGAGTATTTTTATAAAATTTTTTTTTGTCAAATAATTAAATAATCTTTTTGGAGATCATTATTTATAAAATCCAATTTAAAAATTTTAATGTATTTCTCTAAATAATGGCAAATAACGACGAGCTAATTACAAAATTTAAAATATGATTTTTCTCTAAAATTGGGAGTGTTCAGGACAACGAAATTTATTACGCTTTTAACACTTTTCTTTAATGTTTCATTTAAATGCCTCTTATGTCTTTAGATCTAAAACATTCCAGTCCTCCTGGTGAATCGCTTTGCGTTCAATAAAATTACCCCCATCCTAATGTTTAGCTCTTATCCTTGCTAATGGGTTAAATAAGCGAGCTAGGAAACGTTTTCATAACTTTACTTCTACACACACTGCACAATTCACTACGCAGGCATTTGTGTAATAATACTTCATTACACAAAAACAACAACAGCAGTAGCAGAAAAAAGAGAAAAAAAAATAATTATCGAGACATTAATAAATTTCACTTATGACTTAAATGGTTGGTTGCAATGCCTTTCACTGCGTTTTTAATAGGAAGCACGTGTGAAACCTACAAATTTTGATTTTGTTAAATTCACTCCCTCTTTGCTTTTATTTCACACACCATGCAATTGTGGTACTAAATATTTATTTTTATTGTAATTTTCAAAAGACACAGACATCAGAACGTTTGTTGATTTTGTGTTTTTTTTTTTGGCGAACATGCATTAAATAAAAGATACAGGCGACAGCTAGCAAAATACAACAAGTGTATTAAAATAAATAGGAACTGAAGAATATTAATAAGAAAAAAAAATATGTTCTGCCGCTTGATTTTTTTTTTAATTTTGTTTCTTGGAAATGTGAAATCCTCTTTATGGAAGCGTAATGTTGGGCAATTTATATGGTTTTCTCCAGAAGTGGTTTATTAAGATACGATAATTGGAAAATAGCAAAATGGGGTCAGCATATTCGTGGAAGGTGATCGCTACAAATATCATTAAAATTTTGTGTCAAAACTGATGGAAGCATGTCACAGAGTGTGATTTGTTTTACATCTGCGCCTGACTATGTAGTCTTAATCAGATGGTGGACAAACCACTATTGTATAATTTGGAACGTCATATAGGCGTCCTAGATAGCCGAAGACATAATTCTAAGCAACAGAACCACCTAGTTGCAACTTTAATGATTTCAGTGCAGGTCTGCAAATCATCACACCTTGCTAAAGAGTTGGAGACTTTCCAACTCCTGTCCAGAACACATGTCAAGCATGCTCACTGCACTGGATCATTCACATTGCGTGTCATTATCAGTGAGATGATCCTGGCCACCATAATAACCATTATACTGTTATGGGGCCACAAAACCACAACCACCACGATGCTCCCATATAGGGGCCAACCTCAATGATCAGCAAGAGAACTATTATAAGTCTAAAGAGACAAATAATGAACTCTGCGGCTCACTGATCCCCGTGGAAATAAAGTGGAGTTTCCAGTTAACTCCCTGCCTGTCTTCAGGGGACTGGGCTCCCTTTATACCCCCAGTTGCACAGATCTAGATAGCTGTTACGTACCATAAAGACTATAAATGTGCCCCCGGGGGGGGAACCATGTCACAGGATAAATATCGTTAATTTTAAAGTGATCTTATATGCCTTTTAGTTCAAACATTTCATATGGGTATGGCAGTATTCAAATCAATAGCCGAGAGGTGCCCCTGTAGGCTAGTAGGTAGTGTACTAGCTTCTTGTCAGTATGGGGGTTGTGGGTTCGATTCCCAATAAAGACCTCGGTTTTTTTTTCACTACAAATAAAAAATTGACTGTCGGTGGGGCTGCTCAGTGATAAAGGCGTGGTCACTGGTCGCTGTGTTGTCTTATACGGCAGTTAATTTCCAACTATCCTTCAACTTTCACTACCTGTTTCCTCTCTTCTCTATCCCTTTCATAAAGAATGTAGCACGGTACTTGACTAAATAGGCATTGTTGCCTGAATTGCTACTTCTCTTCAAAAAAAAATGAAACAACAGTTGTAGTGGAAAAGCTATCTTAGTTGAACCTCCTGCTGTTTTCCAAACAGAAAGAGCTTTAGCATGAGTTCAAATCCCAACAGAACCTCGAAACTAATAATAAGGCAAATAATTCGAAAACACGAATTTCGTTTTGAAAAGAAAGTAGTTGTTTTGTCGTGGCGGTAGATGAATTAGCAAAGGTGACTAGGTAACGGGTGTTTTTATAGCGGTATAAAACTTTAAATTGGGAACACGTTTTAAACTGTCGGACATTTTGTCAGCTGTGAATTGATGAATATTTAAATTGGTTTGAAATTTCAATATGAATAGACTAACGCCTATACAGCGTTTCTAAATTGGGCCCAAAACAAGTTTGTCCTTGATCCCCAGTTCCAAAAGCGAATTTTTTTAGTGATCTAGTCAACATTTGCATAAATTGATAGCTCAATAAACAAAACTGTGGCATTGGAAGTACTGATAATCTTTTAATGTGCATTTAAACATCGTTACATCTAAAAAAACTGATTGTTTATTTTCCTTTATAGGCTGGTGGATTCATTGCTCTGTACTTTTTTAAAGCCCATGCTTGTCAGAATACTACAGTCAACTATAACTGCTCCAGAGATGATAACATCATGATTACTGATCTTTATGTTCATTAATTTAGGAGCTATAGTTTTGAACAAGATGGCACAACAAATCACACATGTGTCACAAGTAATTTATTGGAAACGTTTGGCAAACGCATGGTTTAACGTTTGACCTGTAGCTTATGCAGCATTCGAAGCAAGCTGTGGCTATCATGCGCCAGATTTCATATTTAAATGTTTCAGCCAGAAGAGTATTTATCGAATAAAGTTAATTTTATGCCGGTTTAAATGTTCATCTTTCTGTTATTTAATCTGAAAGTTTTATACCTCTATAGAAACACCCTTTATAAGAACAGTAGTTGAATAACAATAAAACTCTTTCTATAATTTATTCTAAACTAAGATTTCGTTAATTCGAGTCTTAACGAGGAGTTCGAACTAAAACCTCTATTTTTATTTTAATATCAGTCTGCAGCAGTTCAGTCTTCTTGACAGTTCACACCTCCAATATGTATTGTCTTTGTCCCACCTTCTGATTTAATGGCATCCAGCTTAAATTAGCTTTTCTGTACTCATTTTTTTGCCCTTTTCAAAATAGTTTATTAAAAACTATTTTACCATAACCTAGCCCACAAGTATATTTTTAATTGCATCTTTTTATACTTTTATAAAGAAAATTTATGGAACCATTAAATGCAAATAAAAAACATGCATAAACATGAACAAAGAACTTGTAATTTTTGTTTTTATTTTTATTTAAAATAAATGTTTAATATGTCGTTTTCAATGATAACAACAATTTTCGGTGTCTGTTTGGTTTTCTGTCAAATGGGTGTAAGTGTTTCTGAGTGGTGCCAATGTGTATTACAAATAATTCTACTAATGAGGTATAATTTTTAAACAGCTTTTGTTGTTGTTGTTGTTTTTTCCCCTTTTTTCCATGACATTTTTATATGTTTTTATGCGATATTTATGGAATAACAAAATCTTAACGATTTATTAGCATTTAAATGTCAAATTTTGCGTACGAATGCATATTTTGTCTGCTAGTTTAATACAGATAAATATATTTTGGGAGGGGAGAAGAACATCATATTAAAAGAGATTTATGTGAAGCGTAAAATAGAAAATGAAAAAGTTTGTTGTTTAATACGATATAAATAGAGGCATTTTTGAGAAGAAAGATTTCAATTGAAATTTCTATTTTGTGCCTTTAAAGTTGCAAAATACCCTTTAATGTTGCTTGGATACATCAGAGAATTTTTATTAACCAGAAAACTTTCTTTTCCTGATTTTCAGTTTCGAAGTTATTTGTTTCAAACTAGACAACTAATGCTCTGTGTCCCTTTGCGAGAGAATATATTTATCTGCTGGAGAGCACCAAAAAAAAAACGAGCACTGTGTTATTGAGAACATGTTAAAAATCATATATATTCGCTCTGGAAGAGATTCAAAACAAATGATAAAGGCGTTGTAAAAGACCAAACGTAGAGAGGTAAGGAAGATATCCCAGGCTCAAAATATACTTTTATTAGGGAAGATTCTTATCGGCCATAGATAGTAGGGTTAAGTGGAGGGAAAAGCAGAGTATTAATGTGGGTCGAATTGACGTGACCCAATATGATTGCCATGTTGATTTTTACCTTCTTAATAGTATTTTTGTTAATATTAATATTCCATCCCCGACAAATAGTTGTTACGATAATTTATGTTATGTCCCAGCAAGTAATCCTTTTAGTTTCCGCTGTGTGGATCATTTTGTGGCTCTGGAAAGTTTTTCTGCTATCAGATCTAACACAACCGATATGGATCATAGGTTTTTAAATGTATTGATAGCGTAGCTCTTACCGATCCTAACTTACTCGCTCAACTCTATCCCTAGGAAATCTTTTTTTCCTAGATAAAAGAAGTTTTCCAGAATCATTCCTCTACCCAAAACTAATGGTGAATTCCGACTAATACCTCTCCTATCGTTTATATAAAGTATTTGAGAATATCCTCTCTGAGCAATTAAAACAGTACCTATCACGAAATAAACTTTTATTTCTAGCGCAACCAGGTTTTATTTGGGCAGAAGCTAAAAGACGTAATTAAGAGCCACAATTCTGAACTCGATGACAACATGGTTGATTTCTTAATTCGTCTGGATCACCGTAAGGCGTTCGATGCTGTGGATCACACGATGTTGGTAGAAAAGTTACGAAAATGATTTAATTTTTCTAGCTCGGCCTGCAATCTTATATTCTTCTACCTTGCTGACCGGTTTCAGTTAGTACATGTCAATGTTATGAAATCTGGGTTAGCAGAGAAATACGTCACATTGACCGTGAAAATATGGTATTTATTATAGTGTTACCACCATCGATTGTTTTGCACACATTTTGTTTCATTGGAGTACGTTTTCTTTAT